>JABSTQ010009782.1:0-600000 GCA_013358835.2 Ixodes persulcatus | reverse complement strand
GCTCTAAGATGAAAACCGGCAGTTTGTTTTGTAGCTCGAAGCCCGGATGTCGCTGCCGGGGGGTAGCGCACCGAACTTTATCGCTTCTGTGAGGTGCACGAAAAGACGGCCTGACGGAAGGGAGGAAATAAGTAGAAAGAAAAAGAACGAGATAGAAAAGAAAAAGAGGAGGAAAATGCACAACAAGGGAGAGAGAAAAAGAGAGAGAAACGTAAAGAGAACACAGAAGGATAGCTTCACGCCTCCTCCCTCTCTGGGGGCGGCCAACCAATCATTTTAAAACACCTAACAGAGTCACAGCCTACAGGAAGACCCCTGTCCAGCGGTCGACTGGGGGTCGGTCAAGCTTATTAGAACGGATTAGAATTGCAAAGAAGAAGAAGAAGGGCGTCCGCCCGAAACGTCGGTATACCCTGTCCACGTCTTTTTTCGAGTAGCACAACCATATATTTGCAATTACTGACAGTTAAAAACATATTATTCTTTTTTTTTTTTTTGTCGGTTTGTGTCGAAGCGCCGCTGTATCGTCGGAAGGATCGGCCCAGGCGGGAAGTGTCAAGGAAAATGTCGCCCTCCGGGGCGCCTCGAGCCTAATTGGGGAGCACGGGACGCACTCGTTCCCATGGGAAGCTGCCGGATGTGGTCTCGAGTCGTAAACCGTGGCAAAAACATATCGGCTCTGCGTTCATTGTATGCGCGGGCGGGGTTCGTGGGAGCGCCGTGCACCTTGACGGCGCTTTCTTCTGATGTCCCTCGAGGGGAGCGTGGGGTCTTTTGTGTTTTACTTTGGTTGTCCGTTTAAGAGAGCGTGTTGGTGTTCTGCTCGTATGCTTTTATGACCGACCGTCTACCAGAAAGAAAATAGCGTGGGAATCTGGACTGGGATCCTGTTTGGTTTTAGAGGACAGAGCATGACCCCCACGTACGAGACGCGCGTAAGTCGGCGAAGGCCACACGCGCCCCCTCTCCAAAACGAACAAAACAAACTGACTTTGCGGACAGTCCAATCCCTGCCAAACATTTACAAAAAAAAAAGCTAAGCAAGAAAGACATCTAGAAAGCGAGGTCATTTCTAAAATTCGCTAAATCAATCTCCAACTTAACATTGCTGATATCAACTTTCAGGTCATTTGATTTGTTAGATGCAGCATACAATTTCGGATGTTATGTATGTAAAAAACAAAATAATAAGGATTCGAAAAAGAAAAAAAAAATCTAGTCACACTTACCGACTTTCTAACGTAGATCCCCAAGTCATTTGGGTGAGTCGCTGCAGAAACTGAAAATTTCTTGCCGCCTCACCTTTGCGTGAAGCCGACCGTGACGAGTTCATTATTCGAGGCGGCATTGTCTGAGTCTCTGAGATAAAAGAAGGAATGAAATATCGCACAGCACGACGTATCAACTAAGGTTGTGTCATACTCTCCGTTATTTTATTTTTATTTAATCTCAAAATCCAAGGAAAAAAAAAACGCTCTTATCAGCGTGAACTGAACTTACCACCTTCAAGAATATTTCTCGCAAAAATACACAGTAAATGTATAACTCGGTCCTAGATAATTCGAAATGCGAAGGCGCACGCAGTCCATGCAGTCAATTCATATGGAATCCTTCTGAAAACCTTTTTGGAAACAAATCTAAAATTTCATGTGAAACGCATATCTCAGCTTTTCTTATACAACATTCCAGACTACCCGCGCTACACAAAAATGAGAAAGCGTCAAAATAAAGTAAAGTGTAGAGGCTTTTTCTCTAACAGTTGGGGACAGAACGCGATTCAAAAACGCCCCAACGGTTAACTATACTGGAACCGCTTCGTCTTTTGGGGGTGTTTATTTCTTCAAATACGAAACATGTCCGAACATAGAATGAATAATGATTTTATATCTCCTACAGTAGATAGAGAAATTCCAGGAAAATAAAATACACGAATGTACACACCGCAGCGACACCAGCGGTTTTTGCATTTTGCTCAAACGGCGTGTCGAGGGACGCAAAATTTTAACACCTCGGGCCTGAGTTGAGCCCGTTTTACCACAAGTAATTGCGAAACGAATGTAAATTGTCAATGTACGATAAGAAAATTCGGAAGTGACTCCTTCGTACTAACTGTCACGCCGTGTACATCATCGTCAATGCAACGGGGGCGGGGGGGGGGGGGGGGGGGGGGGGTTAGGACACTTAACCCCCCCCCCCCCCTCCCCCCGTGGGTGCGCCACTGTGGGAAACTGTACACACCGCGACACTGTTCGATCATTGGCGGTTTTTGCATCTTGCTAGAACAGTGTATCGAGGGATGCAATGTTGTGACACATCGGTTGGTGCATCAGATGAGCACTTTTCACCACATATATAATTTTGGCAATAGTGCGTCCTCTGTCAATGTAAGATTGTATATTACGGAAATGACTCGCTCGTGCCGTGTACATCACCAGTGCAACGGCGAGGGGGGAAGAGTGGGAAGAGGAGGAGGGGAGGGGGCGATTAATTTATTTACCTTTAAAGGTCCTCGTTGCGGAGATAACATTTAAAAAAATCGTCAAAATACGCAAAAAAAAAATTCTCGCGGATCTCTGGGGGGGGGGGGGGGGTTATGACCCCCCAAACCCCGGCCCCCCCTCCCCCCGTGGGTGCGCCACTGGCTAGTGTGGATACTACCGCACGTCGTGTGCTCTCGGCGCACGTTGAAACATGGATCCTCGCGACGATGAAGGCTGGTTTTTGGGGTGAACTGCGCTATTTACGTTGTGAATCCTTGTTTCTTCGAAATGAATGTTCCACGATAATGGAAACATGTGAAGGCAAGGAATGCCAAGCCGGATGCTTATATAAGGTTGCTACCGTGGTTGTTGTTGTGATGCGGTTATTTGTGTCAGTTTCAGTGCCATTGCATATTATTATGGAGTACATTTCCGACGGAAAGCGGTGCCTTGTCGAAGGCGAACTTGTGAATGCCGCGGGCACATTATCCAGTGCAGCGTTGTGACCCCAATGACCACGTCGACGAGCGTACACGTGCGGAGTTACGTACTGGCTCTCACCAAGGATCCCCCACTGGAGCTGAAAATCACGAACGGTACCACGATTGATGAACTTTCGTGCACTCGCCCTGCCGAATAACTATTGCTTGTAATTCTAACGGCCGGATACGTCTTTGAGAGAATCGCACGATTCGTCCTCCTGATCGTTTTAAACGCTGCATATGTATAACTATTTATTTTTGCGATCCCAATTATTCACAAATTAGGCACAGGAACCTGTTCGCAGCTGCTAACTCTTGCGAATTCTAAAGCCTTGAATTCTGGCCTCAAAACAAGAGAGGTATTAGTGTGCCTTTATTTTTTGCTAATCTTGCAATTCTCGAAAATATGGAGCTCGCGAAGGGTTTTGCAGTAGGCGGTGCAGTTACCTAACCCCTTAAAGGGCGACTCCGGCCAAAACTCAAAATGAAATAAATTACTGGTATCGCTGTAGTGACACAAAATACGACCCCAGTCAAAGTATTACGTCCAGGGGACGCCGCATTCTCAACTAATGCCGATGATAAAAATGCGACCCGCCGCGAGCCGCTACTCCTTAGCGGGCGGCCAGCGGGTTGCCGATCGCTAAAGCAACATCGGGCCGTGACGTCAGTATACATAGTTCTCACGTTACGTCATTCTAGTCGCCATTCCCAGGTACTAAGCGTCCCATTAATGCAGTGGAAGGTAGGTTTGCACGCGCCTCCGCGAGCGTTTCGTATCGTGCTCTTTATTCTGTAGAAGGCTGGCCGCAAGTGCAAAGGACGCCATTGCTGGGTACTGGGTGACGTCAGTGCAAGCTATGTATCGTTTTCTTTTTTTCCTCCGGTCCGGGCGTTGCGCGGAGTGCGCGCGCTTCTTTGAGCCGTTACCACCCCTACTTCGGCTTGTGATTGGCGTGTTTAGCCGTTGCTTTTACCTGTAGCCCGTGTAGCTTCGGTATAGCCTTTTGTTTATTTGCTTGTGAGGACTCCAAGACTCGTTTTAGCGAGCAACTCGGTGCGCCCAAGACTGCCCAGCTGTTCCTCGAAAGATGCCGAGTAGAACTTGTAGCGCTGTGGGCTGCTCAACAACCCGCTGCGCAACCCGAAGGTACTTTTTCACAAGTTTCCAACGAACCGGAAATTGGAGGTGTGGGTGAACGCTGTTCGACGAGTGGATTTTGGATTTCAGCTTTTACGCGCTCGAGGAAAAAAGAACGAAAAAACAGACGTGTACAGCACAGCAGTTCGGGCGCCGCGGCCCACGCCGGAGAGCCTCAAAGCTTCGTGTCTGAGACTGACCCGCAGCGCGAAAGCGAGAGGGCCCCCAGTACTGTACGTCACTGGCAGCACGGCGTAGAGTAACGCTGCTCCATCCACGGAGCCCCGATGACAATTTAAGCCTAGCGACGAGTACGGAAAACCGGACGCAAGGCGACAGCCGCCGAGTACGGCACCGAACGAGTTCACGGGTTTTCCAGTCGCTAGCTTTTGGATATACGCACTAACTCTTGCTACATATGCTGGATAACTACCACGTATACAGAATTAAAACAAAATCAGCTTAGCTTCTATCTTTAGACGGCTAGCGCAAGAGAGGTAGGTGCTGCCCGGCCTGCGTACTCGTTGAACGAGAACGATGCTGACGTCACGTTCACATAACGGTTGATTTTCAGCGTTGCCGGGGCCTCGAGCAGCTAGTTTCGGTTTTGTTGGCTGCGCCTCGAACAAAACTTTGAGGCGTCGATATCTTTAAAACTACGTACAATAACGAGAAAAAAAATTATACCTTGCAATTCAGGGACGCTGACTGCACTAAAAACAGTCATAATCCAAAAATCGAAAATATGGACCGGAGTTGCCCTTTAAGTGCCACATTTTTTTGTTTAAGTAACCTAAAAATGCTAATTTTTTTTTTATTGAGGAATTTTTTTTCTTTAGTATCACAGATACAATTTCCATTTATTACGCAAAAAACAGCGGCGGCGAAAGAAAAAAAGGCTCCAACTAAAGCGAGTGCTGCCATCTATGATCAGTGCCACAAACTACTCGGACGAGCCTAGCTCGTCCGTGGGATTGATGGCTACCGAAAAAACCACTGGACGTGCTGAGCTCGTCCAAGGCACTTAAAGGGTTAAAAAAAGAATGACTCGAGCTTCGTACAGGGGTGAGACAGGCGAAACAGGTTTTGAAGCAATTTTTGGAGCAGAAAAATCTGGATCTTGGAGCAGCTTAGGAGCACAAAATTCTCGTCTTGGAGCAGCAGTTTATGCATTTTGGAGCAACTTTGAAGCAGAAAAGTCTACATTTTGGAGCAGATTAGGAGCAGAAAATGTTAGAGCAGCTTATCAGCAATTTAAATCATAAACAATCTGATATGAACACATAAATCAGATTTTTTCATTTTAATCGTTATTTTTGTCCACCCTGGTTTCAATAAGTCAACAGCTCCGATACGCACAGAGATAAAATATAGAACAAAAAAAAAAAAACGGAAAAGGCAAACGCGAGTTTCATGCGCATAGATGAGGACGGGAAACAGGCTTGCTGCAAAGTTAGGTGGGCACCAGGTACCTCAAGCTTATACGAACTGGTGCCAAAGCGCAATTGTAGTGCAAAACTTTTTAAAGCGGCGATTCGAGAGCATGAGCAGGGAAGCAGGGTTTAGTACAACCAGACATCGATCGGACGCTCGTAGAAAGCAAGTGCAGATAGAAAAAAACTCCCCACAAAAGTGAGTCACAAGGTAAATAGTGAATTGGTAGAAAAACTATGTGCAGCACATGCACGCTAAATACGGGTATTTGACCGATTCATTCGATTGCTCACGCACTGGAAGCACGTGTGTGATAACCGAAAGTACTCACGGCGACCGCGCCGTCCATTTTGACGAGATTACGGACACGAATAAACAATTACACAATGGAGGCGCTCAATAGCACTTTTAAGAAAAGGTTTCCTCTCCAGACGAAAGAAGTTCTTGCTCATCTTGATAGCCTGTTCGTCGTACCTCCCGCGCGGTCAGACAGCGAGACCGCGTGACAGCACACCGGTAGCATGCCGTCACAAATAGGGGTGTCGCGAACTTTTGTCGAACCAGATTTTTAGGTCGAACTTTCGGGGTTCGACTGGGTCGAACCGGTTCGACGAACCTTCGAACTTTTCATCAAATTCGACCGGTTCGACTTTGTGGACAGTGTGGCTAGACCTTGATACAAGCATGTCTAGGTTTGGAGAATTTTTTTTTATGCAAAAGGTTATTTTATTTTATAAACAGTTACTATCAAAATAAACCAATTCTAATCACTGATCAACTTAATAACTTAGTTTTTTGTACTGTATTAACTGAAATAACCAATCATCGCTGCCCTTAATTCATCCCTTAGCCATCACCATCCAATCCGAAGCCAACTGGCCAGCCTGTCGCGCTTGCGCACAGGAGTCGAACCTCAACACAAGGTTCGTCGAATTTTCCACGAAAAGTTCGAAAAAGTCGAACCTGGTCGAACTCGAACCTCGGCCGGTTCGCGACACCCCTAATCACAAATGACAGCGGAGAGTAGTAGGAAACTCGGGGAAAAGACCATGTATCATAGGTATAGAAGGGTACTACAGCTGAAATCTTCGAATCCGGCGGTTGCTTGCGCCACCCTGTACCCGTGCCGTGTACCACACTACGACGAGATTGAATGTTGCCAACCAAGCTCTCGTTTCCCGCTAAATCTAGCGTCGCCGCAAACTTTTTTTTTTAGTTTTATGAGTTTTGGCGCAGTCTGGCGCAATTTCGACAGATTTCGCGTTTTTGGCGCAACTAGGCACAGGAAATTGGGTTTTCATCAAAATGGCGCAATTGTCACACCCCTGTTCGTACGTAGCACCCATGTCCTTTAGTGAGCTGTAAACTTTAAATGTAATCATGCCATTTTCATGTAGCGTGATTTGCCGCTGAAAATTTGTTTTTCAAGCGAAGTGGCACGGAACCTTTTTCACGCGGAGGGTAAGCAAAATTCATGGGGTATAAACACGTAATTGATTAGGCTCAATAGTCAAGAAACTTCCAAGAAAATTGACCAGGTGCATCCGACGCACACGCAGGCACTGAGCGAGTCACTTCCGCTGCAGTCGATGCCTCCTTTATTGTGGCATTGTGTAGGGGGACTCGTGGGAGTGACAATTCCACAATGTTTCAAAAGTCGGATTCTCACGCAGTAACAAGTTTGTGGCATTCGCATCCTCTCCAAAAACACCGCAGGGGGAGACACACACTAAGCCCGATCACACTGCCCAGCAGCAAGCGAGTTTCAACTCACACGCTTTACGCATACTTTACTTTGGGCCACTCGTGACACTTATGTAAGCAGTTTTATTTTTCCACTTACCTCGGTTGTCATGCATCGTTGGTTTGAAATCTTCAGCGGTGAAATGGCTAGAGCAAACCATTGCGTGATTTAGATCTCAACTTCGAGAGCCACTTTTTCCTCAGCGAGCCGGCCGCTGGATATCGGTGAAAACTGACCCCCACTTTGGTGCAATAGGTATTGCACTAAGGCAGCGAACAGTATGGGACCATTTTCTGTTGAATTTGCTTTCACAACGATACTGCACGAGCCACTAAACGCGATATTCTGCAGGTACTTGGCCGTGACCGCAGATAGCCTATGGGGCAGCCATCTTTCTATCCACACATTGACGATGATGATAGCGCAACAGTAGCGCCACCTTTAGTTTGATCTCGAGGCGAATACAGAGCAAAGTTTTACATTCTGGATTGGATGGATACCTTGAAAATCTGAAAGTGTTCTGGAACATGGGCACGCAAGGTGGCAGGGGGTAAGGATTGCCATGGTAAAGAAGAGAAAGGGCTGCACGGCACTGGCCACCTTGCAAAGCACCGTTTTGCAGGGAGGCTGGAGAGGGGGAGGCTTTTACTGTTGCTTCCACTGATTGGCCGCATCCTCAATGCTGGAGCTTACGTTACAATACAGAACCCGAAAAGTTGAGAACAGTGAACTCTGAACCCAGTCCCCGAAAAAAGTAAAGCATCGCAGTGATGTTAGAGGCGGCCAAAGGAACATTTTATGCTTTCCAACTAAGGTACACATATTGAGTGTCGGGTTTTGACTGGCCTTTAGCGCTTCTGCTCACACGGTCGTGTACCGTCCGAGAGATTATAATTTCTCAGTTTAGGTAACTCAACACTCTCCAGAAGCCAATAAAACTGAAAATATAACCTTCCACTAAAAAAAAAAGTTAAATAAGTCCAGAAAGGCCAGAGTTTATTTCAGCAGTCAAGACCAGAATCTGAGAGGGTCAACTCAAGCGCACGCAGAGCAACATCATAGGTACTTTTAATATCTGGGCGTTTCAACTACACACCTGCGAGGGTGATGATTTTATGCGAGAAATGTTTGACAATCACTGGCATCGGCATGACGTTTTTCAATCCAGGGTCCTGGTGGCGCGGGGCACGGATGGATGACTGCAATGGAGGCCGTGCAGCAATGATGAGGTTGAGGAGCAGGACACAAGTCTTTGGAGAAGTTCTGGGGGTCCTTAGAAGCAGATCGTCACTCGTCCACAGCTCTGGAATGATAAACAGGAAAAGTGAGCTGATGTAGCGTTCGTGCAACGAGCACGACAGCAGACTCTAAAGTAATGTGTTACAAGCATAAAAACTACTTGATATCTATCACCTTTTTTTCCCTCTTTTTTTTTTTGTAATTCAGTAATTAATCAATTACTTTTCTAAAAATTTAGTACAAAATATAATTCCATTAGTTTTTCAGTAACAAATTACTGACAAATACTTGTTGGGTTTCTTCTGTCCAGTCAAAGAAAGGAGTAAAGTGGAAGAGGGCGATACAGGTGGCTTCAAGGCAAAGTTTGCTAGCGAGGGAAAGGGAAGGAATTCATTAAAAGCATGACAGCCCGAAGCTTGCTTCTGGGCTCATTTGTAGGCTCAACCAGGGTGAGAGGATTCCACTGTCTCTACAGAGGCAACAGGCTCGACTATCTGGAAAACGAAAGAGCAGTAGACTAATGGCTTATAAAGCTGTAGTGTGGGGTTTGTGGGGAGCGGGGTGCATATGTCCTTTATGCCTCCTTGTGTCCCCAAAAACGAATCTGAACTTTTCTTTCTTTGTAATTGTCACACGAGATCAAAAATGCCAGGGGAAGTCCGTTTGCACGCCCGCTCCGCAAACAGAGAAAGGCCACCAACGGGACCTCGCCCTTGCTTCCACTTGGCTGTATTGTAAAGGCTAAACACTGGCCGGACCCAAACAGCTATCTGCCTTCTTCCGCGTGACTTCGCTCTAGCCGGTGCGTGTAAGGAGAAACGCTAGGCGCGTGACGGCAGCAGTATATCGAAACAGTACCGATAGAGGCATAATAGTTTTAATTGATTTATAGTCCTCACCCTAATTTAAGTATATTGAAACAGAAAAATATGTTTTGCTCAGTTTGTTTTGCTATGTAAGTGAGGGTTATCTGTGCAGCTTTGAAAAACAGGATGTCCAGTAGTTCTGTGGAGGTCGTGGTCATGTATATATGGAGAGTGGTTGAATGAAATTATTGGCCAAGTAAGGGACGCTTTCTGTCCCTGTTACTTTTTGTTCTACTAAAAAATTCTTCCCTCTTCTGCACTAGTCTTGGGTTAAATCTGGGGGTGTGCGAATATTCGAATATATGAATGCGAATCAAAGAGTAAGTTGCCAAATAATATTCAGCATATTCGATGAAAAATGCGTGATTGTCGCAGAGCCGACAAAAGAGCAGTTCTTTTCCCCCGATGTTAGCACAGTGATGTTAGACAGACCATGCGAGAAACACGTCTTGGTCCTACAATTCCACAAAGATCTAGCGTGCAGGCTAGGAAAAAAAAAAGTAATGAATGCCACAAACTTTATGGCACGCAGATTTAATCACAATCGTGACACAATCTTCAATCACGACCAAAACATCCCGTTTGCACCGCCTGCAGATACAAATTGTTGGGAGGCCGGAATTTCCCACCATGTCTAAATTTTTTTTCACAAGGAAAGCTTCTCGTTTTGAATTGAAGCGTCGACATAGAACACGGCACACTCACAGAAATCGGCGACTGCAAGATCCCCAAAAAAGAAACCACATTAACCACGCCGATGAAACCAGCCGAGTTGTCGTCGTTGTTGTTTTGGAACCTCAAGCCGCAAGTGCGGATTCGAAACGGAATGGAAGAGAATAGTGTGCCTATACTTAAAAGTGTTTCCAACTGTTCGATAGCTGCGTTCGAACAGTTACAATACGAACTGCAAGAAGGTGACAAAAGGACAAAAGCGTTGATCGCGTGCAGGCATTGTCACTCTTCTGTTCCCTTCCCTTGGTTCGATGTGACAAAAAAAAAAAAAAAGAAAAGGGCACGCATGACTAACTTTGGGTTTTCTATGATGCTTAGATAGATAGATTATGTTTGCACCATAAAAATTGAATCTCAAAATCCACCTAGGTGCCCCACGTCCAGCAGCTGCTTATTTTTTTAAATACTTTTTTTTTGCTTGAGCTGCATTAGGTTTATACTCTGCAAATAGGATATTCTCATTCACAGCACACTTCTAAAAAAATCCTACAAAAAAATCACTATTTGATATTCAATTTAATATTCGGCTTGTTTTTCCTAATTCATTTTGGTATCTGACTCAATAACTACTTTGTACTTCCACACTCCTTGTAAAGATCAACGAGGGCTCCGCAGCTGGGTTATTAGCATGAGAGGGACTTGGTTGGTAGGAAAGCGTTGGTGTAAGCACTTCCCGTAGTGGGTGACCTTGAGAGACAGGCGTACCTTACAACGTGAAATTTGGAACACGCGTTTTCTTCCGAGAGAATCAAAATGTGTGTTCAGGGCTGGGAGAACGCGGTGGTTCTGGCAGGCACTGTTTACATCGGTGTAGTCCTTCTTGCCCGCGTGTTAGGGGGCACGGCAGAACAGCAACGTCAGACCATGTTTCGTGGAATGAATGACGGGATGGCTGTCGGGGCTATCCACACCGGGGTCGCCTGTCTGAATCACCTTGAGAGTTCTAGATGTAGTTTGCTTGCATCCGAACCCGCCTGACCTTCGGCTGAGATATACGCAGATTGCTGAGGTCTCACGCAGGAGTGTAAGCAATAGCCCCATGGTGAAAAAGTTAGCCGATTGGTTGTGGCCTTTCGACCAATGGGAAACTCCTGTCTGACGACGCATCGAGGATTCGCCGGTCCACTAAAAAGGGTGGACCGACGAGTGATTTTGAGTGGAAACGCAGCAAGGGAGTTTAGTTTGTGCTGGCGCTCGAAAGCTAATGCTCCGGAATAGAGTCAGATCGTGGGGTTCCGAGAGACCTTTGTCCCTGTAATCGGGATGCAATCCCAGCCAGCCAACTCCCGAGCTTGGATACGCTAACACCTGAGCACCTACACCTGAGCTTCACCGATGCACCGACCCCGACGTGAAAGCCTGTCACCCCTCACTCCTCGCCGGGGAAACTAGGCGTGGCAACCCCTGGAGGTCGAGTTGCCGAAGACGACCGACGAACGTCAGAGGGCCCCCACTCAAACGCCATGAGAGACCGAAACGACGCTCCTGCAACGGTAAAGAATAACCTAAACATCCTTATCGACGGTCACGATGCATCGGCTCTCGTCGACACTGGAGCAGACTACTCCGTCCTGAGTGGGAGGCTCTCCCAACGCCTTCGGAAAGTGCCGACGCCATGGGATGGCCCACAGATACGGACCGCCGGGGGACATCTCATCACGCTGGCCGAAAGATGCACTGCTCGCGTCGAGATTCACGGCGAGACGTGTCCGGTAAAGTTCGTCGTTCTACGAGACTGTGCGAGAGACGTTATACTCGCAATGGACTTCTTGTGCGAATACAGTGCCGTCATCGACCTGGAAGCCAACGAGTTGAGGCTGCGGAAGCCTGTCGTAATGCCCGAGGATCACAAAACTATGGAAGCCATGTCAGCTACAGTGCGTGTACTCTCCGACCACGTGAACTTGCTACCAAGCTCGAGTGTACTTGTGCCTGTCGCGACCGAAAAAGGCATCTGCGGAGAAGCTTTGCTGGAAGGTAGCGTCCAACTGCTACTAGGAAGAGGGATCGGCGTCGTAAGAGGCACTGCGGAGCTCCAAGACGGACACACTGTTGCACTCGTAACGAACTTCCGACAAGAGGCTCAGCACCTTACAAAAGGTACCATCGTGGGACACATCGAGGAGCTCCAGGACACAGCCGCAATCGCCGGAATCTTTGAAGACTCACCTTCGTCGCAACGCGAGACAGCGTCATCCTCAGAGCTCGACATCGATCCAACTCTCCCCCTCACCCACCAACGACAGCTGACTGACTTCCTCACCGAGTTCAAGGAGTGCTTCGCCACGTCGTCAAAGGTGCGCCAGACGACGGTTCCGAAGCATCGAATAGTTAGTGATGACAACGCACTTCCTGTGCATCCGCCACCGTACCGAGTTTCCGTGAAAGAAAGGGAAATAATCCAGAAGCAAGTTCAGGAAATGCTTGATGATGACATTGTCCAGCCCTCAAACAGTCCGTGGGCTTCCCAGTAGTCCTGGTGAAGAAGAAAAACGGAACCCTGAGGTTTTGCGTGGACTATCACCGGCTGAACGCAGTAACAAAAAAGGACGTCTACCCGCTGCCCCGCAATGACGACACTCTACACCGGCTGCGCCACGCCCGATACTATTCGTCGATGGACCTGAAGAGTGGGTACTGGCAGATCGAGGTCGACGAACGGGATCGTGAGAAGACTGCCTTCGTCACGCCGGACGGACTGTACGAATTTAAAGTGATGCCGTTTGGACTGTGCACAGCACTGGCGACCTTCCAGCGCGTAATGAACACCGTCCTTTCAGGCTTGAAATGGCAAAGCTGTCTCGTCTACCTCGACGACGTCGTGGTATTCGCAAGCGACTTCGACGAGCACCTGACACGTCTGCGAGCCGTGCTACAGGCTATCGAGAATGCTGGACTGACACTCAAGCCGTCAAAATGTCAGTTCGCTTATTAAGGCGAGCTCAAATTCCTGGGCCATGTCGTGAGTGCTCAGGGTGTAAGCCCTGACCCGGCAAAGACATCCGCTGTCGCCGCATTTCCGAAGCCATCAGACAAGAAAGCCGTACAAAGATTTCTTGGGCTGTGCACTTACTACAGACGTTTCGTTCGCGATTTCGCCAAGATTTCAGCACCGCTCACGAATCTGATGAAGGACAATGTGAACTTCCAGTGGGGAGAGGAGCAAGAACAAGCGTTCTACGAACTGAGGGAAAGACTCCAGTCGCTCCCTATCCTCGGACACTTCGATCCATCAGCGGAAACGGAGGTTCACACGGACGCCAGCAACGCCGGACTCGGCGCGGTACTCGTCCAAAGACAAGACGGAGTAGAGAGGGTGATCGCTTACGCAAGCCGGGCACTGTCTAAGGCAGAGCGAAATTACTCAACGACCGAAAAAGAATGTCTTGCTGTCGTCTGGGCGTTAACCAAGTTCCCCCCGTACCTGTACGGGATTCCGTTCAGCGTTGTCACGGACCACCACGCTCTCTGTTGGCTCGCCAACCTAAAGGACCCGTCAGGACGCCTCGCTCGCTGGAGTCTCCGACTGCAAGAATTCGACGTAACCATTGTGCACAAGTCTGGCCGCAAGCATAACGACGCCGACTGTTTGAAAGTTAGCCCCCTCCATATTCTCAGCCGATTTGCTCTTGATGTTAGGTGGGCTTTCTCTCGGGATTTCACATAGTCCCCACCTACTTGCTGTAATGCCTGCCCTGTAGGCATTGTGCATTGTGTGGAGGCCACAGGGACCAATGTCCACACACAGAACTTGGTACGTTGGTTGCAAATGCACTTGGAAGTTCTTAAAGAACTTCGAGTTGACATTGGGACCATTCATTGATATCTGAAGAATCTTCTCAACAGGCAAAGATTTGAGTGCCCTCAACAGCTTTCTTTGTATGTCCTCGGCGTGGAGTACCCCATAAACATTGAGTTGTAGTACCTTGTTGTCACCTTGTGAGACTAGTCCCAACACCTTACGTGCACATTCATTTGTTTGCGATCCAAATAGTCGTTCGAAGACTCGTCAAAAAGCACCACGTAGTGCCTACACTGTTCGATTTCCCGCTGCAAGGCCGTTAGAAAGAAAAGTCTCAGTCCATGGCCGATCACATAGGTGCATTCCTTTCCCCGCAAAAAAAACGCTTTGGCCACCTCACTATCTGGGAACATGTGTTGGAACAACTTGCCCGCTTGTGACGATGATTGGTAGAAACAGTGGGATGTGACGACCTTCAGAGTCCAAAATACTTCGGCATTTGTCGCCAACTCGTGCGTTTTGCAAGCAGCATTTAGGTTTGGCAACTGCGGTGGAGGCGGGACAGTGGATTGTTCACTTGTGCCCGGAGCCAGATAATTTTGCACCGAGCTCTTGGCTGCGATCTCCATATTGCTGGTATGTTTCACGCTCTTCATATGGCTCTTCAAAGCCGACTCGCCCATGGCGGCAACATTGAAGGTTTTTCCGAATGGCTTGCATCTTGCACAATGCTGATTTCTCGTATCTGGCGCCACCTAGTCTTTATATTCATCACTGAAGAGCCACGCGCCTTGAGACCTGCTTTTGCCGGGCATTTTCCTACGACCGATGACAAAACATGAGGCCAATCCTGGAAACAGTGCGCAAAACATTCACGGATCAGATTGGATTCAGATCTGCTCCAAAGTGGCCAACCATCCAATGAGCATCAGCTAAATCTAAACAAATTGAAATAACTTAGAACGAAACGAAAAAAAAAATAATAAGCATAACAAAAATGCACAATATAAGTATACCCACATTTGCTATTATAGATAGCCATTCAAGGATTTTCAAGTCTAGCCAAAAAATCAGGGGCTTTCAAGGGCCCTGCATGCAAAATTTTCAAATTCAAGAATTTTCAAGGTCTAGCAAAAAATCCAGTGGTTTCAAGGGCCTCGAAAACCCAATTTTTAAAATCAAGGGTTTTGAAGGGTTCAAGGACTTGTGCACACCCTGAACAGGGTTCATATTAATGAAACAAATGTACCACACATATCACCAAAAAAAGAAAAACTTTAATGTGCAAAATTATTAAAAGAAAAAAAAATTACTTTCAAGATAATTGAAAAAAGTATGCCAAATCTGCAAGAAATAAAAAAAAAAAACGCTTAACACTAGTTATAAGTGGGAGCAACACATTATTTGCCTGGTAACAAGCTTGCCTGAGATTTCCACTAACATACACTTCACCAATGACTAGAAAAACAAATGTGCGAGTGTATCATAATCTTTCGAAGAATCCCACCCATCGATAAGGGGCGAACAGACAAAATAACAAGGTGGGTGATCTTTCAAAGTGCAACTCGAGTTTATGAAAAATCAAAATGCAGGCATCAACTATGATGCTTGGCACGGGAACCAATACGAAAGGTCGCAAGCGCGGCAAACTCGCATTCCACAGTGCCATTGCAACAGGCTTTGGCGATTTGCCGGTCTGTGAGAACAGCTTGTTTTTAAACTATACAGACAGGTCATGGGGGTCCAGAGGGGGTCGCAAGAGATGGCACCTGCCCACCTCTGCCTTCGAGTTCTGGTTCATTACAAATACCTAGGCCAAGAAACAGGATGGCCGATCTCTCGGGGTGGGCATTTGCCTGGGATTTTGCGGTAGAAAATAACCTTCAACATGTTTAGCGTGGGGGAGATGCCGATCTTGAACGTGCTCCCGTCGTTTCCCACCTAATTTACATTACATTCTGCGATTTGCCATAATAGCGTATGCTAAGCACAAGTAGAAGCAAAATGTTGGGGGTCTCTTACACACTGCTCCAAAAGAAGCTCCCCAGCCACTACTATTTTGCTCATGAAGCTCTGTTCACCCTTAAGCTGAGACTACAGTCAAAGCTACAAGCACGAGCTAGCCCACGCTCCTAGCTTTGGTATGTGCCTTCCTAGTGCGGATGCTCGTCCTACGTAAGAACGCTTCAAAGTAACGAAGTGGAGAGCTGGGCTAGTTGGTGGAAGTTGAACATGGTGGTCAGCGCTCGTCCTGTGTTGTGTGTTCCTTTTCTTAGTTCTCGTTGATATGCGCTGTTACACCTACACCATGTTCACGCTTCAAAGCAGCGACCTCTACCTCTCGTGCTTGTGGCATTGGCTGCAGTCTCAGCTTAAGTGTGAACGGAGTATGGTAGTGCATTTCGCGCAACCCCAAGCAGCAAGAATTTTTCTGCCACTGCTTTGGACTGCAAACACCCCGTGTTCTCCCAAATTCTCCACATCTGCGTTCCTGCATTTCGAGTTTTAAATGAGTTAGCATTTATTGCCCGGTGCATGCAGCAGTCTTTCGTTTGGACAGTCACGGTTTGGTTTGGACTGGAGCAAACTAGTTTCGGGAGGCCGCGGTGCGGTTCCCACCGTCCTCTTTCGCTTCATTTGTCCGCTCTTACATCCACCTTTCATCTTACAAGAGGGAAAGTCTTCTGGCAAACGTTGCCTTTGACATGCTTCCAAGGACGCACCGCGGAAGCGGGAGAGAGAAGAAGCCGTGGTGGCTGCACCCAAAACCGCCGACACTCAGAAGAACAGACTGGCTCTCCAAATGCAATGTGGACCGTCGCAAGCTCGGAACTCACATTCTTCGCCGAGTCGAAACTCCTGCCCTAAATGCCGATGCATTTAGTCAAAAATCAGAATAGCGACAGCGGCGATTTTGGCGATGTTTCTTCGGCCTTTTTTTGAAGGGCTTTCAATTACTCTTATTTCAGACTGTGAGAACTGGGGCTCGCTGGACGTAAGGTGTAATTGCCCGTATGATTTTCGCAAGCTTTTTTTTTCACCGATAATCCTCGCTTTTAGCGTTGGCACGAAACAAATCGATTAGATACGGTGATTACCGAAGACGAACCGACACCGGAACACGTCCATCCGTTTTCCTCGGAAATAAATGCCAGAAAATCTAAGGCTCGCATATAACCGGCGTATAATGAGCACGTAGCTTCCACTGCAACACCACCTCGGATGCAAACCGAGTGTAGCCAGGGGTGCCTCTGGTCACCGACAAGGAGAGAGCAACAGGAAGGAGCCTCGGTCGTCCCGCCTGCGGTGCGAGCTTCCTGACGTCTCGTGGGCCTCCATTGCGCCGGGCATTCGAAAGACACACCCCGCCTTTCTTGCTCCGTAGGCGACCGTAGCCTGTGCCACGCAGCCGTAACATACAAATTAGGGAGCCTAGAACGGGGCGCCGACTCCGCGTTTGGCGTCTCATTCTGCCCATCATGGAGATAGGAGGCTTCTGAAGGCAACGCGACGCCATCAGAGTGAAGCCAGAAGAGTGAAAGGACACGCCCCCGACAACGACCAAAATCGAGAGACGCCATAGGACGAAAAGAAGAGCCGACTTGGCGCCAACAGCCGTCCCCCTCGGGGAACCCCCGAGGGCGACGGCTATTGGTGCGGAGTCGGCTTTCCTTTCCGTCCAATGAAATCTCTTGGCTTTGATCGTCATTGAGGGCTCGTCCTTCCACACTTCTGGCTTCACCCGTGATAGTGTCGTGTCGCCTCCGAAAGCTTCCTAACCCCGTGGCTGCCGGGATCGTGACCGGCACCACTGCGGACCGTTCTATGATGTCACCGGGTGGAAACCGAGCGATTGCTTTTTTGGGTGCAAAAAACGGACCGGTATGAGACGCGTTGCGGGCACCGGGGCACAAATGATGTCACTGCAGAGCCGCGGGGGCCGACCCACCTTCTGAACTTTTTGGCCGACTTCTTGACGCTGCCTCCGCCTCCCCCCGTGCTCCTGTGGTGGTGGTGGTGGGAGCCCCCGGCACCCTTGTTTGCGCTCCTGGCAGCGGGCGAGGCCGGGGGGGGCGACTGGGCGCCCCCCCCTCCCCCGTTGAGGGTGGAGGAGCCCCCCGACGAGCTGCTGCTGCTGCTGCTGCTGGACGGGGCCGCCGCGGGGGGGAGCGGGGTGGAGGGGGGGGGTGCGGCCCCTCCCGACTGCGGCAGGGAGGCCGCGGGCCCATTCTCCTCGCTGCCGCTGTTGGGGTTCTGCGACTCCGACTCGCTGTTCCGGTCTGTGGAAAAGGGCAATGTCGGAGGCGACAAGTTTGCGTCTTCTCACAATTTGACCGTCGGCCCGCGATTTGATGCCAACAAAGTCTGTCACCCGCGTGGCAACGTTGTAACTGGTGGTGTTGCGAACTCGAACCTGTCGAAGTTCGAGTTCGGCCAAGTTCAACTTTCTTGAACTTCCGATGCGAGGTTTGACAAAAATTTGACTGAAGTTTGTTCAACAGTTATCTCCTAACTGTTAATTCAGTGACCTTATACAATATTATTGGAGTTATTGAGGGTTCATATCACATGAAAAACTACAATGCGCAGACGCGAAATTTTTCTTCCGCCACCTGGCGGAAGAAAAATGCAATATTTGTAGGATGTACTGTTTCACTAGTTGGCACTAATAACAAACATATATTGCATATACATCGATAATCATTTTATAAAATATAGAATAGTAAACTACTTGCTAAGTTTTTTGTTTCCCTGAATTCGAAATCATCCTGCAGAAGCCGAGGAACGCTGTCCATAAGTCGAACTTCGTTGAAATTTGCAAAAAGGTATATGGTTCGCTAAACCTGTAGAATCTGGCGGGTCGACGTCGAATTTCGGGCTCGACAAAAGTTTGTGACATCCCTAGTCATAACCTTCTTCCGAGAGATCACCATTCAATCAATTTTTGCGAGAATTCTCTAGCCTTCTCATCTCGAGGAACATCCGCCTTTCTAGACCAATAACCGAAGAACCCTTCGGAATTTCGGCACTGATGCAATAAAACAGCATGGAAGCGTACACGAACTAGAGAGTATTTGGCACATAGCTATTCATCAAAAGTAGCTCTTAAATTGCACGAAAGCCTTACTTTACAGCTCGGAGAACCACTGAGGATGCTCCGGGGAGCCCTTAGGTTCCTAGGATTCAGTTTGAGAACCTATGGCTTATACCATAAAACTCCAGCTTCCTCAGTCAATCGCACAACTTTCTCTGCCAGTGAGTCGTCTACGACCCATTACAACCAAATTCGACAAAAGGTAAAGGCTACAACGCCAGCGAGTCAATGAAAATGCCAGAGCAAGACATATGACAACAGACTTTCAGAGTGCCCTACTCCCACAGAAAGCTGTCACATGCCTTGCTTAGAGACACTAAGAGAAACTTCCCAAAGCGCGCGACGCCGTCCGCGGCGCCTGAAGGAATGCCGGAGGCACTAGGTACGGCTGGATCCAGCAGACGACAAGAGGCGATATTCGAGGTGATGGCGGGCAGGTGAGGGCAGGCGAGCGACAGTGTCAAGCGGAATGTGATTGATACCACCTAGAAGAAAAGGCCTGCACCTTTCCACCCCAAACGCCGGTGTCGGTAGATCCCTGAAGCACCACTTAGCGCGCATCAACATCGCCACCGGCGCGTCCCGCAGTGCCTCACGAGCGCGATGTTAGCAGGTGGCAGCACCAAGACGGGCGCATCTGCGGCAACCCTCGGCGAGCTGTGGAGTGTTTGCCGCTTCGGGGCTGCGGATATGTTAACGATGATGCCATGTGCAAGTATTGTCTTCCAAGTGGTACTGATATAGTAGTTACCAGCCAGTGGGCAGAAATGTAACCGGCTCACTGCACTCCTGTGCAATGAACACATTACAAGGACTAGCAATTTTGTTCTACATAGAGCTAAGGTAGAAACAAAATATGATTATCATGCTACTATTTTGCCCTAGACCGGTAAACTTCACATTTTAGCGATGTGCAGACAATTACCACTTAATGCAAAAACTGTGGAGGGGCAAGTTTGAGTTTGAAAATGGAGAAACAAGCAAAAACCATATCCCACTGTCGCGTATAGTTGATTTTCAGAAATTCAAGGCTGTTTTATTCAAAAATTGTTTTAGGTCATTCAAAGCATCGATGCAGTCCTTGCAATAATACATACGAGTCTAAGAGAGGAAATGTGTGCAAACTGGAAGTTTAATCTTTCCGTCTGGTTAATCGAAGGGATTTTTTTGGTGCGCTCCAAAAGTCCCATGACTCCAGAAGCAAGAAAATGCCGCATGATTATTTTCACTTCGCCTAGAACACAACCGTGCACGCTTCATTGCTTTTACCGTGGTCAAGAAAAGAACAAACAAGTGCAATCATGCCGCCAAGCCAAGCATGGCAGCGCGCACATGCCGTACCACCATTCCAAAGGAAGTTACGGAAGCGACTAGCAACGTGGCCTTGCTGCGCGCACAGCCCACAAAGCTGGGTTTGAGGAATTGACCAGCCACCTCGGAGATGTTTCGTTCATCAAATACATTGATGCCAACAGAATGTGTGGTGGTCTGCGGTCCGCTTTCGGACAGCAAAATCGTGAAAGTGGTAATGCCTAGGAACCATGACGTCATTTTTCGGGCCAAATGCTGGTGACGCAAAAAAAACTGCATTGGATGGATCATAGAGTGCCTTTTCTTTGGCGAAGAAAATGCGGACGAAAATAACTAAGACATACTAAGAAAGGTTTGCAGTTTGCAGAGCACAGTACTGTGGCTTGTCTCTGTCAGCAGAGGCAAGCAAAAAATCAACTTCTCTTCAATGAGCACTGAATAAAAACAAATGCATGCTTCCACCACATTTCTTTACTTAGAAGTATTTTTAATTCTAAATGTTTCGCAGTCCCCAAGAGCTTCAAATTGTTGAGAGTCAACCGTAAATGGCATTACTATACGCTCGGTGCAGGAACTATAGAGGGGCACTTCCAAAACGTGCGTAGCTCTACTAGCGGAGGAGCTGGCGTTCGACAGCAAGACTCGTTCAGCAGACTGCGGCGCCTTTTCGCGCGCGAAGCAGTGGCGCTGGAAGTGCACACGAACGGGTGCTTGCTTCTTTAAGCTGAAAGGTTGATGGTGACGTTGCATGAGGGCTGAGGCAGACCTAAAAAAGGTCATCTAGTTGCTCTCCCTTTCCTTAACCCATTCGCTACCAAAGCCAGCGAATCGCCGGGCGTGCCATCAGGGGCCAGATTGCCAAAGCCGGCGATTCGCCGGGCTGCATGAATTTCTGTTTTAAAGAGCCATTCATAGATGGCGCGCTATGTAGACTTGGGGTTGTGTAGCTGATACCTTACCAACAGATGGCGAGGGTCGTTCTGTTCGCTGTGTTTGTTCGAGCTTGTTCTTTTGTGTGTCGTCTTTCCCGCTCGATCGCAGCCTGCTTGGGGAAGAATAGAAGATGGCGGTGTCCAGTGTACGGTGTGGCCTTTTCGATGATGAAATCATAGATATCCTCTTCGACAGCAATGATGACGGGACGTCTGGTGAGGATAGTGAGTTTTCTGAGACTTCTGTCGACGATGGGAGCGATTCCGACAGCAGTTTTGAGTCCGAATCACGACAAGAGCGCACTGGTTGTGCAACGTCTAAGCCAGTGGTTCTCAAATGGGGATCCGCAGACCCTTTGGGGTCTGCGAAGGCATTCTAGGGGTTTGCGAAGCCCTGCCTCATCAGTCAAGCGCGGCAATAAAAGTTGTCTTTTCTCAGGCTGAGAAGAAATGTTTCAGTTTTCGGGCGAGTTTTCTCGTGTGTATGTCAACAAGAAAGGTCTACTTCACTCTAGCCCTTAGTTATATCCATTTATTTAGTCATTATTATATTTAACCTATACCTTTCCCTTCCCCTCAGTACAAACGGGGTCGTTCATCATCTCCGCCAATCCACAAGGGGTCCGCGAAACATCGATGGTTGAGAACCACTGGTCTAAGCGACCGAGGATAAAGTGCTTCAAGATCTTTCATACGAGGAAGAATCTGGGAGGGCCTAGTGATTTATAGACTTGAACGAGTCACTTAAGCATGTAAATAAACATGTTTTCTTGTTTCTGGCACTGAGTTTTACTGCAAAAGCTAGTGTGGCCCTCTTTCTCGTTTCCGGCTAGTGTGGCCCTCTTATAGGGGAAAAGACATCCAGTACGGACGGCCCGGCAGCGCGCATGGTGGTGAATGGGTTAATAAATTTAACATCCATCAATCACACTGCAGGCTGACCTCCGACGAGAAACCTTCCCGGCCTCTAGAAGGTGCAACCATAAAATTTCTTCACAAAATCGACAGGGCATTGATATTCTCAAATCTATCTACAGTAAAACCTCGTTAATTCAACCCCCGCTAATTCGGAAATTCGGATAATTCGAACTGCCGATCCGGTCCCGTCAAACGTATGTATTAGTCAATGGCAGCAAACGCTCATTAATTCGGAGGGAACGCGGCGCGCTATGGTTAATTCGGACGAATTCGGCAGGTGGCGCTAGCTACCATCCGTTCTAGAGGGTATGACCGCTATCCATCCGAGGTGCACACGTGGTTTTTCCGGTTTTCCCATGGTTCTCCGCTCTTCCGGTTCTCCGTGTTTCGCACCAGGTTTGCTCTGGATTGCCGTGCTTCAGCGCGCTACCCACTACTCTCCTGGCATGGAAGCGGCAGAAGCATAGCAAAGGGTAGCACAAGTGACTGACGACCGGAATGGCAAAATCGCGACACGCGGGGCTATCGTTCCCGAGCGCGCCGATAGCGAGAGTGACAGTCACGTTTCATGCCTCAATGTGGGGATCCTAAAGCCCGCCATTTTAACCTGCCACTCCCGCGTTGTAAAAATGCAACGTGACTGGCACTCTCGCTGTCGGCGCGCTCGGGAAAAGTAGTGCCGGGTGTCGCGATTTTGCCGCTCCGATTATTGGTCAGTTGTGCTACTCGTTTTCCGTTGCAGCTGTACTGGCTGTACTAGGCTAAGAATTTAGCGATGAGAGTGGAAATACTAAGGGTCTTGAAGGACGGCGTCTCTCGACAAGTGATGGAAAGTTACAACGTCAAGAGAAGCAGTTTGGCCACGTACGTGAAAATTGAGGCCGATATCCTACAGGCTTTCGAGAGCGAGAAGTTCAACACGAAAAGAAAGCGGCCGTGGGCGGTGGTGCTCCCGAAACTAGAAGAGGCCTTGCTGTGCTAAATCGTCAGCGCACGGGATGCGTAGCTCCGACAGTGCGAGTGCGGTGGAGCACTCGACCGCGCTAAGGAAAGTTGCCGTCTCCGCCCCGGTGTCGTCCAGGAAGCAGGCGGTAATAACAGATTTCTTCTCAAAATAAAGGTATGTCACAGGGAAACGTTTTCGCGCAGTTTTCTTTGTCCTTTCGATATTTCGACTTTCGGATAATTCGGACATTTTTGCCGGTCCGATGAGATCCGAATTAACGAGGTTTTACTGTACCACAAATCCATTGAGTTCAGGGTGGAAAATAAAAATCAAGATAATATAAATCGTGATTTAAGCCATACAAATTTCACTAAGATGATTTTCCACAAGATCACCTTTCTCACAAATATCCTTTTCCGCAAAAATATATATTTTTTTATTGTTTGTCTGTAATCTGATGTTGTCCATGTTAATTTATTATGTTTTTAATTTTAGAATAAACATCAAGCAAATAAAAATGTGTAGTAACAGGCTGAACACGAGCAAAATGTGGTGTTCTGCTGCGCTAATCGGAGGTGAGCTTCGTTTCTATCGTTCACTTCTTTCATCAATCATGCATGGCCTCTAATGCAAGCATATCCGAATGTGAAGGAAACAAACAAAAACTTGTATGTGTGTGTGCCCACACATACAGACCGACAAAGGGAGTGACTGAGAGACACACACAGACAGATTGTACATGTGCGGTTGATCTTACGTCGGTCAGTATATATTGCTGCACGCATTGCCGAGCGAGCGTGTGGCCGAATGGTTACCGCGCTTGGCTATCATGCAGAGGCTCCGGGTTGAATGCCTGGGAGCAGACGCGCCTTTTTGTTATTTCTGAAATGTAGCATTCTGGTGAATTCAAGAACATTGTTGTTTATTCTAGGTCCAAATGTTCTACGCGTCGAACCTTCTACGTCTATTATTCCAGAAGCCCATGTGTGCACATAAGGGGCTTCGTGTGGTGAGCCAAAGTCAGTCTCACCCCAGTGTTCGATCCTGCTGTTACGCCGACTTCGACGCCCGCGACGCTCTGTTGTTATCTTTTGTTTCCTTTTTGTCTTGAGCCCAAGTTTGCCCCATTTAACGTTTCAGTTTCCTCAGTTAGTCTTTGTTTTGTCACATCGTCACTCGTGACAATATAAGTTTTGTCTCACACGAGCCTCTTTTATGAAACAATGGGAAAGAACACCCACCCAAGATGAAGAGATAAATGGTGAAAAACATGGGGTGGGCTATCTTTGTTGATGCCACAGAAAAACTTTATAAAAATTAATGATAAACCCCCTGGCACCAGCCACAAACCACGTGATGCAGGAACTGATACCGCAGATCGTGGACATGTTTCACAATGCGATAACCATGCGGAAATTCGCTATGAACTCCTGTGTCATAAGAAAGGGTACCACGGGATGTGGACACAGCAGATTCGCGTTTCACGGTGCGAAGGACCCGCGGAAACCCACAGAGAACTCGCATCTCACGGGAACGAATACCGCAAATTGCGGCCGCAGCAGATGCAAGTTTTATGGTGCAGTAAACACGCGGGAACCCGCTACAAACTTGCCTGTCACGGGAACCGATATTGCGAGCGTAGATCACAGACAAAAACGCGGGAATCCGCTACAAACTTGTGCGTTACGGGAACAAATACCGTAGATCGTGAACGCAGCAGAATCACATTTCACGACGCAATATACATGAGAGACAAACTAGCGTGGAATCGACATTGCGTGCGCAGATCGCGGACAAAAACGAAGGTATCTGCTACAAACTTTATGTCACGGGAACAGGTACCGCAGATTGCGGATGCAACAGATTCGCATTTCACGGTGCAATATACACGCAGGAACAACTCGCATGTTATGAAAAACAATATCGCGCGCACAGATTGCAGACAAGAATGTGGGAAACCGCTATGAACTCGCTTGTCAGACGTGCGCAAATTATGCGGTTGATGCGATTCCCGTCGACATCGCGTGACGACCGACGGGAATCAGGGGGTGGGCAATGTTTCGGAATTTTTCTGTTGCAAATATTTATCCAGAAAAACGGGATGGGCAGTGTCGTGTACTGGTCTGTGATGATGGTGGCTGGTGTCGAGACAGTGCGACGGGCACGCGAGCGCCGGCTGCTGCGCGAGCCAGCCCCCTTCCGCGTGTCCTCATTCGGGTTATGGCTAGCAAAGTACATTTATGATTAAACCCTTGGTTCTCCATGCCTGACACACCGATGCCTCGAGTGGACTACATTACACTGGCGACGAGGTAAACGTGAGGTCTCGGCAACGACAGCGCTCCACCGCAGCAAGTATGACTGCGTATGCACCCTTCGAAGAGTTTACGCCAAATGACCCTGCGTCCTGGCCACGCTATATCGAGCGCCTAGAATTTTACTTCCTGGCGAACAATATCACCACGACAGAGAAGAAACGAGCCGTTCTCTGCAGCGTCTGTGGCTCGGCCATATATGCCATTTTGCACTCTCTCTGCTCGCCCAGAGCTCCAGTCGAAACACCATACAAGGACATCATACTCAAGCTTCATGAGCACTTCGCTCCCCTGCCGCCGGTAACCTTCGCGCGATTCCAGTTTTTCAAGCGGGGCCAGCATTCTGGGGAGTCTATGGTAGACTTCGTAGCAGATCTCCGACGCTTGTCTGAGCACTGCGAGTTCGGTGAGATGCTCGACGAAATGCTTCGTGACCGCGTAGTTTGCGGCGTTCAAGACGAAGCGTTGCAGCGACGTCTACTCGCCGAGCCGAACCTGACACTGTGCAAGACCCTAGACATGGCGAAGGCGGCGGAACTAGCCAAATTCCAGACCATCGAAATCCGTACCCCTGCTAAACCGGAGCCGACGGCGGTATCAGAAACCTATCGCGTGGGGATCGACGCAACGTCAAGGTCGCCGCGTGGAAGCACCGCACCGCGCGCGTCCAGCTCTCCGCCTCCCGAATCCAGCTGCAACCATGGAAGGCAGCCTGAAGCCAGGTTCACCAGGTACATGCTGGCGTTGCAATGGAGCGCATAACGCAAAAACGTGCCGCTTCGTTGGGGCGGTGTGCCGTTTCTGTAATAACAAGGGCCACATTGTCGCAGCGTGCCGCCAAAAGGAGAGAGCCGAACGTCGACGGTCAGCAGTCCGCAACAACAGGCTGGAGACGGTGGACCCATTGAAGAGAGACTACTGTGTCTTCGCCGTGGAGCCACCCGTATTTTGCGATGTGGTAATCAACGGCTGCAATCTGCGGATGGAAGTTGACTCCGGGTCGGCTTTTACGGTTGTCAACCCGCATGTGATGCGCCAGCTCCGCATTTCCAAAAGCAGCCTCAAGCCGTGCACCTTCCAGCTGCGCTCTTATACACGGCAGAATCTTCGGATTCTCGGAAGCGCAACAGCGGACGTTTCCTTCAAGGGCAAAAGCGTGGAATTGGAGCTTCTGGTTGTAAAGGGATTTGGCGTCAGTCTCTTAGGGCGCGACTGGTTCCGGTCCTTGGGCATTTCCCTGGAGGGTGTCAACCATGTCGACGCCTCGTTGCAGTATGTTCAGGCGGCCACAGTTCATAATTTGATGGACGAATTTTCTGAGCTGTTCCAAGCAGGACTCGGGAGAAGCAAGGGGCCGCCGGTTCGTGTGGATATCGACCCCGCCGTGAGTCCCAAGTTTTTTAAGGCCCGCCAGGTGCCATTTCCGCTGCTGCCAAAAGTCGACGAGGCCATCGATAAACTGGTGGAACAAGGAGCCCCGCAGAGCTTCTTTTTGGACGACAGATTCGGTCGGCCCTAGATCACCTACATCCAGATCAGCAGGCGGCAGTAACCCGGCGCCAGGAAGAAGCCTTTGAGGCCAGCAATCGGCAAGCCGCTCACCAATTTGAACCCGGAAGTCAAGTTTTTGCAATTAATTTTGGCACGAGCGGGAACCGCTGGTTGCCAGGGGTGATCTCTTGCCGCTTGGGCCCACTTTCGTATCAAGTGCAACTTGAAGACGGTCGTGTGTGGCGGCGACACATAGATCATATCCGTACGCGGCATTGCAGCCTGCCAAGTGACAGTCCAAGCCAGAGTTGCGAAGTCCAGATTCCTGATACAGGCTCCGCAACGTCAAGCCTGAATGTAGACCCGGACGTCCGTCTGGCAGCTGCACCGACTGCTGACCAAGGAACCGAGCAACACCAGGCAGGTCAATCCACATCGACCTCCTATCTTCCTAATCCTGGCGCTGCTCCATCAGGACGTCCTCAACGCGAACATCATCGTCCGGGGTATCTTCGAGACTACATTTAGGGGGGAGGTGTGTCGTGTACTGGTCTGTGATGATGGTGGCTGGTGTCGAGACAGTGCGACGGGCACGCGAGCGCCGGCTGCTGCGCGAGCCAGCCCCCTTCCGCGTGTCCTCGTTCGGGTTATGGCTAGCAAAGTACATGTATGATTAAACCCTTGGTTCTCCATGCCTGACACACCGATGCCTCGAGTGGACTACATTACAACAGTCTTTTGCGGGCGGGTGCTCTCTCGGAACTTTACGGTACGCCACCGCCTTGCGCACTTTAAAACCAAAAGAAAATGTCACTGCCGTTAAACAACTTGCGAACCATTCTCAAGTTCAAAAGCTATAATTTCATGTCGTTGAATCTTTTTTTCTGCTTTTAACTTTTGGTGCAGCTGAAAGACCTTTCACTTTGTTTGGAACCGGCCTCACAAGCAATGGCAACAGTGGCAATGTGTGCACGAAGCTGGTAGGAAACATTTTGGCGGGAAGTAGCTGTTTCCTCTGGGTTTTCACATAAACTTCGAGATTATTCTTATTTTATTTTGCTGAAGTATTACAGCAAATGAAACTTTCTTAATAACCGAACAAATCATGCTCCTTTTGTTCTACTATTTTCACTGCACTTACAATATAATCAAATTGTGAAATGTTCTTTTTACACTGCTCAGTGATTGGACAAATTGAAGAATTGATTTCCCGTGTTTCAAAAGGGCACGGGAAATTTATAAGTAATTTGTTTTTTAACCAGTTACTAAAAAAAGTTACTTTTGTTCAAAAAAAAATTTCATTTTTAGGTAAAGTGATTGAAATAATATATAGATATCCGATTTATATTTGATATAAATTTAAAAAAATGAACAATTTAATTTTTTTGTAAATTATGATTCCTTTCTTTATTGATAGAGATGTACCAGTTATCTTGCATTAATTAATTTGATCAAAAACAGTTCCGGCGTTTTATTTTGCAGTAATCTACTGCCTAACGGCAGCCCCATATGTGAAGAAAGGCGATTTCCATGTCCAAAAAAGGCTGATCAAAAAAGAAAGCAAACCTAATCTGCCAAACTCAAAAGTTGATCGCCAAGTGATTTCAAATTTTATCATACTTTTCCTTACATTCCCATTTCTCACTTTGCGTACCGTCCGAATCTTTCTTTAGCAAGTACAGGCTGCCTGCCAACGCTGGTTCGGAAATATCATTGACACGTATGATGGGGATGAAACGTTTTTGAAGCGTATCCCTCCAACGAAATAAGCATTGCATACCGACGAGTGTCGAATGGTATTTCAGTTTGTCCCGTCACTGCTAGCATAGTTTATAGGTGTTACCGGCACAAAATCAAACACAGCGCGCAAAGCGGCACTGTAGACTATGTAACATGCCGATACAGTGACAAACATGATCGGAAGACTAAATTTCTTGCGTGGTACGGCACGGGTTCATCATTGTCGTTACCTGACGAAACAATGGCGAGTTTAAAAACTATTCAACTTTGTCCCCGCCAGACACATTGCATAACTATTTTAACACTTAACAGCAGAGCGATTCATACCGTCGACCCAGCGCAACCGCACCACTCCGGCTTCAATGCGTACCGATCCGATGTATGTGGCGTGGGCGGTCCATGAAGAACTTTTGTGCACAGATTAATGACACTTTAGAGATACCTGCGTCATAATACTTGTACAATCGTCTTTGAAGATGACACTAAGCTCGAGATGATTGCTTCAATTAGGAAAAATTTATTGGAGTTGCCCTTTTGAAACTGCACATGACCCTAAGAGAAATGACGAGAGTGCAGACAAGTCTATAGACCTTTTCTTTAACAGCGCCGCCATCTTGAGAATTGCGGCGCCGACGACGCCGTCTAGCGGTTTAGAAAAAGAAATACCGACTAGTTCTGGCAGCACAGCTATCTGGGTAGGCAACAGTGTGGGTATGGGGGGAACTTGGCTAGACTTGGCTATGGTGGGCTGCAATAACTTGGTTGGAGCTTGTCCGGTTGAATCCAGCTGGCTACTCACAGCCATCACCTTGCCTCCTCGAGAGAACGACGACGAAGACGGTGGGGTGTTTTGATTGAGTTTCCACAGCGAAGTATATATGAGCAGTTTAATGTAGTCTATGCAGGTAAGCTCTCGGCATTTGATAGCTCCATCTTGAGTGGTGGCATGTAGACTTTTTCATAATTTTCACATACCATGGGGCTTGCAGTGATAACCTAATTGGACCCCTGCACCGGGAGTTAAAATCGGTCCTCTTGTCGTAGACGAAGTGGTCGTGAGCTTAAACGTGACGTTGTGTCTGATACGAATCTCTCGCGATTCAAGCTCGCAATCGACGGACTTCATAAATAAGGATTCTTGGGGAAAATGCAAAGCTTGATAACATTGCAGCCACACTCGCGCTGCAGCTTCTTGTGCTCATGGCACACTTTCTGCTATTGTTCTTATGCTTTTTAAAACTATTTATCCATCCGACGACCACGCAGTGGTAACCAGACAATCATAGATTTTCGGAAATTGCAGCACGGTAAAAAGGAGCACTCGGAACTCCCTCATGAACGACGTCCGTTTTTAAGCCTTTTCGCCCATACCCTTGGCGGTTGCATACCCTGTGTCAGCGGGCAATCCAAAAATGCACCAGGTCGAGGGTACGTCAGTTACTGGCTGGTTTGAGGTTATGTGAAAAAGGTCTATAGATATTGAAAATAGAGGACAAACAAAGAAGTTACACAAAATCCTTGAAGCTGGCCAAAGAAAACTCACCTCTGTCATCCTTTTCTATGATGCCGCTTACCGCCTGAAAGTGAATAACAATGCGGACTGTTAGCCTCCGTAATCTTATTGCCATTAAGCAAAAAAAACCTGCAGATCCGCTTAACTCACCACCACCCATATACAAACAAAACAGCACTTCAAAGGAAACATAGCTTCGTTGATTAGTACAATTACCGTAATATCTTGAGAGATAGCCCACCTAAAATCGAAAAGGAAATTGGGTGAAAATAAGGAGTGGGCTAACTTTCGATGTGCGATCGAGGAAAGATGAAAAAAATGCTAGTTCTGGATTCTGTAACCTGCAAAACTTGCGACAGCACGGAGGGGCGATGAACCAAAGACGCCTGTCCTTCCCAGTCAGCAATGTTTGCTTATCTCCCGCCGTGGCTAAGTAACATCATTTCTGTTGAGGTCACCATTGATCAGTGCCCTGCCATTTGTAGAGGTAGGCTACCTCTTGGTGTTTTATGAAATAAATGGCAAATCGTGCCAAAAATAGGGGGCAGGTTACCTTCGGGGGTGGAGCATCTCTCAGGTTATTGCGGTAGATTTCGTTTCCATCACATCACAAGGACCACCGACAACTACCAGAATGATCTGTATTTCTTTGTGCAAAACACTAGAATATGTAGTGAAAACATCACACCCAATTAAGGCTTTGCTGAAGCCGTGAAATACAAGCTGAAACTCAAACTGACATATCGGGGGACTAGGACGGAGATACCTGACACTAAAGACTTCAAAACTCACATGGCCTGTTTCACTCCCCGGGCCTGGTATATGGGTGTTTTCATCTGAATTCAAGCACAGTTTTGAGGTTGATGTTAAAACAATATATGTTTTGGGAGCGTTCTCGAAATAAAAGAAAGCGCAAACGGCAAGCTTGGCGGATTTTTTTGTTTTCAAGTTATTGGCCACTGAGGCAGCCTAGGCGAAAACCAATGTTTTTCTCACCTTTTGGGGATTGCACGTTTGACCGCTCTCTATTTTGTCACTTCTAATATTACTGCACGGGGACTCTTTTGTGACACCCTTGAAATAGGTTTCATTATGTTTAACGAATTGAAAAAAATTAGTTCAAACAAAAAGGAAACGGGACTTCTGAGAAAATGAATCCCAACTTTGCTAGATTTTTTAAACACTCGTTCATTCAAATGCATGTAACTGGTTTAATTTTGTACATATAATATTGGATTTGTATTCAATACAAATAGCTAAATTGGACCTTTTTTGGAGATGTCAAGGTCATTAAAATATGTAGAACAGGTCACACATAAGAACTTGCCAAAGTTTGCCCACGATTGTCAAACAGTGCGACACTTTTTAAAGAAATTATTCCAAAATATAAAAGTCTATTAAATTCATTAAGCATAACGAAATCTATTTTGAGAGTCACAAAATACACCGAGAAGTGACAAAATAGCGATCAGTCAAACACGCAATTCCCAAGACGCAGGGGAGGACTTACTAATAGTGAAAGTAGGCAGATGCATAAGGTGGCAGAATTTTGAAGGCAGCCAATTTGTGGCTGCCCAAAATTATTTGACTTTATTTTTATGATAATTTTTTTAAATTAAGCCTTGAATTTAGCTATTTTGGGGAATTCTATACCCGTTTTCACTCCAAGAACCGTAGTAAAACAAGTCCGGCTGCTCGCGGAGCATTACTAATTTTCCCCTTTATGTTTATAATTAAGATATATGCAGGTGAATATCGGATTATATATTTGTTATCTTATCAAGACATACACGTTCCAAACGCCAAAGGCATCGCTTTTTCCTTCAATAACCGAATCTCGTAAGAACTGCTTCGCGCCATGTATGAACAATGCGCAAAACTTGCTTTTTTAGCTAAAATTTTTTTTAATTTTTAAAACAAAGCTGTTTTTTTTTTTTTGAATTTAGCTATTTCGAGAATTCTAGCGCAAACTCTAGCTAGTTTTTAAAATTTTAATTCAAAATGTAGTTACTTGGCCCCCCACCTCTCCTCTAATCCCTACTCCCCATAGTCATTGACCATGGGGAGCTGGGGTTGGGGGGGGGGGGCACTGCTAAAGGCTGCTTAGGGCAGCGAAATGCTAAGTCCACCTCTGCCTCGGCCACTTCTATGGTCAATAGTAACTTGAAAACAAAAAATATGCCAAGCTTGCCGTTTGCACCCTCTCATTTCAAAAATACTCCCAACACATTTTTTGTTTTGTTTGTCAAAATTAAAAATTTGATTTTTAGCCTGTGCTTGAGTTGAGATGAAAACACCCATGCGCATTCGGTTTTCCTTAAATAGATGTATTCCATTCCGGGAAGGAGAGGGTGAGAAGGACACTGGGGAACGGTTATCCTGCCGGGCAGAAGTAGCTGCTTGCACGTCGGCCTTTAAGCATGAACCCGCCGCCGCAATAGGTGCCACTACAAAATACTTATTAAAGAAAGTCTACTTACAGATATGGATGTGATTGAAGATTTGGAGAACAGCCGCTCTGCCTCCTTGAACTTCCTGTTTCGTTTGTCTGCCTTGCTGTTTGTGTTCCTGCACAACAGTTCCAAAGAAGGGACTCCTTAAAATCATCACTTTATGCCACCACCTATCGCTGCACCGGCACACGCTGCACGACGGGGTCCACGTAAACACAACGTCGGCTTTTGTTTGTTTGGTTGTTGTTTTTTGTCAAACATGGCAGCCACGAACACTAATATTTATCACCAAGATCAATTCACAGGAGTAGTTTATTTGACCACACTAGTGATCTCGATAACTTTTCAACTGTAAGAAATAAAAAAAAAATGAGTAACCTGCAATTGCTTGTTTATGCTGACTCCATCACACTCTATGTTTCATTGTATGGCACCGACTTAAATCGTTCAAATTTTCAGTGCTAATGCAACATAGGGTTCACAGACTCGAAAGGCAGCTGCTGGACAAAGAGTCCTGGAAACCCACACGTCTGCTTCCCGGCCGAAAATGCATCGAAAACTGTGGAATCCGGCTTCATGAAGGCAACAAAGGCAACGCAAAGGGAGAATAAGCCCACAATGATTACGGTTCCGTCTTTTCAGGGTTAATTTTTCCCCAGAGATTCGGCAATGTTCGGAGTGAATTTTCAGTGCACGACAAGAAATGGGTGTCCGAGGGCATATGGAACGAGACAAAAGCGTAGGATGTCCCGAACACCAAGGTGTGTGACCCAAACACTTGGAAATCATTGCGGTCGCGATGAGAGAAGGAGATGGGGGGTGTGCTTCCCAAGGAAAAGCAGCAGCCTCGCGGACAGTGCCGTGCAGGCTGTGTTGCGAACAGTCTTGGGCAGTAACTAGTTACTAGTGAAGCGTTGCCGGTAACTAATTACCTTTTTCAGTAACTTGTAACTAACTTGTCACTGCTCAGTGAAAATAACTTGTAGCTGCAACAGGGTTACTATTTTTCAAAAGTAACAGTAAAGAATATCGTCGTTACAGTTACTTCTCAGATTTATGCACCAAAATATTGAAAACATGACCATCAAATCGTCTCGGCACAGCAAAAACTGCTGCAGAAACCGTCTGGAGCACAAAAAGAAAACAGAAAAAGAAACAAGATTTTGGGTGACATTGCTCGCCAAGTTGATCCCGTTAACTGGATGCGGACGATTATGTCCGTTCCCGCCAACGCCCGCAGGCTCATGGCACAACCGATTTTCCGAGCCTCGTCTTTTTGCCGCCAAGCATACGTTTCCCTCCCCTCTACTTTGAATTGTCCAACTCCCAAATGCACTCTTGCAGGGTCTCGACTTTAGGCCCATTTGCTCTCCCTTCACTTTTTTTGCAACCCAATTACGGGCCCCATCACTTGAGAAAGAGTATTCGCTCAAAACATGTGTCGTTCTGCTTGTTTGTGTGTTTTCTTGAAATTAAAAGACGACCCTTAGCCGGGAGCAGGGGCACTTGGCATCAGTTGATTTATAGACCGTTTCTTCAGGGGCGCTGCCATCTTGAATTGTCGTCACTTCCAGTATGGGCGAAAACATTGTTTTGCCGTCGCCACGCCAGTAGAAGACACTTGGATATAAGCGTAACCGTCACACATTATCGTTTTGCCTCCCCCATATTTTTTTACTAGTTACAGGTTCAAACGTTTTAGTATTTTTTCTGCGCCCATACCGGATATGCCTATTAGGTGGCTGGGAACGAGAGTACACAGAAAAGGTCTATAGATAGTCAGGTCGTGGGCTTTCCAGGTCGTCTCTTCTAGTTGGGGTGGTGAGATAGAGGAGCGCAAACATGTCCAATCTGATTAGGAAGTGGCAGAAAAAAAAAAGAAAGACATTTACTACTTACTCTAATGCCGAATTAGAGTGCAGCTCTTGAGAAGGAGGAGGGCACGGCATAGAGTTGAGGGTATGCCCCTCCTCCCCCTCCTGCTCCCCTCCCATTTAGAGGGAAATTTTCGCTACATTTCTCACTATATTCAGCGAAAAAAAATTCCCCGCTAAATTTAGCGGAGAATTTTTTCTGTTAAATTTAGAGTGGAAATGTTTCTGCTAAATTTAGTGGTGAATTTTTTCTGCTAATTTTAGCGGGGAAATTTTTTCACTAAATTTAGAGGGTAGTTATTCGACTAAATTTAGGGGGAAATGTTTTCTGCTATATTTAGCGGGGAATTTTTTTCGCTAGATTTAGCGTGGAATTTGGTTTTTGTGCTAAATTCACAGGGTAGTTTTTTCTGTTAAATTTTGCGGGAAAACCTTTTCCGTTGAATTTTGCGGAAGATTTTTTTTGCTAAAGTTAGCGGGGAAACTTTTCCCCGAAATTTAGCGGGGAAATTTTCCCGCTAGATTTAGACGGGGAAATTTACCCGCTAAATTTAGTGGGGAAATTTTTTCCGCTAAATTTTGCGGGGACATTTTTCTGCTAAATTGAGCAGGAAAATTATTTCCGTTAAATTATGCGGGGAAATTTTTTCCGCTAAATTTAGCTGGGAATTTTTTTCTGCTAAATTTAGCGGGGAATCTTTTCCGCTAAATTTAGCAGGGGAAGTTTCCCCCAAAATTTTCTGCTAAATCTAGTGGGAAATGTTTTCCGATAAATTTAGCGGGGAATTCTTCCCGCTAAATTCAGTGAGAAAATTATTTCTGCTACATTTTGCGGAAATTTTTTTTTTTCGCTAAATTCAGCGGGGATTTAGTTTCGCTAAATTTAGCGGGGAATTTTTTCTGCTAAATTTAGCAGGGAAATTTTTATTATGCCTTGAGCGGGGAATTTTTTTTCAGCTAAATTTAACTGGGAAATTTTTCCGCTAAATTCAGTGTGCAATTTTTCTGCTAAATTTAGTGGGGAAATTTTTCTGCTAAATATACCAGGGAAAATTTTCCGCTAACTTTAGCGGGGAATTTTTTCCGCTAAACTGAGCGCGGAAAATTTTCCGCTAAGTTTAGCGGGCATTTTTTTCCGCTCAACTTAGCGGAGAGATTTTTCTGCTGAATTTAGCAGAAAGAATTCTCTCCTCCTCCTCCTCCTCTATTGTGACGTGATACGTGAAATCAAGTGTAATGTCACTATGGGAAGCGTCTCATAATGCAACGCGCGGTTACGCCGACGCCGCTCAAGCCGGAAACGGGCGTCTAAGAGCTGCGCTCTAAAAGATAGCAAGAGCCATTTGAAATTCTACACACAGTGGTTGTTTGTACCTTTATTAATACTTCTTTTGCATTGCTGCCGTGTTCAGCGAGTTTGACAAAAGAATGCTGCAGCAACATTGTTCTCCAAGTTTTAAAAAGATGCTTCATGTTTCATGAAAGATTGTGCGCACGAAGTAGAAAATTATTGAACCGAAGAGTGGATTGGAGTGGCATAAAAAACATCTACAAAACTGACTGCAAGGTATGACTTATATTATTGACTTCACACTTGTGCAATTGTTATTGCTTCCGCCCATTTCGCCTCACCAAAGAAATCCAAAATTAGAACTGACCGATTGTGAACTCGCGCTATGATGGGATATACCCAAAATCTAGACGCGCACTGTTGTATTTCTGTATATCTTATAATGTTCACACTTATTTTAAAGTTCTTCATGAATCATCAGCAGGTATTTGCTAGCTTAAAAATTTGAAAAACTAAAGTCGCCTGTAATTTTGCCAAAGGAGAAACTATGATAAATGCTTTATCATATAGTGGATTTACCCCAACACTGTCTTAAATTATGATCTTGTTCAACGAGCTATTCATGGTAAAAATTAAAATAGAAAGAACCAAACATGTTATACTGATTATTGAGAACACCTTCCTTTCTAAAAAAATCAAATTCACTACCATGAACCACACAATGTCTTATAAAAAGCTATGCTAATTTAAAGGCCTATTAAGAAAGTTCCTTTTGAATGTTTTCTAATATTTTTTGTTAGGTAACGATGAAGTAACAGCAGTACTTTAGCAAAATAATTGTAACTGTAACAAGTTACTCTTTCAATTTTGTAACTGTAACTGTAGCGGGGGACAACGGTAGTAAAAGGGTCGGAGAAACTATTCGATATTCAATTAGAAAATATTCAACCAAAACCACTATTTGCTTCAAAGTTCACAAATGTTTTATGTGCGTACCTGCTTATAAATAGGCCTGTGTAGAGAAAAGTAAAAAAGCTGCTTGGTATATGTAGCTATTCCTACAGCAAATCGCTACTGTGCCTCACATTATATTTGGATGAATTTCTGATAATTCAAACTTCGGATATTTCAAACTAAAGGCTGTGGCTTCCTGGAGTTTGAAATACTGAGAGTCACCTTGTTAATGCGGAAAATTTTCAGTTAAATTACATACTTGAAGAAAAGCACATATAAGTTGCACCTTTGTATAAGATGCACTAACAAAAATTTTAGATGAAAATAAACATAATTTTAAAACCAGAAAATACAGTAGTCACAAATGCACCTTGATAGCCAGAAACAGATACTAATAACCTACAATTCTAGAAACTGATACCACCCCTCAAAACGATGCTATACATAGCTTGGACGTGATGTCATGCTAGGGGAGGACGGGGCCCTGCGCCATACTGGTGGTGGTTGACTTCCCACCGAGCGTATGCACTTACCACAGTGTAGGATGCCTCTTACCAGACATGCGCTGACATGCATCAAATTTACACTAAACACACCTAGTTTTCTACATGTGAACTTAAAACAACATGCTGAGCTTACAATGATGTCGTTCAGCCAATATGTACGGTATTTTTCACCACGAGTGTGATCGTGCTACGAGCAGAAAGTATTCATATGCTGCCAAAGCGAGATTTTGATGTGAAGGGCTGCTATGTTGGCAAAACGAACTTCGTTACGTGGTTCAAAGCATGCAAGTCGCTGAAATCTCGCTATCATCTGAGGAGCGGCTCTAGGAACCTCAATTGATAGCTTTTTTCAAGTAGTAAAGTCGTTCCGATTTTGCAAATCACTGGTAAACAACACAAAGGTTACAGTGTTGCAAAGGGCATAGGCCACTGCCCTGGTGGCGGCATTTCGGCAAGAGTGAACTTGGCCGCCACCGCCGACCAATTGCCACCTGGAAGTTTGCGATGCGACACACTCACCCATACTTGGCAAGGGGAAGCCCGCCGGTGCGCTCGAAGCATGGAAATAATGGGATGAAGCGAAAACCAAAGAGCATCCACATCACGAACGAGCAAAGGTTGACGCAAAGTGTTGTCACCCGTTGCTACGAGATGTGTCCCACAAACTCGGTAATGTGCGGCTGCATCCCTTCCCTGCCACTTGTACCTTCTCTAACTTGATGCGAGGCATGCCTTGTACCTTCTCTTTGCGAGGCATGCCGATGAAACGATTGTCGAGATACATAGTAATCGCTACAGCGTAATGAGGTGCAGTTTACCATGGCTCTTGCTGCAAATGACCGTCAACTCAACCTTGAGCATGGTGGTTGCCGTGTTTAATATTATCATCTAATGTATGTGTAAGGCATGTATAGATGATACAACCCGTGAAAGCTCCAAATAGTACAACAGCATCAATTACCAACGACGTTTGAAAGATGGCCCCTTTCCATGATAAATGGTGATAAGCAGGAAGTTTTATTCACTCCTGGCTTTTAAAACGAAGAATACCATCACAGGTTGGACTGCTTTTGCTATTTATTGCATACGGAAGCAGGGGTCACTTACTTGTTTGGGGCAAGATACCTGTCCCAGCCTCTGATGATGTTGCCATAGAGCTGTGTGTCCTCCAAGTAGCTGCCTTCGAAGGCGTAGATCTGACGCTCTAGATTGGCCAAAGTCTCCTGTAACCCAATTCAAAGCGACACGCTCAGACTGTGAGGCTTAGCTATCACAATGCTTTTCAGTTGCTACACAAATAATGCACCGAACAACAGTTCAAAATATACATCCCGCGTTGTTATCACGAGAGCACCTTCGTATAGGAGCACAGAAACAGACGCTAGTTACTTACAACCATAATCTAAGAATCGTAGAAACTTAAGTTGAAGAGATAAAGACAAACTACGGTGGCAGGCCAACACTGAATTAACATCTACTGTATTCGATGTGTTTCTTACACAACAAGGTGGTTCAAACTCAAATGACATTTCACACGTCGAAGACCCATCACTTAAGATCTTCAGTTTCTCAATTGGACGCAGGACGTGAAATCAACCAACATTCGCCGATCGGAGAGCATTGTAGAAGAGTCGAGTTTCGTGTTGTAAAAGGAAAACAAAACATTAAAATATAATCCTTCACAGCCTAAACCTTTACCTTCAAAGAATGCGAGTGCCTGTTTAGCTGTAGAGAACCTGAACTCAAATGTAAACAAATGCACGTGCACTTTGGCGTCGCGGGTTGCGAGCATGCAGGGCTCAAATTGAAGTCCCGCCATTTTGATGGCTGCCCGTTTTAGCTCGAAACAAGCACCAAGCTGATCTGCAGAACACTGAAACGTGCCTCAGGGGAGACATTAGTGACTGTTCGATTGGATGAAGACAAACCTACCGCAATTTCAGCTTTTCGCTTGACGAGTTCAGCTAGCTCCGCTCTCGTATCAAGGGCATTGCTGGCTTTCGTCGCCATTTTTGTTGATCGATAAGCTCCGCAGTGAAGTCGTAGAGTAAAGTGCCGCATAAAAGTTACGAAATCAGGGCATGTTTTCTTATGTGCTTGTAGTAAAGTAAAAGTAATATTAAATAAATTATATGCTTCAATTACCAAAATTGACAAAAATCTGCGTTGACTGTGCATTATTTGAACTAAATCTCAATAGATATCAATTAAATCGCATAAAAAACTTCTAGATGGCTTGTGGCGCCATCTAGAATTATTGTGGTGAATTGGTCTGATAAAATAATGGTTTCCGCAGGTTTCCGAGATCTGCTCCGGGAATCCTGCCTTTTTTTCACCTGAGGCCTCATTTGAAAATGTGTGTGATGTCAACTTGTCATGTTTCAGAAAATATCAACGACTACTGCGCTGGCCACTGGCGCTGGCTGAAACTAGAGCACTATATAGACTAGAGCACTATATAGCAGAGCCGTATATTAGGAGAGTTTGGACAATAGGCGGAGCAAAGGCCGCCGCCAGCGCCGAATATTCCCCCCACGCTTAGAGCGTAAACTAAATTTGTGACACAGCATCGACCAATCAGGAGACCTCTACTCCATCTCACAAATGTCGACAGTGAAGACAAAGGCACAGGCGCGTGAGCCTAGCTCAGCGAAACGCTATTGTTTGTACGAGACCTCGTGCATAGGAGGCACTTTCCAAAGCCACGCGCTCGTGCCCATGCCTTTGTCTGCACTGCTAGAACAGCGTCCTGAGACTGGCTGAAAGAAAGCAGTGCAAAGGGTGGGGTGCGCGAGCGTCTTGAGACGCGGAGTTCCGCTCGTCACGGCTCAAATTATACTTCGTTTCACTTTACCTGCGAGCGAAGCCAAAGCTAGAAGCGCGAGACCAGCGCTTTTTGCATTTCTCCCCAGCTCGCGCGCTCGAGCAAAGCCTGAACGCACGGAGCTTCCGTGCTCGCGCTTCCAGTTTTGCCTTCGCTCGCACATAAGGTGAAACGAAGTATAGTCGTGGCACAAATTTAGAGCACGCGACCACCGCTAGGGGCTGTTTCGCGGCCTGTGGTTGGCCCGAGATGCTCGCCTATTCAAACCAATGTATGGCCAAACTCTCTCAATAAACGGCTCTGCTATATAGCTCCTTCGGAGCAGAGTAGCGCAATCCTGAACGCCATCTCTTGGCGACTAGCGGCGAACGCCCGGAGGTTCCAACTCCGGTCAGAAATGCATGGGGAACGTGAGAAAATCGTTGTTTCTTCAATATTGTGGAGATGTACGGAACGACAATAGTTTTTGAAATAATAAAGGAACATTTTAGAATAATTTGCGCTGAGTTGTGTGCCAAATAAGGACGTAATTTTTTTTTAAAAATTGCATGAGCAGCATCATGCAGCAGACGACGTGGCGACGTCACAGCGTTCACGTGACCCGCTCCAGCCAACCCAAAAAGCCCATCTCCGCTGCGAGCAAGAATCGTCTGCTTCAAACGCCATTGCCTTGGAAATTGCCTTCTCAAAATTTGCACACGCGTCCGATATTATTAAAACTTTGATAAAGTGTTTAGTGCTTTACTAACTTCACGACAGACTAGTTTTGAAAAGTGTGAACTCGCCGTTTATTTTTTAATCAGCCGTGTTGCGTCGATCTCCATGTATTCTCCCATAGGGCGGGCCGCCTCCTGGAACCCTGAGTACCACGTGACTCGCGCCGAGCTGCTCTGTCGGCCATGTTGTCGGCAAAACACGCGGATCAAAGGATTGCGCTACTCTGCTCCGTAGGAGCTATATAGTGCTCTAATATAGACCCACTGATCTCAATGACAATTGCTGGATCGCGTTTGACCAGCTCTGCCTATGGACCGGAATGCGGCCACGGTCGGCCATCTTTAGGTAGAGTTATATCATCTCTAGCCATCATAGTAATATGGCGGAGAGCGCAATGGCGGCAGGCTGCCATAAAATAGCCGTAGATCTAGTACACTGTACCGTGGGTGATATTTCGTGCTTGATTGAAGTTGTTCGACGAAGCAGATTCTTGAAACCCGGCGTGAACGGTAGCCTCGTCTTTGAGGACCCGGCGAAAGTTCCACGAAAGCTCAGCACCGGAGGAAAGCAGCGCAGCTCGCATCGAAAGCAGACTACGTACCGGCGTCTGCTTTCGATGCTTCTTTTGATGCGACTTTCGATGCGTGCTGTGCTGCTTTTCCCCGGTGCTGCGCGATTTCGTGAAACTTTCACCGGGTCCTCAAACACCGGGCTACCGTTCACGCCGGGTTTTTAAAACATGTTTCGTCAAACAATTTTAATCAATCACGGAATATCACTCACGCTATTTTGAAGCAGCCTGCCACCACAACTGCCAAAGCGCCGTCTGCCATGGATGGATGATGGTGGCTGCCAAGTGGCTTCAGCACCTGTATCTTGGCTAGAGGTGATATAACTCTACCTAAAGATGGCCGCCAGTGACCGCATTCGCGGAGCGGGCAAACGCGATCCAGCAATTGTCATTGAGATCAGTGTATAGACCAGTGTCCGCGCCAATTCCAGGGCGCCGCCATGTTTATCTACGCTCGCGCCACCACGCGGAATGAACTGGCAGGCAGGAGGGGGGGGCTGCGTTGGCGGCGTTGCTTTGCGGAGCTGGATGCGGCAGGCTGTCCGAATGCGCCGACACATCGTGAAAGATGCCTTCACCAGAAGCCTCCGCGGCCCGTTCTTCAACAGGGAAGATGTCGTGAACATTCGAGAACCCATCTCGATCAAGAAAACAAGGGAAAACCTTTCTTGTCTTTGATGTTCTCGGTGTCTGCTGACCCTTGACATCCGCGTTTCATTGATACCGAAACCGAAACGAAGGTACCATTCGTAGCTAGCGTACGTACACGACGTAAACGACCTGCCGACTGATCACGGAGAAGTGACCACCTCTGTTGTATCCATCACGCACGCCAAACGTACGCATAGAAAAAAAAAAAATTGTTGCTACACTGGCACTCACTCTTGAGTTCTTGCTTGGAGTGAAGTTTTTTCTTCTGAGTGCGACTGTACATTCTTGCCGAGAACCTGCATGGGACGGAAACTTGTGGAAGCCGTAGACGTCGCATCCGCACTCGCTTCTTAGGCAATTGTGTGACGGGCAGTGGGTGTCCAAAAGAACCCTGCGTTTCCTCTGGTTGTTCGTACAACCAACAACGGCACAGTGCCGTCCGGACGAATTGCTCCGATACATTACACGGCGCTAAACAAGACCGACGCCGGCAACGTGCCAGTACTGCTAGACAGTGCTAGTACTGGGAAAGGTCGCAGTCTATCGCCCCCCCCCCCCCCCCCCACACACACACACACACACACATACGCTGCGAGCTTCTGGGTTCGAAACTATTAATTGCCAGTTCTAACGGATGGTACTTACTTGAAGTGGGAGCTGGAATTGTACGAGGTACCAAGAGACACTTACTAAGCAGGGTGCCTGTGGGGGCGGAGTTTAGGAACGCTAATATTGTGACAGGCGATCAGTTATAATAACAGACCAAACTTCGACTCGTTTGTTCAGAAGTTCGCGGTGATATTTTATTAGCCCTCGTTACAGCACACCAAAGATCCTAGGCAGTGAAATTCACATCACGCAGGCTCGTGCGTCGTAGTCAAATGAGCGCAGTCGACGACGAGGTGTAATGAGCTACTAAGCTTCACAAGGAAAATGCGCGTGAGAAAGTGTTTTGAGGCAGTCCAAAACACCGATCCAGCAGACGCACGTACGTACGTTTACTCCGGACTCCATGAACCCGACGGCGCAAGATCAAAGCGATCAAAGAGCACCGCCGCCATCGCCACCCGGTTTTCTCTGCACTTTGCGCGACAACGGCACTGCAACGGAGGGCACTCGCCTCGGCGCTAACAATCCGCGATATAGATTAATTTGCCACTCTTGAAGCCATTCCAAATCATAAATAAAATACCTCGGCGTTGTAGAACATGACAACACAACGGTGCCGAGCGCCTGCTCGGCATCGTCGTTGCTCGTGAAGGCCTGCTTATTTGTAGTTGAGACGATGATTCCACAGCTTTCGTGCCACTCGTGGTGCTTGCAATAACTTCGAAGGGCAGGAGAATCTTCTCACGAGGACGTTGAAGACACGCAACACCGGAGCCCCGGAGCCACCAAAGCAACCGTACAAACCGTCGCCATGTTGGCTTTTTCTTCGTCACTCGCGGCGCGGTCAACTCGTCGCGAGATGTTTTCTGGCTCGGCTTGATGGAAACCAACAGCGGCAAAGTGGCGTATGGACAAACGGCTCTCACATTACGGGCACTATACCCACATACCGCGGTAAACAGGACCGATGCCGGCGAAACGGCAGTCGGCACACCAGCGAAGAAGCCTTCGGCGGGTAGCAGCGGCGCAGGCCAACGCAGCCCCCCCTCCCGTGAGCGCCTGGGTTCGAGAGTATTGTTCACCTTCGGAGCAGAGTAGCGCAGAGCCGTTTATTGAGAGAGTTTGGCCATACATTGGTTTGAATAGGCGAGCATCTCGGGGCCAACCACAGGACGCGAAACAGCCCCTAGCGGTGGTCGTGTGCTCTAAATTTGTGACACGACTATACTTCGTTTCACCTTATGTGCAAGCGAAGGCCAAACTGGAAGCGCGAGCACGGAAGCTCCGTGCGTTCAGGCTTTGCTCGAGCGCGCGAGCTGGGGAGAAATGCAAAAAGCGCTGGTCTCGCGCTTCTAGCTTTGGCGTCGCTCGCAGATAAAGTGAAATGAAGTATACTTTGAGCCCCTGCCGAGCGGAACTCCGCGTCTCAAGACGCTCGCGCACCGCACCCTTTGCACTGCTTTCTTTCAGCCAGTCTCAGGACGCTGTTCTAGCAGTGCAGACAAAGGCATGGGCACGAGCGCGTGGCTTTGGAAAGTGCCTCCTATGCACGAGGTCTCGTACAAACAAAAGCGTTTCGCTGAGCTAGGCTCACGCGCCTGTGCCTTTGTCTTCACTGCAGACATTTGTGAGATGGAGTAGAGGTCTCCTGATTGGTCGACGCTGTGTCACAAATTTAGTTTACGCTCTAAGCGTGGGGGGAATATTCGGCGCTGGCGGCGGCCTTTGCTCCGCCTATTGTCCAAACTCTCCTAATATACGGCTCTGGAGTAGCGCAATCTAGAACGCCGTCTCTCGGCGACTAGCGGCGAACGCCCGGAGGTTCCAACTCCGGCCAGAAATGCATGGGGAACGTGAGAAAATCGTTGTTTCTTCAATGTTGTGGAGATGTACGGAACTACAATAGTTTTTGACATAATAAAGGAACATTTTAGAATCATTTGCACTGAGTTTTGTGCAAGTAAGGACGTAATTTGTTTTTAAAAATTGCACGAGCGGCATCATGCAGCAGACGACGCGGCAACGTCACAGCGTCCATGTGACCCGCTCCGGCCAACCCAAAGAGCCCATCTCCGCTGCGTGCAAAAATCGTCTGCTTCAAACGCCATTGCCTTGGAAATTGCCTTCTCAAAATTTGCACACGCATCCGATATTATTAAAACTTTGATAAAGTGTTTAGTGCATTACCAACTTCACGACAGACTAGTTTTGAAAAGTGTGAACTCGCCGTTTATTTTTTAATTAGCCGTGTTGCGTCGATCTCCATGTATTCTCCCATAGGGCGGGCCGCCTCCTGGAACCCTGAGTACCACGTGACTCGCGCCGAGCTGCTCTGTCGGCCATGTTGTCGGCAAAACACGCGGATCAAAGGATTGCGCTACTCTGCTCCGTACATAGAGATCATGCTCCGTAGGAGTAGAGCCAGTATTCCAGGGACTCTAGTAGGAGCTATGGTGGCTATCATATAGGAGCTATTAGCGGCGAGAAGTTTTGGTGGCGCCCTCCTGTGGTTCCCCTTTGTGACGTCATTACCTTGAAAACAACAAGTTCGATGGTGTTTGTTATTAGCATGGTGGAAGCTTGAAATCATTGCGCTCTCAAAGGAACACTGCCAACACCGTCAAAATTAAAGTTCTTTTATTCCTCTTATTTCCGTCGATCATAAATCCCCTTTCCGACGTCATAGTCAGCGTTCGGCCAATCGTGGAAGGCCGACCACAGCGACGCTTTCGGTCGTCACTGTGGTCGCTGTGGTCGGCCTTCCACGATTGGCCGAACGCTGACTATGACGTCGGAAAGGGGATTGTGGCCGGTGCCATTTTTAGTGTTCGTGCGTAAGGCGCGTGCTTTGCTCGCTTTCCGAAGCGACGAACACGCACGTGCTGGGCTGTGAAGATCGCACGCTGGACTGTGATTTTGTAAACATTGGAAAGGTCTATATAGACCTTTCCAAAAACGAGCTTGTGGCCGGTGCCATTTTGAGCGTTCGTGCGTATGGCGCGTGCTTTGCTCGCTTTCCGAAGTGACGAACACGCACGTGCTGGGCTGTGAAGATCACACGCTGGACTGTGATTTTGTAAACATTGGAAAGGTCTATAGTGCTCTAGCTGAAACCGCTGAAACCAACTGTGGCGCCCTCATACTACAGTGCTAACACTACCTCTAGCGCTTCACTGAGTTTTTTCTCTTGTATTTTTTTTTTTGCGTCGTTCTGAAAAAAAATTAGACACCTTTCGATTCTTGGAATTAAGACATTTGAAACATTTGAAAGTGCCAGGTTCATGCCACCACCGCTAGGATACGCGTCTCTAATATCCGGGTGGTGATGTCAGAATATTAGCGTTCAGACGCTTTCATTTAGTTTTCTATTTTACTTTGAAAGGCGAAGAACGGCGTCTCTTGGCCTCTTGGCTTTTGACAGCGATCTAGCGGACCGTTTATGTTGATTATGCTGGGAGTCTGCTGGACCAAGGATGGCTGACGTGTAAGTTCTTGACATGAAGAACGCTCGTTTACTTCTTCTAAAAACGTAGTGTAGATCGCTTTCGCCTTTGAGCGTGATTAACCCGAGCGCGCTTTCACCGGTTCTTACCGCGTTTCTCGTACCATTCAAAAGCCGCGTCAGCACCACAGGTACTGTGGAATTCACAGCCGTGTGGAACGAACCTGGACACACCATCCTGTGTGAGTTGTTTAATTTAGAGGTAGTGGCGCCGAACATCCGACCTCGACCGGCTACGCCGATGCTTCTTGTGTCGACTGTAATGTTATCTGTAGCAGCATAACATTCGTGACAACCACCCGCGTGCAAACTGAAACATTGACTGGCACTCCAGTTGCCAGCGAGCGTGACAGTTTATTGTTTGTGACGCACAATGGGGCTTTGCATAGCCTAGCTTATCGCAGGCTGTTTGCAGATTGCCATAACCGTGCAGCTAGTGGTTGTAATGATCAAGAGTTTTATGTGCATTACTTTGTGTCTACGTTTTTGAGGCCAACATTACCAACATTACTTTAGATTAGGTCAGTTGCAAAACTCCCTCAGAGGGGTGTACCCCTCACTTCAGTCTGCCTCCAGTCGTACGAAGCACCATCTGGATTGTCGTTGCAATACTGCGCAGTCCATAGAGTACGATGTAAGGCCTTCTATAGTCCGCTGCAACCTAAGAACGGAGGGCGAGGGTAAGACGGGCCGGGGAGGAGGAAGCAGACAGAACGCTAAAGAGAGAAGGAGGTTTCCCCCTCTTCTCCAGCGTTCCGTCTGCTTCCTCCTCCCCGGCCCGTCTTACCCTCGCCCTTCGTTCTTAGGTTGCAACGGACTATAGATGCTGTGCATCAAAACATATGCATTCTATGGAATACACTGCAGTTACCATAGCAGCCATCATCAAACTGGTGGTGCATCGAACAACGGGAGGCGAGCCATAAAGGCAGAAGGGGGTACTGCTCGTGCAAGCAGCATCTATGGGCAGTTCCGTAACTGAGCTAATCTACTGGGTGATATCAAGGAGCGGCCAGGCTCTTTAAATCGACCGCAAAATTTGGTTTCTTATCCTATCGCGTTCCGATTTTGTACAGCGTTGGCCACAGGTGGTGCATTTTTTCTATAAAATTCGCAAAGAGCGAGCTTACCCGAGGAAACAGTAAAAAAAGAAAAAGGCTTAACTCCTATGAAAAACGCAGCGAAGCCACCGGTCTTCAAACTATTGGGCGCCCTATGGTTTGAAGACCGGTGGTATAAATCGCGCACTGAAATTAACCATTCCAAGAATAATTTGTAGATGCTTACTGTCTTTTGGCTCTGGTATTTCCAGGATTTCTTGAAGTCTCTTGGGATCCAAGCTGAGTCCTTTGTTTGTGAGGATGTGTCCCAAGTGTCAGACTTGTTCCTGCAAAAACTGGCACTTGTTGAGTTTCACATTCTGGTTGTCTCCTTGCCTCCTCTCCAGTACCATTCTCAAATTTTAATTGTGCTCCTGGTTCTTCCCCATACAAGAATGTCATCCATGACAACGAAGACCCCTTGTAGTCCATCCAGCACTTTGTGCATGGCCCGTTGAAAGATTTCCGGTGCAATTGATATGCCAGGGGGCATGCGCAAAAACCGGTGTTTTTGCGCATGCCTCTTGCTGTGCAACTTTCTTCGTCCAACTTGATTTGCCAAAATCCAGAGGCCGCGTCAAGTGTCTAAAAGTATCTAGCTCCGCTGAGACTCGGCGCGACATCTTTCAACGTCGGCGCTGGATAGTGTCCTCTGACGAGGGCTTGGTTTAGGTCCGATGGACCCAGGCATATTCTTACTTTTTCTTTTTTGGTGATGACCATGTAACTTTCCCATTTAGTCGGTTCAGGTACCTTGACGACGCCTTCTCAGCTTCCATTTGTTCGAGCTCGGCCTTCACTTTGTCCTCAAGGGCGGCTAGAACTCTTTTTGCTAGCTTGACGACCCCTTCTGTTCCAGGCTTGAGTTTCATGTTTTACATGCACTCCTCAGTTGGCCCAGTCCCTGGAAGACATTTTCATAAGGAAGAGCCGCTTTGTACAGTTGGTCACTGTTTTCCACTGCTGCTACACGTATGATGCGGCTAAGACGACGTTCCGCTATGTCACCGCTAAGTGTAACCAGGACGTCTCGCTCCGTTATGAAAGACAGCTTCGGAAGATTTTTTATTTTTTCGAAGCATCAGAAGAATTTTTTGGAAGCTTGCGTCTTGTGCCCAAAAAATGTTTTCAAAACGGTAGTACATGGTTGCGCTTCTTTTGCGGTCATCTTCCAAAGCTGAGTTCCAAAGATGATGCAGCAGTTAGCTCTAGTGTCCAGCTTGCACTTCACAGATGTGCCTTCACTCTCGATTGTGGCTTGCCAGCGATCTTCTCGAGAGACTGCATCTGCTGTTAGTCTCTCCAACCAATAGTCTTCGTCTTTGCTAGCCTCCAGCTGACGAAGGCTCTTTTTTTGTGTATTGTTCGCTCATTTTCACTTTCAATGTTTGTGCAGACTGTCGCAGAATAATTACGCTTTCCGCACCTTTTACAACAAGTTTTACCAAACACTGGGCATGCAGCGCCACAATGTTTTTTATATCCGCACTTCGAACATGGCTGCTTAAAGGGACACTGACAGGGTATTTATGCTTGTCAAGGTTTTTATTTGTACATGAGATGTGAGAGCCCAACTATCCAGAATACAGTTTGCGGCTCGAAATTTGTTTTTTTTCCTCCTGAAAACCGCCGATCGAGAACTGGCCGGTTTGAGTCACGCTCACTGTCTTCTGCATGGTCTTGTGCTGTTTTCGTGGTTTAGACACAACCACCAAAGATAATCAAAGTTCTGGGTCATCTAAGGCACACACTTAATGTTAAAAATAGGTTTAAAAAATATGACAGCCATTTTTTGTGGCTTGTTAAAGCTGCAAATACGTTGATTGAAAAAAAAAAAAAAAAAAAAAAAGGTTGCACAGCCTTGTGACTTCCAGTAACTTTCTCCTCCTCTATAATTCTTTTTCCTCTCCAGTCCAAATTCGGTTTTGAGCAGTTGCATTTTTTTTACTTTATTAAAAATGTATGTGATGCTGTAGCGAAATATTGATTGGGTAGTCTTCTGACATCATAATAAATCGCCTGGCAAAAAAATAAAAATATTTCTTGGGGGGTGTCAGTATCCTCTTAATGTTTTTTTTTATAGCTAAGTTGACCTGTGACGGTTGTTTTGAAGTGCCTTGTATTTCCCGACGCTGTTCTTTTCCGTTCTCGCATGTCCTGCAGATGTCGAGCGTTTTTGCATACAAAGGTTTTTCAGAGATGAGCCGTTCTTGCACTTTCTTATCTCGGATTCCTAAGGTGATGCGGCTTCGTAGCATGCATTTCTTGTGGTCCCCGAAGTCGCAGCTTCTTGCCACGATACGAAGGTCAGTTAACCACTCGTTGAAACTTTCGCCTTCTTTCTAGTCCCTTGTTCAGAAGTGGAAGTCGTCATACGCTAGGTTTGCTGTAGGCTTGTAGAAACCTTCGAACTTCTTTTGAAGTACTTCAACATTCTGCCTGTCCTCGTCTTCGAAGTAACGTGCTGTATGTTTTCCTTGCCTCCTCTCCAATCGTCGTTAACAATGTAGCCGCTTGTACCTCTTTTGGTTGGTGGTTGAGTAATTTAGCCATGGAAAAAAGTTTGAACTCACTTTCCCAGGTTTTCCAACTTTGCTGGTGTCTCCAGAGGTATCTAGGGGTCTTGGGGGTGGTAGTAGCGCCGCCATGGCTTGAGGGATGACTTGCTGGGTGGCGGACTGCCATTGCACTTCGCATCAGGGTTCATAGGTGGTTGTCATGGCAAGCAGTCCCGCATGCAGAGTGCGGCCTGTCGCGGCCTCTTCTGACACCATGTATGACTCTCGTCTGTCAAGAGGTGAATAACAAGATTATTCAAGGAACACAAAACTTGTATGGATGCACAGTCCGGTAGTGACTCGCTGACAACACGTGCAGCGGCACGCGATTAGAGTGGTACATGACTTGCACTATGTACACCAACCACCATCACAAAACTACGATTAGGTTTATGCGGTCTACTCGAAAAATCCAGGGAATAATATTGCTCCTTTACATGCAGTACACCCTCCAAAGTGGGGCACACATGCAGATATCTCTAGTGGGGCAACTACTGGCAAACAAATAATCGGTGACATGGTGTAATTCGTGGGCTGTGTGGCTGACGAGATAAGAAAATGTTTTGTTGCACCCTTATTTTTTTTAAGCATCATTAAGCAATGTCACATTCTACTTTGCCACAGACAGGTAGCCCAGACAAACACCATGGACAGTGTCACATTAATAAATCTAATTTGTGTTTGCGGGTCAACCTTTGAAAATGTCTATTGTCGAAGGAATTATGAAATTGCTCCCTCAAAGAAAGGGGCTTTCCTCAATGGAGCCAACTCTGGGCAGCTGTTAGCTGTATTATCATCAATACAGTTTGTATTTGCTGCTAAAGATGGTCTCAATTATGAGTGATATTTTGTGTGTCATGTTGCTGCCTTGAAACTTTTGTGTGCTTGCTTTGCAGGAGAGACTTTATTTTGTCCCTTCACATTCTTTTAAATCTTGCAGGTCATCACTGTTTTGGTGAATGGGCCATCACCAGCCCCATGCGAATGTTGGAACCATTCCTGCTCGTACAAATTGATTACAAATCAGTGTGGCCCAGACATGGCCAGTTACTCACCGCCGGTTCCTTCCCAAGCCCTACTTTCGACACAGTGTACCAGTTTCATGTTCAAGTTACTCAAGCCTTTGCGAGGCACTCTTTTTACCAGCATGCATTTCCTCAGTTGACATATATAAGGCACAAAGAGGCCTTTGCTTTTACTGCATTTTTTTACTGCAAAAGGTGTTTTGTTTTTTTAGTGCATGACTAGCCATTGGTTTTTCTCAAAATGACAGAAGTTTAGCATAGGATAGGGTGCTGCAGAACATATCAGCTTACATACTGAAAAACCCCAGGGATGAGACGCGAAAAGAGACAAGCACAACCCTTTTTTGTGTTCCCTTGTCTCTAAGGGTTTTCAGTATGATCATTTATTAGCTCGTCTGTGCAATCACGATTATTTCAATATCAGCTTGTATGTCTATATGCTTGTAAATTCTAGTAAGATTTCTGCTCTGTAGCCATATCCACTGCATTCATTTAACTCCAGCTCAATGGCGAACAACATAAATAAACTTGGGAGTTTCAATAATTGATGTGGGTGACCTTTAAAAGTGTAGCAGGAAAATATGTGCTGAAAAGTATGTAAGCTCTCAAAATGCTATTGCTTTATCTACTGTGCAGGGTGCATCATTTGAACATGTTGGTACATCAGTGTCTCGGCCAGTTTAATTTGATGTACCACATGCCCTGAGCAAGACCCACCATGGGAGCTGAGCAAGACCCACCATGGGAGCCACTGGCAAAGAGCAGGGCTGCAGGTTCACTGCAAGCAAGACCTTTTCTTAAGACAGTTGCACAGACAGCAGTGGAAGGCTTTCCAGCAATGGGAGGACACGCATTAATGCAGTTTCTGCCCTTCACCCGTGACAGAGTTGGCATCATCAGACACGAAAGGATGCACAAGGGGGGAAAGGCTATTCAAGTCCAGCACTTGCTCGTTTGGGCGTGCGACCAGCTTGATGCATCATCAATGAATTCAAAAGGGAGAGCGACAGTGCCGGTGTTAGACCCGCGGAAAAGTGTTAATGGGGAGAACTGTTCTAAATTTGCATTGGAACAGGTGCCACCCATGAGCGACATGCATCATGTTACACCTGTGGCAAAACTCTCGGAGAGTTGCATCAAGCTTTTTCGTGTGTCCTACGCCTGCTGGTGAACGTTAAAGAGGTGCTCTGCCGATTTTTTTGAGGTGCCCCAACTAACTATATTTTTTGAAGCCCTGGCGTTTACCTTTTCCGGTATGCTATTTAGTACGGCGTAATTCATAACAATTATTGTGAAATCGGCAAGTGAAAATATTGCAAGAACGAACATTCAAATATACCCACACTTTTCAGTGCTGTGACGTCAGTGGAAGGCAGGCTTGCCAGTCGACCAGGCAGTCTACAAAATGGACTATGCTAAGCATTTGTTCCTTGCTGGTGCGCGGGTACTGGAGCGAGCTTCCAAATAATTCATTTGACACCATGAAACTGCTTGTAATCAGTTGTAAGAAAATCTACAGTCCACAGATTAAACCCATGCCTTCCACTGGCGTCACTTTTTTGTTGTTGCCAGTAGATATTTTTAATGAAAAAAAGGTTACGGCGCAAACGAGCTGGTGGTGGTTAATCATTTTGCTAAAAACCCCGAGACTGGGACGAGAAGGGACGGACAAACACAAAGTCTCAAACACAGCTGAAATTTGTTTGACAATGAAAAAGCTTATGTAGGCATCAAATCCTACACAAAACACTAGAGACAGAGAGAGAGGGAGAAATGGGGAATCCCGTGCCACAAACAGTACAACCCAGTAGAGGACCAAAATTGTAAATTCAATAACTTCGCAAGACACATAGTATTTTGGCCTAATATTTAGGATACTATTTCAGCGATGTTCGTTGGTGTGTTTAGCAAATTTGCAGGCAAATCTGAGACTATGAGGAAGTCGCCGGTGTACCCCTTTAATTTACTATAACGAAAGGGAGACATGGAAGTCGGACAGGCTTTCGATTTGCAACAAAACACTTACTGGTTTCACTTTGACTCTCGAAGCTTGACGGGGGAGCGTCGGGGAGGGAGAGAGTGAGCGTGGTGGGTGAGAGAAGCGGGAGCTGTATGGCCCTGTCAGTGGCTACGCGTACACCGGAAGGTGGGGGTCTGCTGTATGCCATTCCACACGTCGCCGTTTCATGGAACCCTGAATGCCGATGGCAGGTGGTGCCTCCTTGAGGAAGAAGGGAGAGGGGGGGGAGATGCGGACGAGAGGAGAAGATACGGGAATTTCGTCTTTTATATCTTTGGAGGGACCCTCGCTTCGCTGGAACTGAATCTCTCGATCTGAAAGGGAAAGGCTGGACAGGACTGAGACCGAAGATTTAAATGTGTAGGGACTCAAGGATTTCCCTGCCAAATCGAGATTTGTGCGCCCCGAGGATTTTGGTTTCCCAGAACTCGGTGGTGCACGAGGGGAAGTTTTTCCCGTGAGTAACAACTGGATGGAAGGAATCCGGTGAAGGAGACTGAGATCTCCTTGGCGTACTCATGGAGACGGTCATTCACGCAGTGCCCCGTCTGACCAATGTATTAGACTCCACTCGCAAGAGGAATACTGCACACCTCCGTCGTGCAAGGCTAAAAGCACTGAGCGTGTTTTTTTTTTGTTTTTTTGCATGTTTGGGGGGGGGGGGGGGGGGGGTTCTGGGTTCTGGGTTGGTGACTTGCGTGCAAATGCCTCCCAATCTAAATTTGCATGTGAAGAGAACTCTGGTGCCGAAATGATGTGCTAGCGCGCGCAATCGGTGTGCCGTGTTGTGGGAGTAAGGAATGCACGCAGGGCGGGAAGTCCGGGACCCAGAGGGGGCCTCTTTTGGACAGCTCCTAGTCTGCGGATGAGTTTCTTGCTGATGTTATCCAGGTCTACCGTGTAGTCCACCCTCCGGAGCCTGGCGGCTTGCAGCGAGAGGCTCGCTCTGTTCATGTGACAGCAGGGCTTTTTGCAAGAGGAGGAAGGGGGAGACTGAACAATTCCGGACGACTGATGGCTAGAAAAGGATAGGACAGGTTTCTGGAAGCGCTGTTGAAAAGACTAGCATAGACCGTGAGATGAGCGAGTTGGTCAAAGATCGAGAAATATCTATACCGTCCTACGCATTGTCGCTGGCCGGGCCACAAGGCTCCCGCTTCTCTCATCCACCACCCTCCCTCCCTCCCCGACGCTCGCCCGTTGATCTTCGGGAGGCAAAGTGACACCAGTGAACGTTTTGTTGCAAGTCGAAAGCCTGTGTTTGTTTGTTTGTCTTCCATGTCCCTCTTTCGTTATCGTGAATGCACCAACACGCTCAACCATCTACTTACTCCTTAAAGGTTATATATTTGCTTGCACATGTTATGTACAGGGTGTTTCACGAAAAGTGGACAAATTCGATATTGCGAAAACTATGCATCGCAACAAAAAAAAAAGCATGTGTCGTTTTGGTCCTGGGTCAGGTGCCCATTTGTAGAAAATATATTGAAGTTTGGGATAATTAAGTTAATTATTTTTGCGTAATTAACTTTTTTAATATTGTGTTGAAGGGCATGGTTTCAATTAGAAAATTGCTGAGCATCATCGAAAAACACTAAATCAATAACTTGCGGAACGATAGAAGGCACGCGCAGCATTTTGCGGCTTTCTGAAAAACCGCACAACTTCGACGGGTTTTTAAGTTTCGGTTTGCACTCTGAGCGCTTCTCGGCACCGACGAACGCAGCAGATGCTGGTTGCACTATTTCTCCACGGGGCGCGGTGCCGTCGGGGCCAAGAAGCGCTCCGTCGCAAACCGAGGCGACGAATATACGTGCTTGCGACAAAGGCATTTGCATCAGCGTCGCATTGGTGTATATGCAACCGAAAGAGTACAGCTTCATTAACACTATCTAGTTTGTAAATATTAACACGGCACTTTTTTCTCTCTTTTTTTTTCCTTTCCTCTTTCGGATTCTGCGGGATGTTTAGGGGTGGCGCCCTCGTATATTTACCTCTCGTGACGTCATTACCTTGCCAACAGCAAGTTCGATGGTGTTTGTAATGAGTATGGTGGAATCTTGAAATCATAGCTCTGAAACCAACAGTGCCAACACCGTCAAAATTGGAAGTTCTTACGTTCCTCTTATTTCCGCCGATGAGAAATTTTTTGCTGACGTCATAGTCAGCATTCGGCCAATCGAGGAATGCCAACCACAGCGACGCTTTCGATCGCGCACGTCGCCAATATCTACCGATTTGGCAGTACGCCATGTTTTTGTTGAGACGAGGTTACGCGCGTGCAGGGCGATAGCAAAGTCGGAAGCATTTAATAAACTTTAGTTGCCAGTTAGAGCTTGTCCTGTGTGCTTCTTCGTCTTTTTGTCCCATCTTTTTTGCGCTATTTTTAATATGAACGAAACTTAAAAACCCGTCGAAGTTTTGTGGTTTTTCAGAAAGCCATAAAATGCCGCGCGTGCCTTCTATCGTTCTGCAATTTATTGATATAGTGTTTTTCGATGAGGCTCAGCAAGTTTCTAATTGAAACCAAGCCCTTAAACACAGATTAAAAAGGTTAATTATGGAAAAATAATTAACACTAATTATCCCGGACTTTAATCATTTTCCTAAATCGGCCCCTGGCCCAGGACCAAAACGACACAAGCCTCTTTTTGTTGCGACGCATAGTTTTCGCAATATCGAATTTGTCCATTTTTCGTGAAACACCCTGTATGTAGCTATATATCTATAAGATATGTATCTGTATATCTATGAGAAGCCAGGCGAGGGCGTTTTTTCAAAGCTCTTTATGTTCTTAGTATAAAGTCGGCACTTGTGAGAAGTGTTGCCAGTAAAGCGGCTCATGGCGACAAATAAGATCAAGAGCATGTCATAATTGTATTTGTATGCACAAATCTGTTGTAATGGGCTCTTGGAAATGCTGGCCTCGAGGTTCCCAGCATTCTTGTGCACAGCCTAGGGGCATGCGGTACTTTGCACAAGGTTCTATTACAGCCCCAGATGTAATCGCAGTGTCATAGGTAGTATGTACGAGAGAATATGACGTGGCCATGTTCTGAAGACTTGCTTGGGAATATCTAGAGTTCATTTTGGATTCCAGAGATTTATTTCTGCAACGTCCCTCTCCTCGTCAGAGTTTTGTTTTTAATACTTTTAAAAATCTCTTACTGGAAGATTTCACCCGAACTGAGCAGTTTCCCCGTGAGCTCGGTTTTTTTTTTTAAAGGGTAGTGAAGCGACATTCGAGGGGAAATTTTATTGTTTAAATGTCAGCTACATTCTGGCAACATCACAGAGACCAATATTTTCTTCAAAAAGACTCCAAGATTTTATAACAAATAAGCCGGTTACCAGATTGTACCTGGTGGATGTTCCCATAGTATCGCCAATTGCTCCGTTAAAGCAGCAGCACTCCGTGGAAGAGAGCGGCAACCTGCGTGCGTGCGCTCCCTGTCGAACTTGACCGAACCAGATTTCTCTCCCGCGCTTATTCAACTCCTTCAAGGAGAAGGGACGAGATAGAGGGGAGGAGGTCGGTGAAGTTTGAAGCGCTGGTGCGTCACTGTTCCCCGCTGCTGGCATTGTCCAACCAGACATTGAACACCTAAAACGGCTAGGTTGTAACGCGTGGACGCCACAAAGTGGCGAAGCTCGTAACCGAACCAGCCTCCTTGTAACTTTGCCTGTACTGGGAAAAGCGACATCACTCGCGTAACGTATAACACTCTCCGATGGCTGCTGTTCGAGCGCTCGCTAGAATCAACCATTTGGAACGAAAAATAGTCATGCGTCCAAAATAGACATGTCAAGGCTCGTTCACGCAGTTGCGTTTGAATGCGTTAAGAGTGCTTGTGTAGAGCTGTTGCTGTGGTGGCCCTTAGAACGAGCCAATGGAGAGGCACCGTGCTGCACGACGCAACGCAGCGCAATGCAGTCGACGCAACTGTGAACGAGCCTCGATTGTCATCGGCAGATACGGTTGGTTACGTTTAACGTATTTCTGAATGTGAGAGGTAAGTTATTAAACATGAGGAAGATACACAGAAAGGGGGGGACGGACAACGAAGACTTCCTCGTAAGAGTTCTTCGTTGTCCGTCCCCCCCTTTGTGTGTATCTTCCTCATGTTTGATCACTGTTACCAACACGCTCGTTTTGTACTTAATTGAGAGGTAAGTATTTACATTTTTATTTGAGTATCCCTTTCAAATGCTTAAATAGGGGGCAATCACTTTTCAGCTTTTTTTGTGAAAAACTTAAATTCATGTGTTTAGATATTGTTTTGTTCACATTGATACATCATTTTCAGTCAGTTTTCGAACTCAAATGTTTTTGCAACTGTACATTGCTTGCTAGAAAATTCTGCCAAATATAAAAACTGCAATTTGTGCTCATAAACGAGAATGAGGCGAAAAATAAAAAATAAAGATTTCAGTATTTGTGTGCGAGAGCCGGTTGAAGTATAACCCCATTAAAAGCCCCAATTAAGAATTAATTTTTTTTTTTTTTTTCAAATTGAGAGCCTGCAGTAAAAGGTGAACTTGATCGTCCGATACAGTCTGGCCAAATAATTGCTAGTCTTGTTTATGCATTTTTTTTCTGAGCTCTTCTGTTGCTAGTTCTTTTGCTAAAATATGCCTTTGGTGTCCATGTCAGTCTGCCATGTCTTAAAGGGGCGATGCAACAATTTTTGTACTTTGCGCAAATACCGCTTAGAACGGATCCCTGACGTTAATGACCTATGAAACATGCGTTCGTTTTTCACCCCACGCAATAGAAGTCCCAGTAAAACATTAAAGAAAAACGAGCAGCGTTCACCCCCTCAACTCGCAGCCAGAGCAAGCGGCCACGTGATCTGGAGCCGATTATATGCCGCCAATGTTGATCATAGCCACGCGCTGGGGTTGGCAAAGCACAGGACACGCGCCGAGTTCCAGACATTATGGCTTGGCTATGTCGTCGTTGCAGCGATTGGACACTGGCCACTACTTGAATGCTTCTCGAGCTATCAATTATCAGGAGCCCAAATCAAGTGCTCACGCAATGCTCGGGTCCAATCTATGAGCCGCATTCAAATATCGTCCCTGGAGGATGCTGCTACCACCAGGGTACGTCATCAAAATTTGCGAAGGAGAGATTGAAAGAAAACGCTCGCTTTCTCCTTGAAATTACACCGCAACAAAGAGGTTTCTTGGTCAGTGGCGTTGTGCGCGAGTGTACTTGGGTCCCACTAGTGCCAGTAAGCTCATACAAAGTGAAAACGCTCAAAACGAATATTGTTGCACCACCCCTTTAAGTTGTTCAAAAAGAGTCGAATTACATCACACGAGTGACACTAACTTGGAAATTTATTATTTTCTCGGCCATGCAGATCAACCTTGGCAACTGTCTCGAGGTATGGCAAATGGCACATTGTGCCGTGCAAGGAGAGCCCTTCCCACTGGCTAACTCAACTTTTGGGAGCATGCATTCTCTACACACTGCCCTTGTTTACACCAGCCCACCATCATCAAGTCAAAATGAGTCCCCCGTTGCGTCAAATGGATCCGCTTTAGACGATCATAAGCAGTCGACCATTGTGATCGCATTCACCACCACTCCATCTGTTCAAACAAAATCGGTGTGATTTGTCTGTCTACTGTGCTTGCTCTTGCCTACTAGTGTTTGAGACTACAAAATGTAAGAAATTTTATTTGAACAGCATTCTTGTACGGGAAGCACTGCTTGTATACTCAAGTAGTGTATGGTTTTGCATTGCACTCTTAGAAATAGGGGGTGTATAGGGGTACACGCCTTGTTTCATATGTAACACCCCAAAACTACATTTGGCCGTTCAGTCCACTGACGTCAAGTTGGCGATACCAACTTTTACGAGCGGCTTGGTAGCTGTCAGATATAACGTACTAAATAGCTAATTTGCGTATGAAAGACTAGAAAAAAAGAAAACACTGAGGTTTTGCAGCAGGGCCAAAAAAAAAACCTCGATTGTCTTACTGTGGCCTTTAATGCGTACATTAGCTATTTTAATAAGTTCTATCGGTCGACTATCAAGTCGCTCTTGAAGGTTGGTATCGTCGGTTTCGACGTCTGTGGACTGATATGGGACAAGGGGTGTCTATACCCCCCCTTTTTCTGAGATTGTGGCGTACCGTGACATTTATACCCCTGTCAGACGGGCATTTTAAAGGCGGTCGGAACAAGCTCCTTTATAAAATCGATCCAGCGCACGTCGTAGGGGACGTGCACACTCAACACCGCATGTTGACTGGCCGATTTTATAAAGGAGCTTAGTGAAAAGGACCTTTAGAATTCCGTCTGACAGGGGTATTGCTCTGGTACAGGGTCGTTCTGTAGAACAATGCTACAACAGACATGTCACAGACTGCATGGCACCTCCACGATGTCTGAGCAGCCGCTGCAGCCTCATATTTTATAGCCGATCTGAGGCGCAGCAGTAAGGCTCGCTCATTGTTGCTTGTAGCAATTAGTATTGAGATGAGCTGAATCAATTGAAGATAAGGTGGAGTACATAAAAACTGTGCATAAAGGAGCTGTCAGGGTGTCTACCAGCCTGAAAAACAAAGCCTGGAGTCGATTTGTCGGGGATTTGGTGAGTGGAAAAATCAGGGTTTCTATCCCAATCAGCGTCGGTCAGGGAAATTAAGCGTTCCTTTCTTTGGGTGCCTGCAGACAATGTGTGTGTGGTGTGACGCACATGCATGCAACTCAGTCGGCGTGCCGATGCTAATATCTGCTCAGAAACTAGAGTCGACGGAACCTGAATCATATCCTCTTGAAACACACGCACACCACCAAGACAAGCTTCTCTTTTGCACGTGCTAATATGTTGGTCCAGTTTATTTTAAATGGGGCAATCTATTCAGCAAGAGATATCGAAGAATAGGCTTGGAGGGTAATCGAATCGTGGTTTGCCGCTGCCCTGTTGGTCGTCAGATATACTGGTATTTTTCATATAAAAACCGGCCTTCAGGAATGTCCTGTCCTCTTAGGGGTTAGTCATGAAAGTTTGATGAAGTAGTCGGGGAAAACCTGAAAAATTCAGGGAATTTGAAAACAATTTTGTAAGACACCCTGACTATGCTCACCAATTTTTTCATCAACTCGAAGTGTGATGTCCCTTCAATGTAGCGGTCGTTTTATTTAGTACTTTAATTGTTCTTGTTTGCCGAGCTTGTTTTCTTTGTTCCAAAATGAACAGATGTCGGGATGCCTGTTTGTGTGTGCAACTTTCTGCTGAAGGCAGTGCAGATTTGCCAAGCTTGTCGAATGTCTATGTGTTCATTGGGCTCTCCCTGTAATGGACTTTCTTTGTCTTATTTTTCGGGCGTTCCCAACAGTGCCGGCCGAGGCAGACTGCTGCGACGATGTGGACAGCGAGAGCGACTCCTTTTCCCCGACAGGTGAACTGGGCGTGTTGCAACCCTCCACCCAGCCACGACATGAGGACCCGCACCAGCGCTGGTTCTGCCCTTACTTCAGTCCTAATGTGAGGCATGTCACCGGCCACGAAACAATTCACAAAGGGGAAAAGCCTTTGCGCTGCACTGTCTGTGAGAAAGCCTTTCTTCAAAGCGGTCACTTAAGAAATCACATGAAGACTCATACAGGTAGCAACTCATTTCGCTGCCCTGTCTGCCGGAGAGTGTTTGCTGAAAGCAAATACCTACAAATTCACTTGAGGACTCACACGAATGAAAAGCCATTCCGTTGTGAGGTTTGCCAGAAGGCATTTGCACAAAGTAATAACTTGGTGACTCACAAACGGGTCCATACGGGGGAGAAACCATACCAGTGCAGCACCTGTGAGAGAGCATTTGCACAAAAATCCACCCTCTTAAGACACGAGAAAACCCACAATGGAAAGCGAAAACATTTAAGTGGAGACACAATTTAGGTAGGCATCAGAAGGATATGCTTGAATAAAGAATCTGCATTGTGCAGCAATATGTGGGAGTGGTTTGTGCGGAAGGCTCTTTTAATGTTTCACCGCGTGCTTCATTGCCTTTCTATTGTTCAACATCGACGACTTCAGAATTAGAAGCAACTTTACCAGTTGTAAACGTTTTCAGCTGCTGCGATCGCCACTCCAGGGGCAACTGCAGTGTCAGTATTTTTGATTATTTGTTTTTGGTTAATTATCCTTGAAAGAAAAGCTGAAACACTTCTTGAAAAAAGCGAGTTAGAGGTGAATTCTAGTATATTTTTATCCCGCGAATCTGAATATCACGTTCGTTTTCCCCGAAGGTGTAACTAAACGCGAGAAAAGGCGAAAAACCTGCGACAAGTCGTGACATCATACTAGGGTTTTTGGGCCTCCAAGCGCGTGTCGCTCGTGTGGGCAGCGCGTGCAATTGCAAGCTTACCAGGTATATTTTTCCGCACTGACCCCAGTCGTGACGTCTCCTTCTGACATTTTTTTTTAAAATAGCAAGAGTGCGCGTGCGTAGCTATGACAGACGCTGAAGATGCGCGAGAACAGAGATTCCGAAAACTCCTAATATGGTGTCACGCCCCGGGAAGGAGGGGCTTCAGCGGTACTTTGAAAATTAATTTCTGCAGCCGCCGTGCACCAAATTGAAAAATAATCTCGTTATTCGTGATCCTGGAGGCCGAATGGAGGCAATCGAAGTGTTTTTTTCTTAACTACATAACCGCTTCATTTTCCCTTTAATACTGCTTAATGCTGCTTTAATACTGCCACTGACACCCCTCAAGAATATTTTTATTTTTTGCCAGGCGATCCATTATGGTGTCGGGAGACTACCCAATGAATATTTTGCTACAGCGTCACATATATTTTTATTAAAGGGACAATGAAGACGATTTTATTTAATTTTTTTAAATGGTGTTTTTATGCTTCTTGGGAACATGGCATGCTGCCCAATTTTTTGTAGACATTTGTGACGCGTATTTCTGTGCTTACGAAAGAAGTACAGAAACCGAAACTGAACAATCTCCCTTCTCGTTTCTGGGCCCCCGAAAACGGAGGTGACGTAGGGAGTGAGCGCATCAACTAAACGGCGCATAGCGTACAGGAGCGCGACACACCGAGGCTGTGTTCCAAACCTACTCCAATGGATCCGAGTTACTTTGGCGGATTATGTCACGTGACAACAAAAATAGAGAAACACTTGACACGAGTAGGTTTTCGATAACCACCTTTACCCTAGAGTTAGATCGAGTATGTTTTGGAACACGGCCAGAAACTATCGACGGGCCGCACGAGCTCCTTCCGACCGTGGATATGGGTGGCAGAAGCCGAAAATATTTCGAAGATAAATAATTAGGCCCGCGTGGAGCGGCAGAGTCTAAAGCAAAAGAGACGGCGACGTTATGAAGTTCCTACGAACGTTTTAATATTCCTGAAAGGTTTGAAGACTCGCTTCGTGCACATATGTGGAAGGTTGCCTTGGCCGATCTATTTATTGTCCATGCATACTGTTCCGATTTAAAGTAATGACAACATTCTTGAACCCGCTCGTCGACGCAGGAAACACTCAAATTTGTCAAAGATTTCCCTGCTTCCGTCGTTGGTTCCGTCTCGCAGCGAGACGGAAGCTACGCCGATACTGGCACACCGTCGTTAGGTGGTATGCATGAACAAACCTTTCCCGCAACGCTAACTGGTGTTTCGACTTTCCAATCTAAATATCTTTATTCGCTGCGGCTGGGCTAAGCATTCTAAGCAGGGCAGCGGTCTGACTGTCTTTTCATTAACTTTTCTGTCGCCGAGCTATCGGCACGCTCGTTCGAGAGATAAATTCGGTTTCAGGCAAGACGCACGAACAAACCTTTTCCTCAACGTCCACTGATGTTTCGGCTTTCAAATCAAAGTATCTTTATTCGCTGGGCTAAGCATTCTAAAAGGGACAGAGCGGTCCGAATGTCTCATCTCGACAACTTTTCTGTCGCTGTGCTATCGGCACGCTACCCTTTGATAGATGAATTTCTTTTCCAGGAGAGATGCACGAACAAACATTTTCCGGAGCGCTAATTGCTGTCTTGGCTTTCAAATCAAATTGTTTTTACCTGCTGGATTAAGCACTAATCAACTGAAAAGGGACAGCGGCCTGGCTACGCGTTTCGTCTCGACGGTCTCAACAGCGGCGCAGCCATCTTGTTTGTTTACGTGACGTCACGGAGCACGAAGAAGTCACTCGCGCTCCGAGAAATTCTCGGTGCACGAAGAGCGCGCTCGAGTGTCAGTCTCCGGTGGTACTCCTGTCCGTTTAGTGAAAGGAGTGCCAAACTCTCGCGCTCCGGAGCACGGACTTAACGCGCCCAGTGACGTCAAGTGTGAATAGTCGGTATCGGTAGTATTTAGGAGATCGAGACTCTGGTAACCGCGGTGGGTTATAGCAGCGCGGTGGCGCGGTCGTTTCGCCAAATCTGTCAACATGGACGGCAATGCCGCTCTCGCGAGCGAGTTCGAGCTTCCGTTCAGTGACCTCTAACACCAACGGAACGGGAGTATGTGTGTGGGGGCCTCCTCCATCACCCGACAGAGACCGCCCAGCCGGCAACGAGCGGCCCGCATACCGAAGGACGGATGCGGGGGGCGGGGGAGATGCCAAGGGGAAAGCGGCAGTGATCCGGTCGTTCCGGGATCCGGTTCCTCCGCGGACGTCCTCTTTTCGTCGTCAAAGAACACGAACAGCAACCCGCACGTGAAAACTAGCGTCGCCCGAACGAAAGGTCTTCAGTCGACCGTTAGAACAGCCATCTACAGCTACCATTTTGCAGAATCCTTCGAGTACCGTGTTCTTTCTTATTTTATTTTGTTTGCCCATAGTTGCTCGTTGCCCGTTTCGCATCCAGCGTAGCAAAGATAAAAACAATTATGCTGCTTTATTTACGGTTTAGTAATCATTTCCGGTCCGATTTATACTTTTCATGGTTATTCAAACGGAGATTAGAACAGTATCCCTAAAACTCGCGAACCAAAACGTGACCGAGGGCACGTTTCTCGTTTCGCCCAATCGCTGACACGTCTCTTGTGACGTCGCGCTTCTTGGCCCTAAATCGGTCACGTGAGCTCCGCTTTTCCTGGCTTCTCCCGCAACTCTCGGGGCGTCGATCAGTCAAACCCGGTACGATTATTACCGCGATTGATTCGCGCGGCACACAAGCACCGGTTTCGGCTGAAATTTGGGCAACGTGGCCCGAGACGTGCCTGGAACCCAGTTCAATCGCCAAAAAGATGTCCGAAATTGCCTTCATTGTCCCTTTAAAGTAAAAGAACGCCACTGCTCGAAACCGAAACTGGACTGGAGGAAGAAGAAATATAGCGGAGGAAAAAGTTGCCGGAAATCACGTGGCTGTGCATGTTCTTTTTTTTTTTTTTCTTCAGTCAACGTATTTGCAGATTTTTAGAAGCCACAAAAATAGGGTATCATACTTTTTTATATTTTTACCATTTAGTGTGTACCTTCGATTACCCAGGACTTTGATTATCTTTGGTGCTTGTGTATAAAACCATAGAAAACGGCACGGGACCACGGGGAAGAGAGACATCCGGCCAGTTGTCGATCAACGGTTTTCGGGTGGAAAGAAAACGAATTTCGAGCCGCAAATTGTTTTCTTGGTAGTTGGTCTCTCATATGTCATGCACAACAACAATTTTGGCGAGCATCAATACCCTGTCAGTGTCCTTTTAACAGCTTCTGACTTGGGAATCAGTTTTGTTTTAGGGAACATCAAGCTCCTTTTAGCTCATGGATGAATGAGGACAATAGTGGTTAACGAAGCCATCTTAAATCCTATGCGGTGATATTTTTCTGAAGCTGGCCTTTTAAAAAGTCCGAGGACACCTAAGCACTTCGTATGAGTTGTAAATGTGAAAGTATGAATGTCGTTCTTCCGCTCCCTTAGTTCGTGAGCGGCATTGTAACGTGCACGTTTCGCCGGCGGACGACCGAGCGCATGCTTTCGCTCTGATCTCGGCCGTGCAACCTCTCTGAAGTCTGCCCGGGCTCTGCCGCCACCGCCCCCCCCCCCGCCCCCCCCCCCCCCCCCCCTTTACTGGCGGCCGCGCGGCTATGTGCGCTGCGCCGCCATGAAGAGGGCTTCTCTGGTGACTTTTTTTGGAATTACGCCACACGAGAGCCAATGAAAGCCTAATTCCTTGATGACGCGCGCCAGCCAGTGGGAGCATAATCTATTGGAAATCGGCTTCACTTGGGAAAGGGGATTTTATGCGCCGTTTGGCCAACATTTGGCGTGGTTTCAAAGCTGATGACGTCTGTTCGCTCCATGGGACAGTTGATGCTTTCGCATTAAAAAGTAATTTCTTCCAAGCTCTTTGGATGCCCTTACATTTGAACCTAGTCTTGTCACTTCTCCAGGTTAAATTGTTTTCCTGGGGCTATAAACAATTGTTGGTTTATTTTTTTTATTTACTTTATTTGCTCTCAGGATAAGGCATAAGAATTAGAGGGTGCACGGCGGTTGCAACACAAATTGAAACAAAATCTAAAATAGGAAAAAAGCATTGTTTAGATGACAGAATCTAAGACACTTTAAAATAGAACAGGATCTGTAATTGAGAATGAGTGTCGTGATTAGGCGAGTTCGTTCATGGTAAATGGAAATAAACAACACGCAAAAAGAAACAAGGACGAAGGGAAGATGCAAACAACACAAGCGCTGGACTCACAAGTAAACATTTATTGAAAAAAAACACCAACGAAGTAAACTGCACTATCGCTTCAGCAGGTGTCAAGATAAGCAATTTCCTTTTTGTGAAAAAAAAAAAAAAAAACTATGTTTGGCTGACGCATGCATTTTGCACCTTTTGTTATTGCATACGCTTCCAATAATTTTCTGGTGGTTTTATCTGTGCCCCTCCCGATGATGGTGATGTTGAATTTGGGCTGGCATTTACAGGCAGCACAATGCAGTGGCAATTAAGTGACCCCCAGCGGTCCATCGGAGTGACCAGTCATGTTCACGTGCCCTGTCATTATCGATGTTCACTCTTCCGCAGCTTAGTGTGATCTTGTATACCACACCAGCCACACAATCAACATACTTGTTCCTGTGCTTTAGGGCACATTGGCTCTTGCCCCCAGCCTTTTCCGCAATTCTAGGGCAATTCTAGGGCAAAAAACAATGGGGACGTCAAACCGCCCAGCTACGATTTTATGCATGTGAGGGAGTACCTGGGGTGTCGTTGTTTTCTGATTTAACCCTACCGTAATCTGTTTTAACAACGTCTGCAGTCACTACCAGAATAACTGACGTTGGAAAGCCAGCATCTGTCAGTCGCTGTACCTGCATCCTAAAACTTGCTCACATTGAATGGTAGCAGGACTTTTACAAGGCGGTCTGGAGGCAAGAGGACGCAAGGGTTAAATCAGAAAACAAAAAGAGACCCACAGCGAGACCCCAGGTGCTCTCTTACATGCATAAAATCTCGCAAAATTTGAAAAAGGTAGCTGGGCGGTTTGACTGTCCCCGTTGTTTTCTCGGCACCTCGAAAGTTGGCGCAGCTCTGCCCTAGAATTGCGGAAAAGGCTGGGGGCAAGAGCCAATGTGCCGTAAAGCACAGGAACAAGTATGTTGATTGTGTGGTTGGTGTGGTATTCAAGATCCCACTAAGCTGCGGAAAAGTGTACATCGGCCAAACTGGCTGATGTATTAATGACAGTGCACGTGAACATGACAGGTCACTCCGGTCGACCACTGGGAGTCACTTGCCTCTGCATTGTGATGCCTGTAAATGCCAGCCCAAATTCAACATCACCATCATCGGAAGGGGCACAGATAAAACCACCAGAGAATTATTGGAAGGGTACTGCAATAACAAAAGAGGGGCTATACTCGGAGTCAACTTTCTGTGGCAATGAAGAGAAAGCTAGGGGGCAGAGCTAACAGCTCTGTGTTCCTCCACCACGTAGTTCGCCATAAATTGGTTTCGGTTTCGGCATGGGCGTGACAGACGCGCATTAGCTACAGTTCAACTCTTCGTATGAGTTTCGCGGTTGAGGGCGCTGAACCGCGATTACCGAGCATGCAGGCATATCTGCGTGTCCTTCCCTACGCTTCACCTGTTTCTAAACACACACCAATGCTTTGACTGAAGAACTCGAACCGACTTATAAGGAAATTATACCGTGGATGATATCGTCGAATTCTGCTTGTCTTGCGACCGACGCAAATATGCGGCGTCAATTTAAGAACTGTCATGAATTTCGTCACCGCCGCAGTTTTGAGGGCATTGATATGTAAACTCTTCTGTTGCTGAAAACTGGGCAGCGCCACGGACATGTGTAGCATATTTACATAGCGCGGGCGCGGTATACCGAAATAGGAGCACGCACGTCACTACGGCGCAAAGTCGAATCCAATTTGAATCGCGTTGAGTTACCGCTGGCCCAATGTCCTAGCGCTCCGCAGCTCGGAAGACGCATAGCGAAAGCTCGCGCTGAAGAACCCATGGATCCTGTGCTGAATCCCACCCTTCCGGTTTGATCTCTTCGATGAAAAGCGTACCGGCGTCGACTGCACTCGCCGAGTTGCTCATCTACAGCATAGAGACGTGTCAAGCCCGGGATGGCTGACAAACGTCACGCTGTCTAAATATCCACACAATTACTGCTGGCCCCAAAAGTTTGAAAATAAATGGTCAGAAAGTTTCTGTAAATTCTGTTGCGTGACAGCGTGCCTTTACCTTTTGGGTGTTCAACTTCATATCCCGTGACCTCGGGCAGGGATCGAGTCGATTATTTTTACAAAAGCTAAGGCTGACAGCAAGGAGATGTTCAGAGTTTCGAAATTTGAAAGTGAGAAATTTACTAAGCACATTACTCCTCGCCATTTATCAGCCCGTAGAAATGCGTTGGAAAATAGTTATTTAAGCTCTGCATGGACGTTTATGTATGCAATCTACCGTCTGTAGTCGAAAAGACAAACAGTACACAAAACATGAGCAAGTGGGTACAGTTGATTATCTTATGTACAATGTGCAAGTGATTTTTTTATTTTGCCAGATGGTTGAAACAGTTACAGACAATCAGCCGTTCACAGTCTCTTCGCTGTAATCAAAGTGTCCCTTTGCATTTGTCCCTAATTAAATAGGATACCTTACATACCACTGAATACTGCTTGCTCTCAGCTTTCATCGTAGCCGCCTCGGTGGCTCCGGGGCGAGAGCGCTGGCCTGCGGATCCCCATGTGGCGGGTTCGAATCCCAGGCCGAGGTGCCCGCAATCTGACGGAGGCTTATTGCGGAGGAGGCGCCGTGTAGCCGAGCTTTCGGTTGCACGTCGAAAGATCCCCAGGTGGTCCAAATTAATCCTCAGTCCTCCGCTGGGGCGTGCCAGATGCCCGTCGTTGGTTTGGCACGTAAAACCCCCAAATTTGACTGATTTTTTTCAGCTTTCATCGTATGTATGAGAAAGGACACAAGTGTTTCTCAAGCTGCCACACACGTCTCTTCAGTTGCCGCACACAACCAGTACCACATGAGCCGACAGAGCGTTCTTCCAAGCTGCTTGGCTTGCGAAAGGAAAAGCAAGCGTCTCTTCAGTTGCCGCACGCAACCAGTACCACATGAGCCGACAGAGCGTCCTTCCAAGCTGCTTGGCTTGAGAAAGGAAAAGGAAGCGTCTCTTCAGTTGCCGAAGGAAGCGTCTCTTCAGTTGCCGCACGCAACCAGTACCACATGAGCCGACAGAGCATCCTTCCAAGCTGCTTGGCTTGAGAAAGGAAAGGCAGCGTCTCTTCGTTTGCCGCACACAACCAGTACCACATGAGCCGACAGAGCGTCCATCCAAGCTGCTTGGCTTGAGAAAGGAAAAGGCAGCGTCTCTTCAGTTGCCGCACGCAACCAGTACCACATGAGCCGACAGAGCGTCCATCCAAGCTGCTTGGCTTGAGAAAGGAAAAGGAAGCGTCTCTTCCGTTGCCGCACACAACCAGTACCACATGAGCCAACAGAGCGTCCTTCCAAGCTGCTTGGCTTGAGAAAGGAAAAGGAAGCGTCTCTTCAGTTGCCGCACGCAACCAGTACCACATGAGCCGACAGAGCATCCTTCCAAGCTGCTTGGCTTGAGAAAGGAAAGGGAAGCATCTCTTCGGTTGCTGCACACAACCAGTACCACATGAGCCGACAGAGTGTCCTTCCAAGCTGCTTGGCTTGAGAAAGGAAAAGGAAGCGTCTCTTCGGTTGCCGCACACAACCAGTACCACATGAGCCGACAGAGCGTCCATCCAAGCTGCTTGGCTTGAGAAAGGAAAAGGAAGCGTCTCTTCGTTGCCGCACACAACCAGTACCACATGAGCCGACAGAGCGTCCTTCCAAGCTGCTTGGCTTGAGAAAGGAAAAGGCAGCGTCTCTTCCGTTGCCGCACACAACCAGTACCACATGAGCCGACAGAGTGTCCTTCCAAGCTGCTTGGCTTGAGAAAGGAAAAGGAAGCGTCTCTTCCGTTGCCGCACACAACCAGTACCACATGAGCCGACAGAGCGTCCTTCCAAGCTGCTTGGCTTGAGAAAGGAAAAGGAAGCGTCTCTTCGGTTGCCGCACACAACCAGTACCACATGAGCCGACAGAGCGTCCTTCCAAGCTGCTTGGCTTGAGAAAGGAAAAGGAGCGTCTCTTCGGTTGCCGCACACAACCAGTACCACATGAGCCGACAGAGCGTCCTTCCAAGCTGCTTGGCTTGAGAAAGGAAAAGGAAGCGTCTCTTCGGTTGCCGCACACAACCAGTACCACATGAGCCGACAGAGCGTCCATCCAAGCTGCTTGGCTTGAGAAAGGAAAAGGAAGCGTCTCTTCCGTTGCCGCACACAACCAGTACCACATGAGCCGACAGAGCGTCCTTCCAAGCTGCTTGGCTTGAGAAAGGAAAAGGAAGCGTCTCTTCGGTTGCCGCACACAACCAGTACCACATGAGCCGACAGAGCGTCCATCCAAGCTGCTTGGCTTGAGAAAGGAAAAGGAAGCGTCTCTTCGGTTGCCGCACACAACCAGTACCACATGAGCCGACAGAGCGTCCATCCAAGCTGCTTGGCTTGAGAAAGGAAAAGGCAGCGTCTCTTCCGTTGCCGCACACAACCAGTACCACATGAGCCGACAGAGTGTCCTTCCAAGCTGCTTGGCTTGAGAAAGGAAAAGGAAGCGTCTCTTCGGTTGCCGCACACAACCAGTACCACATGAGCCGACAGAGCGTCCTCCAAGCTGCTTGGCTTGAGAAAGGAAAAGGAAGCGTCTCTTCCGTTGCCGCACACAACCAGTACCACATGAGCCGACAGAGCGTCCATCCAAGCTGCTTGGCTTGAGAAAGGAAAAGGAAGCGTCTCTTCGGTTGCCGCACACAACCAGTACCACATGAGCCGACAGAGCGTCCTTCCAAGCTGCTTGGCTTGAGAAAGGAAAAGGAAGCGTCTCTTCAGTTGCCGCACGCAACCAGTACCACATGAGCCAACAGAGCGTCCTTCCAAGCTGCTTGGCTTGAGAAAGGAAAAGGAAGCGTCTCTTCGGTTGCCGCAGACAACCAGTACCACATGAGCCGAAAGAGCGTCCATCCAAGCTGCTTGGCTTGAGAAAGGAAAAGGCAGCGTCTCTTCCGTTGCCGCACACAACCAGTACCACATGAGCCGACAGAGTGTCCTTCCAAGCTGCTTGGCTTGAGAAAGGAAAAAGGAAGCGTCTCGTCGGTTGCCGTACACAACCAGTACCACATGAGCCACAGAGCGTCATCCAAGCTGCTTGGCTTGAGAAAGGAAAAGGCAGCGTCTCTTCCGTTGCCGCACACAACCAGACCACATGAGCCGACAGAGTGTCCTTCCAAGCTGCTTGGCTTGAGAAAGGAAAAAAGCGTCTCTTCGGTTGCCGCACACAACCAGTACCACATGAGCCGACAGAGCGTCCTTCCAAGCTGCTTGGCTTGAGAAAGGGAAGGGAAGCGTCTCTTCGGTTGCCGCACACAACCAGTACCACATGAGCCAACAGAGCGTCCTTCCAAGCTGCTAGCTTGAGAAAGGAAAAGGAAGCGTCTCTTCGGTTTGCCGCACAAAACAAGCACCACATGGGCCAGCACACAGGGTTCATCAGAGTTTCTCTAAACCACTCATTTCGCTGGCACTACTGTCACTGCAGGTGCTGGAGTCGGAACCTAAAGGCATTATAAAGTCATCTAATCTGGTGTCGATTGCACCATCCCGCTCCCACGCCTCTTTCTCAAGAAGCTCCACATGAGCGCAGTCCCGCATCCAGTTTTCTGGAGTCACGAGATTGATGACTTCGCTCAGCAGTTCTTCGACTCCAGCGAGAGTGAATGAAGTGTTGTTGGTGGCAACATACCCTTTGACCTGGCTCCATACCATTTCAATAGGATTGAGCTCACAGTGGTAAGGAGGAAGTCGAACAATGTCATGACCAGCAGCCTTGGCCAGGGCTTCAATCCGGTATTCAAAAAACTTGTGCTTGTTTGTTAACCAGCTGAAGGAGCTTGGGCTTCAACTGGTCACCAGACCACGGGATGTTTTTTTCGGTCAACCATGACTGAATTCCGGCCTTGCGCGTGGACGTTGAGGGCAACGTTTCGAGCTGAACGCTATGGTAGGAAGCATTGTCCATGACACGTGGTTCAATGTTTGGTAGAAGTTGTTCCGTGAACCACTTCTCAAAGCGTGGGGACATCCATTTCACTGTGGTAGTCAGTCGTACCACTCTTTGTTGCCCGGAAAACGAGACATCCTCCGTTCACGAAGCCCTTCTCACTTCCGGCATGAAGGACGATGAGCCGACCACCTTTGTTGCTTGGTGCACGAAGCCCGGTTGTGAGACCCTTGCGAAAGGCGTCCTCACGTGATGACACAGTGGTGTCCTCCCACACCTTCTCCTTGGTGTGGCCAGCATTCACCCAGGTCTCGTCGAGGTAGTATATAGTCCTGCGAAAACGAGGGAAACATTTCAGACAAAGAAGGCATTTATGGCTTGCATCCAACATCATTCCACCGTGCAGGCAGCTATTTATAGATTTTTGTGGCTTCGAGGAACCACTACAGCATCGCAAAGTTACCACAATAAAAAATGCTCGCAGCAAGTACACCACCCACATGACTGACCAAATCCCGTCATTGAGAGCTATCCATATTTCATTAGAACACGTCAATATGCACTTGTCACTTCCCTTGATGAACCGGTATGGCGCGCAAAATACAAATAAGAAGCACGAACCCGGAACCAGGACAAAAAAAAAAAAAAAAAAAACTCATTAAAAATGAACACGTAACTCTAAGCAATAAAATATTTAGCTGCACGAGAAACTTATATACCCATCGTTATTTCCTCTTCCTGAATTTTTTTACTCTGAATTGCTTTTATATACGACATTTATATTTTAATCGCCGGCATTAACATTTATCTATCTGTCTTCCAAAACGGAGCAGTAACTTTACGTACCGTTTCTGCTTTCGCATTTCTTGAATGGTTCGCAGATACTTCCGCCGCCACACGATGATATCCTCCCTTTCCAGAAGCGCAGAGTTCCGTTTTCGCTTCCGAACGCAAACCCAATGTCCTTCAGAAGCCGGCCACGCAACCCAAGTACCACATGAGCCGACAGAGCATCCTTCCAAGCTGCTTGGCTTAGACAAAGTGAACGGGAAGCGTCTCTCCTGGTGCCGCACACAACCAGTACCATCATGAGCCAACAGAGCATCCTTCCACGCGCTTGGCTGAGAAAGGAAACGGAACCCATCTCCTCGGGTGGTCGCACAAAACAAGCACCACTATGGGCCAGCACACGGGGTTCATCAGAGTTTCTCTACACCACTCATTTCGCTGGCACTACTGTCACTGCAGGTGCTGGACTCGGAACCTAAAGGAATTATAAAGTCATCTAATCTGGTGTCGATTGCACCATCCCGCTCCCACGCCTCTTTCTCAAGAAGCTCCACATGAGCGCAGTCCGGCATCCAGTTTTCTGGAGTCGCGAGATTGATGGCTTCGCTCAGCAGTTCTTCGACTCCAGCGAGAGTGAATGAAGTGTTGTTGGCGGCAACATACCCTTTGACCTGGCTCAATACCATTTCAATAGGATTGAGCTCACAGTGGTAAGGAGGAAGTCGAACAATGTCATGACCAGCAGCCTTGGCCAGGGCTTCAATCCGGTATCCAAAGAACTTGTGCTTGTTCTGGTTAACCAGCTGGAGGAGCTTGGGCTTCAACTGGTCACCAGACCACGGGATGTTTTTTTCGGTCAACCATGACTGAATTCCGGCCTTGCGCGTGGACGTTGAGAGCAACGTTTCGAGCTGAACGCTATGGTAGGAAGCATTGTCCATGACAAGTGGTTCAATGTTTGGTAGAAGTTGTTCGGTGAACCACTTCTCAAAGCGTGGGGACATCCATTTCACTGTGAAAGTCAGTCGTACCACTCTTTGTTGCCCGGAAAACGAGACATCCTCCGTTCACGAAGCCCTTCTCACTTCCGGCATGAAGGACGATGAGCCGACCACCTTTGTTGTTTGGTGCACGAAGCCCGGTTGTGAGACCCTTGCGAAAGGCGTCCTCACGTGATGACACAGTGGTGTCCTCCCACACCTTCTCCTTGGTGTGGCCAGCATTCACCCAGGTCTCGTCGAGGTAGTATATAGTCCTGCAAAAACGAGGGAAACGTTTCAGACAAAGAAGGCATTTATGGCTTGCATCCAACATCATTCCACCATGCAGGCAGCTATTTATAGATTTTTGTGGCTTCGAGGAACCACTACGGCATCGCAAAGTTACCACAATAAAAAAAAATGCTCGCAGCAAGTACACCACCCACATGACTGACCAAATCCCGTCATTGAGAGCTATCCATATTTCATTAGAACACGTCAATATGCACTTGTCACTTTCCTTGATGAACCGGTATGGCGCGCAAAATACAAATAAGAAGCACGGACCCAGAACCAGGACAAAAAAAAAAACTCATATTAAAAATGAACACGTAACTCTAAGCAATAAAATATTTAGCTGCACGAGAAACTTATACACCCATCGTTATTTCCTCTTCCTGAATTTTTTTACTCTGAATTGCTTTTATATACGACATTTATATTATAATCGCCGGCATTAACATTTATCTATCTGTCTTCCAAAACGGAGCAGTAACTTTACGTACCGTTTCTGCTTTCGCATTTCTTGAATGGTTCGCAGATACTTCCGCCGCCACATGATGATATCCTCCCTTTCCAGAAGCGCAGAGTACCGTTTTCGCTTCCGAAACGCAAACCCAATGTCCTTCAGAAGCCGGCGCATCGTGCTGATACTCAGCTTCGGCAGGCCCATCTCGGGATCGCTGGTCACATCCAGACATGTACAAATTACTCAAAAAAGGTAGTTAAGTTAAGTTACTGAGTATCGACGCCAAAAGTAATCGGAGTAGAAATTACGCATTTGTAATAGTAATTGAGTAAACTACAAACTACTGTAAAAAGTAGCGAGTTACTTTGAAGTTACTTTCGAAGTTACTTTTTTTATATTTTTGTGGTAGCAAAATGAACAGCAGTTTTAATTCGTGCAAAATAGTGCGAGCCTAAAATAAATGCAGTCACTTTATGACTTGCGTTTTCACCAAAATAGTTTATCCGCTCGCAGAAGCAATTGACCTTCAAAGTTCTTGATAGAAGAGTTCTCCCCTTTTCCTCCTAAAGACGTCCCCAGCCAAGCTAAAAAGACGTTCCACCGACGCGCAGGATGGAACGGCAGCGTTGAATTTTAGAAACAGGCTGTGCAGGGTCGGGTAAGCATGTGAGGTTTGCCTCGACTACAGTGGCGTAACTAGATATGACGGCGCCCATGGCAAATGAAATTTTGCGCCCCTCATAGCCCATGGCAAATGAAATTTCGCGCCCCTCGCGTAGCCTCGCTGCCGTTTTTTTTCATAGGGCACATGTTGGGTGGACTCGGCTCGGCGCCCCCTCCCAAGTGGCGCCCGGGGCACTTGTACCCCCCTGCCCCCCCCCCTAGTTACGCCACTGCTCGGCTAGGGGGTCTTTTGTAAGAAACTCTCCTCCTTTTTCTTTTTTTCTTCGGCAAGTTGAGATAGTTATGACTGGCCCCTCTTTATTCCCACGACGTTCGGGGAGTACGCTGGGAGAGTGCGCCTGACCGTCAAGGGTTCAAGTCTCGCGCCACGACGATGAGATCATCCTGACGACTGCGCGTCTTGTAGCAATGCTAGTGCTACGCTAATGAAAAAAAAAAATTGTTTTGGTTTAACAGAAGATGAAACGAAGTATACTTCCCCGCTGACGCTGGGTCCAACAGGGGGCATGCTGCCCTCCCAAGTATGACTCGCAATCCTCGCCGGCGACTACGGTATCCTGACGAGCCTGACACGCCTGACAAGCAAATCGTTTTAAACAAAGAGGAGGTCTCCCTGGCGTGGAAGGTCGGAAGGACGCGAAGGATTATGTGAAAAAGCATCGTCGCTCGTACAATTGTAGCTGGAAGCGGGAACTAGGCTCCCTAGCGGGAACGTGCTCCCGTGAACGGCTTATCCGTGTCTGCCTTTGTCCGCGGGGGGTCTGGTTTGAAAAGCTCTATGCGCTGACGACGAGGCGACCATAGGAACAGGCGCCCAGCTGCGAGGTCATTTCAGTGGCGTCTCCCCAGGAACCCCCAAACCGCTTCAGTCAGAACTCACTAAAGGCAGACAAGATTAAAACAAACCAACAACCCTCGGAGTGTCCCCTTCTTTCACGGTTGCAGCTGTAGGCGCGGCGTCTGCGTGCATTACCGGATTAGGTTAATACCCGACCAAGGCTTGTTAAGGCTGAACTCCATGGGACGAATATGCTGCGAATAACTGACGAATTTTGCCCGGCGGCTTTTGCTCTGCGCGTGGAATCAACACAGCTGCTGCTATGTCGCGCGCAAAGCGAGCGTGCCGTCGGGTGGCGTTCGCCAGTTATTCGTCACATAATTCGTCCCATGGAGTTCAGCCTTTAAGCATCACCTCCTGCTCCTGCGTTCGTGCGCGCCGGTGTTATGTTTTAGGTGCTCGTCACCACCTTGGCCCTAAGACGCCTGTGATGCAGTTTTTACGGCTGCCGAGTAACAGTGCGTGGGAACGGAATGTGAGGGGGCCCCTTCTTCGGGAATGCCACTTCATCTGCCGGCGTCTTATTTATTTCTGCGCTCTATCTTTCGTGATGAGCAAAATTAGCATTATATTTCGAAAGTAGTTAGTAGTTTGAGTAGAAGTTACCTGAAAAAAGTAGTTAAACTAAACTACTAATTACCCAAATAAAGTTGTAATTGAAAGTTACCAAGTTACTTGGAAAAGTAGTTAAACTACAGTAGTTTAAGTAGAGTAGTTGAACTACGTCCAAGTCTGGTCACATCGCTGAGAATCTTCTCCGCAATTGGTGCCTCGTTGCGAATGAAGTACCGATGTACAGTCGTCCTCAATATGAGCATGAACACGCCGCCGTCGACCGATTGTAGAGTTCCTCTATATAAAAGGGAGAGCAGAGTTGCGCATTTGATTTCGCCACGCCGCTATTCGCCGAGATCCATCACGTGAGGAGCAAAGCATCCGGCGCCGTGCAAGAAAGCCACCTTTACGGTCGCTCCGCCGACGTTTCTCGCGCCCCGGCGTATGTTCCCCTGCTTTCGCCCTCCTTCTCCTCCTCTCCTGTTTTCCTTGCAGGCGCCGCTATTCGCCAAATTTAGTCACGTGAGGAGCAAAGCATCCAGGGCTTGCAGGAAAGCCGGTGCTAGGCCACCCGCCGAGGCTGAATGCGCAACTCTGCTACCGTAGGAACTCTAACCGATTGGTACCGCCAGCTCCAGCTAGCGGCGCTTCCACGAGTCACTGCGAGAGTAGGGAGTTGTAGTGAAGGGCAGGAGGTGGCGTCCGTATTCTCCACACATGGAGCGAAGTGTAACGGAAGTTGGCGTATCCACGAACTCTTCTCAACCAATGGGGAGCTCGTCAATGGGTAAGATTGGGGCAAACAACCCTCGTTGCCATGGCATTTCTGTGGCAACGCTGTTATTTGCCCCAATATTTCGTGGCAGCGATGGCGGTGTCCACTGAGCGGTGTCGAATAGGCGAGATTTGGAGCCCAACACTTGCCTGACCAGTAGGAAGTCGGCGTGTAGCGGGCGCTCTCGACACCGCGCGACCGCGCCTGGAGCGTCGTCTCGAACGAGTCGTCGTAGCGCGGCTTTGGAAAGTAGGGGTGTGCGAATAGTGATTTTTGAAACCGAATCGAATACGAATCGAATAATTGTGGGACCGAATCGATTACGAATACGAATCGAATAATTTTCGAATAGTTTCCGAATCGTAAGTAGACAGCTATTAAAGTAAAGCAAAGAGATTATTAATTGATTTTTATTGTTCCAAAACGTTTCTTAAAATTATTGTAAAATCGCAGCTAGACAATAATAACTAGAGTTCAACTATATATATTTAAATAGAGACAAAAGCTAATAAAATATTAGAATGCTAAACTTAATATCACGGTTCACGCGGATGCTGAACATAAAATCACAGTTCTCTTGAGCCTGGTACGTGAAGCATTGTACTTAGTAGGAACTCTGCATTATCTTTTTATTCCTTGTTTAGCAGATGTCCTTGAATTGAGGATCAAGGAATGTGGCAAGGGCGTTATGTGCCTGTGTGCTTACGTCTAGGAACCTTATTTTCACTGATCTGAGAAGATTCTGGGAAAACGCATTGTCTTGATGTACTTGCGCCCTCAAAAAGCAACATCTTCACACACTGAACAAGTGGAACAACCATGGAAAGTGTTGGGAAAGACTCCACACAAGCAGCTGTTGTGGCTTCTTCAATTGATTGCGGGAGCGGCCGAAAACCTTCCCCGCTGTAGTGCGCTTTCTCTTCGAACAACTTCCTACTTCCACCACTTCTACTTCGCTTACACAGAGCGGCGGTACCGTTGCAACCAGTTCTGAAACGTCTCCACGACACGCTTCCCGAAAGCGTGCACGAGCAATCTCGTGCGAAAGCTGTCCCTAAATGCTGAACCTCATGTAAGCGATTTAGCGAGCGACCGAGCGACAGCAACGAGGTCAGCAGCGAGCGATGGAGATTTCTCACTGTCGCTCGTCGCGTCGCTCGGTGTTTGGATTTCTAGAAAACATCCTCATCGCCTTGGTCACTTGCTCACGCCACTTTCATGCGGCTTGCCTCATCGCGCGACTGACCGAACGACAGCGAAGCGGGTCGACGCCGCCTGTCTTGTCTCTCGGCAAATCGCTTACATGCGGGTTATACTTTACACAGTGGTCCCTAATGGAGGCAACAGCAACGTACGTATAGAGAGGAACGGCTGCTGCCAGAGTCGTATATTAGGAGAGTTTGGACAATAGGCGGAGCAAAGGCCGCCGCCAGCGCCGAATATTCCCCCCACGCTTAGAGCGTAAACTAAATTTGTGACAAAGCGTCGACCAATAAGGAGACCTCTACTCCATCTCACAAATGTCTGCAGTGAAGACAAAGGCACAGGCGCGTGAGCCTAGCTCAGCGAAACGCTTTTGTTTGTACGAGACCTCGTGCATAGGAGGCACTTTCCAAAGCCACGCGCTCGTGCCCATGCCTTTGTCTGCACTGCTAGAACAGCGTCCTGAGACTGGCTGAAAGAAAGCAGTGCAAAGGGTGGGGTGCGCGAGCGTCTTGAGACGCGGAGTTCCGCTCGGCACGGCTCAAATTATACTTCGTTTCACTTTATCTGCGAGCGAAGCCAAAGCTAGAAGCGCGAGACCAGCGCCTTTTGCATTTCTCTCAGCTCGCGCGCTCGAGCAAAGCCTGAACGCACGAAGCTTCCGTGCTCGCGCTTCCAGTTTTGCCTTCGCTCGCACATAAGGTGAAACGAAGTATAGTCGTGGCACAAATTTAGAGCACACGACCACCGCTAGGGGCTGTTTCGCGGCCTGTGGTTGGCCCCGAGATGCTCGCCTATTCAAACCAATGTATGGCCAAACTCTCTCAATAAACGGCTCTGGCTGCTGCCGATGATGACAATCATTGTCTAGGAGAAGTTAGAGTAACTGTATAGCGGAGCATATACAGTTACTCTAGGAGAAGTGGGTACGTATTGCCATCTTGCGGGCACGTATTGCAGGCGTGCCGGCGCGTTGTGGGACGCCTGTGAAGGGAATCTTGCGGCGCGACACCGTAGCGACTATTCGGAAATTATTCGAAAAATATTCGAAACTTTTGATAATTACAATTCGATTCGATTAACGAATCGAATAGGGTAATATTCGATTCGTTATTCGAAAATGGCGAATATTCGCACACCCCTGTTGGAAAGCGATCGCGTGTCCGACGTCGTACGCACGAACGCTGAGAATGGCATCGCAGGTTGAGAAAGCCGTACAAACCCTGCTTCCAGGAGGTGTTGGTTTCCCTCCGCCGTGATGAGAATGCGGGTTCGCATCGAAACATTTTTCGGTTCGCCGATCGAATCGAAAGCCAGCCGCGACAGCGAGCAGACGAAGCAGACCGCAGGCACGGAGCAGACGTAGTTTAAGCCTAACGACCGAGCGGAGAGCAGACTAAAATATAGCCAAAACTAAAAACAATAATTTTTAAGTCTTATATTGACAATTTTTCCCGTACATACAAAACCACGTTACATTCTCGTTTTCGACTGTCACTTGTGAAAAAAATTGACCGCATCTCCACGTGGTGAATGATGATGCTCGGGGCGAAGCTCTGGTGGTGCTTGTCTGCGTAGACGCCGAGCCGCAGCATGCCGAGCCTTTTCATTCATGTCAGTAGGAGAATGTGTGGTTTTCTTCTTTTTCTTTTTTTAAGCAGACAGATGGGATGGCATCTCAGAACACCCTACTCTTTTTTTTTCTTCTTTTTCTTTGAGCCTTTTCATTCATGTCAGTAGGAGAATGTGTGGTTTTCTTCTTTTTCTTTTTTTTTCTTCTTTTTCTTTTTTCATAATTTTTTTCACCTTTTTTTTTTTTTGCCCTACACGAACACGTGAGCAGGTGCTCACGTGCTCGTGAGCACGTAATCTCACGAGCAGAAGCACGAGCACCCGACGCCGGCCTACGGCGGACAACGGACGGCGGACGGACATGCCCAGCCCCTAAGGAGCTTCGCCCCTAAAAAAAAAAGCTTTGGAAGGATGAAAATTTGTACAACACTGACCCTTCCTTTGTAGGTTTTCAAAAATACGAAACACGCAAGACGGTTTATTGTGAAGCATGGCAGATATGATCATACAATACAAGAACAGAAGCAGAACAGTAAGTACACAAGGACTTTCAAACAAGAACCCCAATTGAGTCGATTCGCCCAACCAGGGGGCGCTTCGAAATTGCGATGGTAGCGCCACCGCAGTACAACACATGGTCGTGTCCAGGTCGTGTCGCGTCGGTCGCGTTCGTAGCGTTGCATCGGCGTCGCAGGTGTTTCGAGCGTGCGGTGAAGATTTAGAGAAGGATAGAAAGCGTGCGAGAATTATTTCTCATGGTGAGTCAAGAAACGATAGAGAAGCTTCAATAACACGCATCTTCCGCCGAGAAAGCGGTTGATTTCCCCGCCAACGAGTCGGCTCCGCCTCGCAAGTACGGCCGTGCGGCGGCTACGAGATAACTTTACAGGTGAGCGTCACTTGTTTAAATTGCGAGCTGTAATAACATTCTGCCTTCTCCTCTTAAAAGAAAGATTACTAATCACAATGAACCACTGTTCTCGTGAGTCCTGTTAGACGACGTCGATACTATTTTTCGATCGCTGAACCACCGGCAGACTACGTTCTCGCACTAGAGGCTACGAGTGGGATAGCTTTTCGGGCTCGTCCACGTCGAAGAAATATTAACGTGTCGGGGATCGTGCGGGCATAGGGGGATAATTCCGGGAAGAGATAAGTCTCCCGCGTACAATTGCGACTACAGGTCCTCGCTGGGCTGGAGTCACGGACCGGTGGTTGCATTGTGCCGACGGTCTTAGTTTTATTAGTATATATTGGTGAACAGCCTGCATCAGCAGTAGTGAACTAAAACGCCAGGGCATGACCTGAACAAAGACCTCGTAGATTCATTACCAGGTATTTTTGTCCCACTTCACTGAAGCAGTAGGTTGCAGTTACTGGGACCTGCTCCTGCTGATTAATGGTATTTTTTCTGCGAGTTTGAAAAATTATGTGCCGCGAAATTCTGTCAGAAAGAGGGGCAAAACAGTTGAAAACGAAAAGAGGCTAGCCTAGACTAAATCTCCTGCATAAATGTCTTCTATGCAGATGACTGCACATAATTTTAGTCGACTTTTCATGACAATGTTCAGTTCCATGGATTTATAAAAATTTCATTTCTCTTTCAGGTTCAAGGTATCCAATCCACATGCAAGATTTTCAAATATTTGGTGGGGGCTTGATTCATACTCTCCTGTGTGGGACATTTTAGGAGGAAAATGTTGTGTAGCAAAGAAAACACCAGTGACACATGATAGGTTGCCATTATTAGAACAAGTTTTATTTTCTGGAAAAATAATCCATGCCTGTCAGTGTTTGATTGCTGCTTCACCGAATAAAGTGTGTTTCGTTGCACGTTTTCAAGCGCTTCCAGGAATGTACCGTATTTTCCGGGCTATAGACCTTTTTCGCATAACCTCAAACCAGCCAGTAACTGACGTACCCTCGACCTGGCGCATTTTTGGATTGCCCGCTGACACAGGGTATTCAACCGCCAAGGGTATGGGCGAAAAGGCTTAAAAACGGACGTCGTGCATGAGGTAGTTCCGAGTGTTCCTTTTTACCGTGCTGCAATTTCCGAAAATCTACGGTTGTCTGACTACCACTGCGTGGTCGTCGGATGGATAAATAATTTAAAAAAGCATAAGAACAATAGCAGAAAGTGTGCCATGAGCACAATAAGCTGCAGCGCGAGTGTGGCTGCAATGTTATCAAGCTTCGCATTTTCCCCAAGAATCCTTATTTATGAAGTCAGTCGATTGCGAGCTTGAATCGCGAGAGATTCGTATCAGACTCAACGTCACGTTTAAAGGGGCCCTGCAATCATATTTAAGCATCTACCTTTTTTGCGGTTTTAACGTCTCTTGAAGTTCGGGCAAGCCAGCGGGCACGGAGAGAGTAACTAAATATCAGTGTGTCATATTTTAACCGGACGACGCGGAAACCTCCTCCACCGACGAGGGCGACCCGCGTTACCGAAAGCGCGCAAAATGTGGCGTCTTTGGTCCTGGGCTTACTACTGGTCAGAGCCTCTAAAAGCTTCGTTTTAGTCGAACTACAAAATATAAGTTGCGCGAACCGTTTCAGTTATTTATAAAAGTAGTTTTTATTCAGTATTTTAGATCAGAAAAGAAACGAATGCAGTTTATAAAGTGTGGAAACGAGAAATGACCCGTCGACATATCCGCCACCAAGCGGTGGAAAAGGTGGCGCACACTGGAAAGGAGTAGTGGGATCACGCGCCGACACGGAAAGGTCCCGGATGTACGCGGCGGCGCTGCGGTCATATGGACAGGATAATCCGTGCAGCTCCGAGCGTTCCGAAGGCCTTCGGCGAGAAGCTTTGTCTTGGGGTTTGGCCGTTTCGCGGTATGACAGCGCGAAGTGGCTCCCATTCTGAACTGATCTTTACCCCGTGTTTGCTGTCGTTTGTGGCCAATGAAGTGTCATGCCGAATTAGTGTTTAATCGCGCAGCAAATGCAATGAGAGCCGCCCCGGCTGCCCGTTGCATACAGCCTATCCAAAACATGCTTTAGTGGCGCCCTCTCGCGCCGTCGACACGGAGTGCGGCAGCCGTGAGCGCTCGCGATGAGCCCACTACCCCTCCTCTAGTTCACGGCCACTCAAGCAACCAAGGACGTCATGAGGGAGGTTATTTTTTGCTTGTTTTTGTAATTTTAATTTGCCTATAACTTTTAAAATAAAGCGAATTTCGAGAAAAGAAAAGTTTTACTAAGTTACTACGTTCAGTGCGCTCATGTTTGGTGCAAACTAAAAATTAGTAAAAAAGTCATTGCAGGGCCCCTTTAAGCTCACGACCCCTTCGTCTACGACAAGAGGACCGCTTTTAATTCCCGGTGCAGGTGGTCCAATTAGGTTATCACTGCAAGCCCCATGGTATGTGAAAGGTATGAAAAAGTCTACATGCCACCACTCAAGATGGAGCTATCAAATGCCGAGAGCTTACCTGCATAAATTACATTAAACTGATCATATATACTTCGCTGTGAAAACTCAATCAAAAATCCCCAACGTCTTCGTCGTCGTTCTCTCGAGGAGGCAAGGTGATGGCCTGTGAGTAGCCAGCTGGATTCAACTGGACAAGCTCCAACCAAGTTATTGCAGCCCACCATAGCCAAGTCTAGCCAAGTTCCCCCCAATACCCACACCGTTGCCTACCCAGATAGCTGTGCTGCCAAAACTAGCCGGTATTTCTTTTTCTAAACCGCTAGACGGCGTTGTCGGCGCCGCAATTCTCAAGATGGCGGCGCCGTTAAAGAAAAGGTCTATACTTTTAAAAGTTGAAATTTTTGGCTGTGCGGACTATGTAAGATTTTTGTCTTTTAATATCATTAATTATGACGAGAAGAGACGGATTTTGTGAATAAAAGAGTATGTTAATGATGACTTATGTATATTATAGGCTTTTTTGTGAGCTAAGAAAGCAGACATTTCTCAAGGTGTGCCGTCTATGAGAAGATATTTGTGACGACTAAGCACCAGGTGCGGACTATGCACCATGTGTGGACAATCTAAGCAAAATCTTTTATATTTTACCCCACATTTGCCCCTGCAGACTATAGTCTGGAAATTATGGTACAGCAGCATAATGCAACGCTTTCAGAAATGTTTTGTTGACAGTGAGAACGATTTTTATTAATTTCTCACGAAAGATGTCTCCCAGTTTGTGAGAAAGCAGTCATCACCCAAGTTTATCTATCTCTAGCCAAGCTATACCGTACCTTGGAGTACAGACTAAACCAAAATATGTAACTTGAAGACAGAAGAGACTACAGAAGTTGCCAATCAACTAACGATACTTTTAACTGGCTAAGAGCCGGGCACATATAGAGAATGCAAAATAGACGAGGAAAGGTCACCTGTTTCTTCGAGTGAGGGAGTGAAAATTAATTTAAATTAACAACGAATCTTTCACGAGCAATTACAGGGTTGGTAGGTTCCCTGCAATTAGCCTTTATTCAACACCTCAGCTGGCATCTCGTCTAGTAACTTGTTGCAGGATGAGCTTCAGCGTCGTCCTTGCAGGTGTTCACGAAGTGCACGCTACAGATCCTCGCTGACGTTGGCGGAATCAAAACTGAACCGCCCACACTGAAAAAGAAATCAATAATATAAGATCTCTGGTGTGATTAGCGAAAAATCGACACGAAATAATAAAAACTATTATTGTCCCTCACAAATAAAAACGTAATCAGGCATTTTTTTTTTAATATAGGTGGGGGGGGGGGGGGGGGCTGGTTGAGGCGTTTGGATGTGCATTCCTTGTGTGTGTTGTTTGGGAGGGGGGATGCATGTGTATATTATAGGGTTGTACATGATGGCTATAAACAGCTAAAAAAAACGGGAACACACACGGCAGGACAAAGCTGTACTCGCAACCCCTAAAAGCCCCTCCTCTAGCTAGAAGTCTGCTGACAAGGACCGACCTCCAGCACGTCTTCGTTACCCTTCGCTTCGATTTGGCTGTACGTGCACGCTCGAAGCCCTATCGAAGGTTGGAGGCTAGTGCTGAAGGCAGGGGAACTGAAGCTCGTCCCGGCCGTTCTCATGCTGTCGGTGATTATATAGTTGAAATACTCATGCCAAAGCGATCCAACATCACGACCGAGGCCCCGTCAAACACCTCGAGGGAAGGGACAGACGCGCACAAAAATCAAGTATTCCGTCACGCAGGCACTGCCAACGGACTTTCACGCGTTCGGTAGTCATGCTGTTATTGTTCTGACACCAATTCCATTTCGTTTTTCAGGCGTATTTAGCAAAACTGACCTTCCAACGAACGAGAAACGTACCTTTGTTGGAGCACTGCCGTGGTTCAGGCTTGGCGCCGTTCGAGTCTCGTACGGCTTTTCAATGAAGCGGTAGAATTTTAAGGACTGACTACAACAATATCGGAGGCTGTTACTGCGATCAACAACGAAATATTCGTTGCTAGCCGGGCTTTTATATCTTCTTTATCGCAATTAATACTATTGACTAGCGTACCCGACCGTCTACGGCGGAGAAGCGAGGCGAAAAATAACGAGCCACTTGGATTGGGGCGTCCCGCCAGGGGCTGAAATGGCGCTGTAGTCAGCGGCGAAACTTGAGCGCTTCGGTCCTATATCTAAGGTCCTTCCTTACCAATATCCCACCCGTCTCTCCTTTGTGTAAAATATCGGTGCGCCCAGTCCAGTTCACGCTATTTTTGATTGTGTTGTCTTTTCTTGGAGTGGGTGACGACTGGAAGGTAGGCAATTGTTTATAGGTGAAACTATGGACTTTTCATTTCTACAAACTTGAGTGCCTAAGGATTCTTACAATGGGCACTAAAGCAATATTTGGAGAGCCGAGTTTACGTACGAGCAGAGCCATATGCGTCCGGGTTGAAGACGCGCTATCGGGCCTTTGGTAATCGTGCAATATGTTTGGTTTGCTCCACTGCGCTGTGGGGAGACCGCTTGAACTCTGCAAGCATCGCTTCACTACGCGTAGTGAAAACCCCGAAGTTTTTAGAAGTTCGAAGCCTTTCTCCTTCCTTTCTGTCCTCACGAATAGCCAAAGGAGAAACAATTCTTTTCAAAACTGATTAGAAGTTCGAAAATGAACTAGTCGAACCTGAGGTTCGACAAGAGTTCGCCGCATTCTTAGAAATACCCCGAAAATAGCCACATAGCCTACTACAAAATTTTGACGCCAACTAGAAAAAAATGCAGTCCAATTTGGCTATATATAGCCCAATCTGGCAACACTGCATGCGCGCCGCCAGCCTTGTCTGCATAGTTCAAGGTCTTCTAGCGGATTACGGAGCGCTATCCGGGTGCTTAGCGGGCTGCGGAAACGGTCTACTACAACTCTAATAAGCGCCTGCGCAGAAAGGACGAATGTGCTGTTACGAGAACGCACGCCACCCCCCTTTGCATGTCAGTTTGGATAAGGCTGGGTGTGCAGCTTTATATATTTATAAAAAATGCACGGTCAGTGTGGATGCGACCTTTCACGCGCGCTCCGTTTTTCTGATCTCGCTTCGTGCGCTATCTTTTCGTTAACGCGGAACTGATAATTTTTTTTTTTTCAAAGGAGGCGCGCATGTATTTTTTGGGGAACTCACGAATTGTTTTGATCTGTCTTTTAAGAACAACACCATTTCAAAGGAATATGTTTACTTCTTTTGAAAGAGCTTTTTTAAAAAAAAAAAAAAACAAAAAAACAACCATGTTGATTCTTGTTAACAATTACCAAGTTTTAAGACATCTAGCACTTCCTAGATTGTTTTTGTGCGTCTTAGTAGCGGGTCATGCCACCGCGCGCCCTGAGGACGCACGCTATTTTCGAAGGCAGGGACTGAAAGAGCGCTTCGACGATATCGGTGCGTCGCCGCAGTCCCAGAGGTCGTCGGCGCTTGCACTGTGGAGGGATTGCTTCGCCAGGTTCCGCTTCATAAGCCCCCAGATGTGCTCGATAATGTTCATATCAGCGCCTTTTGAAGGCCAAGACAGCTGCCTGACGTAACGCTCCTCTAGGAGCGTCCGCACTTTGCCGGCGGTGTGGACTGGAGAGAGGTCTTCTAGGAAAAATAAAAATCCCCGTCAGGAAATGGGCCACCGAGAACACGGAAGCATGACGTCGTTCAAGATGTTGCAGTAGTGCTCAGAAGTCAGCCTTCCTTCACTTCTGTGCAGTGGTCCAAGTCCTTGGTAGGAGACAGCTCCCCAGACGTGCACAACTGACCGACCACTTGCTGCCACTTCCTGCAGGAACTCTGGGTCATATCTGCAGCAGTCCGGCCGCCATACGCGTCGCTTCTGATCCCAACGAGCCGTAAATGTGGACTCATCAGAAGAAAGGACGCTCCTCCAGTCTGCAAAGGTCCAAGAGCTGTGGTCTCTGGCGAAGGCCAACCGCTGCCTCTTGTTGTCTTCGCTGAGCCGAGGCTTTTGGGCAGCTATCCGGCTTTTGAGCCCAGCCTCCGAAAACCTTCTATAAATTGTCGACGTGCTCACCTGAAGGTTGCAGGCATTGCGAACATCTCGGGCCGACAGAAACGGGTCGACTGCCACGGCCGCCACAATCGTCGGATCCTGGTCGGCTGTTGTCACACGAGGACGTCGATTGTGTGGCGCGTCCGCAATGCGGCCTTCGTTCTTGTAGGCTTGTATTATGCGATTGACGGTTTTCAATGGGCGCTGCATTAAATCGGCGATGGCTCTTTGGCTATACTCCTTCAGGCACAGGTCTATAATCCGGCGACGCTCGTCTTCGGGTACCCGCGATATCTCAACAGCAGTTTCGTAATGAATAAATTTCGCGTAGGCGCCCGTTTTTGTGCAATTCAAACACGCCCTCATTTTGAACGATAAAAATACCTATTTCATTATACTACGTGCCAAAAATGCAAATCACTGGATTTTTTTCTGTGTGCGATTGGTTCAGAAATCATAGAACCTAGAGTCACTAAATATGCTACGCTTTCTACCGCATTCCTTTTCTTTGGCATTTTGCCGATAATACAGTCGCTCTATCCAACAATGTTCTGGTTCGCTGCGGCATCATTGGACAGCGGCAGTCACGTGAGTCGCATCATCATCATCGCGTTTTTCAACGCCACCATCTTGGGTCCAGCGATCCGCTGCCTGCTGCTACAGTGCCTTAAAGGGGGTAGTGTAGTTACCGCGCAGCCTCCACCATGCATCGAGAACGGCCGCTCCTTGGAAGATGGTGTAGGTGGCGCTTCGATCCGCAGCTCCGTTAGGGTGCCTCAATCGGCCGGCAGATAGAGGCACCCTAACACGCTTCATAACTAATATAAATACCTCAAAAACAATTATTTGTTTCCATTGAACTTCCAACGACATGATTTGTGTTTGAAGGTGAATAAAAATTTGAAACTAGCAGACGACAGTGTAGTCGACAGCTGCGAATCGGCCGGAGCTGGCCGGAGCCAAGCTGACCAAGCGGCCAAGCCGGAGCCATAGCCGGAACGACGGTGCTGCAAGCGCCAGCGCCACCCGCGGCCGTCTTCCAACGCTGTGCCGCTTCTCCGGTTTCGTTCGTTACACTACCCCCTTTAAGCCACTGTACTGCTGCTGTTTTACTGTTTACTGCACGCGCACGCTGAAGTCTGTCGCTCAGCATGCACTTTTTCCTTCTTACGTCGAGATACGAACAACATGCTTTGATTCGCTGGCACAGTTGCGGCTACGGCAGCTGGCTCAGGCGACGGCTAGAGCTCGGCTTGGCTCAGCTACAGTCGCTCCTCCATCTGCGCGCGGACCCAAGATGGCGGCGCCTGACGCGCTTCAGACGCGTAGTTTGGGAGTTTCGGTACTCTGAAAGCGTAGCTTTATTTAGTGACTCTAATAGAACCCGCACAAAACGTCCGATTGGTCCGATTGGTCCGATTAGCTCGTAGCGTCGGCTGCGTCTGAATTTAAGGTGAAACGAAGTATAGATAAAACGTCTTCACTAATACCAACTTCAAGACCCAATCATAACGTCCCCGTTTCCTACTTTCTTGTCAAACAGATTTGCTTTATACCATCAAGAGTGACTATCGACTATGCCAAAACGCGCAAGCTACACAGCAGGATTTGTCGTTTAAAAAGCGCAGTCCGTGGCCGATTGCTTATCGCAACCAGCACTTCCAACTATCAATAAAACGAAACAGACGGGGCGCGGGCGGTTTTAAAATTCCAGAACGGGGGTGATACACGCTATCGCAACAGCGCATCCCTCCTTTCTGCGCATGCGCTTATTCTCGCAGTGACTCGTGGAAGCGCCGGCGGCCGCTAGCTGGAGCTCGCGGTACCAATCGGTCGACGGCGGCGTGTTCACGCTCATATTGAGGATGACTGTACTTTCCGTCGAAGAGCAGAAAGGGTAAAACTATCGTACCGCTGCACTCTTGTCTTCCCAGTAACTTGAGGTGGTCCTGCAGTCGCCAGACGAAGCCTTTTACGCTTTGGGGACTTCAGAGGACCGCTCAGAGCCTCCGACTTCAACCGTGCGACGGTACGCTCGCTTACGCCGGTAAGCTGGCTAACCAAGCGGAATACGGAAACAACGGAGAGTCCCAGTTGCTTCTGTCTCACTTGGGCGTACACGTTGCAGCCCATTTGTTTCGTCTGTTTAGACAACTTCTGGTTCTCAAACTTAGCGAAGATCTTATGGGGCGAATAAAGTGGCGAGCTTCCGGAAGGAAAGGACAACGCAGTCGACGAGGACGCCATGTTTTTTTCCGGCAGAAAACCCAGAAAACCCGCGGCGCCAGTGGCGAACGCAACCCCAAAAAACCTGAAAAGCTAAAACGGAATGCTCTCTGTTTGACATATTCTGACTAATATTTTAGTAGCATTGTCAACCCAAGGGTAAAAAAATGAAAAAAAACAAACAAACAAATTTTTGAATTGTTTAGGTTACATCCAGCAAATTATTGGAGATGAACTATATCGAGCTGCGCAGTGAAACGGCGTGGTTCGGCTCTGTGGCCTTCACTGCATTGCCACAGAAAGTTGACCCAGAGTATAGATGCATGCGTCAGCCAAACATCGTTTTTTTCTATACAAAAAGGAAATTGCTTACCTTGACACGTGCTGAAGCGATAGTGCGGTTTACTTCGTTGGTGTTTTTTCAATAATTGTTTAGTTGTGAGTTCAGCGCTTGTGTTGTTCGTATCTTCCCTTCGTCCTTGTCTATTTTTGCGTGCTGTTTATTTCCGTTTGAGAATGAGAGCAACACAGGCTGTTGGTGGTATGAAGGGTTGATGGCAGACGTTGGTGCGAGCATATGGGATGCATACTTTGTTGACGGCCAAGTATAGGTGCAACATTGAGCAGGTGTGACAAGCCTACTACGTTACATTTCTTGTTTTTTTGCGGATTTAGTAGATCCAAAATAAAAAAAAAATTTTCTATTTAAGTTGTGGTCTCACTGCCTTGTTCCTCTTAATGAGTCTTTCATAAAGCAACTAGCGTCCGTCGTCTCGGGCGCCGGTGGAAACCGATCGCCTGCACGGTGACCATTTTCGCAATGACGACTATGAAATGCGACCCACTGTGCTCAGGAGTCTGGGTCTTCCTACCAAGAATATTCAAATCCTACCTGAGGTTGTGCCGACTATTTTTTTTTTTAAGCGCAGCCCCCGCGAAATTTAGCGGGGAAACTGAATTGGTGTTAAGGTTATGTGACGACAGTTTTACCGCTAAATTTAGCGGGTAAACTGAATGTGCAGTGTTACATTAGGAAACGTCGCAGACCGAAACACCAAGTCAGTTTCCCCTCTAAATTTAGCGGCGAATTGAATTGGTGTTGAGCTCACGTGACGTCAATTTTCCTGCTAAATCTAGCGGAGAAACTGAATTTGTTCATAGGTGGTGACACGAAGTCATGCAACGTCATTTTCCCCTCTAATTTAAGTGGGGAAATTGAATTTGTGTTCAGGTCACGGGGTGTCAATTTTCAAGCTAAGTTTAGCGGGGAAGCTGTGGGAGGAGGGGAGGGTACGGAATAGATGGAGGGGAGGATGCGGAGGAGTAAGGTACGGATGAGGAGGAGGGTGCAGTACATGTGAGGTAAATGATCTATATTTGTACACATATATATATATTAGGGGTGTGCGAATATTGAAATTTTCGAATACGAATCGAATACGAATAAGGCGAAAAACGTGGTTCAAATATCGAATATGTGTCTAGTAATAAAAAATCCAAAACAAGAGGTAACAGCAGGTTTTATTGCCTTTTTAAAATAAATCAATTGAACTGCATTTTACTTGGCTGCAACAGGATAAAGATACTTCTAGTAATGCACTCATTACAAATTATCGTGTGGGAAAATTAACTGCTCAACGTGTTCAGAAAGTAAGCGCTCCCTACGCGCCGTGACAACATTTCCGCCAGTAGAAAGACCCTTTCACTCGCGAAACCTGCGAAATTTCACTAAAGTTCGAAGAAGTTCCACATATAGACAGTGTTGCCCGACTGCTACACGAATATTTCAAACTTCAGGAAAGAAATAATTTAGAAAGTACTTTATTTTATATTTCATAAAATGGTTACCAAATTTACACCATATAAAGCGAAAGTATGTGCTTTTAACGCTTTCATTAGTTATTGATGTAAACCATGTGATGCCATTAAACCCAACAAATATTGAACTTTTCCTCCGCCAAGTGAAGTCAAGTAGTTTTTTTTTTTAATTTTGTCGCATGCGCACGAAAGTTGAACTTCACTCGAGCCTTTGTCGAACATCACGATGAAAGTTCGAAACATTCTAACCTGATCGAACTCTAACCTGGACAGGTTCGCGACATCCCTAATTTTGACTGCGCGGGTGTCGCGGGAGTTGTTGTCACTGGCAATGCAATGTTCTGCTCGTCCCTAGCTTTTTTTTTAATTTTCAAACATTTATATTAGATAACACTCTCGAGATTTATTTTATATTTATATTTCACTCTCGAGGTTCATTTTATTGTATCTATTTATGGAACGCGTAGTTACATCACATATTGCTATACAAGTGCCACAAAACAAAGGGATTGGTGAAAAAGAAACCAAAACCGATTTTGTCTTGCTACCATCGGACAGGTAGAAACGGAGTAGACCAATAATGCACGCATCATACGTCTTTCTCAGTGAATAAAATATTTATAGGGCAATGTGTGGCAGGCAGATCATTCGTTACTTGCTCGAATATTCGCAGTTTGTGCGAATATTCGCCGTTTTTTCCGAATATTCGCCTTTGGCTGAATATTCGAGAACTTCCGAATATGCAATTTTCGAATCGAATACGTTTCGAATAAGAAAAATATTCGATTCGTATTCGAAATTTCGAATATTCGCACACCCCTAATATATATATATATATATATATATATATTATATATATATATATATATATATATATATATATATATATATATATATATATATATATATCCCAAATTGTTTAGCACTGTATATCGCAGACTCAAACTAGCTCACTAGCTGCGCTCTAATTTCGCAGTGCAAAAATTTGTAAGCGTCTTTCCTTTTTTGTTTTTCAAGAAAAGCAGAAGAGTTTAGCAAACTGCACGAAAATCGAAGCAAACTGGTAAGTGAGCACGCTGTTAATAAAACACCAAATAATCGCATACCTCAAAGTTGGCCGATCATTATTAAATGCAAGGCATTTCTTGGCGACCCCGACCCCCTTCAAATTTGGTCGGGCGGACGGTCGGTCTGTTAAATGGTTCGTACGGTTCTGGCCCGAATCGCCTCTCCGTCACCGTGTGCGATAGTGACCTCGCCCCCTCGCTGACATCTTCCGAGTCCCCTTAGTTGTCGAAGTCCTCGTCGAGTTTATAGATCATGGGGGAACGCACCGCGGACTACAGGGGCCGAAATGAATATATCGCGACGGTCGTGGTGCAGCTATGCAGTCCTCAGCTAGCCTCTCCGAAACGCGAGATTGTAACACGCAAAAGCCACCGCGTGGCGGCTTTCATAATCACGCCCGCCCAGAGCCGTATTTTGGGAGAGTTTGGCCAATGGGCGGAGCAAAGGACGTCCACCAGCGCCAAATACTCCGCCCGCGGTTAGAACGTAAACTAAAAGTGCGATCAAGCGATAGACCAATCAGCAGACCGCGACGTCACAATATTGGAAACGACATTTTAAGCGTGAAATAGAAGCATTCAGTCTCGGCGTGTCGGTGACAGGCGTCAATAGCAAATCAGCAGCAATGATCGCAACTACGCAGTTTGCTCTGGTTTGGAGCGCACGTTTGTTTATTCTACCGTTGAATATGGACATGACGAAAACCTCACATGCGCCAAGTTTTCAGTCACAAGAGTTATACATTTTTACTCTAGCGGCACAAAAACGGCTTAAATTAGTCGAGTCGCCTTTTTTAGAGCTCACGACCACCGCCACGGGCTATTTCGCGGCCTGTGGTTGGGCACGAGAGGCTCGCCTATTCAAAGCTAATGAATGGGCAAACTCTCCCAAGCCAATACATGGCCCTGCGCCCGCCCAGAGCTGTTTATGTAGAGAGTGACCTTGGGCGCGATGATTGACAGCTCCTGTGACCAACCACCAGCCAGAAATATTCCCGTAGCGGAGGCCATTGAGCTTAACAAATACCCCCCAATCACTATTTCTGGGTAGGGATGTATTCAAGTACTGTAAACGACCTATTTTTCGCGGGCTCAATATTTCGCGATTTAGGTCAAAGCTGAAGTTTTGGAATAATTCGTGGGTTCTAATTTTCGCGACGCGATGGGATCTCAATATAGATTCCAATGTGATTACATTTTACCGCAATTGTTCGCAGGACCTATTTTTCGCGAATTGTAGGAAATTTTTTTTTTTCGCGAATTGTAGGCAAAATACTTATTATTTTTTTTTTTATCAAATTGTACTTTTAGTTTTATCGAAAAACAAAAGATGCCGCGCTAAGCGAATCCTTCAAGGTCATCCCAGCGCATTCTTACTTTTCAAATCTTCGCGGGGGGATATGCGGCGCTGGCGGCGCCGCCGCTTTCGCCGCTCCACCCCGGCTTCCGCCGGCTCCTCCCATTGACCAGACGCGACAGCAGCGAGATTTGCTATCTGCGCAGCATCAATCGGGGGGTCACGTGACACTCCAGGGACGCCACCTCTCTACGTCACGCATCTCTGCCGGTGACGGCCATGTTGGCCTCGCTACCTTCCCTCTCTTCGCCTTATTTGGCTTTGTCGATCGTCAAGCTTATCGCTCCGCGAGCAAGTTGGCTCGGCCGCCGCGATGCGGCTTTTACCGTTGGGTCAAGTGGGTTAACATTTTTGTAATGAGCCGCCGCCAAGCGGCGTGTACACGGCGGAGGGGGGTTAACACGCGCCCCCGTTATTCGCGTCTCCAGCTCGACGCTCGCCCTCCCGCGGCGGAAACGGGAAGCGCTCTAGTGAGGGTCCCCCAATTCTCCTGCTCAGTGGACGCGACGGAACTGCTCGCGATCATGGCTCGCTAAATGTCATTTCCGAATGCAAACAACACTCTTCACTGCCCCAACGTGGTGCTGCAGCCGGTATGGGATTGTACCTTATTAGAGAGTTTTAGTATCGCGTGTAGAAGCAAACGGCAAGCGCTGTGCGTTTGCGTTAGGGGGGGCTTGCTCCACGTTCAGCGTGCGCTTTGTTGCCATGCTCCGATCCAAGACCGCAACTTCGGACTCCGCGCACGCGCAGCGTGGAACACGCAAAGCTAACGCAAACACACAGCGCTTGCGTTCGCTCGTATATGCAATACTAAAACTCACTACTGTTTCACCAGCTTCCAACGCCAGCGAAACGTGCTGCAATGAGCAGACGCGCAAGCAGGTAGGCGTTGCTTCGAACTCGAAAGGCTGGGATTGGCAAAACGACGGCGAGAAAATACGAAAGTAAATAAATGTTAAAAATAATAATAATTTCTTTTTTTTTTTTTTGGTAGGGGGAGGATTAGGTTTGGAGGGATATTGGCGGCGACTTTGGAAGTTTTGCCGATTGTCAAAAGTCGCTACTTTGATAGCACCCTCAATTAATCAAACTTTACATGAATTTCTCATATTAGCTAGAATGTTGTCATTGATTTTAGAGTTTATTTTATAACTTGTTAATTGAAAATGCTGCAATTGGCACTAGTGATGATAATTAGAACACTCTAGATTGTCATACTTATTCGCGCGTTTGAAATTGCATTATAAGTAACTAATTATTTTAGAGCTTGAAAAACTTGCGTATTAAAATATCTTACGTTTAATATTTATATTATTATTAGTTCAAATCGCAGCAATGTATGTCCCCAATTAACGCCACGACCACAAAAATACGCAATTAAACATATTAGTTTTTTTTTTAAAGGTATCATTTTGTTTTCTCTTTAGCATATAAAAAAACTCTGTCATCGTTATCAAGATAGGCAAACAGTCAAACACATGGATGAAATATAAACTCCTATGCGTCACGCGTTGCTTTAAAGACACGCACACTTCAGCTGCCTGACTCGGATTCCGTCTTTGATCTTTTTTTTTAATGAGAACAGCGTTTCTTAATTCATTTAGATTAATCATCTAAATACCCAAAAAGCCATTGAAAGGCCCGCAGTTCATTATTTCATATGACAATTATCTGAGCGAGAAAAGGGAGAAAGAACGCACAAATATCAGCACTGATTTTTTCTACAAATAATAATATTCTATATTACCTCTAAGGTGTATGAAAGACCCTGTCCTTTAAAGGGACAAAAGTTTCCGCGAAGCAACTTCTTTAACTAAATATTTACGGTGTGAGACACACTTTGAGTTATGAAAGAATCTGAAATTAAGACCTGTACCGAGAAACTAAATCCAAAATCAAGGTTAGTTTCGGTTTCGCTCCGGAATTAAAACGTACCTCCTGGTCTAAATATTACGCTAAATGCCGTTTTTGTTTTCAGCATAAAAAGGTGACCTGCGCTCATAACACCCTAGCTTCCTAGTGTTACCAGAAATAATTTGTATCGCTCAGTGAAGCCAGCACACTAGACAGTCTCAGCAGCGGCACGCATCTCCGACCCTCACTAAACCCGCCATTTTGGAAAACGAGTGGCGCCCCCTATAGTGAATTGGAGTCGCGAGCGCCATTTTGAGGCGAGAGAGAAGAGGGGAAAGGGATACCGGCGCTTTCCTCCTTGCTGGTGCGCTAGAAAGAGTGAAAGTCCCGGATGAGAGGCTTCGCCGGTGTTGGGTGTTGGGTTGTTGTTGGGTCATAGAAAACGTTTATAAACAACTTCAAGTCGGAGTGAGCTGCCTTCGATAGTTCCACGATAAAGTTTATTTCCGCCGAAATAAAGTTCATTACGGAAATCGACTGAAAACAATGCGACATCAACTGGCGCACTGCTCAAAAGTAGGGATGGATGATTGATCGATTAACCTTCCGATTAATCGATTAAGGCTTTAATCGCGAGCATTTTGTTTTAACCGGTTAATAGATTTTTTCATCAGTACCCAAAAAGAGCTCGATTGGACGCACGCACGGCTCTATCCTGGACGACTTTCCCAAACTATGGGTGACTACATGCGCCAAGGCGAATACAGCCCCCACTACCTCGAGCACTTTCGGCATGTCTCTTGTGAAGCTTCACACACAGCTTCCTCAGGTGGTTCTTAAGACCTTTTGTTGTCTTCCGAACCTTCTTCACCGGGGATTCACCTTGGCGTGCTTGCAGCAAAGCTGTTGGGACCGACGCTTGATCCTTTTGAATTTATTCGACATGCCACCAGACTCACCCATAAAAAAAAAAAAAAAGTTTGCTTTTTTTTATTCTTGGTCAGGGAAGAAAACGAATGTCTTGGGAGGACGAAGCATTGGAATGCTGGAGAGGAGAGTAGGATCGAAACTTCCTTTCCTGTCCAGCGTTCCGTCTGCTTCCTCGTCCCCAGCCTTCCTTTCCCTCGCCAACTTCTCTTAAAGGGGCCCTGCAATGACTTTTTTTACTAATTTTTAATTTGCACCAAACCTAAGCGCACTGAACGTAGTAACTTAATGACACTTTTCTTTTCTCGAATTTCGCTTTATTTTAAAAGTTATAGGCAAATTAAAATTACAAAAACAAGCAAAAAATAACCTCCTTCATGACGTCCTTGGTTGCTTGAGTGGCCGTGAACTAGACGAGGGGTAGTGAGCTGAGCGAGCGCTCACGGCTGCCGCACTCCGTGTCGACGGCGCGAGAGGGCGCCACTAAAGCGTGTTCTGGATAGGCTGTATGTAGCGGGCAGCTAGAGCGGCTCTCATTGCATTTGCTGCGCGATTAAACACTAATTCGGCATGACACTTCATTGGCCACAAACGACAGCAAACACGGGGTAAAGATCAGTTCAGAATGGGAGCCACTTCGCGCTGCCATACCGCGAAACGGCCAAACCGCCAGACAAAGCTGCTCGCCGAAGGCCTTGGGAGCGCTCAGAGCCGGTCGGATCCTTTTTTCCCTACGACCGCAGCGCCGCCGCATACATCCGGGACCTTTCCGTGTCGGCGCCTGATCCCACTACTCCTTTCTAGTATGCGCCGCCTTTTCCACCGCTTGGTGGCGGGTATGTCGACGGATCATTTCTTGTTTCCGTACTTTATAAACTGCATTTGTTTCTTTTCTGATCTAAAATACTGAACAAAAACTACTTTTATAAATAATTGAAACGGTTCGCGCCACTTACATTTTGTATTTCGACTAAAAAGAAGCTTTTAGCGGCTCTGACCAGTAGTAAGCCCAGGACCTAAGACGTCACATTACGCGCGCTTTTGGCAACGTGGGTCGCCCTCGTAGGCGGAGGAGGTTTCCGCGTCGTCCGGTTACAATATGACGCACTGATATTTAGTTACTCTCTCCATGCGGGCCCTGCAATCATAATTAAGCGTCTACCTTTTTTGCGGTTTCCACGTCCCTTGGGGTTCGGGAAAGCCAGCGGGCATGGAGAGAGTAACTAAATATCAGTGCGTCATATTGTAACCGGACGACGCGGAAACCTCCTCCGCCTACGAGGGCGACCCACGTTGCCAAAGGGCGCGAAATGTGACGTCTTTGGTCCTGGGCTTACTACTGGTCAGAGCCGCTAAAAGCTTTTTTTTTAGTCGAGATACAAAATATAAGTGTCGCGAACCGTTTCAATTATGTATGAAACTAGTTTTTGTTCAGTATTTTAGATCAGAAAAGAAACAAATGCAGTTTGTAAAGTACGGAAACAAGAAATGGTTCGTCGACGTACCCGCCACCAAGCGGCGGAAAAAACGGCGCATACTAGAAAGGGCTAGTGGGATGAGGCCCCGACGAACGGCGAGCGTAGAAAAATCCCGGGTGTACGCGGCGGCGCTGCGATCGTATACCGGCTCGAGCATCCGACCGCTTTCGAGCGTTCCGAAGGCCTTCGACGCGGGCTTGGTTGGCGATTTGGCCATTTGGCTGTATGGCAGCGCGAAGTGGCTCCCGTTCTTAACTGATCTTTACCCCGTGTTGTCTGTCGTTTGTGGCCAATGAAGTGTTATGCCGAATTAGTCTTTAATCGCGCAGCAAATGCAATGCGAGCCGCCCTGGCCGCCCGCTTCATACAGCCTATCCAAAACATGCTTTAGTGGCGCCCTCTCGAGCCGTCGACACGGAGAGCGGCAGCCGTGAAAGCTCGATGAGCCCCCTACCCTTCCTCAGTTCACGGCCACTGAAGCCAGGACCTACGACGTCATGAAGGAGGTTCTTTTTTGCTTGTTTTTGTAATTCTAATTAGCCTATAACTTTTAAAATAAAGCGAAATTTGAGAAAAGAAAAGTTTCATTAAGTTACTACGTTTAGTGCGCTCAGGTTCGGTGCAAATTAAAAACCAGTAAAAAAGTCATTGCAGGGCCCCTTTAATAGGAAAATCCCCAGCACAACCTCCAAGTGTTTGACCTTGGTTTTTAGTTTACCGGGTTCAAAGCTTATACTTTTCAGTATATACTATGCTGAATTGGGAGTCACATGAAAGTGACCCTATTTAGCTCAGAATTTTACACAGTCCATTTTACGCCAAAAATAGTTTTGCCCGGGTTATAAAAAAAAAATAAAAAAAAGTGAGCTTTTATTTGGGTCCCCCGAAGAATGAGAGACTTTGTGCGGGTCCGCCACAAAATAGGTGAGCTTTTGCCCGATGAGCTTCCGTCCGGTCACCGCATACGTGCATCTACATTTTCTTGTTTTAATCGACATCCTATTTGTGGTTTCTGAAGGATCCCCTGATATTTTCGTTTGTTTTATATGCAAAAATCTTCATCCTTTTATACACCGACGTCTCAACCAAGGCTCGATATCTGTTCAGAGGTAATGAAATATCAATATAAGAACGTAATCCATAATTGAATTGCCATTTTCCGTACCACCGTTTAGCGATATAAGCCGGCTGAAATATGTTTAGACTTACATGCGTTGATCTTTTTCCAGGTTTGATTACTTGCATGACAACTTTTACAGCTTTGTGATTTTAGCAGCCTCAAACTCCGACCGTAACAACGAAGCTTTGCGCTTTCTCCAGGGCAGAGAACTTTTCCACCATTCGCAAGAAGCACGCAATTCAGTGCGTCAGGAATTGAAAGGGTTTTCAGCGTGGCGGACGACTTTTCTATAGACCTTTTTCGTTTACGCTTGTCCCAAGCCACCTGCTAAGCATATCCGGCATTGGCGACGACGAAAAAAACCCACAAAACCTTTCAACCTGCAAATAGTAAAAAATAGAGGGGAATCAAAACGATAATGGGTGAGGGTTACGCTTATATCCTAAATATACTCTATTGGCGTGGCAACGGCAAAACAATGTTTTCGCCCGTACTGGAAGTGACGAAATTCAAGATGCGCCACCAATAGGGAAAAGGTCTGAGAAACGAGGCAAAAAGTTTGACGAGTGTTTCGAGAGCCAGCTGTTTTTCAAGGTCACCAAAGTACGTGTTACTCGCGACAACAATAAACGCTTCCATAACAGTTTTGCGTTTTGTGTCTTGCCCTAGGACAGTAAGGTTGAAAGTAACGCCGCGAATATAAAGGCCCTGTCACACTGAGGCAACACGACGGCAACAGCAACATAACACGTTGTCCAACATTCAGGCAACTTGTTGCTCGCTCCCCGTGTTGTCCGACAAACCTGTCACATCGCGGCAACAGCACGACAACGTGGACGACAACTAAAATGTTGCCTCGGTATGACAGCTTTCGGCAACAAAAACAGCAGCAACCTGTGTTGGACAACGTGTGTTGGCCTGATCGCTGGCTGAGCGAATTTCGGGCCGGCAACACGACAACATAGATAGCTTCGATGGTAGAGCTAGTCCCCTATCAGTAACGCCTGACTCAAATAAAGGCTTGGAAAACGTTATTTAACAATAATTAGGGCTGGGGTGCAGCTAAAATATTTTCGATTAATGTTTTTGCTGCGTTGTTATGCCCCAGTCCCACTAGAGCGACATACAGAAACAAAAGACAACGACAAGCCTCAAACCAGGGTCTTTCGCGATTTGAGAGGCTTTGTAGAATAAAGAAGGCTATGCTCAAACACGAGCATCATGCACGCGAGGGTATCTTTGGCAGGCTTGCAATCGCTCATGCTTGCTTCACGAGCACCGAACGACTAAACGACTGCCAAAGGTACCATCGCGAGCACGCTGCATGGGTTTGAGGCTTGTCGCTGTCTTCTGTCTCTGTCTGTCGCTCTAGTGGGACGCTGGCATTACGGAAAGCGATTTTCGAAATGGTCACAGCTACGGTCGTGAACGTTCAGACTGGTTTTGAAATTAGTACTGCCGAGAGACCAGCTCACATCACTGATAGTAAAATAAAATGGCATGCCTATCTCACCCGCTGATGAAGCGTAATAAAAATAACCCAGAACACCAAAGATTAAAAAATCGAAGAATTAAAACGACCATTCTGATCATGAATGTTGATGCTTGGAACTTGGAAACTGTCGCTACCAGACACCTGATTTGTTTTAAAAATACCCAGGACGTTTTGGGGGAATGAAGCGATCACATAGCAGGCGGTAGGCAAGTAGACAGCGTTGAAAAATATTTATTCCACCGATTGTTTGGAAGGCCGATCGTGTCGGTGTCGCAGTTTTAAAGCACTGTCAGTTCAGCTCAACACCACGCTACAAAAGACGCTTTGGGGTACTGCCGGTGCTAACTCAATTTTACAGTAGACATAGGAATTGCATGAAAGAACCGGACAGAAACACTTCATACGGTGGCGTCGGTTAGGGCTATCTGCTTTGTCAGCGAATGAAGAACATTTCGATAAAATAAAGAGCGGAATATACTCTCCGTGTCAAGTTTTCTAATCACAGTCACTGGTTGATGTCGTACCGTGGTAATTCCCGGCCCTTCGAACGCACTAGCACTTTGTAGAGTCACATTTCCAGCGATTCCGCGCCGCACACGAACGAAGGTAGACAATCAAGATGGCGGAGTGTTCCAACTTCCCCGTGTTGTCCTCGCCGTCAGCGCGGTGTGACAGGGTTGTCGGACAATAAATCGGGCAACACGGTTGCCGGGCGGCAGCAACATGTTGCCCGACTGTTGTTGTTGCCTCGATGTGACAGGGTCGCCGGCAACACGACTTTCCCGTGTTGCCGGATAGAGTTATCCAACTGTTGCCTCAGTGTGACAGGGCCTTAACGGATTACATTTCGACGTAACGGTCACTGACCTTTATGTAAGAAGATTTGCAGGTAACACGTGTGTTGATTGTTGTAAAGGTATGCTTGGGTCGGTTAGTCTTGTAAATGTTATAGCTCTTAGTGCCTGTTTCTGTAATCGACCAATTGTTACTAGGATCTAGGCACGTAGCATAAATGTACCTCCTTAGAACTCTATACAACCGGTCAGGTGACTGCGGACAAGAGCGAAATAAAGAATGCTCATAGTGGATAAATCAAAACTTTCGCGCGTCTTTAATAAAGTGCAGCATCCATACGCAAGTTTTGAACAAATATTATTAATATGACTTTTCCAGAGCATATCTTAATCAAAAAGAATACCTAGGTATCTGTAAGAATAAATCTGCTGCAACTCTGTACTATATAGGCGTATTGATAGCCCGCCATAGTTTTTTTTCATTTTTACTTGAATTAACTATTGCATACTTAGAGTTTTTTTTTATGATAAGCGTGAGTAGATTGCGTGTGAACCAAGTCAAAGGCAGAGAACAAATTTTTTTCACCTCTAGAAAACATTTGCTGTTCCAAAATAAAGTAATTTCTTAAAGTACTCGCAAAATCTTAAAAAAAAGTTACTTAAGAAAAAAAAGCTGCCACTTTTCCGAATTTCTTTTATCTTACCAGAGACTTTTTGTTCTTGTGTGTTTTCTTATATATCTCCCTCCCCGACTAAACTGCGCCTTTCTTGAGTAAGTGAAAGGGTACATATTGTCGTCTCTATTGTATCAATGCCTTTTGATGGAAACTTCATTTCCATCATCACCTTCCAACTCTTAGCCCCTATGGGTCCCTTCAACTACGCTGAGCGGGCAGCAGCTGACTGGAACGGCCTTCCCCCCCACGTTTCCGCCATCACATGTCCATCCGTATTCATGGAGACTGTCGTCAACCACCTTCCGACATGAATGTCTGTTAAAAATGCTTTTATATGTAACCCCACCCCTTATGTAATACCCCGAACGGGGTCTTTAAGGTAATAAAGTGAAAATGAAAATTAAATGAAATGTCCGGTTAGTACCATAACTGCACATTGCACCCTTTTTTTCTGTTTTCTCTTTTCATAGTGGCGGCCTTATACACACCGGCATCATTTCTTTATTGTCCTTGGTAGTGACAAGCTGTGTACCGATCTGGTAGCCCTCAGAACAGCGTATTAATGTAGATAAATTGCAACAATAACAGTCGGTAACTTACCATAATTTACACAAAACAGAAGAATTTGGAAGAAGGTAGATAAGATCAGATCTACCCTGGGCCGGTTTGCTCACCTTGCGGCCGCGGCTGCGGCTGCGGCCAAGAGGGATTTTTCTGTCACGTGACCAGCTCCATGGGGTCAAGGAAGTACCTAGCGTCCCTGCCTAATGGCGGAGAAATCCGTATCGCTTCGAGCACAAAAACCTAATTTCGCTCGCAGAAACTGACTGCAGGAACTTTCAACTGGAGTCCAATTGACCGCCCTTTTATACCGTAGGAGCGGCAGGTAAAGTTACGGCCAAGGAGGCTAAATATGAGCCAAAATAAATTTAAAAAACACGCGAGATAAAAGCTCTGGCATTATATTTATATACTGGCGCCAGCGCCGGCAGCTCCCACTTCCTGCTGTGGTCGAGAGGTTAAAGCGCCGGTACTTTACGTCGCGGCGTGAAAAGCCCGGGTTCAAATCGCGCCAGAAACGTTCTCGTTCTTTTGTTTTGTATGTGACTGCACTCTCACTAAGAATGTAGACAAGGCCCTATGAGCTCTATAAAATCATTGGGCGGGTAGTTCTGACTCACCAGTTCGTGACGCTACCCTGCCGGTTCCACTGTATAGAGCTCTGTATTCTACAGGTTCGGGGCAGGATGTCCTGAAACGTGTTAAAAGAATGTCCGTCCCAGCGTGCGTCAAAACTTTTTTTTTTAAGTTGCACACCGGTACTCTGCCTGTTAAAACGTGGATGGAGGAGAGGGGAATGTTTGTCGCGTGGGGTAATCACTGTTTTTTGTGTAAGAAACCTGAGTCAGTGGAGCATGTCTTCTTGGACTGTTGGGACGCTATATTTTTCTGGGATGTGTTGCAGCGTACTCTAAAAAAGGAGTTTCCTCTGGATTCCCATGGCATACGGTTCCTAGCAGTCGAAAACGAGAATTGTGTGCCTTTTGATCTTTTCATGTTGCTCGGCCTTCACAGTATATGGAGATGTCGCATGGCGGTTCGCCATACAGATGTTGACACGAGGCCTGTGGGAGAATACTTTTCGGAGTCTGTCCGTTATATTGTCGAAGTTTGGAAGGTTCGATCAAATGTCCCGGAGTGGTTACCAACAATGGAAAAACTGTTAAATGTAAAATTTTTTTAACCACGCCACGTCAGTTGGTAAGCGATTGACGGCATTTTTACAGCACTGTACTTTTTGGTTCCATTAAGTCAATGTCGGCAATAAATAAATAAAAAATTACACCATCTTCCCGAGGGGAACCATGGGGTGATGCGGAGCATCGTGTTGGTTCCGAGGAAAGAGTCAGTTGCGTGCTGACGTCGAGAGATGGCGCCACCGACTGCCCTAGCGTTACCCCCTACGCGAGCCTTCGTCGCGGCTCGCGGCAGAGAAAGTTGGAACGCTCGCCGCTCGCCGTTTATTTTATTTTTTTCACACTTGAAGGAGAGGAGACAAGAGGAGGAGAGTTGCGCGTGCGCGCGCGGTGTGAGGAGAAGCCAACGCACGCGCAGTGCACGCAGCTGGTAGAGAGAGAGAGCGGAGAGAGTAACGCGCAGCTGTTGGAGAGAGGGAAGGAGGAGAGTTGCGCGTGCGTAGTTCGAGTGCCGACTACATCGCGGACGCGGGACATAGACCCGAGCAAGAGATGCTCCGCATCTAAAAAAAAAAAATGTTCATGGCCTCGGCAGAGCGCATACATGTCTCTGGCTTTCTTTACCAATTTCCGCCACGCCTCCTGCGTCTGCCGTACACGCCGCGGAAAGCTGACAATATCTTTCCATGCCCGTCTCTTCATTCGCCAAGTACCTGTGCTGCTGAATTCCTCTAGAATTGGCGTTTCCGTTTTCGAACTGCTCTCATCAATTCCATTTGTTGATCCAAATTCTTTTTAGGTGTTTGCGTTCAAGAGATGGTTTGCGATGTCGACGCCTGATTTATTTTTGAATTCGGTTGTGATCGTCTGCTATTCTAACTAAAATTCAACAAGTAATGTGTTAATATTACAAAACGATTGCCACACCAAAAAGTAAAGAGTAAAAATATACCTTTTATCACATTCCATGCAAGTAAAAGTATCATCTCTTTTATTTCGGTTTTACTACTTTCTCAGACGTTTGACTTGCTGCCTTGCCTGTAGGATTTTGCTCAATCAATGCATCCAGAGCTGCTAGTCTTTTTTTCTTTTTGCTTATTTTGTGGAAGTTTTTTTGTTTTGTTTTTAATTGTCACAACTGCAGTTTTTATTAGTACTAAATAGGCTTTTCCTGTTATTGAAAGGAGTCGTAGCATGAGCGTTGCATATTTAAAAACATAAAATTGCAGTTGCTGGGGAAAGTATGCTTGTTTCGGCTCCGTTTGTGTGAAAGCCATACCGATGTTGTAACCTCGGTTTTCTTTTAATGAACATTATGAAACGATTGGATTAGCGCGTTAACTTGCCTTCATCTTTATTTTTTTTTCTTCCCGGTGTTTCAATTGAACAGGCGGGAGAAACAGTAAAAAATAGAGTGAGGTGCAGTAGTGCAAGTGGATGATTCGTAAAAACAGATCACAATTAAAAAGTGAGACACGCGCAAAATACACACACAAAAAAAGTTGCTAGCGCGATTTGAACCCGCAACTCTCCCGCCGCGACGCGAAGTACCGACGCTCTAACCTCTCGACCACAGCACAGAACGCGAGCCGCCGGCGCTGGCGGAGGTATATAAATATACTGCCACCGCTTTTATCTCGCGTGGTTTTTTCTTTATTTTGGCTCATGTTTACCCTCCCTGGCCGTAACTTTACCTACCGCTCCTACAGTATAAAGGGGCGGTCAATTGGACTCCAGTTGAAAGTTCCTGCAGTCCGTTTCTGCGAGCGAAATTAGGTTTTTGTGCTCGAAGCGATACGGATTTCTCCGCCATTAGGCAGGGACGCTAGGTACTTCCTTGTCCCCATGGAGCTGGTCACGTGACAGAAAAATCCCTCTTGGCCGCAGCCGCAGCCGCGGCCGCAAGGTGAGCAAACCGGCCCTGGGGTCATTTGGTCTTTTGCCTGTGCGTACTTCGGTTGAACGGACAGAAAATGACCTGATTTGGAAATCGCGTGCGCATGAGAATGCGCGTTGCCCGAACTCGCGGCTCGCTGCAGGGGCTCACACACCTTTAAGAATGGCGTGCCAGACTTTCTCGTATATTCTAGTGCCGGTTTGGGATTTTATGTATGGCGTCGCCGGCGCGCCATTCGAGCGCCGGAAATCTACTACTATACTACACGTACGCTTTCTCTTGCTTGGCTCCTTTTCGTTTCGCTTCTTTGTTGGAGGACGCCATCGCCGTCGCCCACGCGGACTCACGATTTTGCATTCGTTTCTTGCGGCTCTCGCGTCACGAGAGGTCATCACGACCGGATTCGTAAGACCACATCAAATTGCTAACTGCCGCTGCGTGAGAGGAGCTTCGGCTGTGGTGCCTGGCTCCGGCCATTTCTTTGTTGCCTTTTGTTAATTCCGTTTCTACACTCGCCCGCCGTTGACTGAGTTATATCCTTTTCTTTTTTTGAATGTGAAAGTTTTTGACACCGATAGTGTACTGGATGAACGCATAGTTCCACAGTATACGAGCATAGTCTGACTGAATATTTGGCTTCAAGTTCGCGTTGCTATTTTTAGCAACGCGAACTAGAAGCCACATATTTTCTACGTCAACGGAAACTACACGAGATGTTACGCGGCGACCCTCGCGACCGCTCGTCTTTTCCGCCAGCATTTCCACAAGGAACCGCCAGTACCGCGACGTCCGACAGCCTGACACGCCGATTCTTGTGACGTCATTAGTCGCTTGGGGACCGCTTCTGATCATGGACGGAACAGGATCCCCAAAACGCCGCTCAACGACGCGCTCCAGGCAACGTACATTTTGGTGATGATTAACGAGATTCAAGAAAATGGGGAACCCAGGGTTTGAGAAGGGTTTTCTGCCGTTCCCCACTGTCTCTAATTCCTTATGATCATAACTAGGGTTCCCTGTTTTGGGTATTTATATTTCTTTGAATTCGGGCTTATTTACTGGTGTTTATTTTTTCCTTTCAATCCGTTTTTCGGCGTCTAATGTCAATGCCGGAGATACATCGGTGTTTATCGGTCTGGTGTTGTAAAGCGACTGTATAATTAATGGAGAACATATTATAATTTAAAAGTTATAAATTATAATATTTTCTCCAGTAAGGCTGGTAAAGCTAGAGAACGGAACAGGGCAAGGAATAGGGTTTCGAAAGAAAGGAACAACTCCAAGGACAGTTCAGTGCGGTTATGCTCCCGGTCAACGGGAAAAAAAAGTAGGATACAAAATTTCTTCCCGTAAAGCTTTTCGCCGATTCAGAGAAAGCCGCATCGGGGGTTAATTTTTCGTGTTTATTGGTATACCAAAAACACAGAAACCTAATAACCCATTCACGATAAAATTGGGAGATGCCAACGAACCACGAATGTTAAGACCAACCAAATTTGAGCAATGTCACAGGAGATGCTCAGCTTTCCTCCGGGATTAGTCTGAAAACAAATAGAAGGGAGTTTGGTAAAAGACTGGTTCCTAAGAAAAAAAAAAAATTTAACTGAAAGGCACTCGGACGAAGTCAAATGTAAGCATGGAGCTCGGACTAGAAATGTTGGCCCAGAAGGATAAAAATAGGAATGTCGCGAACCTCCTGAAGTTCAAGATCGAAAGGTTACAAAATTTTCGAGCCTCGCTAAGGTTCGAATTTTAAAATTTCGCAACTTTAGAACCCTACTGAGGTTCGAATTAAATAATTCGAAGATGTCAAAGTTTCTGAAAGTTCGAGTTCGAAGATTTCGAAAGTTTTGACAGATCGTTCGATAACTTCGGACACTTCTAATTTCTTTAAGCTTCAAGTTCGAAAAATCAGGTACAAGTTCTTTTAGGTACAAGTTCGAAAAGTTCGCAAGTTTCGATTTTAAGTTCGAAGTCTTTGAATTTCAGGAACGGAGATCAAATTCCGCAGTTCCAAACTAATTTTTCACAAAATCATCTATAAAATAGCGAATTATTTTTACTAAAAACGTTTCTGTTTTTGTGCTAAAAACTTATTCCGTGATTGTATATACTCCTTCCTTCTCCGTGTTGTGATATTGACGGTACTACCTGCGTTATTCGTTATTTGTTGTAACCTATGAAACAAGCGTTGAACTGGTTGAACGGTTCATCGAAAGGTCCCGAGGCCGTCATGTGAACCTACCTACTATTTCTTTGCAAATTTGTTGCAGTCCTATCAAACGTCTCCTAAATACAATGCTGGCATAAATATAAGGAACAACGCAGCCATGTAAAGACATCCAGGCTTCCCGAAAACTTTTAGTTGCTCAGGGCGTTTATTTATGGCGGGTGACCTGTGGGACGGAGAAAGCAATGGACACATGCACAGCATCCCCGACATTACTCGAGGTTGAGGAGAACGCAAGCCGACTTAAATAGGGGTCGGAAATACAGGTGATCAGGTCACGGCAGACTTGTCTTCGGAACTAACCATATTTCCGCTGTCTGGAACATTTCTTCATCGATTAATGAAGATATTAACCGCTCTAAAAAACAAAAGACGTTTACAATCCCTTGGAACGACCAATTATAGCACAGCTCTTGAGGAGGATGAGGGGAAGGAACGGAGAGGAGGGTGTGCCCCTCCTCCTCATCCGTACCCTCTTCTCCTGCTCCTCTCCCACTTAGCCGGAAATTTTCGCTAAATTTCCCGCTAAATTTAGCGAAAAAAAATTCCCCGCTAAATGTTGCAGGAACATTTTTGGCGGGGAATTTTTTTAACTTAAAGGGATACTACAACGAATTTCGGAGCTCATTTTTTGGTCTATATGTGTTCAAAGGAGCAGTATCACATCGAACATACCAATATCTTGTTAAAAAAGTCTCGCAAAGGAATTTTAAAACGAATTAAACGATTAGCAAAGAGCACCTGGTGGATGTCGCTAACGCCTCGCTTGTAATGCCCGTCTAGGAACCTTGACAGCTATAGTAGGTTACAAGCAACGTTATTAGATTAACTCAGTTACGGAACTGTTCATAGACGCTGCATGCACGAACAGTACCCCCCCTCACTCACCACGACTCGCCCAGATTCGCTCGACACGCCGCCGGACGGCTGCTTTGGTAACTGAATCGGGATACGTTCGTTTCAACGTCACTAAAAACGTAAAAACCAACGAAAAAACTCTTTTTGTAGTAACTTTTATTGGAGATTGATACAAAATGGGGGCGGGTGATGTTTTCTAAAATTTTTAGTTTTCAAGGTTTTGCAGCACAATTAATATTGTTTTTATACAACCATGCCTCAGCGGGGATTTCAGGTAGCGCGTCCCGACCTAGGTGCATTTTAACTGTGGGGGTATTTCGCGGCGCGTCCGCAAGGGAGACGGGGTGGAACCCCTGTAACCCGATTGAAGCCAAAAATAGATGTCACGTGCAGTTCCTCGAGTGACCGCTGCGGGAGAAATGGCGGCGTTGTGATCGCCATTTGGCGCTTCAGCTGTGCTCTTTAGAATGCACAGTTATGAAACGAAAATATAGATGGCGCTTCGAACGACTCTAGGCGGAGTGAGGTGAGTGAGGGGGGGTATCCCCTTCCGCGGGAGTTCCACAACTGAGGTAATCTAGTAACGTTGGTTACAAGTCAAGAAGGTAGCGGCAAACGCCCCTCAAAGGGAATCATATATCCCTCCGCCACCTCCGCATCCAATAGCGTCCCATCGCTTCCGTGACGTTGCGGCCAACGCGCGAGGAGGGTCGTGCCTTTTTGTACATATTTGCTTTATCTCTCGACTTTGACTTAGCATTGTGGAAGCCACGAGAGGGAGATTAAGTCTTCCCCCTTCCGATGGAAACAAAGACGACTTTCGGGGATTAGCTTCCCCCTCCGATTGATACAAAGGCTGCTTTCAGGGGCTCGGTTCCTTCTCCGATGAATACAAAGGTCGCTTTCTTAAAAACGTGAGGGTCGGAGACAAGTTGGCACCACTCTGTGGCCATTATCTATCCATTGAAGCGGAACAAGGAGCGTTTCCAGTGAACTCTTCTTTCGATTGCGGAGGGATTTGAAACCGGCGCACCACGCTTGTGGGAGGAGCTTCTCCTACCTTCTTAACTTGTAATCAACTATAGTGACGGTGAGTGTCTCGCCTCCGGCCACGACGAGAGAAGAGGGGAAGGAGGAACTCCCCTCTTCCCGAGAATGCCTTGTGTGTGTCGCAGAAGTCGCTATTGTCCCCCTACAAGATTATAGAAGATTAACCCGTCACTCAAAATTTGTACAAAAGCAGCCGCTTCGGTGGCTGGAACGACTAGGCCAACCTCTCGACGTCAGCCTCGCCGTAGCTTTGCTCGTCCCGAGACGACCTACGTCACGATTGCGTCGGATGTCACGTGATTTCCGCTGGGCCTTCTCCGAGCGCTTGCCAGAGTGGGCCGTTTATAACGAAAAATAGAGCCATCAGGCTCAAAATACAAACGTGCGATTGTCATTTACGGATATTGTGGATCATATTCAACCCATTTTTGAACACGACGGGAATATTTCAAATTTCGATTGAAGTATCCCTTTAATTTAGTGAAAAAAATTTCCGGTAGCGGGGAAATTTTTCTCGCTAAATTTAGCAGAAATTATTTACGCAATATTTAGCGGGGAAATTTCCTGCTGAATTTAGCGGGGAAACTTTTCCTCTAGACTTAGCGGAAAAATGTTTTCCGCAGCGAGGAATTTGTTTTGCTAAATTTAGCGGAGAAATTTTCCCGCAAAATGTAGCGGGGAAAGTTTTCCGGAATTTTTTCCGCTAAACTTTAGCGGAAAAATCTTTTCCGGCAGCGAGGAATTTTTTTTTGCTAGATTTAGTTGGGAAATTTTTCCGCTAAATTTAGCGGGGAAATTTTTCCGCTAAATGTAGCGGGGGAAAATGTTCTTATGATGCAACGTGCGGTGACGTCACGAGTGACCCTCGGGGCTTCACACGACGTCACGTGTGACGTCATTATGGTTAACGTCCCATAATGCAACGCGCGGTTACGCCGACGCCGCTCAAGCCGGAAACGGGCGCCTAAGAGCTGCACTCTAAAACGCAGTCGGTTACTAATGATAATGAAGTAAGCGCGGATCCATCGTTCGCTGGAGCGCATCGGCGCGCCTTTCCCGGACCAGCCGCTTACTCGAGGAAATCGAGCAATGAAGGACTCCCCAGCGAAGCGCCTCGCTTGAACTTTGAGCCTGCAGAGCAGGGATCCGTTGGCCCTCGGGTTACCTCGGGGCAACCTACGGTAGAGGCTTTGTGAGGAAGACGTAAGAAAAAATAAGACGTTTACAACTTCCTGTAACGCCGAATTAGAGCTCAGCTTTGGAGGAGAAGGAGGGGAGGGTATGCCCCTCCTCATCCGTACCCTCTCCTCCTCCCTCTAGCCTTCTCTGCGGTACAACATAAGGTGAAACGGAGTATAGCCCAAGACTGTCGCTGCACTCGTCTCCTCCCTGATTTGACACCAGTACCAGCCGAACCTCTTCCTCGAGCCGCCTCCGTGTTACTCCCACCGGGGGTAAAACATCACGTGTTCGTACACACAGCGGTGCTCTTCTCCGTGAAACGAGCGCGCTCCGGGCTTTCCCAGAGAAAGGGAGTAAAAGAGGGCGACTAAAAAGAAGAAAAAAATAAACACACACAAAAAAGCTGTCTTTTTTGTTGTAACGGACTGAGGTAGCCTCTAGTGTTGTTTCTCTTTTGCCGCGAGCTGGCACCACAGTTCTACTGGGCGCTGCCGCGTTCTAATTGTTTTGTTTTCCGCACGCTCCCTCTACTGCGTCCTGCAGCCGAACAGACTATGAGAAAGTCGCATTTTACACCGCAATCGCAGGAGATAACACCCACAAGTCTGAGCCGAGTTTGGTCAATGAGAGGAGCGGGCAGAGCCGCGGCGTGCAGCAGACGCAGACAGATGGCTGGAGATGCTCTCTTGGCCAACCAGAAGCCGAAAAGAATCTCCTAGCCATGGTAGCGAGAAACACTTTTAATAAGTACGTGAGAGTCAAGGTAGCAACTCTTAATGGGTGAAAATATGGTGCATGTAATGTTTCAATTATTATTGAAAAAAAAAAAAAATGGAAGAAACAAATGTTACGTTTGAACTCTGTTTTGGTCGGACGGAGGTCGGCCGTTCGGACAGCAAATGCCCGGTCCTCGGCTCCTGGCGTACGGATTAGGTGCCGTGATCGAAACACCACGTGCACTATACCTGGTGTTCATTTTTAATTCGAACAGATTTATTACAAAAAATCCGTAAAAGATGCACTAGTACGGTTTGTTCAAGTGAGTTATACGGCTAGGGGGACATTATGTGGGTGGCTAATCCTTGCGAGAAGTTGGCTAATTACTTAAAATTTGTTAATTAACTTTTTAAATGATGAAAATAGACATATGGTTCCAATTAGAAATTTGCTCAGCGTCGTCGAAAACCTCTAAATCAGTCATTTTCAGAAAGACTTTGAGCGCGTGAGAAGCGTAGTAGTGAACTGAAGTTTCCGCTCGTGGAGCAGGTACAAAGTTAGAGGTTGCGATAAGCCGCCCGTGCGATTTTTCCGTCTCTTACCTAGCCCCAGCCTTGTACCTGCTCCACGAGTGGTAACTTTAGTGCACTACTACGCTTCTCACGCGCTCAAAGTCTTTCTGAAAATGACTGAATTAGGGGTTTTCGATGACGCTGAGCAAGTTTCTAATTGGAACCATATGTCTATTTTCATTAATTAAAAAGTTAATTAACGAATTTTGATTATTTAGCCAACTTCTCGCAAAGATTAGCCACCCACATAATGTCCCCCTTGCCGTATAACTCACTTGAACAAACCGTACTAGTGCATCTTTTACGGATTTTTTGTAATAAATCTGTTCGAATTAAAAATGAACACCCGGTATATTCAGTCACCGAGAGTTAATCCGACGCACTTATTAATTTTGTTTCTCGCGTCCACCGCCAGGGTAATATTTGCGGCTTCCGGTTGGCCAAACGGCGAATTTGTGAACGCGGCCTGGAACACGCCCAACCGCTATCGGCCAATGGCGCCTCCTCATTTGCCTCATATACTTAACAATGAATGCCCGAACTCTCCCTATATACGACTCTGCCACAAGTAATACCCAATTCACACGGCAGCGTAAGGGTACTATCGCCCTCAAATGAAATGCGAACAGCGGAGAGCGTGGCCGTCGGTATGCTGCGGTTAGGTGCGAGCACAGGAGGCCTCCTGAAACTGATAAAACAGCGGGTTGGGGAGTAGGGCGCTGCGAGGGTGTGCGTCCTACTCCGATGTGTTTGACCCTCGCCCAGAACAACCCAAACTTCGACATTGCGCCGATAGTGCCCCTCTGGAAGTTCCGTCACAGCCACTTTCGTTGACTCGGCATTAGCCATGCGAGGAAGCTCGCCGCTCGCAGCATGAATCAGGCTGCTTGCACGCGCGCCTCGCGCGCGCGTTCGTGGAGCGTTATTGCAGTTTCATGCTCCCTGCTAACTTGGGCAGTTTTTTTTTTTTAATACGCGTTGTTATTTTCCTTTGAACAGTATAGCAGAAACTGTGCGAAATTCGAGACAGAATAACAAGAGGGGACCCGGACGGCTGTTGACGCCTAAGTGAAGACAATTGCTCGGCAAACATTTATATATCAGCTCCCAGCGCTCGCCCTGTGTCCTCTGTACTTTTTGTGGCTCGTGTGTGGCGCTGAAATTGCCAAAATGCAGGTCTACGTGCTCCCGCATTTACCAAACATTTTAACAAAATTTAGTAACTTTCTAATTGACCAACAAGCAGCAATCCTCAGAGCTCAGCCATGATCTGGTTCAGCGCGCTAAAGCAGTTCGTTTTATGCACGGAAGAGTCGTGGAGATTCATTGACGTCAGTTGTAAGAACCACGGAGCAGATATCCTGGTGAAGGACCGAGAGCGCAGGCTCCTGCAAAATAGTGACACAGCGTGGACGGGAAATGACATTTGTTTGTTTACACACGCGTGCAAAAAAGTTGGGGAAAGAACTCGAATGCAGCAAGAATGCTGACTGCCTCGCTTTCTATTTGCCCCAATGCGCATATTTTATCACGTATAGTTATCAGTAGATTTTTATAAAAAGCGAGGAATCGCTCGTCTATGTTCTTCTTGGCAAACGATGCCAAGCGTTACCATACGGGAGCGACTTAGAATTGTTACCCTGTGCAAACAGGGCAATAATCAAAGAGAAGTAGCGAGACTATATGTGGTCGTCCATAGTGCACGATAAACAGAATATGGCAGGCGTTTCGGGACGACCAGCGGATTGACAATTTCCCGCGTGGATCACGACCGAGAGCACCGACTGAGGACGGGGACCGCTGGATTGTGGCTGCTGCTGCCGATGACCCGGCATTGACCGCCCAAGAAATAAAAAGATGAGCTGAACCTCAACGTGGCCGTGAAGACTCTGTGAATGCGACTCCACGAAGCTGGTCTGCGTACCCGTGTCCCAGCACGAAAGCCAATGCTTTCGGCAGTCAACAAGGAAAAACGGTTTTTGTTTGCTCAAGAACATTCAGCGTTCACTTCAGCAGACTGGCAGAACGTGCTTTTCACGGATGAATCCACGTTCACTACTCGCTGGGATCAACGTCAGCGAATCTGGCGAGCCGACGACACCAGGTAAGAGCTCTGGATGGTCATGTGAAAGCTTTAAAATTTTCTTGCGACTGCAGGCCCAGAAATTATTCGACTTACACTCTGTATTATGTCCCCCCCCCCCCCCCCCCTCACTAGCTGAGAACTAGGAACTTAATTTCAGGTCCTTGAATAGCGCGCTCCAATAGCACAGTGTCCGTTTTCCCCAAGTATTTACACTCATTGGGCTACTTCATGATACTCTCGTGAGATGAGACATTCAACTCCGATAAAAGCTGACACAAGAATTGATTTATGTTTTAGGTTCAAGCCAGGCAATCTTCAGCGCATTGCCAGTAGCGGCCGTTGCGCTGTGAGCGTATGGGGCTCTCTCACAAAGGACGGACTGGGTCCTCTGGCTCGCATTGAGGGTCGTTTCAACTCCGCGGCGGAGCTTGTGGAGTCGGTGCTCCTACCGTACGCATTGGATGACCCCTTCAGCGACGGTTACTTCTATCTACAGCAAGACCGCAGCCCGGTCCACAAAGCACGGTCCGTGACCAAACTGTTGCAGGACAGAGGGATCATGACACTTGACTGGCCACCTCAGAGAGCCGACATGAATGTCATAGAAAACGTCTGGGGGGCAATGAAGAAGGCCCTCTCTCACCGGCCTCTGGAGAGAGGATCGGCGGACGCTCAGTGGTCGGTGGTCTAGGCTGAGTGGGAGCTACTGCGAGCTTCGGATCTTGTACCCCGCCTGATGAAAAGTCTACCTCGTCGGATGGCTGCCGTTGTAGACGCTGAAGGCGACTTCATAAAGTATTAATTGGATCCTCATCAAGATCAGCTTAGCGAAATAAAACAACGAAAGCAAGCCGGCCCAGATAGCTACTGATATGGCTCTGGCTGAGGCGTCAGCCTTTGCCGGTTGCAGCATGCGTGTTCCCTGGTTTTTATTATTTCTGTTCGCACAAATACTCGCTGGCAATAAACATGTCATTTGCTGTCCACGCTGTATCACTATTATGCAGGAGCCATGTTCTTCTCGAGGACGTCTGCGTGGTTCTGATAACTGAGGTCAATCAAACTCCGCAGGTCTTCCGTGCACGAACGAACTACTTTAATTAACTTCTATTTTACACTTCTGTAACACGGGGTGATCATTTAATGTGTGCGGTGAACGAGATTCTGGGTGCCTACTAAATGAAAATGATAAAGTTACTGCATTTCGTTAAAATGTTTGGCTAATACGGGAGCTGGCGGACCTGCATTTTGACAGTCCCAGCGCAACACACGATACACAAGAACTAGAGGGGGCACAGGGCGAGCGCTGGAAGCTGATACATGAAAGTTTGCTGAGGCGTCAGCAGTCGTCCTAGGTGCCCTCTCGATGTTCAGTCTCGAATTTCGCTCAGTTTCTGCTATACAGTTCACAACAAAATGACAACACGTATTCAAAAAAAAAAAAAAAAAAAAAAAACTGCCCAAGTTAGGAGGGAGCTTGACCCTGCGGTAATGATTTACGGACGCTGCGCGCAAGCAGTTGCTCCTGCTGCGAGCGGCGAGCTTCCTCACATGGCTCATGCCAAGCAAGCGAAACTGGCTGTGACGGAACATCCAGCGCACCACCGGCGCAGCTTCGAAACTTGGGTTGTTCTGGGTGAGGGTCAAACACATCGGAGTAGGACGCACAGCCTCGCAGCGCCCTACTCTCCAACCTCCAACCCGCGGTTTTATCAGTTTCAGGAGGCCTCCAGGAGGCGCAACATGTACCGACGGCCACGCGCTCCGCTATTCGCATTTCATTTGAGGCCGATAGTACCTTTAGCACAGGTACCTGGAGTAAAGGGAGCTGGAGATCGTAATCACACGGCGCATAAAGGTCCCTTTCGCTAAGGGAAGTCCTGTGTTAAACGCTACAGGCTATTCCCCCCAGCTACAGGGAATAGCCTCGGACCCACGAACTCAAAATAAAAATCACAGATGTATAAATATGTATTGTTTAGTGCAGTACAACAAATTGAATATATGTAAGTATCAAATTATGAAATGACTGTGAACACAAATGTGATGGAAGAATACATTACAGAAGAACGCATACTCCAGCTAGCAGGTAGTTGTGGCGGAACGTGGAAAACAATGTTTGCTACGAACCCGAACGCGATGGACCACTGCGAACTCTTTTTCGAGGTTGCAGACGTGTCGTCCGACTCTCCCGTCCAGGACTTCAGTAAAAACTTTGTGGAAAAATGGAGCTGCTAAACAGAAAAAGGTCGCCCACTTTGCAATGGAAACCCGTAAACGCAGATGATTTAGTGCCAGCGTAGCCAGAAGGGTCGGAAGTTTTAAAGCGCGACTCATTAAGGTGCACCCTTAGACTTAGAAAAAAAAAAATAAAGTGCGGCAAAAGCAAACACACATAATATTTAGATTTTTAAATGTGATAGTTAACACAATAATCAAAAACTGCGCGTCAAACCGATTTCGAGGAATAATTGTTTATCACGTGCTCCTCTCGCGGCTTAGCAGGAATGCAATCGACATCAACTTAAAGTGCTCCGTTTATTTATCGTGTGATCAAGAGCGCCGTTTCCTACAGGTACCTTCAGCTAAGGGACCGAAGCTAAAGGTACCTTTACTACAGTGTTCCTTTACGCTGCCGTGTGAATAGACCGATCTCACCAAGCGTTCGGCGCATGCGTGACGCCGCCATAACTTTAGTTCGCAGGAGGCAGGCAGCAGTGCACAAGACGGCTCGTGCCGCCTCATGCTCCACACGCGCAGAGCTCCAGCGAGGTTTTCGCACGTGCAGAAAGACTAAAGCTCCCTCGATGCATTGCGGCAGCGGTGGCGTAGTCAAACTAACTCGAGCGCTCACGCGCTTACCTTGCACGACACTGGGCCACTTCGCGCCATCTAGCGCCGTCCGGTCTCCGCATGTGTACACAGCTTCTTCACACAAACACATCACATTGAACGTTGCCACTACCTTTGCCACGCTATACGGCAAAGGGGCGACTTTTTTTTTTAAAGTTGACCTTGTTGTTTTTGCGTGTTTTTTTTTAATTTTGATATTTTTTAGCTTAGGCGGAGGGGAGACAACAGAAGCGCTGTGGCACAGAGGAAGTGTAAACGAAGGACGGGAAATATTTTATGAACATGCGCATTGTATACTCCCGAAATGTTCTCAGATACAATTAAAAAATGCTAGATGTTTGTCATGACACCTCATTATGGCACTATGTTTCAATGAAAGTTATTTATTTACTAGAACTGACACAGAAATTCATTGATCAAACATTTGATCGATAATGCAGCTCATATATTATGTTCATCGCGTAAACCTTTTATTCCGTTTGCGGAAAACATTCCAAAACGTTATTGAAAAAAAAAAAGTTTTGCAACGAATATTAAGTAAACAACGCAAAACTAAAAGAAGTGAGAAAGACGGAAATAAAATTAATGATGCGAGGCAGACAGAGGGGGTGCTTGGGAAGTGGGACTATACCACTAGGCCACTAACTTCAAATATCAAGCTTTCTTATCGTTTTTCTTGTTTTTGTTTTGTTTTTAACCAGGACAAGTTACTTGACGCACATAGCATGTTTTCAATGCCTTAATGGACTTTAATTTTAACAAATACACCTAGGTATGTAGAAAAAAACTTAAATATATAGGAAAGGTGGTAAGAAAAGTACTTTAAAATGCGCACGCATCGTGAGTGCGGACATGCTACGCTTCAGTGGAAATGCGCTTGCAATTCGAGCAGTTCCATAGTTGGTGACTCTACCGCAAAAAAGGCTCCGCCTATGTTAAAAAAAAAATACAAAACGAATGTGCGCGGTTAAATTTATGGCACCAAAACGCACCAGGCGAGCAATTCTGCAGGCATTTTGGACTTGCCCCGTGCTCGTGTCAGAGAAAATCGTCCGAGCGTACCAGTGCGCAGAAAATGCGGAGCACCCGAAATATTTTACCTCTCCGGTTTTTCATGACGCATATTTCCTGCACATATTTCCATTTATTCTGCACAGGCAGAATAAATTGCGCGAGTTCATTAGCACTGCGTGGTTATTTTTTCTTCACATGCATACAGTGTGTAATCACACGAAATAGCGCTTTATCACAGTCAGGTTCTCATTTGAAAATGATCAGAAAGCAAGCAAATCGGATATAATAAATGTTTATACGTCGAGAGGTTTGCCTGCCTTTGAGTGTTCGAAAGACCTGTCAAACCACGGCGCAGCTCTCGTGCGCATGCAGCCGCTTGTTGAGGAGAGGGACGGCCCAATATTATTATTTTTGCCACGAGCACGTTGACTTATTCCGTTCACCCCTAGGCTGACAGACTGGTGGGATATCTAAGTACATTCCTGGGCCAATCAGCCACATCCATTTCATTACTTGACCTCGCTCTCAGTGCGTGGGTGTGGTCGGAAACATGATCACGTGACAAAGAATAGCCGTATGAGTGGTCTAACAAGCACGTAGCATTCACCGAGCTGTCAACTTAGGTGGGAACGAAGTGTTGAAGTCGACCTTGGCGCTTAGCATTCACTGACCTTGGCCCAGAAGAAGGAAGTATTCGCGTGGTCGAGGAGACTCCTGTAAAGAAACGCCACGACTTTCCAAGAAACATCGAACCCCAGATCTAACCCTCCTATAAGGCCAAAAACAAGAACAAAATAGAGGAATCGTAGCGAAAGTGTTTATCAGTTTCTTCTACAGCCCCAGAGCAAATGTTTAGGAGGCGCCGCTGTCTGGCGATAGTCAGAGCCTCCACCGGCAAAAAAGCGCAACGATGGGCAGCCGGCGGCACGTCATCTGCTTCTCCTGCCCCCTTTCGCGTTGCTAACTTCCAAACGCAGGGCTTGCTTGTTTCACTGCGTACGTCCCCGCATATATTAAAAACGTAGTGACTGGTTTATCTGAGGTAGAACTGAGCTGTTCGTTTGGTATTGTGGATATCTTGCTTTGGGCAGATTCTGAACAATGAATTAAATGCACGCTGACGCAGAAGGCACCCACGAACCACGGTGTAAGGTTGACTTCCGTCTCGGGGTGCTAACCCCTGTGATTTACATTCCCTAGATCGTGTCTGCCCTTACTTTTTTTTACTTCTATATGCATTCAGAATGTTTTATTTGGAGGCAACTTGGGACATGTGTTTGAGGTAAGGTTAATTTTAGTCCCACTATTTTATTGTTGGTGAATATTTTGCCAGTTGCTTGTTTTATTTTTAGTTATTGTCTTTATATTCCCAATTAAAATTACATAACACTGTTGAAGCGGTAGTGAAGCACAATTCGGCGGCTTCATATTTGGCGATTTTGACATTTTTTCGTTTTTCCTAATATCTTACGGAAATAAATCTAGAATAAACTGGTCAATATTTTCGATATGCGAATGATGTATTTGAATGACCGACCTTTTTTTAGGGATTGTTTGAGATTCAGGCTGCTCTGAAATATGTGAACGCTGGCATATTTCAACAGAAGTAAAAGGTACTTTAAATTTATTGACTGCCAAGTTCGCGCATCGCAACATGAAGAGAAAATTAGACAACGTTACGAGAACATTAAGATGGTGCCTTAACGAAGCGCAAGACCGCAGACCAAGAGTTTGCCATATGTTTAAAACGCGCGTCATTAATTAATCAAAATATAAAATAAATAGGTTTAACAAAAATGTTGTTTAAATGTTTGGCGGTACTTGAACTGCGTATATTACGCACCTGAGATAAATGTGCACACTATACTGTCACAATGTTTCGGCTTCAAATGATGCCAAGCAAATCACTTCGAATTGCTTAATAAATTCACAGGTAGCATCGTTTAAGCCACAAATGGCAACTCGGGAAATTTGCAAATAACACTCTGGAACTCTTTACCAAATAGCATTATCAAGCTGCACAAGGACAACTAATCCGAGCCAGAGCGCTATATTTCGGTACCTTGAATAAATTAAAGGCAAAAATGTACCCACTTTACTCACTTCTTCCGCCGGCCTTGCGCCAGAACGTTCTGGCGTGCGGCTGGTGTTCTCTCACTCAAACACTAGCCACAAATGTTTTGACTGAGCGGTACACCAAAACAAATGAATCACCGAAAAACAGTATTAATAGGTTATCGCCAGAGCTCAAGAAATATATAAAATAGTACAAAAATGCAGCAGTATATCTCCAAACATCATGGTTACCACACGCCCCCATCATGTACGGAAAGCAAGGAACTTGGGCTTGTAGCCTTTGCTGTTTTACTTACACGTTAGGATGAGACACGATATAGTTTTAATTACAGAGTGTAAAATAATAAAGGCGTTCGTTTGTTTATGCTGTTGCGCACTATGCAACTCGAGTACGGCAGTCTTCAACGGCGAAATTGAAACGGACTTCCCGTCGTTGCGGAAGTTTCGCACCAGATGGTGCGACATGTCAGGGCAAATTCGAAACAGTACTCTATCAGAAGGTGCAACACTTCCCACTACTTTTCGTGAAGGCAAAGTTAAACCAGAAAATGAGCAAAGACAATGATAACGTCATCATCGCGGGATAGACCTGCGAGCTATTGACCAAAAGTTGGCTAAAGACCGTGCGACTCCCGTGCTTCGTCCGTGCTGCCACAAGAATATCAGCTTTCACGCGGTACAAGCAGTACACTTTTCCGAAGTAAAACGTCGTAATAAACCGGTTATTTTTTTTTTCTTTTTTGCGAGAGCAAGTGTAGCGTACTTGAGTTTCGACGGGATATTAGCCTAAACATGAGCTCGTGTTTACGGCTTGGCGTACGAATACTCGTAAAACACGAGGACGTGTGTTTTGGCTTCGTGCCCCCTTCAAGAGAAAATATGCGACCTTTCACGTGCTTGCGAGAGGAAGTCGCGCGTTGAGGCGTGATGCAACGAAATTAGAAAACCAAAAAAGGAGCGCGTGCCAAACGCCTTCCATGGTAGACCGGACTGAGGAGGGGTCGGTGACCGCTTTCGAGGACACACTGCTAACTTGCCAACACTGCACTCTCTAAGAAAAAAAAAAAATAAAAAAAAAAATGTTCGGGAGTTCAGTTTCCTGGAGATCACGCAGACAGCCACTGACGGCGAACAGTAGTAGGACTCCACCAAATGACGTGGCTCGGAGTATGCATGCGATTAGAAAAAAAACACGATGCGTGCGGGGATAATGAGCAGTGATGTCATGCTCATTGTTTGTGCTTTATGGGAAAGTAAACTCCCAGACTTTTTTAAAGCGATCTTACGCGGCTCGAACCCCAGGAACCGCGTAAGCACGAAATCTGTAGCTTGTGGTCAGTCCGTGACCGCTAAACGATCTTGAAAGAAATGGCACTTGGTGCCAGGGATTGAATCCCGGTCACCGGAGTGGAAGCGGAGTGCTCTGCTGGCAGCTACGGCCCCAGCACGTGGGAACGGGAGGAGCGGAAGCAGGTGGTGTGAGAAAGAGCGCGGAGGGGAGACGCCTGGAAAAAGCAAGAAAGGGAGGAGCAGAGACAGGGGATGTAGAAAGAGTGTGCGGAATGAGGAGGACCGGAAAGGGCAGGGAAGTGCACTTCCGCTCTCTCTATGACCCAGACAATTGAGCACAAAGACTTTGCACCTGGGTGATGCTGAAGGGAACTGCACGCAGCGTCACAAAGAGAAGCGACATAATCTGTTTTCATACAAAACCCTGCCCTATAGGGCAGAGGCAGGGTTTAGTATGGAAGCTTGTTCAGGTAGTGCCTATATGCACTACCTGAACTAAGTGCAGCACCCATCCCAGGTACTAGGGTCATCCTGCCCTAGGCACCACCCTAGAGTTCGTGTATAGACCAACTCAACTTGCTGACGTCATACGACCGCGGTGGCGCTGCTGTCGGTACTGCGCATGCGCTAATGCTTCATTCCTCCCAAATTTGGCTTCTGCGCATGCGCAGTGCCCACACCTGTTGTGGGCAAAGCGGGCTTGTTTGTAAACAGTGTGTTGGTTTATAGGCTACCAACGGGAGCCAGAGTTGGCGTCTGTTTTCCACGTGCCGCCGCGCCGCTATTCCCCGAGATCCGATCACGTGAGGAGCCGGATCAAGTGCCGTGCTGGAAAGTAGACGTTGCACTCGCCCACCGTATATGTACCTCTGCTTTTGAGCGCGCCGCGCGCCTCGAACGCGCGGCGCCGCTATTCGCCGAATTCAGACACGTGAGGAGCAGGATACATGCTGTGCAGGAAAGACGGCGCTACGGGGATGAACGCGCAACTCTGGCTTCCGTACCGCTCATTCACACTGGAAGCGGATCCGCGTTCGCAAAACGGTTGCGAACGCGGTTGTATAAAGATCCAGTACAATTGCACGCGCACTCGATGACATCAAGTGCGCGTGACATTGTACTGGATCTTTATACAACCGCGTTCGCAACCGCTTTGCGAACGCGGATCCGCTTCCAGTGTGAATGAGCGAATAGGGAGCCTATACAGGAACTCTAGCACCACCCGAACTAAGAGCGCCACCCATCCTGCATAGCTACCGCATTTAAACGCGTTTCGCTGAATGACCAGGCATGCAGCCATTCTTTTAACACCGACTGTTTTATGTGGCTGGCACCTAACCATAACCGGTTAGGTGTCAGCAACGGAAGTCAACAGGCCGACCGCCAGGCGAACGCTGACTCAGAAAGGAAATACTCTTTCCGAAACGTCTTTGCATCGAAGTCCTTACTGTTACTAAAAGTTCGTTTAACGTATTTAACTTCTCGATTAAAAATATTTTAAAGTACATTGTGCGAAAGAGCGCAAGAGAAAGCGGCAGTAGAGAACAGAAAAGAAAACGGACACTCACTTTGCTGCGAGTGTTTGGCTCTTTTTTTTTTTGCTGCGAACTGGCGCCAGGGCTCTGCTCGGTGCTACCGCGTTCCAATTGTACTGTTATCCGCACGCTATATCTACTGCGTCTCACATTCCAACAGGCTCTGAGAAAAACGCATTTACACTGCAACGCAAAAGATGGCACTCACAAGCAAGACATTTACGAAGCGGCTCACATGCTTACCTTGCGCGCCACGGGCCGCTTCGCGCCATCCAGTCTTTACACGTGTACAGAGTTTATCCACGCTAACGCATCATATTCTATGTCAGCACTACATGCCTTTGCCACGCTAATACGGCAAAGGGGCGGCTTTCCCTTTTTTTCTGTTAGTGCGTTGAACTGAAAGTTCTCGGTGGAGACGTGAAGAACATGAGCTAAGTTCCTACTCCTCCCATTATTAATATTGAGGGGAGTAATACCAGCGAGAATTTTGTATTCTGCATTACGTGACAGATGTTAAAAGGCTCAGGCGAGCATGCAGTCCAACAGCTACTGGGTAAATTTACCTTCCTCTACAGAGGAGACATTACCCACGCAGCACAAGACGTCGAGATGACGCCGAAATAAGGTCCTAAACGTTGGGTGACGTCGAAGTCCTTAACAAACTTTTTATCGACGGCATTGGTACGTCCACATGAGAGGTTCCGACAACGTCAAACAAGCGACGTAGTGACAACGTCATAACCTTCACCTCGACGTCTTCAACAGTAATCGACGTCTGTTCGACGTCTTGTATAAGAAGTTCTTTGAACGTCGAGCAGGAGACGTCACAACAATGTCCTGAGCAATACCTTGACGTCTTCGACATTAATCGACGTCAGTTCTACGTTTTCTCTGGGAAGTTATTTGAACGTCGAGCACGAGACGTCCCAACAATGTCCTGAGCAACACCTTGACGTCATCGGCATTATTTGACGTCATTTCTACGTTTTCTCCGGGAAGCTTTTCGAACGTTGAGCGCGAGACGTCCCCACAATGCCTGAGCAATACCTTGACGTCATTGGCAATAATAGACGTCAGTTCTACGTTTTCTCCGGGAAGTTCTTTGAACGTTGAGCGCGAGACGTCCCAACAATGTGTGAGCGAACATCTTGATCACCCTGAACAAGCGCCTTATAGAGCCCAAGGTGCTGTCATATCACTTTTAAAATTTCTCATCAATGTCAGCATTTTTGATACTGTGCATGCAATCCACCTTTCAACCTGGCTGAGCTGCATAAATCTCTTACAATAATATCATTCTTGTGATGGTTGTTTTAGCAGGAATGGCTTAAAAAGCTAAGAATTCACAACAGCAAAAAGCAGGATTTAGCTCGAAGTCAGCGGGGCTGTTTATAGCATTTTTAGCGTTTCTAACTTGACATCAGCGTCTTTGAAGCTGTAAGAGAACGATAATAATGTAAGAGATTTCTGCAGCTGATCCAGGTTGAAGGAAGGACAGCATGCACAGTATCGAAAACGCTGTCATTGACGAGAAATCTTAAAAGTGATATGGCAGGTCCTTGGGTACTACAGGACGCTTGTTTAGCGTGACTCCGAATTACACCAAAAACTGTGTATCCATGAAAGTTCCCGAAATTGCCGATCACTAAGGAGCTGAAGGAACACCGTTCCCATAATTCCTGGAGTGCGGGCAGGGGCGCTTGGGGGATCAAGCAAATTGTCTATTCTGTCCGAATATACATGCTTTCGCGAACATAGCTTCGAGCAACGAAGCCAGATGCGGTTTACTCCATTGTTCCGCGGTGACCCAAATCGAGACCGTTATCAATTGACATCCCGTTCAGTCTCGACATATGCTCGGCGTTTTATGGTCGTTAAATGGGACCTTATTTCAACGTTGACATAACGCTTCTCACAGACGTACGCTCGACATTTTATGTCGTTAAACGGGACGTTATGATATCGTTAAGACGACGTTCTCAATTGACATTCCGTTCAGTTTAGACGTATACTCGACGTTTTATGGTCGATAAATGGGACGTTGTTTCAATGTTGAGATAACGTTATCAATTAACTTCCCGTATAATTCAGACGTACACTCGACGTTCCAAGGTCGTTAAGTGGGACGTTATGTCGACGTAAAATCCACGCTTTTTTCCAGACATTAGCCTTTCCATATTACGTTGAAGGGACCTGACGTTCAGACTTTCGACGTTCTTTCGACATGTGGTTTCTGACGTCATCGACTTTCTTTCGACGTTTTTCCAACGTATCTGTGCTCCTTGGGTCCGTTAATTTCTACGACCGACTAAAGGCAATACTAATTTTACTCAGCCAGGACAAGCTACTATCGCAATGAAACTGAATACGTTTTTACGCGTTCATCCGTTGTGTTGCGCAAATTTGAAGTTATTTTTTTTTGTTTAACTACGCCTAATTTGTAGCACATTCGGATCGCATACAAATTTCTAAGTTACATTATGCTTTTGTTTTTCTTTCTGCATTTTGCCATGCACAGCATAAAACAAAAAAAAATAAAACTTAGAAATTTTTTTAAACTTTTACTTATACTTTGTCTCACCCTACGATGGACTAAAGGCACAAGCTACGGACCGCCAGATCCAATCACGAGCCACTTAGAAATTGCGTATTACGCTTTGATTAAAGGGGCACTGACACGTCAAAATCATATATTTTTTTATTATCCGAAACGATTGAAAACGGTGCCGGGACATTACCCTCAAAATTTGAAACTTGGGAATTTAGTATTTGTGAATTAAAAAAACAATTTCCAAATGCCGAATTTGAAGTTCCCGCGCGATCCCCGCCAATGCAGTCAGTCAAATTTTGCGGTCTCCTGCGACTCGACTTTCTCTCGGACCTCCGCTGACCTGTTGCGAGGAGGAGGCGAGCTGGCGCGCGGGAAAAAAACCGGTTTCTTCGCCAACTCGCCGATCTGCTCGAGCGCCGCCAAGTTTTCTGAAAGAGGACACAAATCTAGGAGGGGACATCTCGCCGAACTCTGATTTTTGGTATTTCAAAAAGAGGGGCCGTAGTGCGTTCGCAATTGCGTTAAAAAACATGTTTTACGATTGCCGTTATTAAATGTTATAGAAATATCGCCTACAAAGCTTCTAAATTTCCTGATTTTTGATTTTGACGTCACCGATCAAAAGAAGCAAGGAGGTAGCGGCGGGAGATTTAAACGCCAAAACTAAAAAGGCGCGCGCGCGCGCGGGGAAATTTTTTTTCGCGATGCGGTTTTTTTTTGCGTGTCTATGACTACAACTTGCGTCATTTTAGACAATAAAAAAATACGACCTTTGGGTTGTCAGTGCCCCTTTTAACGTATCAGTGCCCGCGTCTCGAATCACTGATGGAGATGGGCGGACAGTGGTTCGAATCAAATAGCTATGAGTGACTCAACAATTTTACATTGCAAAAACGAGGCTGTGTGCAGTGTCGAAGCAAATAAAAATGACGCAGCGTTTTTGGGTTAGGAGCATTATTCGTCCAGCCCTAATCAATGCTAGGCACGTCAAAGTGTAGCGTGGAACGTGATTGGACCTTGCGGCCCGTGGATTTGGCCTTTAGTCCATCGTAGGATGAGACAAATTATAGAAGGACAAGCCAGACAATATTTTCTTTTTTTTAAATTTGGGATGAGGACTGTTTTTAGCCAAAGCAGTTTCCTTGAATTACGAGGTCTATTTCTTGGGGGGGGGGGAGATATTGTGAGTAGTTTTATAAATATCACGGCTCAAAGTTTGGTTTCGTGTTGCTGACGTCACCCGTCACGCTTTCCCGGAGAAGTAGAAACAACCAAAAGGGGGCAATGGTGATGACGTTTAGCTCAATGTTGGCTACGCCAACCCCGTAGCCTTGACCGCGCTATTGGTTGCCCCTCAATTAGCCCGCTAGAATCAGCCGATTTCGGACACTTGGCGCGTTCCAAAGTTTGCCGGACCGTTTAAAAATTATTTAGACAGAACTCGGTCGTATGTAGTTTTATAAATATCACGTCTCATAGTTTGGTTTCGGGCGTCTACGACAAAACCGAAACTATCTGCTAGAGTGATGGCAACACTGATCATGAGTCGTACGGCCGCGAACGTGACGTCACAATGGTGCAGCGCCAGTGTTCCTTGACAAAAAGCTAACCCGCTTGCCGCCCGCTGAGAGCAGCTGGTAGCATCTTTAAAATCGGTTTTAGTGGAGTACGCGACTTCAATCTGATGTAATATTTCGGCTCTGATCTTGTTTCGTGCCACTAAAGCGATCCCAGTCATTTATTTTGGTTTCGTTTTCGAACGGAGTTGCCCTTTAATAATTTTAACAAACACCGAATGTATCAGAAATCGGAGCAGAAATCCACTTTGTTTCAGTGAGATGGCTTAAAACAAAAATAACAATTCCTTTTCGACTCAGCAGTGAAATCTGGAATGAAGTGTGCCATGACGTATGGACTTGCGGCAGTGCCTATGGCGCCCAATACACGCCTTGTGGCTCGTGGCCAGAAGGTCCGAATGCGGATTCCGGATTTGATCGCAGCACCAGACGGTGTGGCTGCACTGCGATCATTTGGCGTGGGGACGGTGCATAGCACGTGCTCTAAGCATTGCCATCACCGTCACGTGATTTTGATGAACATTGGCATCACGAGCCGTAGATATAATGCCTCACAGGTGAGAAAGGTTCCCGCAAAAGAGAAAACTTGATTTTCGCTGTGAAATTGCCCTCTTCTGTTTACGAAATTTCACGGCGAAAGTCATGCTTCTGGCTGACTACACTCAAGTGCTAGAAGTTAGCTAGTAAAATGCTAGTAGCTATGGAAGCTAGTAACATGCGAACATGGTAACGTTTTTAGAAGTTCACTAAAAAATGGTTTCTGACTTCATTCGTCATGGCGTTGAAACATTCTACCCCCTTTATCCAATTCAACAACCCACACATTTTTTCAGAGAGGAAATGGGAGGTCGTCGCCTAATTGTTCGGACGCATGGAAGGGAAAGGCTGCGAGAATGCCATCGCACGTTTTAGGCAGAATCGTGAGACGTATCCAAATAATTTATAGATATTTAGACTTCCCAGAGTAGGTACATTGTGTTCAGCCATAAACAGAAAAGTCAGAAGTCGCTTTAGTGCACCTCTGGGTTTGATAGTTTGTGCACCTTTGCAATCGGTGAATCACAGCCAGGGCTCTTTTGCGTGGGCTCGCGACCGGGGAGTGAGTGACTGCTGATTCACCGATTGCCTAAAGCTATAGTATAGGGAGTATTCACTGGCGGCCATAGCTGTGTGCGCGAATGCTGAGCGCGTTCTGACGGCGAACTTCCACAGTTCTTTTGCAACGTGCATTTCGCACCATCAAGAGTGCCGGTCTTAGCAGCCTATTGATGTGAGCTCGTTCTGAGCATGCGCTCTAAACAGCACCCAGAAATATGGCGTCCAGTGAATACTCTCTATACAAAGCGCGACACAGTTAGTGCTAACCAGCAATCGTCGAATTGTTCCTGTTTTACTTTCATCATTGAAAGCTTGTGCCCAATTCATAGCTTACACTGACCTCTGACCACTGACCATTCTAGTGACCTCGCTGCTGAGAGCGTACGTTCTACAGCGTTGAGTGACAAAAAAATTAATTTTACAAGAAAAATAAATTTGTTTGGAGCAACATGGACGGCGCGAGACGCGATTTAGTCGGCAGTCACCTCTTTTTCCACTTGTTTTCCCTCTCGACATTTCGGGCGCGTGAAAGAGAGGTGGATCGGCTTCGCCTTCATGACCGAGATGGTATTTTATATTCATATAGAATATAAAATACCGTCATAGGCTTCGTACCCAATATTTCAAATAAATCTCTCGCCGTCAATATTGCCCTAAGATATTTTGTTTTCGCGTAAAATTTATTTCTTAACACGCGTGCCCCACCCAGATTGTTAATTTTGTTTTTCTTTTCAAGGGCCCTTTAACGAAACACTGCAATGAAAAAAAAATATATTTTTTTTTTAAAAAGCCCAGAAAGGACACATATATTAAAACAATTACCACGAAAAATATTTTCTTGGCAATATTTACGTTACTAGACGCAATTTAGGTGCAGTAGGTGGATGGCGCAGCCCGTTAAGCTCCGATGCGGGCTTATAGGGTGTTTACATCTCTCATTGTCTGTAGAGATGATTGACGTGGGAAAGGTTGGTTGTAAATTTGTATCTCCGTGCCTTAATAGTATTTTAATCGACTATTTTTTATGCTTGAGAAAATAATAATCAAGATAGAGTCATTATTGTTTTTATATGTATTCTGAGATTGCTTGTCTCGCTTTGATTTGAAACGTTAACAAACCTGGCTGCCGGCGTCTGCGGAGGGCTGAACAAGCGTAGTTCGTTGAGCTCATAAATATTTATGACTGCGAGTCGTTTTGAGTTTACAGAGGTGTTTAGGGAAACATCTCCTCAATCGACGTAGTTTGCAGCAATACTGTCGCAAGTACGCACCTTCGGAAGCGCTGTGCGGATGCTTGTTTTCGTAGCTGGACTAGCCTTAGACTAGCAACCCACAACAATTAATTTGTTCAATCTGGCTTGATTTCATTCATGGCGCTCGTTGGTTCACCTAACGACGGCCCCGATGCTCTGTGAATTCTGCAATCGTCGTGATTTCCACCATGGTTTTAATACCGAGAAGATACCTACACGGGTAAGAATTTACGAGCCATTTGGCTGCATGCAATAGGGCGTTCGGCTCGCATCAAGTTTGTCTAGGTATGTTCCCGTCATTTCGCCTCGAAAGGCAAGTAGCTCTGAAGTTTTTCAGTGCACGTGGCCTAACAGAGCGAATGTTTTTACGTCGCGTTTTAATTCTGCGTTATGACGCTTACACACCTTGCTCACGGATGCCACGAGAAAATAAATAACAACAACAGTAAAGCTAGAAGGACTGCATATTTTTTTAGTTCTTTTAGTCGTTTATTACCGCACACTGATAGACGCTGATAGACGCGTATTGGACCGCAGCTCGTGCATGACGCTAGAACGCCGCTTTCATGGTCGCGTCTTCTGAGCGTTGCGGAAGTTTTTAGACGGGGGAGGAATAGCAGACGAACGGAGGCGGGAACGGGCGCCGACGCGCAGCTTTCGTGTCCGCGCTTCATGGGCATTGCAGACGACGATAGACGGCTGTGAAATAGCAGACGATGCCTGAGGCTGCCGCGCGTCTGCTCGGACGACTAGCAGGCAGTGTCAGACACCAGACTAGACGCACCGGAGGTCGGTGGGACCTACGTGCTCGCCGGTCCAATCAGCCTTCTTCCTCTTATCACGTGACCCGGCTCGCTGCGCGTGTGTATGGGCGGGAGCGTGATGACGTGGAGAAGGGGAGGCGTATGACTGGTTCCAACGAGGACGTAGCTTCCACCGCAGTCTCAGCTTTGGGGTGAGCCGTGTATAGGATTGTTAGCGTGTTCGGTCGAGCAGCCAAGTGACTCCAGTAGTAATGGGCGGGACCACTGATTTGTGGGCGGGGTTTAGTGCGGGCCATGTCCTCCACCTAAATTGAGTCTAACGGCGTGAATATTGCAGAATTTTTGCTTTTCTTGCTTGTCAATAACATTTAACAATATGCGTGTCACAAGTAAGCTTCACAAATATTTATTTTCGATGCAGTTTCTTTTTATAGAAAGGTTGGAATAAAGTTTGTGATTCAGAAGCATATAGTAACCAAATAAATGATAGACATCATTTGACGACTGAAATTAAACCTGTATATTTAATTATACGTGCCATCATAAGGTAACATACAAGTAAATCTTAAACAGTTTGCAAACGTACCGAATGAAAACAAATATTTTACAGTATATGAGTTCGAGGCTGAGGTTTTCAGAAGTCCATCAAGCAACATTGGCAGTCGCCATTGCTTGGACGCGAAGCTCGCGATTGGATCGGAGTTAACGCCGAACGCTGACGCAGGCCGCGGGACCAATACATGCTCGGAGTATGTGAGAAAGCAATGGCGGACATGCGTTGGCGCGGACCTTTGAAAAGGTTCTATTCTATGCTTCAACTCGCGGGAAAAAATCCGCTTGGATGTGACTTTTGTAACGTTTTGTATCGTGTTTTCCGTCGTTTGTGTTTGCTCAGACAGACGGAAGTCAGTCCCAGTGGGCGTCTGGTGTCTGAGCTGTAGTGAGAAATTTAGCCAGCGCAGTACCACTGCTAGCCTGACGTCTTTGAGGTTTATCACAGAGTAGTGATACACGACCGCATGCCGGTACCAAATACTTTACTAGGGGGAATGAATCGTTCTCCCATATAATACGATGGCCTCGGCGCGGACAAGTTTGGCGCAGTTTGAATGGCTGGATGACCAGCAACATTGGGTTTTTTCCGCATTGAAGTGGGAGTAGAGTTCCTGTATATAGCTACCTACGGTAGCAGAGTTGCGCATTCAGCCTCGGCGGGTGGCCGTAGCGCCGGCTTTCCTGCACACCCTGGATGCTTTGCTTCTCACGTGACTAAATTTGGCGAATAGCGGCGCCGCGCGCGCCGCCGCGCATGGAAAACAGGAGAGGAGGAGAAGGAGGCGAAAGCAGGGGAACATACGCCGGGGCGCGAGCAACGTCGGCGGAGCGACCGTAAAGGTGGCTTTCTTGCACGGCGCCGGATTATCAGTCATTCGCGTCGGTGGGCGAAGGGCGCGCCGCAGGCCGTTCGGACAATGCAAGTGTTTGCTCAATATCTGTCGCAGCTTGCTCGCTAAATATTTTTAGAGCACGATGTTTTTTTTTTGTTTTTTTTTCCCGGCCAGGCGAGACGTCTAATCTGCCAGGGTATAAATTGGTGCGGTTGGCGCTCCGTCTAATGCGAATTAGCGGAATGGGATGGATTCCACCTTGTAAAGTATTTGCCGGTACGATGATCATCCAGATAAAAACGGGGAAGGGTAGGGATTGAGTGCAGGACTTCTGGGTTCCGCAGCGCGAGCTTTCGCTCGGCGTGCCCCGAGATCGAGTGCGCCAAGACAATCGGCCGCCGATTCCCCTTTGCTGCAGTTGGAGATATCGCTGCCGCTCAGACTCATCGGACATTCCCTTTGCACGAACAGCAAACTGGAACGAGTGACCGCATGTTCTTGTTTCCCCCCTCTGCCTCGCCTCGTTTCGGCGATCCACCAGTCACGTTGTCGGCGACCCGACGCGTCACTCCCGCGTGCGTGTGTACGGAGAGCGGCAGATGCCCGAGCCTTGCCATTACGGAGGCGAGTCGAATCGGAATGCGCGGCCACTGACCAGGGGAACGAGTTCGCGATGGGTCGCTCGCCGTCACTCGCCGAAGGCTTCCGCCACTGTGCCTTTCTTCCGGCGGCGGGCACGCTCACTCGGGCAACAGAAGAAGGGAGAGACGCTGGAAAGGCGACGCGTGTGTTTACCGTCGGGCCGTCAAGCTCCGTGAGCAGGGCAGCGTCGGTGCGATTTGGCAATTTGATCCGGTTCCAAAGATTCCGCTTCCACCGTTCGGCTTGCCCTCTATCTCTCTCCAGAATGCAGAGCGAACTATAGTGACGATGCTTATTGTTCGGTGCAATCAATGCTCTCTTTAGGTGTGGAAGTTGTCGTATCATTTTTATTTCAGTATCCAACGGGGGATAACTTGTTTATTCTATGAGTAGTCGTAACAATAAATATTTGTGACGTAAAAAAAAAAAAATTGTGGCGACTTATAGTATTGTTTGCCTCTTGGGCATTTCAAAAGTGTTACAACTGCGAGTTTTTTTATTTTTAAATTTACTAACCAGCTTATGTCGAGGTCACGCGCAGAATCGGGACGGTGAGTTGATTTGGCTATCCTTTAAATTTCCGTGAAACAAAGGTAGAGAAATATCTTCCTTGTCAAGGGTATGGTTACATGTCTCACGGAGACTTAACATATGGAAGCATATCAAGTTCAAAGTTTTTCCCTTCAAATTACGCAGTGTTCCGACGTGACCGTGCTTACGTTATGACCAATGTAACTGCAGGTTGGGTGGTGGAGGGATTATTGCGGTGAACAAGAAAATTAATGGCCACCGGCGATTCGACAACGAGACGTACGACGAATATGTCTGCATTGAATTGTTTGCGTCAAATTAAATGAGCGTATACATTCTTTCACTGTGCAACGTGTCTTGCTGCAAACCGACGCGATTACGATTTCGGTCGGCTTCGAAACTGCAAACACGGCGCTGACTCAGAGTAACACCGACGCATCGAAGCTCTCGGATAGCATTCGGTCGCACTCATTTCTTGGGCGTGCTCGCCCATTCGCAGCAGTTTGCACCAGTAGTGACAGCCCAGGGAGCTAGGTCACTAGTAATGAACGAGTCGTATATAGTCGAATGTATATAAAAAAAGTGGAAATGAGAGGCAGCCACGAGTTCTATGACATTCATGTATTCAGCACAGTTGTCGCTGTGCTTCACATCGAAATATTCGCGAAGTGTTCTTGAAGACACCTGGGTTTAGAAGTTTTAGGATTTTATGTACGTCTGCGAGTAAGTAAACGACTTCTCATCCAATAAAGAAACTCCGTAAATCTACGCATCGCCAAACACTCAATCTCCGGCTGGATAAAGCGTGAGCGGTCAGGACCAGGTGCCAAAATTTCAGAGTTTGTCGTTATCTGATTAAAAAATTACGAGAGAGTTTTGAAAATTTCAATGGGAAAATGGTGGCCGACGAGGCCTACGAATGCATAATGCAGATTGACGCCAGCGACCGAGAACGGACCCCATTTGCCCACCGAAATTTACATAAAATAATTTATAACTGTTGAATAAAAGGACGAGTTGTTTTGAAAAGTTCGTCTTTTCAGTACCGCGTTAGCTGTACATTTGGGCAGGGATTGAGCCGTCGGCGAGATACTTTTTGCGTTAATAAAAACGCTCTAATTTTGTTTAGGGAGACAGGCTAAAAATTTATATATATATATATATATATATATATATATATATATATATATATATATATATATATATATATTACCTGTTCTATTTTGCAACGCTATACAGAAGCTACGCTATTCTAGTACAAATGGAGAGCGCCACCTACTGATACAAGGTGTGTAAGGCAGAGAAAAAAAGTGAAAGACGTTTACAATCCCCTGTAACGCCGAATTAGAGCGCAGCTCATGAGGAGGAGGAGGGGAAGGTACGGAGAGGAGGGTATGCCCCTCCTCCCCTCCTCATCCCTACCCTCCCCTCTTCCTCTCCTGCTCGCCTCCCATTTAGCGGAACATTTTCGCTAAATTTTCCGTTAAATTAAGCGGGGAAATTTTTCCGCTAAATTTAGCGGGGATATTTACCAATAATGCAACGCGTGGTGACGTCACGAGTGACGTCAGTGTGACGTCATTATGGAAAACGTCCCATAATGCAACGCGCAATTACGCCGACGCCGACGCCGCTCAGGCCGGAAACGGGCGCCTTTGTAGCTGCGCTCTAATATCATAAAGCCCAAGGTAGCACGTCTTAAAAAGCACCCAGCGTTATATAAGTCAACGGCGCGCACGTGAGTCATTTCAGCAGGTGTTCGACTTTTATCATCACTTTCTGCTTAACCAATCAAATGTTGTTGTGTTACGAGTGATATCTTCCTTTATATCAGGTAAAGTATGTGTCGTTGCATTGCAAAATGATAGCAAGCGAGCTAGAGAAATAGAGAGAGAGAGATAGAGAGAGAGAGGATAATAAACGAGAATGATGCAAGCTTTATCCAGAATCAGAGCCTACATCCGCACTGAGTCAGCAACAGTTTGGCTCTGAGTGACTCCAATGCGCACCGTCGCCTCGTTTTTAATTTTAGAATTTTCGAAAGGTCTGGGCGTTTTCGAAACACCACCGCCACGCGCTCGCTTAGCCTTTCTCATATCTTCTTCGACTGCGTGCTCTTTTAGATAACCATTCGCCTAGGTCGAACGAAACACTTTTTTTTTTTCTGGAAGGTGCGAAAGAGCGCCAAGAGTTTTCTCGTGTCCTTTACTGGTGATTTGAGTAGAAATATGGCTACGGAGACTCGTTGCCTGGATAACGGAATCCCAGACGAGAACAACATCTTATGAAAGAGACCTTCACGTCGAAGAACGCGTACCAATTTACACTTGTAAGTGACTGAGTGGCACCGCAAGAAATAAACGCGCTGTGTCTTGGTGGAGTTCAGCCATTGAGACTTCTTATTTTTTCTATTCGTGATTATGTGGCTCGTATAGAAAGCGATCAATGCATTTTTACGGTATTTGACCTCGGTTCAACCCTAAAGGAGAAAAAAAAAAAGTACTATATCGTTATTAACAATACGCTTGTGGTTCCAGGTAATATATAAAAGCGAGGTGGACATTGTCTTTACTCGTGACATTTGTCTGGACCGTTTCGAAGCGTTCGAGCGCTTGCGAAAGTTAGGATTGGCCAGTCCCGTGAAAAACCGCAACATCTAAAAAGTCGTTTATTATTTTTTTTTAACTGATATTGCTAGGACTTGGGTTTCATTTAAAAAACAATACGTCGAAAACGAAAGCAATAGCGGGAAGCTTTTCCGCTCTAATTGTGGCGGAGATATTGAGTCTGTCTTTGACTGTACACCAACCTGAATCGTCAAGCTAAATTTCTATTCCGAACTTCATGTGACTCCCAAACTCAGAAATAAGAGAAATCCATCATAAATAAACTCCCGGAGCAGCAGAAAACACACCATAGATTATGTGTTTCCCGGCCTTCATTCGTGGGATTCAGAAACGTTTATTTATTTATTTAACGTATATTCACCCTCTACGCTATTTCTGTCCCATGTAGCACGTCGAACGCACACATGCCCAACTCCACCAGCTGTTTTCTCCGCGCCTTGCGGCTAGTGACATTCATTTCAAGCTGGCCCCGAAGCTGGGCGTGTCCTCGAACAGTTTCGCGAGCCTCCCTCGGTCAGCGGAGCGACAGATTGAACGAAAGGATCACAGGAGGCCTTGAAAACCTGCCGCCCCGGAGAGATTACGGCCCGTTTAGCGGGAACATACCGACGCGCGTGCCATTTGTCGTCGGTCGCCCATTTAGGGTTTGCTCCGAACTTGGGCTGTGCGGTGTCGTCGAGTTTGGAAACCTTCCAATGCAGCGCGAATTTGTTGTGATAGGAATATCGAGCCAAGAACGAGCGTGCATCTTGTTCTTAGATTTATCGAAGACTATTTCGGAGCAAAATGGTCAACTGGGCAGTTTATTTAGGTTAAACAAACAAAAAAAAAAAGAGCAGGAAAAGAAAGGGACAAGAGAGATTGAATGACACCAGGCGCCTTGTGAATCGGTCGTGTTCTTTATCCTCTTTGAGCGCCTTTCGCAAACTTAACCAACTTTTTTCGCAAACCCAATGGTTATCTGAGAGGAGATCACTAAAGCAAAAGTCAGGTGCGAGTGATTTATAGGTTATAGCTTTCTAACGGGAAACACAATATAAGGAATTTTGAAAGGTATACAAAAAAGCACTGGTGATTTTTCGCAGTAGCGTACTACCGTACGACGTGGGCAAGATGCCAAAATACGCGCGAAATACTGAAGAACACTTAAACATTTCGTACGTACTGAGAATTTCTGGAGATAAATATTTGAAAGTTAATCGACCTAAGGCACAAAAACAAGAGCTTAGCCTATCCACTTTTGATTTTTGCTTCGAGATTTGAATTGCTGTTCCTGACTTTCATTGTCTGATATGTGTTATGACATACTAGCGATTCCAGTTCCCGAATCTTGTTCTTAAAATGAAATTGCCCATGATTGCGATATAAGCTTTGTCGGTATCTACGCTAGCACGCGCATGCGACGCACTGAGGTGACAGCCCTATTTTTTTATGAAATTCTCGCCGTTATGCAGGGTGTTTTTTTTTATAAGCTCAACAGATTTGTTAATAAAAAAGGCAGCTACAATAATGCGGTTTGTAAAAGTGAGTTTTACGGCCAAGGGGACGCGGTGTAAGGGGCTAATCGCCAGGAAAGTGGAATAATGAACTAAAATTTGTTTATTTACTTTTTGATTAAAAGCTGGTTCACACTGCACCATTTTCTTACGTTAAGTTACGTTACGTCTAAGTCACCGAAACATTCGTGTCTCGAAGGTCGCGTGTCATGCTTTCTCCTTGAACTGGTAGCCTCGCTTAATACGAAGCACAGAGGTCCCGGTGACTTCAACGTAATATTTCGTAGCGTAACTTAACGTAAGAAAATGGGGCAGAGTGAACCAGCCTTTAGTCAGTCAGTGCTGTAGGCACAGCGCTGACTTTGCGCTAAGCGCGTGCTAAGGGGAGCGTTTAGCAGGATTTGTATCGCACCATCAAAACTGTTGCTCATGGCAGACGATAAGTAGCACCGTTCCACTGTATGTGGGAATCGGCTTTTATAGTTCCATTTAAAAACTTGCTGGGCGTCATCGAAAGCCACTAAATCAATATTTTTTAGAGGTACTTTGAGCGCGTGGGAAGCGTGGTAGTGCGCCGAATGTACCCCTCTGGCAACAGGTACAAAGCTGGGGCTATGATAAGAGACGGACATATTGCGCGGGAGTGTTATTGCATTGGTATCCTTGCTCCCGCTGTACTGAGTGGCAACTTTAGCGCACGTCTGTGCTTCTCACGTGCTCAAAGCTTTTCTACAAATTACTGTTTGAGTAGTTTTCGATGACGCTCAGCTGCAGGTTTCCAATTGGAACCATTTGGCTATTTTCACTGATTAAAATTATATTTAACAAGTTTTACTTAATTAGCCCACTGATCGTTACGTTAGCCCTTATACTATGTCCCACTGGCCGTATAACTGACCGTCGCAAACCGCTGAAGTGTAGCTTTCACGGCTTTCTCTAAACATATATGTTAAGCTTAAGAAAATAACACCCTGTACTAAAGCACAAATTGCTAGTTCTTAGATTATTAATTGAATAGAAGGCAACTTGGCCGAACGCCTACAAAGAAATCGCTCATGATTTTCCAAGAAAGGTATTTTGCCAGAATTTGAGGTACACCGAATACAATAGGTAATTTATAGTAAAATTATGTTGGATAACAGCTTTAGTTATTTATATTGTCCTTCAAAGCTGGAACTTAGATGTGTGCTGGTTAAAGAACGTACTTTTAGCTATATTTTTCATTGAGAGGTGACAATCCAAAATACCTCGAAAGTATTGCATGTATACTGTGAAAGACGTCCGCGACTTCACCTTCCTGCAGACAGGAAGATAGTCAATCACGGAGTAGAGAAGGAGGACCCCAGCGAATGAGGAAGCTCAAATGCAACTATGTCTGAAAAATGCGTTGTGCGCAGGGACACTGAGCGTATTCTGAGCTCCGTCATTGGCTAGTGTCCTTCGGTTACTCGCCAGTGATTAGCTGCCTCTTTCTTCTGCAAACACAAATATCACATACTTTTTTTTTGTAGAGTGTCAGATATTGGTGACTGCACCCGACAGAATTTATCTATTTAATTGTTCATTTTAACGAGAGAACACGGCGTTGCTGTTGTTTCATTAGATGTCTGGTTTTGTGGACAACATCTATTCCGATATTGTACAAGGGCTAATGATATACAGAAACCCTAATTTTAGTTGCTTGTGTTTACATCACTTCAGGAAATACCGATGGATGCTGATTCAATCGTTTGGCGTTCCGTACCCGACACCACATGGAATATATTTCTAGAGGCTCGCCGACCGGAAAGCGGTGTCACCCAGACGACGCAATCAGCAACGCGGCCTAAGCGGGAGACTCAGCCGACAACATACCTCCGCGATGTCTGTCGTCGGCGCACGACATCTGCATCCAGTGGCACTGAACAAACAAGGGCGTCTAAGGTTTCGAGCCGGCGACGGCCGCGCGCATGCCCGTCTACCCTTGCCTGTGGCTGCATGCAGGTGACTAGTGCGTGACACCTATACTATAGAATATAAGAAAACATCGTTTCGATGCACTAGGAGTGTAAATAACCTCTCAAATTTACTCCTTTCGAAGATCCGCGAACGAGGGATTCGTTTTTGGATATCCGAAATATCTCCCCTCGTATGGCACGTTTAGAAATACGCTTAGCACGCGCAGAAAATTATAATTAGCGAGGTAAGGAAAGTTGTTGAACTCTAGTGCTTACCGCGCGGTCTTTGCACGTTTTATGCGCGTAAATTGTCACATATGTATATATACCCACTTCGGATACTCACCGGTAGCTTTCATTATTTTGAAATCATTTTTGCAACTCTAAGATGTTGAAACGGTTCGTGTTACGATGATGCCGTGTTGCTTGCAAGCGCGGTCAAGTGTTCAAACCAGTCAGCCGCCAAAGACTGGCTCATCGTCCAGCCTGTTTACGTGTGGGACACTGTATAGTCACTGACAGGCTGAGGAATGCAGGGTACGAAAAATTGTAATCACGCGTCTTGCTTCGTGATTCGTTGTTTGGCGTTCTTGTCAGCTAATGACAATTTCATTGGTCGAGGAGCGATCAGGTAGGTGCTCGGCACTCGCCACGCTTTGCGCTGTCGATGAGTATGGGAGTGAGCCATTTCATCGAAGAGTTTTGGCCGAGGGCACGAACACATATCCGGCGTTACGACAAGCAACTAATATTGAAAGACGTTGAGACGAGGAATAAAGTGTTCAGAGCTTTATTGCTCGCCACTTATTTACTGCAGTTTGAAAGTGTGATACAAGTACTCTTGGTAAAATTTTATAGGGGTGCACACGAAAATCGAGTATTACCCTGGCCATACAGCAGGCATCCTTCCCTTTACCCTTTGCACGAGCCTAGCACGGCTGTTAACCATATCTATATCGAAGTGAAAACGCGTATTGTTTCGGTACTCCCCCCATACGTCGAAAGGACTTTCTAACCACTGCTAACCGCACGACGATCCGAGCGCACGACTCCGTCGAAACGAATCGGAACGCAGCTGATCGCAAAAGCGGCTGACGGCAATTAAAAACAATAATAATCGGCGTCGACGACGGCGACGACTATACGAGCGGTCGCGTTTCGCCTCCCTTCCTTCCCTCACCCTATCCTTTACCCTCACCTGGAAGTTGCTCAGTTTGTCTGGCGCGTGGTGGAGGTGAAAGAGAGAGGCATTGGACGAGGGGCGGAAGGGGAGAGGGAGAGAAAAAATAAAACGGAAAGTGCCGTTTCTCGCAAACAAAGCGTTATGACGGCGACCTGAGCGGTCGTCCGCGCGAAGTCGGTTCGCGCTGTGTGAGTGTGAGCGCGTGCCAAGAGCGGTGGTGTCTGTCCGCGCACATGATGATGGAGGAGGCTACAGTGTCGACGTCCGGATCGTCGGAAGGGATCTTGGTCGTGGTCGAACGCCCCCTCGTCGTGGAAGACCTCGTGGTGCCGCTCGTTCGTGTGCAAAGTGGCGGTGGTGGTGGTGAGCGGGATGATGCGAGTGAGCTGGTGACGCGTGGTGACGAAGCCAGCGAGAATCGTGTCGCCGCTGAAGTCAGTCCATGGGTGAGATGCTTATCCTCACGTCTGTGTCAGTTTCGCGATATGTTGTGTCATCATAAGTAAAAGCACAAATGACGTACAAACAGGGACTCATATACTGGAAGCGCAAGGCCACGGTGCAATGATCAAGCTTGATTGGTTTGGCCAGTTATACAGACAGAACAAGGTGGCCAGAATCGTGATGTCGCATTTTTGGCGCTGTTCGACTGGCCCCCATCGGGCCGTAGCGTAGGTTGCGCGTTCACTTAACGTGAAACGAAGTATATGGCTGTTGAAATGTCGAAAGGACGAAATGCTGGAAGGGGCTCGTTGGAGGCGTGTGTATGAAAGAAGTGAACGAGAATGAAAATTGGTTCGGAATTGTTGAACGACCGATAGAAACTTCGTGCACCTCCTTAGATGGAAACTTGATGTTTGTGTGCAAATTAACTAAAATCACAGACACACACACACACAAAACAAAGAATACACCGTCCATGGGCACGTAGATAATGCATGCCTGATAAAATACAAAGCCGACGGCCACTTTAGATTGTTTTGAGCCTGAACATACATTTGATAATAAGGCATTGCCCTGTTGTAAGATAAAAATAAAATATAGACAAAGTGTATGCTGCACTTTTACCCCTTTCTCTGCACCTTTACCTCTTTGTTTTCAATGAAATGTTTCATAAAATGCTCATTTGTAGCTCTTTTATGAACACTAACCTAAATGATAAATGATCAACCTCGGGTTTTTGCTTGCCTGTCAGCTAGGCGGTTCTAAGGGTTTATAGAAAAATCAGGTTCCTCATCATACAAGCTTAGCGTCAAAGATTGTTTATCAGAAATTATCTGAACGGAGGCGTCTGTTTGTCTGAAGAAACACGAAATAATATTTAATCACGTTGTCTGTCTACACGTCTGTCTGTCTAAACGTCCAAAGACTGTGGTGTTTAAACAAGAACAAGCAGACCTATTTGCTTGCAGAAACGTTCCTGCACCCCGCGGCAGGTTGTCAGGGTACACTGATGACTTTATTGAACGTTCGGCGGTGATCCTAAACGTGCGATTGTTTTATACTCAATTGTCTTTTAAACACAAGTAATCTGAAATGTATGCTTAGCGCTCTGGACTATAGTGGTGCAGCTGAGGCGTCTGGAAGTCACAGTCTGGTTGAAAGTTCTTTAGCGCACTTTACTCTTATTGTTGTGAGGAAGCACGAAACGTGTACACTGTAATGTCATCTCGTCATCGGGCCTCCGTGGCCCAAATCACGCTCCTTGCGACATCAGCAAGTCCCAAGGGAGCTCTCGTTGACCGTAAAACCAAACAGCTCGAAGGGAAACGTAGATTAGCTGTGTAGCTTTTTTTAACGACCGAAACTCCTGCGTTTTCATGTGCAATTGTAGAAACTCGTGAAACATAATTGTCAACGGATAATTATGCTTGACGAGTTCTTACAGTCACACGAAAGGACGCAAAAATTTCGGTCATAATTATCCGATGAAAATGATCTGTTGGCAAAGTTTCTACCTTGAGTGATTTTGTTCTCTTTTTAACTGTCGCAGCACTGACTCAACTAAGCAGGCGACTTGACGCAACCCAAGACCCTTTAACTCTTTTCCGAGTGACTCACGTTTATTGTCTACTGTGCATTTTAAACCAGTTCACGTTTCTGTCGAGAGGAAAGCTAATTCAGTCACGCTAATCTTTTTTTATTTTTATTTTCAGCGCCGTAAACTTTTGACGTGTTTTTCAAGCTGATTTCACAAGGGTTTCCGACGACGAAATATTACCAAAAAGTTTAGTTTGATAGTGTTTTTACAATAACGAAAATTCAATGCCTCATTCACTCGCAACAGAGATGACTGAGAGTCAGTGCTACGTCGATAAGTCAATTGATTCGTTATGATGGCAATATTGAAAGTGCTTAACTAAAATCAATACAAATGTTTCAGGTGGCATGAAGATCATTCCCAACTATAACACGTTCCTGCGGTATTTTTTTTTTTTTACAGCCTGCCAGGGCACATTATTGAAAGTTTTGTGCTACTTATGGGCCTGGAGGAAGGAACAAGCGAAGTTTTGCTATTTTTATGTTTTTAGCGACGACGAGGAACCATGTTTAGCTTAGATGTCTTATTCTTTCAATTTACAAGAACATCTTTGGTTTCATTCTCGTTTTAATACGTTATAATAAAAAGATTAATAATAATCCTTTATTTGCTTCGTGCTCCAGAACAACTTTATGATTTTGATGCGGTGCCGTATACATGCATTGGAAAAAGAAAAGTATACATCGTAACAATGCTGTCTAAAACAGTATACAAAAACATATTTTATGCTTGAAGAAAGCCAATTCACCAAAAATATAAAAATTTGGTGACTCTAGATTGTTAAATAATATTTACATATAAATTATTGGTGTCATTCTTTTTTTGAAGAGAAGGATAAAATAAAGAAGGGCTTCGGCACACCGGAGCTTGTACGTGAAAATAAGCAGAGCGGTACGATTTAGTGTCGAAGTTTCCGCGGATTATTTCGTGTGAAAACAACAAGTCACGAGAGAGTCTGCGAGTTGATAAACATTAAAGACGCGGACTTTTCTTTATATATTGGTAGTCATAATAACATCTTCTAATAAAGTTTGTATTCTAAATAATTCGAATAAAACGTTTTTGGACGGATTCAATACGCGTTGCATCAGTAGCCGACGAAGAATTCCATATTACACTGCCAAACTCAAGCTTTGTACGTACTAGACTGGAAAATAAACGAACAATGCATAACGTATCAGTGAAGTGATAGCAAGCCCAACATTCGGACTGAAGAGGCGACTATCTGCGTGACATGATAGGAAAAAGAAAGTCCGGTGTCAAAATAAATCCCAAGGTCGCGAACAACAGTGACTCGTGTAAATAGTTGCTGACTGAAGTACTTATGGTAAGATAAAATTTAGCGTTTTTGTGACATTGTCAGTAGTTTTGTATTGTCTGGATTAAGTAACAAAACATTTGCTTAACACCACTCAGAAACACGTACGTTATCATCCTGAAAAAAAAAAAAGCAGTCACCGGATGGTGGTATATTCGTAAATATCTTGATATCATCAGCAAAATTAATAGCTATGATTTTTTATTGCACAGTTTGAGGCCGTTCAAAAAAAATAAGGAACAAAAGGGGCCATAGAAATATCGGAGTAGCTGTTTGATATTTTTACCCAACTCTCACGACCAGTTAAATAGGTCTTAAACCAGCTAAAAAGTGGAATTGGTAAGCCATACTGGGATAACGTATAGAGTAGAAGATCATGATTTACTTTATCGAAAGCTTTAATTCTGTCAAAGTAAACAATATCTTCTTGGCCTCGGGAAAGAACTATGGGAACTGAATAATCAAGAAAAAAACAAAGATTCGTTTCCACTGAATGACCCTTTAAAAACCCATGCATTTTCATATATAATGAAGACAGTAACAAATATTCTTAGTTTGAGAGTTCATCTGTTCTAAAAACTTTAATAAGAAAGGCTTCAGACGTCGGCAGCTAATTTTACCTAACAAGGCTTGAAACAAAGTACCGATCCTTTTCAGTTTTTTTAAATTTTATTCTATAAAAAAATATACTTTGATCCGAAGTTGAACAAGCAACTTTTTATTTTGTATGAAAAAAAAAAAAGGAACAAAAGGGGCCATAGAAATATCGGAGTAGCTGTTTGATATTTTTACCCAACTCTCACGACCAGTTAAATAGGTCTTAAACCAGCTAAAAAGTGGAATTGGTAAGCCATACTGGGATAACTTATAGAGTAGAAGATCATGATTTACTTTATCGAAAGTTTTACTTCTGTCAAAGTAAACAATATCTTCTTGGCCTCGGGAAAGAACTATGGGAACTGAATAATCAAGAAAAAAACAAAGATTCGTTTCCACTGAACGACCCTTTAAAAACCCATACATTTTCATATATAATGAAGACAGTAACAAATATTCTTAGTTTGAGAGTTCATCTGTTCTAAAAACTTTAATAAGAAATGCTTCAGACGTCGGCAGCTAATTTTACCTAACAAGGCTTGAAACAAAGTAGCGATCCTTTTCAGTTTTTTTAAATTTTATTCTATAAAAAAATATACTTTGATCCGAAGTTGAACAAGCAACTTTTTATTTTGTATGAAAAAAAAAGAAGAAGAAAGAAACGGCAATGACTTTACTTCCGCCAAGCTCATTTCCTCTCGGTACTTTGGATGTTAGTGTATCCTGCTTTTGATTTATTTCCTCTTTTTAACGAAGCAGGCTGTTCAAGGCGCCGATTTCATCCGGAACTCAGAAGGTTTGTTTACGTGCTACGAGGGAACCCACTTATTATTACGCCGCACATAGTCATGCTCCCGTTTAGTTATATATCTCTCGGCCAGAAATTCCATCAGATGCAGTGGTTAAAAACAAATAAATTTGTAGCCATAGAAACTCTATTTAGAGGTGCATGAAAGCGATGGACCTACCTTTCAAAACTGTGACTTGCAAGGCACGGAAATTAGGAGAGCGCGTTTTCGCCCTTGACCTTCGATCCATCTCCTGATGATCACCTTGTGCTGATTGGTTGTGAGCATTAATTCTACTTCAAGTTTGTCTTTCAAATGCGTACCCGCAGGCCGTCGATTTGCATTCATTGTGACTCGCGAAGTGCAAAAACAAACTTGACTGGGACTTCGGTTATAGCCAAAGTTGGTTATCGTATACATATCGTACACAAATGACTATTGTGACAAAACCATTTTATTTCACTACGAAACCAGTCTCCACGTAAGGTTTACAATCGGCGACGGCTCCTTACCGCAGAATTAGGATAGGTACCAGCTGGTGGCCAAACCTGCTCGTTTCCTGTTGAAAAAAAAAAAAAAAATCCTTGGCACATGTGGGAGTTACTGGGCTCATTCCAAAACTGAATAATTACAATGTTAACAGCATAACGATACATTTGCAGTGAAGGGCTTTTGAGATGGCGATTGAGAGGCATTCGGCGTAGGCCTGTTATCCCCCCCCCCCCTTTTTTCTCGTTTTTAGTTAGTGTGTGCCTGTCTAAAGTAGAAAATATAAAGCAGAATGGATGAGCGCGAACAATGGAGCTGCAGAAAGTACCACGTAAATATAGCGAACAATAGAAGATAAGACGGAAAACAAAATATTTTAACGGACATGCATTGTTGTCGAATGAAAAGAAATCTACAACCAGTAAAGAAAGAATTGCATTCAGCCTTGGGCGGCAATCCGGACTAATCTAATTTGGAATATTGTGCAACTACGCATATAATGTGACTGACAAAGGCACGAAAAAAATAAATAAAAGTGAGATATAAAAATGACATGACAGCTCTACTAAAAGTAAGATTTCTGAAGGACAGTTTTAAAATAAATATACTATTAACAGAAAAAATTCTGAAGGCTATCGTCAAAGCGATTTAATTGCTTTAGGAATTACCCTCGATTAAACGTTTATTCCGAAGGCGCCAATAGAACGTGAAGAACTCGACGAAAATGAAAAAAAAAAAAAATTGTTCAAGCAAGATGAGAAAAAAAGTGGTGATTTTTTTTTTAGGAAAGTCACTTAAATAAGATTTATTTGATTCATATCAAATTTAAATTCCTTAGCAAGGTTCTAGTTTTTATCCTGGAGGAGGTAGAAAATCAAGATGATTTATATCTGAGATATAGACGCCACACGCCTTTTTGGATCACGGACAGCATGATTTATTTAACTAGTTAAAAGGCACTATTTACTATAAGACACCAATATATCATGACTTTAGCCAACCTGGACTTTAAATATGAGGAAACCTTCTGGAAAATAACTCGGTCAATTTGTTTCCTCTTGAAATCAACCAGCCGGATTGTCTACCGTCGGCTTCAGGCACACGGTGCCAATGTGGCTCTGTGGCCTGCTCCATATCAAATATAAATGTTTCCTAGGACACACCATAGTGCAAATTAACCAAAGAAAAAAGTCTTCAACGACATAGAATGGTGGACTCGAGCACAGATCGCGAGTCGGCTCTTTTCAATGACTTTTTCCTTTGTCTTAAAGTGCTCAAAGCTGTGATATGGTATCATAGAGGCGGCAGCGATATCCTATAGACCGACCTTAGACTCATCACTGAGATCTCTCTGTGGCTGCCTCTCTGAGAGCCTCTCTTCCTCTTCCTGCCGGTCATGTGCGCGCGGGCACATGCGTATTCTTTTTAATTTGTTTATTTGCTGTCGTTAGGAAATTACGTGAGTCAACACTCAGATTCGCTGAGTAGAGCACAGTTTTTCGCTCGTCTTCAGCCTGTTATAAATCTTTGTTGCTTTATGATTATTTCTTTTTGGCACAAAATGAATAAATACATGCATGCATAGATGATACATTTCAGATATTAAATTTTGAAGGAATCATTTGAATGAAATCACCATAAAAACGGTGCGACCTAAATATCGATTTGATCACATTGATCTTTATTCTCCGCCCTGATGTTCACGCTATAAACCTCTGATATTCATATAAACGTGACGTTCTAATACCCCTGTTACACGGGCACACTTAACCGCGGTTAACTCAGCTTTAACTGCTGTTACGCGGCACCACTGATACTGCACTATACTCTCGGACAGCTATTTTAGAAGAAGTGAAGAGCGCGCGTGCACTGCTTTGATGGGTGCTCAAGGTGCTCAAGCGCACGTTCGCCCATAGCTTTGACTGCATAGCCGCAGAATGTCCTCCGCAAATATTGTGCACTAACTGTGGCTTAGCGTAACCGCAGTTAAGTGTGCCCGTGTAACAGGGGTATTAGTTTACTAGAAAGTCGTGCTTGCGTTCCCGCTCTCGCCTTTTCGTAGGTTTTACAAATAACGCGTGACACATATCTGTTTAGCTTACACATTATATCTTATGTAAACTATAGTTCTTGCTTTCTTTGATGTCGTTCACCTAACGCCTGCGTACAAGCTACGACTCACAAACAAAAATTAAAAGAGAAAACAACCACTTGTACGCGCTAATTAGCATTAGTGTGCGTCCAGATTGTCATGGACTGTCAAGCACATTCGGAAGAGGTTTTGCGTGCTTGATGGCTTCAAGATAGACAGTCATTGTTGGTAGTCTTCGGCGTCTGCTTGCTCACGACGTTACAGCGGTACGTACCGACCTTGAAACTAAAAGTATCCAAGAATCTCTGATGTCGGAGGCAGCAATTCGATAAACAGTTTTGTTATTTCCTCCAAGAGAGGAGGTGATTCAAGAGGAAGTTAAGTTGCCCTCCATGATGTATACCTGGGCCTCACTTGTACTCAGTCGTCGTGGATACGCTATGAGCAACAGCGGATCGGCGGGGTTTTAACTTTGAGACTATAATCAACTTGAGGAACATTATGCATGGTGAATACTTTGGAGTCAATGTTGAACGTCTCTTTACTTGAGATTATATGCCGGATATTCGTGTCTATTACGTGAAAAATGAAAACATTACATAAAAGCTTGAGGTAGCTTTCGTTGTACCCAATGAATAATGCCGAAGTACTAGTTAAGCAAACCGGTGAATGAAAGATAAGTCTATTTTTAGATCAAAATTAAATATCCGTTTTATTGATTTTGAGGAATTACATTTTTATCTTTCATAAAAATGGTGGCGTTAGATTTTATCGATGATTGTATTTTGCTGGGTGCCTTGCGGTACAGCATCGACGTTTTGTTAGAATGTAAAATGTTAACATATTTTTGGAGTGTTTCTCAGATTTATACATCTGAGGAACGCTACAGGCATCGTTTATAGAAAAATTGTTCCAACGTTTTGCTTGAGAATTTAAAGAAGGTATTCTTCCAATGTAAAAATATTGCAGTGCTACTTTTATGGAGATATTGTACACAAAATACAATAAAAACTCAGATCGGCTATGAGAAGCAGAATAATCCTATACATGAAGATTTTGCAACAGGAACTAGCTTGCCTAATGTTTATACGACCCAGAAGCAGCAGACGTTTAATAACATCGTCTTTTAAGCTGCGAATAGATATTGGAAAATAACGACTTAAGAAAATTCTTATTGAGTAAGTTTACATCAAGAGATTTGTAGCAAAGTAAAATCTTACTGTTTGCAGTGGGAGTTTGACATGGCGGAGCGTTACAAAAAAGATGGAAAGATACAAATGCCAGATGTATAGCAATCTGAACTCTGGAACAGAAATGTAGTTACCCTACTTTCTTAGTCCTGTTCCAAAATAACGTAACAATCATTTTTGAATATTTGTAGTTTGGATGTGGGCCCCATAATCGCGCCATCTCCGTGCATGACGCAGCGAGTTTTAACAATCCTACAAGCTCACAGTTTGTAGCCTGCACATGCAACTAAATGCGTATGCATCCGGTTCAGAGTGAACGTCTACTTTATGGCCGCCATTGAACTAAGCCACCCAGTTGTAAATGTATAATAAAATGAGATTAAAGTATCGAATTGCCAACACCCAAGATGTCTACTTTAATATTTAATTCGTAAGCTAAAAATCCTCGACACGACACAGTGAGATTTTCGTAAAATTTTGTGCGTCCTGAGAATAAGCAGCATTAAAAGAGGTTGTTTTGATTACAAAAAACTTATAACAAATGAAAGGCAGACAAGAAAACTGACGTCATCAGGCTGTCACGTCATGCATTGTTTGCAAAATTTTTTTACGTGTTTAATAGTAGAAAACTGGTTAGTGGCAAGTTTGCGACTTCTTCATTGAATCATTATAGCTTCATAGCCATTTAAGTTTCTTCCAAGATGTTCAGGAAACTCAGTAATACTTTCAAAAAATTTATATTTAGTTTAACAATATAAACGAATACTCGAATTCATCTTGAAAACAAACACCATATAAGCTAATCCTTAAGGGCTTGGTGACTCAGGTATTCCTCTACAATGGTGAACAATACAACGTCGGCAACCACGGCGTACTGGTGAATGCTTTCAAAACATCCTCAGTCTCATACAAGCATATTTATTCAGAGTAGGTACCTTCATTCAAGCTCGCGTCTATTTCATCGACACACAGAATATACCTTTCAGTGTTTTACAACCGTTATGAATAGTATATATTTCTGTCGATTTAGATTTTATGCGAAGTGGAAGCTAAAATATGGCTTCTGTAAGTAATATTTCCTCTTAGCGGGTAAGCTGCACCTGAATGTTAGTTTCACAAAACAGCATCGACCTCTCAAAGTGCTGACATCAAAGCCTACAAGGGAAACGTCCATAATGCTCAAGCGATATGAATTTTATATAGCGTAAACCCCGAACAAATAAATGGTACACTGGTTATTGGCTCGTTGCTCCATTTGCATCACAGCATTTCGTGGCGGATAGAGCTGACAAAGGCAGCCTTAATGAAAATGTAACGCAATGCATGAATCCACGCATGCCCTTTAAGCAGTCTTGGGTATTAGCGCGATACTTATATCGCGCTACTGTAATTTGTTACCTTTTTAACTTTTAATTGTAAGTCGATACATTTTTCCGAAGTAACTGTAACGATAGCTTAAATACTTTTTTGAAAAAGTAACTGAAAATTATCTGCAAAGATACAGATACTTTTCGCGCAAAAATGGCCCTATTTTGTGAAAAATAAGCGGGAGAGCATTAGACGCGATAAAATAAAACAAGGACTAAACTTTTCTCGTCGGAGCAAAGTGCCGGCGCAGAGGGCATACGTTTTTCTACTTCTGTTTTTCGTTTTTCATCGCATGGAAAACGTCGTAGAGAATTTGCTTTATTTCAACCTTTTTATGCGTGGCTCTGGCCCCGTCGTCACCCTTTCCGGCTTCACCTAACACCCCCGCCTGTTCAACCAAGCTACAAAGTCACCTCGCGGAAACACGCTACTCGTAGACAGGCTCTGTTATGCTCCGACGTTGTGCGAAGCGAACATAGCGTAGTGCAGAACACGTGCGTTTCGTTGTCCGGCGAGCAACAACTCGATATCTGCGACCAATCGGTATCTGTGTGCGCTGCACTAGGCCGCCTTTGCGACACTCGACGTGTTAACTGTTCAACGCCGTACGAGGGCCCCTGTCGTCGGTGCCGCAACTGTCGCGGAGATCGCTTTCTTTGCGAAAGAGAGTCGCCGCCGGCAGACACTGTCTGACCGGGGCCACAGACGACGCTTCTACTGGGGTCCTAATCTGGACACTTAGCTAAACGGTCGGCGAGAAATCCCACGGCTATGATTGGCCGGCGCCAAGGTCAAGTGCGGCGTTGGCCAATCACGGCCGCTGGATTTCTCGCCGACTTTTACACCAAGTGTCCAGATTAGGGACCCTGGTCTACTTGCCCTTTCCCAAGGGTCGTGAGCTCGTGATCCACGGTCGAGTCTTTTGTTTTGCGATGCACACAATAAATTGAAAAAAAAAAAAAAAAAAAAAAACGGAACGCCTCCCGAGACGACCTTGTGTTGTTTTTGTTAACTCCTTTCTTTACCTTGTTTGATACTAACGGTCCTTTCCACTTTATTCAGTTCCGAATGGTTTGGCTTTCTGTTCCCCTCCCTATTATTACAATTGACCCGTTTGTGCATCGATATTTCCCTCTCCTGTCAGCTGGGAAAGGGGAATAATAGAGCTCTCACGAGAAAGAGAAGGGTAATAAATACAAATCGTAGTCATTGTGTGACTTGTCATCAATGTCATTATAGTTAAATTTAAATTAAAAAAAAAAAACGAAAGTATCTTGGAAGTAACTACGCTACTATGACAAAGTAACTGTAACCGCAACGTGTTACTTTTATTTTTAAGTAACTGTAACTGTAACGTAAATACATTTTGGATACACTATATCTGTAACTGTAGCTAATTACTTTTTAAAAGTAACTTCCTTAAGTCTGCCTTTATGAAAATGTCGAATCAGAGTATCATAGGGTATCGTAGCGTCATAAAAGACACTTTACCGCTCTGGCTCGGTGGGTATTTAGACAAAGCTCCCTGCGCGAAATGCGTTTCAGTTTCTGTCGCCTTTCTACCATTGTCACCAGAGGTCACCTTGCTTAGAGTCTCAGATCCATTCATCTCGATTCATTAGAGCAGTGGTTCTCAACCATCGATGTTTCGCGGACCCCTTGTGGATCGGCGGAGATAATGGAGGACCCCATTCGTGGTGAGAAGTTGGGAAAGGTATAGGTTAAATAGAATAATGATTTAATAAATGAATATAACTAGGGGCTAGTGTGAACTAGACCTCTGATACTGACATACACACGAGAAGACTGGCCCGAAAACTGAAACATTTCATCTCGACCTGAAAAAAGACAACTTTTATTGCCGGGCTTGACTGATGAGGCAGGACTTCGCGGACACCTAGAATGCTTTCGCGGACCCCAAAGGGTCCGCGGACCCCCATTTGAGAACCACTGCATTAGAGCGTTGAGAATCACACAAGTTTTGTATCGGTGCACGCTCGTGCGCAAAGCCAATTAAGATTGCTACCAGACCGCATGAATCAAGCGTGGAGTCTTCCAGGAAGAGATTCAGGTGCGGAAGGATGATAGACCATTCATCACGTTTGGCTCAAACAAGCCGGTGGACGGTCATCGGCGAGATCTAGTTATACGCCTCATCGTGGTCGTTAGATATAGCCATTCTTTATAGCAGTGTGAAGGCTACGAGAACGAACTCGTTGCTGGGCGCTTTGTCAGTTGCTTCGGCCACTAGCAGTCTGTTTATGGGAAAGGCTCGGTGTGAAGATAATTCATCGGCGCGCTCGTAACTCCGTATGCTTACTCTAGATAAGGTGTCAGTTGGTTCTAAATCCGAGTAAGCTCGTACAACATGTTTAATCTTAATTCGAAAAGGTTTATTAAAACAAGCCGTGAAAGGTAGACTAATGCTGTCTATGCATGCAGGCCATTTATACGGCCAGGAGGTTGTAATATAGAGCCTAATCCTCAGGATAATTCGAATAATTAATAGGGTTTGCCGAATGGTGGTTCAAATCGAATAGCGCTGCGTCATTCGTAGCCTTGACAGTGCAAGGCAAGTCAAGATGGCCGGTTCTTTCAACAGTGCAGAAGCTAGAGATGACGCTGCACTATTCTATTCGCACACCCGTAATAATTAACATTTTTTTTTAAATTTAACTATCTAATTAGTGAAAATGAACATGGTTCTGAAGCAAAGCACAAGGATGGTGGAAACCCGAAGGTTTATTCTGGAAGAGTGGCGCTTTTGGATCGCCGACGTTAGAGTTCCTGTATAGACCTTTTCTGCTTACTCTCGTCCCCGACCGCCAAGTAGGCACATCCGGTATGGGCGACGAAAAAATATCAAAACGTTTCAACCTGGAAATAGTAAAAAAATAGACGGGAGGCAAAACGAGAATGTGTGACGGTTACGTTTATGTCCTAAATGACGGCAAAACAATGTTTTCGCCCATACTGGAAGTGACGACAATTCAAGATGGCGGCGCACTTGTGAAAAAGGTCTATAGGCTCCCTACGGGAGCCAGAGTTGCGCGTTTGATTCCACGTGCCGCGTGCCGCCCTCGCTGCTATTCGCCGAGATTCGATCACGTGAGGAGCCGCATCAAGTGTCGTGCAGCAAAGTAGACGTGGCACGCGCCCCGGCGTACGTTCCCCGGCTTTTGAGAGCGCCGCGTGCCTCGAACGCGCGGCGCTGCTATTCGCCGAATTCAGTCATGTGAGGAGCTGAATCCACATGCCATGCATGAACGCGCAACTCTGGCTCCCGTAGGGAGCCTATTAGCCCCGAGAGCGAACACAAGCGTCGCTGTGGTCGGCCTTCCACGATTGGCCGAACGCTGACTATGACGTAAGAAAGGGGATTATCATCGACGGAAATAAGAGGAATGAAAGAACTTTAATTTTGACGGTGTTGGCAGTGTTCCTTTAAGAGCGCAATGATTTCAAGCTTCCACCATGCTATTTACAAACACCATCGAACTTGTTGTTTGCAAGGTAATGACGTAACAAGGGGGAACCATAAGAGGGCGCCACCACAACTTCTCGCCGCTAATAGACGCTTTCAGGCAGCTGTGCATGGGCGCCGCCATAACCGACCTTCAGTTTTTGTTTCTTCTTATTCCGTTCGCTCCACTGCATCATTACCACAGTAGGTCAGGTCATTGCCATTTTAGATTCTGCCGCGTCCTTCTAGCCATCATAGGCCCTTGTGGAGACTCGTCAACGCCCGCTTCAGTGGCTCGGCATCTCGGTAAGACAAGAGAAGGTCGGCTATGGCGGCTCAATCTGGCGCGCGCTGAAAGCGTCTATACAGGAACTCTAGCCGACGTCAGTCAGAATCTGGTCACGAGCCCCGGCGCAAGGCATGCGCTTCTGGGCTCGTCAGTCTCACGCGCTCCGCGCGTGGCGGGTGTCGGAGTACACAACATCTCTTTCCCCCTAAAAATGCAAGCGATCCGGCGGCTGTCGCTTGCGCCTTGACCGTCTGGGCAACACCAGGTCTGCCAGCTCCGGTTCGGGCCTCTCAGGGGAATTGCCGGCGCTGTCCTCCGCTACAGGCTGCGTAGGTAAGACAGGTTTCGCTGCTGGGTCCGCTTTTGATCTGTCACTGGAGCGGTCGGCACTCTCCTCCGCTGTTGTCCGCCTCGCCAGCTTGTCATCCTCCGTTGGGCCGTCGGTCTGTTGCGTGTGGCTGGCCTCTAGCTGCGTTTGCAGCGTCTCCCCAGCGTCTCGCTGTCGCAGCTGGTCTACGTGCCACCGCTGTTGTCCATCTGGCGTGTTGAGCGTGACCATCCGCCTCCCTTGCGTGGATGTTACAGTTCCCGGTAGCCACCTTGGACCCCGCTGATACTGGCGTGACCAGACGTGCGTACCCGGAGCAAGTAGCGGTGCTTTGGTGATTGAGGACGACGGGAGAGCCACGGCGTGCTCTGGCTCTCGATCGCTTGGGAAGAAGCTGGTTAGTCTCGTCCTCGGTTGATAGCCCAGCAACAACTCAGCCAGCAATTTGCCGTCTTTGACAGGAGTGCACCGGTAACGAAATAAAAACTTGGCAATCCGGTTTTGTAGAGTGTCGCCTTTGTTTTTCTTTAGGCCTTCTTTAAGAGTGCGGACAGCCCGCTCGGCTAACCCATTGGACTGCGGGTGATATGGTGCGGTTGTCAGATGACACACGTGGTTTTCTTTCAAAAATCGTGCCATCGCCGCGCTTGAAAACTGCGGGCCATTGTCCGATACGAGTGTTTCAGGGAGGCCGAAACGAGCGAAGATTCCTCTAAGGATATCAATGGTTGTGTCCGCTGTTGCCGTCTTCATTGGAGGCTCGTAAGATGGCCGTGTTAAACACGCACCAAGGCTTGTACCGCTACAACCGTTTGGCTTTCGGCATCGCGTCCGCCTCAGCCCTGTTTCAACGCCGCATCGAGTCACCTCTGCACGGCCTGCCCCGTGTGTAAGTATATCTGGACGACATCATCGTCGCAGAAAAAGAGAACGATACATCGACACTCCGGCAGGTGCTTCAGCGGCTACGGGACAGCGGCCTTAAGTTGAACCTAGCCAAGTGCAAGTTCCGAGAGAAACAAGTGTCGTTTTTGGGACACAAGATTGACGCCATGGGTCTGCACCCTCAGCGAGACAACCTCGAGGCAGTGACAGCAGCGCCGAGACCGACATCGGTAAGCCAGCTGAAATCCTTCCTGGGGTTAGTCACGTATTATGCCAAATTTTTACAAAATCTGGCAACGACCTTGGCTCCGCTATATCGGCTGTTGGCAAAAGGTGCGCCATGGCGGTGGGGTCAAGACCAAGAGACGGCCTTCCAAGAGGCGAAGCACTCCATGGCTGACGCAAATTTTCTGGTCCATTACGACCCCCGAAAGCAGTTGCGGCTGGAATGTGATGCATCACCGGACGGACTCGGCGCGGTGCTGTCACATCGCATAAACGGAAGGGATTTCCCGATTGCGTTCCGTTCAAGGACACTGACATCAGCGGAACGCAATTATTCTCAACTCGAAAAGGAGGCGCTGGCCTTGGTCTTTGGAGTTTTAAAGTTTCGGGATTATCTCTTCGGAAACCGCTTCACGCTGGTGACCGATCACAAGCCACTAACGGCACTGTTTCATCCGCAGCGGCCGATTCCCCAAATGGCGGAGGCCAGAATTCAATGGTGGGCATTGCTTCTCTCAGCGTACCAGTACGACATCGAGTACCGGAAAGGGCAGCAGAATGGTAATGCCGACGCCCTTAGTCGCTTGCCTTTGCGGGAACAAGGGGATGGCAGTAGTAGCGAGCTTATGGAGTACGTGTTGTACAGTCAGCACTTAGATGACCGAACTCTCTCTGCACAGCAGTTGGCGGCCCTGACCACCGAGGACACGATTCTCCGGCAAGTAAAGAGGTGGGTTCAAGGCGGGTGGCCACCACATTTACGCACAGAGCAGCAGCCTTTCCAGCCGTACTTTATCCGAAGGAATGAACTCACGGTGTCCCATGATCTGATCTACCGGGGTCATCGAGTGATTCTCCCGGAAACTGCAAGAGCGTGCATGCTGAAGGAGCTACACGATACCCATCCCGAGATCTCGGCAATGAGGAGTCTCGCCCGGACAGTGTTTTGATACCCGTGCTTAGACCAAGAAATTGAGAGACTTGCAAAAAACTGCCCGCAGTGCGTGCAGTGTTGGCCGATGCCCGCGGCTCAGGCTCCATCGAAGTGGCCAGAAACTAACAAGCGCTGGTGCCGCCTGCACATGGATTTCGCCGGTCCTGTGGACGGTCACATGGTTTTTGTCCTGGTTGATTCGGACACCAAATGGATTGAGGCTGTCCCAATGAAGAGCGGCGCTTTTGGATCGCCGACGTCAGTCAGAATCTGGTCACGAGCCCCGGCGCAAGGCATGCGCTTCTGGGCTCGTCAGTCTCACGCGCGGAGCGCGTGGCGGGTGTCCGAGTACACAACAGGTTCCACCTGGAAACTTGATGAGCATCATTTAAAACCGCAAAACCAGTCTATTTTAGAACAATTTGAAGCACGTGGTAGTCGCGGGGTGGCGCGAAAGTTTTCACTCGCCCGGCAGGCCCAAGGCCGGCGTTGCGAAAACGCGGATCAAAAGATTACCATCCCCGTTTTCGGACCGCCGGCGTTGCTTTTTTTATCTCGACCGTAAACTTTAGCGCATTGCCTCGCACTCGTTACGTCCTTCAAATCATCCTAAAAATTGACTGATTAAGTGGTTTTAGATGAGGCTCAGCAAATTTCTAATTAAAATCGTACGTTTAGATTCACAAATTAACAAAAAGACATTCAACAATTTTTCGTTTATTACCCGACTAATGGTGAAGATTAGCCTCCTATATCATGTCCCTTTGACCGCATAACTCTTCCGCGAAAACAGCATTAGTCTATCCTTTCACGGCTTTTGTTTAATATCTCTGTTTGAAATAAAGATCAAACCACCTGTAGAGTTACTGAAAGCACAAGAAACGAAGGGCGCGGCTTACTCAATTGCCGCTTGTTGCTTTTTGATTCGCGCATGCGCAGAAATCATGTTGGCGCGAAGTGAAGCCTCTGCGCGTGCGTCGCGCACACAGCAACGCCACCGCAGCGGTGTGACGTCAGAGCGGCGCTTTGGTGTATAAGGAGAGCAAGTGTTCCCCAAATGCGTCTTCGGAACGGAAGGAGGAGCACGCCAATCAAACGGCGACATAGAAAGCGCAGGGGAACGCGCGATGACGAGGCTGCCAATCGCGCGCCGTCATTGGTTGAGGTCGAGTGGAAACAAAAGCAAGTGGGAGCGTTTGGGGGATAGAAACACAACAAAAGAAGAAAAAACGCATGAGTAAAGCGCAGACGAACTTGCACACTGAATAGCAGTGCGTCGCTTGCTCACGCGATAACTTTGGTTTCTTTAAAAGTTAGGTAACTTAATGACATTTTGCCAGATTCTTTCCCCAGAAAGTTATGTTCAGACATGTAACTTTAAAGAACTCTAATGTGTGCAAGAAATAATTACATAACCTTTTTTGGGACTACTAAATTTGCAAAAACAATGTGCCAAGTTCTCATTGCCTTACTGGCAAAACTAATTCAAATTTATTAGTAGGTCGGAGCTGCAGTCTTCGGGAGTATTGTCTCATTATAAGAATTGTTTGACGCAATCGAAGGGGCATTTCTGAGCCTCCTACATCAATTTGACGACGCGTGGACTGCGTGTAGCCCGAACGTTGTTATCGTTCATGAATTCTTTGACCTGGGAACATCTCTTAAACCTCAGTGACAAAAGTTCTATAAAATATTTGGCGACGGTTATCTATTACTTTTGGCTGGCTCATTTGATATTATCGTGTTCAGTACAATGCGATATTTAATCTGGCTGATGGAAGTGACCGTTCATGTTGAGAATCTACCAATTATATTTCCACGGTTCCGTATCTTTTTACGTCGTCAAAGATCGGTGTTAATTTTGAACTTTTGTGGATCTTCAATTAAGCTAAAGAATTATTCGAGCTCTGGGAGTTTCTTGACCTTCATTCGTTTCAGTTATATTAAAAAGAGGCTCCGTCCTGTTAATTAAAACGTCTCGAAGCTTGCCTTGAATAACGGACAACCTTTGTGAATACATTACTCGTTTCCAATTAGAAATTTCACTGTGAGGCGGAGGTAATATATTTCCGACACTGGAAGTTTAGGTCATTTGGGATTGCGAGATTGTTTAATTATAAACGAGACCTTTATTTTTGCTAAGTCAGCCTTTATCAACATAAGTATAAGGCTGTTCTGGAAGGGTGCTGAACATGTTTGACATTGCTTGGTTAATTTTGAAGAGAAGAGGCTTATGTGGCCTCTTTCCTTGTCCAAAATCATTTGGGCGGCTGCCCTTAAAATATTATTAAAACGTCCAATTATCTTTTTGACTTATTGAATATATGACCGTAATTTGTGCCGCACAAATAGATGATTATAGAAAGGTGGAAAATTTTCAAATCTTTGATCGAGACATTTCGGGTTATCTTTCGCTTATACATGCCTCCCGATGATTTTTTTCTAGCGCTTCGTTTTTTTTTTTTCAGGGCTTACTAAATTGCTGTTTATTGCCTATTATTGTTCCTCGTTGTGCTGCAGAGTGACGGCACGGTAGCTCTACTCTCTTAAAAATTCCTGCGCACTCTGGCATTACGCAATGCAAGCATGACGCTTTGCATTGCGTAATTGATGCCTCAGCGTCGACTTCATTTTTAGGTCGAAACGAATGTTCCGCCTCATCATTCGCTGAACTGATTTCGTAGATCGCGGAGATTGGCTATTTGAGTGTTTTGGGGGTAAGAAAAACGGGCAGGCATATTTTAGAGTGTATATATAGCGCCACGCGCTCTTCAGACGGAAAGAACAAAACACTAAAGAAACTTAATTATATGATCAACACACAAAAACAATGTGTGAGTTTCATTTCTTGTAGAACACAAGACAACCTATCATGGCAAAGATTAGAAAGATTTCAGCGAACGACGCAGCACATAATACGATTAGATCTGAAAAAGTACGATGTGCGCAGAGGCGATGAGCAAGTAGTAGCAAAAGTATTCAAGTAGTATTCTGAGCTTCGTCATTTGCAGGGATCTTTTTCCTGTTCGTCGCGACTTGCTGTTTACGTATTCTAAAAGGCAGCGAACTCACAAACATTTATTTTCGAAGCCAGTAGCATACATGTTTTAGATCTACGCGGTTCTTGCCGCTTGAGTCTGGATTTTCGTCTGCGAACTATCTAAAATGTTAAATTAAAGGAGCGGTGCAACGATATTAAGTTGGAATGTTTTACACTTTACACGAGCTTACTGGCACTAGTGGGACTTATGGATACTCGCACGCAACGCCACTGGCCAAGAAACTCCTTTGATGCGGTGTAATTTCAAGGACAAAGACGATCATTTTCATTCAATCTCTCCTTTGCAAAATTTGATGACGTCAAGTGGGGATCGCAGTACACCCATATGACGATATTTGAATGCGGTTCATAGATTGGACCCGAGGATTGCGTGGGCACTCGATTTGGGCTCGTGATAATTACTAGCTCGAGAAGCATTCGGGTAGTGGCCCGTGTCCAATCGCTGCAACGACGACAGTAGTCGAGCCATAACAATGTCTGGGACTCAGCGCGTGTCCTGTGCTTTGCCAACCCCAGCGCGTGGCTATGATCAACATTGGCGGCATATAATCGACTCCAGATCACGTGTCCGCTTGTTATGGCTGCGAGTTGAGGGGGTGAACGCTGCTCGTTTTTCTTTAATTGTTTTCTGGGACTTCTATTGCGCTGGGTGAAAAACAAACGCGTGTTTCATAGGTCATTCAGGGATCCGTTCTAAGCGGTATTTGCGCAAAGTACAAAAATTGTTGCATCGCTCCTGTAATTGGGTTGCAACCCACCTTCTAGAGGTTGTCGGCGGCAACCTTTCGCAGCGGCTGGCCGAGTCGTCATGAAGCCGACACGAAGGAGGCCGGACGGCAAGTCGCAGAGGAGGAAGGGAAGGGGGGAAGGGAAGGAGGCAGGAGAAGAAAAGTAAAAAATGAAGTGAAGACGTTTCTGTCTAACCCTATTTGAGGTCAAAACTGCCGTGTGGTCCTTGAGTCTCTTAGGAAGCTACAGGGGCGGCTTTTCTGGTGCCGTGCCGTAGTCCGCTCACCGCCCGCGGGCCGTTCTAGACCATTCCACGTGCAGCACGCCGAAAACACCTATAATTGTACAGCACACAAATAATAACAACAAATTAAGGCATACAGGCGAAGTTTTCTGAGTGCCTATAACTGGTGTTAAATTAAATGTGAAGATTTAAAAAAGAAAAAAAATGATATGTCGACATTGCTTTTGAGCTCTGCTTTTTTTTTTTTTTTGGTAATGGCAGTATTGCTTTAGTTGAAAATATTCCGTGGGAGCTACGTTTTGTGGCATCAGTTTATTTAATGTTACCTTACGCTGTATTACCGCGAACTTTCCCTGGGTGTGTACCACCTACCCCTTGGTTGCGACACTTCGATATCGAAACCGAAGGGCCGGTGTTTATCTACTGGAAGTTTGTGGTACTCCAGTTCTTTGAAATAAGTGAAAATGAATCGTATTCAGGGGTATCGTCAACACTATTTTTGTACACAAGCGTAACGAGACCAGAAGAAAGGATATCAATTTAAATATATCTTGCTCGTTGAGTATGTCCCTCAACGACATGAGCGTCACAATAAAATACTTCTCTATTTTCATCTAACATGGTATTCGTCAGTCTGTTATATAAGTCGCACTTCTTTGTATGGTCGGTGCTGCGAAACTGAATTGATAACCCCGCAAATGCGTACTGGGATCGCGATACACATGCTCGCGGGAGAAGCTTTTCAATATCCGCGGCACTATATCTAATACAGAATGAAACACCCGTTTTTATATTAAATCATAGCTTGTCCCGTGTTAAAAAAATGAATACTAGTCGTAGCGTTGCGTAAGACGCAGAGAGGTAAATCTTAAAAACATAAAATATTGCGATTCTTCTAACAAAAAATACGGCACTTTAACGAAACGTTTTAACGAAAAATACGACAAAGGGCGGTTTTGTCTGACGGACTTTCGCTTCGAAAACTCACGAGAATTCATGTAGACGAACCATAGTCGTTTCTCAATAAATACCGTTAGTCATTCAGCGTATAGAAGCCGGCGCAAAAAAAAAAAAAAAATCGAGACATTGTTCTAGATACAGCCCCGATGGATATACCGTGAGAACGGCATCTTGGGCCACTTGATTGAACATGTTACCGACTTCAGAACTTCAGTGAGACTTCTCTGGGCAAAAACCAAGGATGAGAAGGGACCTCTCCGGCCAAACACGTTCTCGACTCTTCTTGTTGAGGGAAGACGGGGTGGCCTCTAGCCATAGATTTACCAAAAACGAAAACGGCGATGATAAGAAATCGCTTGCATGTAAACCAATAGTAAACATGGAGGAAAGTGCTTCACTCCAAGTGCTTTGGAGCGAAATCAGAGAATGTTCTAACATGCTCCTATTAATCTTGTCTGGTGACGTAGAGCTAAACCCCGGACCAATGAGTATTGAAGAAACTCTCCATAAATTACTGGATGGACAGGCAACCGTAATGAACGAAATTAAGGAAGTAAAAGGAAATCAAGCTCGAGTGGAGGACCGATTTGAGAAACTTTCTGAGAGGTTAAAGAAACTGGAGGAAGGCGACCAGTCATTGAAAGTATGCGAAAATCGCTGTCTTTACTTTACAGAACACCGTAAAAGAAATCTAAAAGAAACCGGTCGAAGTAGAAGATAGAAACAGAAGAAATAACCTGATCGTTTTCGGTATTCTTGAAGCGATAAACGAGACCGAAAGTGACTTGAGGGAAATGGTGATCGGGTTACTGTTTTCCCAAAAATATAACGTACGAGTGCAAACTGTTGAGTATATATTCACAGGCTGGGGGCTAAACGCGAAAACAACACTGCAGTCTAAGAAATGCCTGCGCGTCTACTTATCCGCAAAGCACTAGTAGCGCCAATCTCTGCGATCTACGAAATCAGCTCAGAGAATGGGGAGGCGGAACATCTGTTTAAATTTCAAAATTAAGTCTGCGCTGCGGCATTACGCAATGCAAGTATGACGCTTTGCAGTGCGTAATGCCACAGCGCAGACTTCATTTTTAGGTTTAAACGAATGTTCCGCCTCATCATTCGCTGAGATGATTTCGGAGATCGCAGAGATTGGCGCTTCGTGTGTTTTGCGGGTAAGTAGACACGCCGGGATTTTTTTAGAGTGTAGACCGGCGATTATGAAGTTCTTTGACTAAACCGAAAAAATGCAAGTGCTACGGAGCTGTTCTAAGCTCAAGGGTATAACAATATCTGCCTCAAACGACTATTGTAAAAAAAAAAAAATCACTAGAAATAAGAAATCTTTTGTGGTAAAGTGCTAAACCTGATAAAGACAGAGGTTCCAAAGTTAGGCTGCTCAACGCCAAGATACAGATCGCCGGGAGGAAGTATCGCTGGGACTCGGAAAACAAGCGTCGCTCACGAATTCCAAGCAAAAAATACCGCGTTTCTACGTGACGGCTCAAGACTCCCCCCCACCCGGCGTGACTTCTCGTTAATAAATCTAAACGCGCATAGTTGGCTTAACAAAGTTGATAATTTTAGAACGTTTTGTTATCACACAGTCCCGACGTTGTTGTTGTCACTGAGACTTGGTTACAGAGCAATATAAACGATAGCGATATTACCCCACCGGATTATAAAATATTTCGGAAAGACCGAAAATCACGTGGCGGGGGAGTGGCAATTCTTTTTAAGCATCACATTGAATGTAATCCTTTGTTTAATCAAATACCTGATCATGGAAGCCTTTTCTGTCAGTTGAAATAGCATAACAACTTTATTACTATTTCTGCCTTTTATCGTCCACCTGCTGCACACATATCGTTCATGGAAAAGCTCTATGATTACATTGAAGCAAATATAAAACACAGACCAAATGTAATATTAGCAGGCGATTTTAACCTGCCAGGGATTTGCTGGGATGAATTACCACCGGAGTTAGCGACGTGGAACACTTTGAATTCCTTTTGGACTGCTTTCAATATTACGTTTACTCATGTTGTCGGTCAAAGTACTAGACATGGCAGAACAGTTTACTCTACCCTGAATTTGAAATTTGTAAGCAAAGAGCTTTTGAACTGTGGTGTTTCGGTATGCAACGGGCTGTCAGATCATGACGTAGTCTTTTTGACATGCTATCTAAACGTAAATGAGCCCTAAAAAAATTAAAAGATGAAAGACTTTTACAATTCCCTGTATCGCCAATTTAGAGCGCAGCTCTTGAGGAGGAGGGGAGGGTATTGAGGGAAGGGTATGCCCCCCTCCTCATCCGTTTCCTCTCCTCCTCCCCTCCTCCTTTTTTTACGCGCGAAACGGGCGTCGTCACGCGACGTTTCGGCACGGTTACGTGTCGGCATCGTGCCGAAACGTCCGCGCGGTGCATTATGGGAAACGTCCCATAATGCACCGCGGCGACGTTTCGGCTCGGTGACGCTTCGGCACCGTGGCGAAACGTCCGCGCGGTGCATTATAGGAAACCTCCCATTATGCACCTCGGTGACGTTTCGGTACGCTGACGTTTCGGTACCATGCCGAAACGTCACCGCGGTGCATTATGGGACGTTTCCCATAATGCACCGCGCGGTTACGCCGACGGCGACGCCGCTCAAGCCGGAAACGGGCGCCTAAGAGTTGCGCTCTAAAACACCCGAAAAATTTTGTAAGGAACTTTGATCGTGCAAGTGACGTTCATATTTTAGACTACCTTGAGGTAGCTTTGTCCAATTTCGGCCGTCCTAGGCGGGTGAATGAAGTGTGGGAGGATTTTAAATGAATAGTAAACCACTATATTCAACAATACGTTCCCCTGAAACGAGTCAGAAAAAAACGCTACCCATGAATTTCGAGGGACATCCTGCAGTTAAAACGGCAGGTGAAGCGAAAGGGCAAAAAGAAACCAAAAAATAAGCAAGAAGTTTTGTGTCTTTCTTGATTGTTAAAGGACCGCTTAGACGCTTCAAAGACCATTTCTCTTCTATGACTATGCAAAATGTTATGAAATCAGACCTGGAACGATTTTGGCGCTATCTGTCCCCTGCGATAACGACTTTTCCTAGTCTTGAAGTTGATGGTCAAGTTGTTGATAACCAAGAGAGTGTAGCTAACGTGTTTAACCATTTCTTCCAGTCTGTGTTTTCTGGTAATCCGCTCAGTGCTCCTGTTGATGACAAGGCAAGCATTGGTGCTAGACAGCACGGATGTACCATGGTAGACATTTTCATTTCTGAAGCAGGTGTTTTTCTCTTTTGTTAGATATCAAAATTAAGAAATCTGGAGGGCCCGATAATATACTCAACGTATTTCTAAAACGATACGCCGAGTGGGTGTAAAAATATTTAGAGCTAGTATTCCGGGCCTTTGTATCCCAAAGCGCGGTTCCGTTCGACTGGCGCTGCGCTAAGGTCGTGCCTGTTTTTAAATCTGGAAATAAATCGTCCCCTACAAACTACAGACCCATATCTCTGACAAGCACGTGTACAATAATAGAGCATGTGGTGTCGAAATCGTTATATGACTATTTGGAAAACGGTCAGCTTCTCTACGAAAACCAGCATGGTTTTCGTAGAGTCACTTAGCTAAGTGAATGCGTTCACGTAGTTTTCAAATCTGTCGATAAGAGAGGTCAGACAGACGCAATATTTCTAGATATGGCAAAAGCTTTTGACCGAGTTCCGTACACTAGTCTTATATATAAAATAAAAAAAAAATATATATATATTGGGGTCAGTTCCCAATTGGTTGACTGGATAACAGCTTGTCTGGAGGAAAGAAAACCTTTTTGCAAAATGAACAACACTGCGTCTAACATTCTTCCAGTAACGTCGGGTGTCCCGCAGGTCCCAGTCTTATCTTAATATACTGTATATAAATGACATTGCTCGATGCATTCACAGTCCTATATCAGTGCGGTTATTTGCGGACGGTTGTCTTATTTAAGCTTACGTTAAAACTAGGAAGGACCAAGATAAGCTACAAATTGCGTTACAGAAAATTAGGTCTTGGTGCCGAGAATGGGAAATGGTGGTTAATACTGATAAGACCGTACTACTCCAACTTTCAAATTAGAAAAATAAGTAACTTGATATATACACAGTGAATGGTTTTCCTTTGAAAGAAGTGACCTCGTACGAGTTAACTGACAATTGCAACAATTGAAAATAATCTAAAATGGGGTAAGCATGTCGACAACATCTGCTGTTCTGCAAAACGTACGCTGGGATATTTAAAAATAAATTTTAAACATCCATCTCTGAGTGCTAAGCTCTTGGTATAGAAAACTGTCATACGATCCGTTCCAGAATACTGAAGTATAATATGGGACCCACGTAAATAAAAACAGATTCAAACGGTAGAAAAAGTACAAGGACTTGCAGCTCCTTACATACTAAGTAGATGTAAACGAACTGACACTGTTAGTGCTATGTTGCAACAACTTAGGCTTGCGTTGCTTTCTGATCGGCGTAAGAGTGCTCTGACTAAAATACATTGTTATGCTGTTCTACGTTTTTTTTAACATTGATTGTACCCAGTATTTAAAGTCTTGGTTAATTCGTTCACTAAGAAATAGCCACGGCAAAATGATCCAAGCAGAACTTCATTGTTCACTTTTTCCTAAAACGATAGAAGAGTGGAATCTTCTCCCACAGGACATTGACAATTCGGCTTCCATTGTAGAATTTATGAACAGACTGGGGCACTTCAAATATTAGTTATTTTTGAGACTAGCACCTAATGGCACTTGTTGGAAACCTGTGTGCTGGGAGTTTGCACGTGCGCATGTTTTCTTTGTTAACTGCTACAGTTGATTTTGTACGATTGGCAGAGTTCTTTTTTTTCAATGAATGTGTAACCACGCAAGTGATTTGTTTTGTAATTGAAACACTGATGTTTTATTTTTCATGTACTTTTGTATTCTCTCTTCTGTAATGACCCCATGAGGGATGGACAGTATCTTAAATAAATAAATAAATAAAAAGCTCAGTCAGCATGACGAAATAGTATACTGAGCCTATACCTCTCCTGCGCGTATCACCAGGGCGGAAAATACAGAGTTATTGGGCTATGGACGCATGCGCGGCGTTTGATATTCCGCTAATTATTGGGCATGTTTGGAAGAGGTTCCTCAGCAAAATAAACAAGGATAGCGGTGCGCTGAAGGTGATTGATTATCTTAGTGTCCTATAACCTCTCTGCGTTCTCGGGTAATCTTGATATTTTCGACAGAGCTCGAACTCCATATCGACTTCTCAAATTCTTTTGCAGCGGTAGTTGTGAAAGAAACCGAGAACGAAGGAATGTCGGTGGCGTTCGTACGCAAAAACCCACGTGATCTCAGAAAGGGAAAGAGAGAAAGATAGAGTGATAGCACTGCCGCGTTATCACTTTCTCCCCATCACCGTCGCCTGTCGCCCAACGAAGTCATCTATGGCTAGACGCGCTGTCGCTCCTTCTCTCACCCTTCCCCCTTTGCCGCGACCACCTTTGGGTTCCGGAAGGTTTTCCGACGCGTCTACAATTCGCTGTCCGTCCGAAGAGCGGCAATGCCAAGGGCGCCACGCTGAGCAGTGTAGACGGACGGCCGCAGCGGCACGAGGGCAGCAAAGGCTAGTCTGAAGCGCGAAACACATGCGCGTCAAAACTGTCCGGTCCGGCGTGCGAACTGTCGGGAAGATGGCTGCTCCGAATCGCCGCACAGGACGGTTCGCGACACATGGTTTCCGACGCGTCGTTGCGTCGCTCCGTTCAGCTCCGCCCAGTTTCGGGTATCCCTCTACCGAATGGATGGATGAATGCTAATGGCTATATATATAACGGGCGGTAGCTCGCGCCACCTAGCCTAGAAAACTAAAATACTTCCCTCGCCCTTAGTTTTTCTGACTTTAAAACAAACATAATATTTTTATTACATTCTGTTAAAGTGTGCGTGTATAGAGATATTCCGTGAGGTTACTTTTCAGCTCAACATCACTTAATCGCAATGGACCGCAGCGGACCTTAGGAGCCATCCCAGCGAATCGAGCACTGCGTACAAATCACGTGACTACGCACACCGAGCATTGCTGCGTCTCTCCCGAAGTTCACGTGACACTCACACGGCACTGGAATGGCTCGTAGCGTCCGCTGCTCTCCATCGTAAGGTGAAACGGAGTATATTCGGGTTTCGACGGCCTCGATCGGTCCCAGAAGGACGGCTTGCTATGGCGCGCGAGATCAGCAGCTTGTTTTGTGCGCGCGAGAAAACTCGATGGCGTCCATCACTTTCACCGCGCACCGCCACGTGTGTGTGTCACAGTGTGTGTAGGCGTTGTAAAAGAGGGGGAGATCCGCTTCCCCGAACTGCCCGAACCACGAAGCGCCTCCTCACCCGATCGGGCCGAAAGTCACGTGACAACATGACCTTCGCGCCATCCGTGCTGCCATTGGCTGCGGCCCTCCGAAAATCAGACAGCCGTGCGGCGATATCTAGCAAGTTGAAAGCACGCCGGCGCCGGACGGAGGCCCTGTCCGACGCTCCGGTGCGACGACCTCTCGCCCTCGAACGTCGTTCCGGCGGTTCGCACGTCGGATCGGACAATTCTGACGCGCATGTGTCTCGCGCTTAATACGCGCGAAAGGCAGCACAAAAGAACACCTCTCACAACCTCCAAAAGCGCATCTTCTACAACTATTCTAAAAACAAAGCGGATAAAAAAATACGCTCAAGCACACTGACGAACAGCAAATCTTCTAAAGCATATCTTTTAACGTACGCAGCAGTTGTCGATGTGAATTTCAGCACAGTTTGTGTGGTCGTTTGGAAATATTAAAGCATGAAATGCTTTTTAACGCTACACAGCAATCCTGAAACTTTGCCCATCCGTCCGTCCGTCCATGCAGTTCCCTCTAAATGTAGTGGAGAAACTGATATTGCCGCGGAGCGCAGCTGACCAAGTAGGCGGCGCGCCCGTGGCCTTACGGTTATCGCGCTTGCCTTCTACGCAGAAGGCCAGGGTTTGATTCCTGGCCGCGGCTACATATTTTTGTTGAAGCTGTAATGTGATGTTCTGGTAAATGCGAGAACCGTCTTCGATTCGAGGTTAGAATGTTCTACGCGCCGAACCTTCTACGCCGAATGCTCCAGAAGCCCACGTGTGTACGAAAGGGGCTCCGCGTGGCAAGCCGGAGTCAGTTTCGCCCCAGCGTTCGACTCTGCTCTTTCACCGACTTCGACGTCCGCGACGCTCTACTGTTATTTTTTGTTTCCTTCTTTATTTTGGGCACAAGTTCGCCCGATTAAACGTTTAGTTTACTCAGTTATTTTCCGCCTCATCACTTGTCATTCGTGACAATATCACGAAACCTATACACTTTCTCAGCTAAATTTAGCAGAACAATTGACGTCACGTGACCTATACACCGATTCAGCTACTCGCGCGAAAAAATTGACGTCTTGTGACCTACACACAAGTCCAGTTTCCCCGCTAAATTTAGCGAGGGAAATCGACGTCACGTGATCTGACGTCACATGACCTATACAAAATTTTAGTTTCCCCGCTAAATTTAGCGGGACACAGCAATCCCATCACCAATTCTCTATGCATTCATTTCATGCATTCTAGAACTCTAAAAACAAAAATCGCTGCCAGTTTTTTTTTTTTAATTAGGAGGATAACGTCGATGCCATTGAAAGAGTCCCGACGGGAGTAACATAGATCGGCCGCATGCGCCTCCTTTCGGTTTCGTCGGAACGAGGGGTATGCTAGTCGTCAAAATATTGCAGGCATGACGAATGCAGTCGCTCGCTGCGTCTGCGGCGAACGGGTTCGCCTACACGCGGGCGCGTTTCTTACGCGCCCGCGCCGACAATGCGACGTCCTTGTGGCGCTTTGGAGAGACGCACACGCTTTCACTTAGCGGCCGAGCTGGAAGACGACCAGACCCGCGGTGACTGTCAGCGTCCGTCAGCGCAACTGTTGGTTCAAGGGGCGACGTGCGTCGATGCCATGGCCTACGACGATGGGGTACGTCGTCTGCTGCGTATCGTCTGCTTTGACTCGCCGCCACAGCGCCTTCTTGATTGTTGAGTCACTGTATACAATGACTCAGCTGCTTCGATTGACTACGCAGATTGCTTTTGCCGGTACCGGCTTTTGTATCGTTGGTGCCTGGAGGCTTTTGTATCGTTTGTGCCATTCGAAGGTAGGCTGTCGGAGATATATCTGTGTGGTTCGTGTTTTATAGTTCCAAGAACGAAGCCCGAATGAGTTCTCGCCACTTTTTCTAGGATAGAACGCTGCATAAATTTTCAGTTGTAGGGTGGTTTCATTTTTTTTTTCTTTTTCTTAACGTTTGGAAACCATGTTTTCCAGCTCGCTCTAGTTTGTGTGAAGTGCACCGTAACTGACTGCGCCAGCCAGAGTATGCCCCGATGCAATGGAACACGGGTCAGAGCTGAATTTCGCAAATACGGTTCTTTATGTGGCGTTGAAACGGGCCAAAAGACTGGATTACTCGGCTGCTCAAATGGTGCCGCGAATACGCCAAAACAAACTAAACGGCAAAAAAAAAAAAAAAAGGAAAGAAAAGCGCGATTTAGACGAGAAGCCGTACGAGGAGCCTTTCGTGAACTACCCTTTCGTGAACCAGGGTGGTTCACGAAAGGTGGAAAAATTCGATATTGCGAAAACTACGCGTCGCAACAAAAGAAGGCTTGTATCGTTTTGGTCCTGGGCCAGGGGCCTAATTAGGAAAATTATTAAAGTCCGGGATAATTGAATTGTTAATTTTTTTTGCGTAATTAGCTTTTTTAATATTGTGTTTAAGGACATGGTTTTAATTAGAAAATTGTTCAACATCATCAATAAACACTAAATCAACAAATTGCAGAATGATAGAAGGCATGCGAAGCATTTTACGGCTTTCTGAAAAACCGCACAAATACGACGGGTTTTCAAGCTTCGTTTTGCAATCGCAGCGCTTCTCGGCACCGACGGCACCGCGCCCCATGGAGAAATAGTGCAGCCAACCTCTGCTGCGCTGTCATCGCGCGACGCAGCAGAGGTTGGTTGCACTATCTCTCCATGGGGCGCGGTGCCGCCGGCGTCGAGATGCGCTCCAATAGCAAACCGAAACTTAAAAACCCGTCGAATTTGTGCGGTTTTTGAGAAAGCCGTAAAATGTTTCACGTGCCTTCTGTCGTTCTGCAATTTTTTGATTTAGTGTTTTTCGATGATGCTGAGAAATTTTGTAATTGAAGCAATGCCCTTAAACACAATATTAAAGAAGTTAATTACGCAAAAATAATTAAAAACCTAATTATCCCGGATTTTAATAATTTTCCTAAATAGGCCCCTGGCAAAGGACCAAAACGACACAACCCTTTTTTGTTGCGACGTGTAGTTTTCGCAATATCGAATTTGTCCACCTTGCGTGAAACACCCTGTATAATGCAGAAGTTTACAGCACGGGTTCGAAACTACTGACAGTACTTAAATATGCTACCCTGTACGCTTTTTCATTTCCCCACTTTATCCCTATACGTGCACTGAATTCATGCTGTGTCGACCTTTTGAGATTAGACACAGTAAGAGTAAAGACATGCGCGGAATTTACGTTGCGTCGTGCTATTTATTTGTTTTGGGCTTGTCGCGCACAAGAATCTAGAATAATATACGTGTGGCCTATAGTAGGTTACAGGTTAACAACCCATTAGACCTTTAACCCTGGCTCGTTGCCTTCTTCCGGGCTTTGGTTGTGCGTGCGACGAAGTGTTATCAGAGGCAGACATCTCGCACTCGAGGCGGTGCACCTACTCAGTTCTGAAACCTGTCATCGACAATAGCTTCGATGAGGCACTTTCCATGTGCCGTTCTTCCTGATCCTCGTATAACCCTTTGATTAGAGCGTCTATAGAGAGACTTGTTTTGCTTCTACATTCACTTATTGTTGTGAAAGGGAGTCAATGACGTACACCTGTTATCTCTACGTTTTCAGCACCCCGAACGAAACATACACCTGTTGCGACCTGTTCATTTAGCGGCCGCATCGCACCCCCCCCCCCCCCTTCTATGAACGGGGTAGGTTCGTTTTCTTTCTCACTCCAACACCTGTATTTTACGCTTATCCGCAGTTCACTCGGGAGATAACAAATTTGTCTGGCATGAACGACAGAATGTCATACCCTCTTTGATCTGCTACTTTTCTCCGTTGGCGATCTTTGTTTAACTCTTGTAGCTCTTGAATGACAAAAGCATGGCATGACCTGATATTTGTTTAGTTACCCCGCTTTCTTAGACGATCTTTATTTTAGAGCGCAGTTCTTAAGCACCCATTTCCCCTTGAGCGGCGTCGGCGTTGCCGTCGCCGTCGGCGTAACCGCGCGGTGCATTATGGGTAAATTTCCCCGCTAAATTTAGCGGAAAATTTCCCCCGCTAAGTTTAGCGGAAAATTTTCCCGCTAGACTTAACGAAAAAATTTCCCCGCTAAATTTGGCGAAAAAAATTTCCCTGCTAAATTTAGCGGAAAAGTTTCCTCGCTTCATTTAGCGGAAAAATTTCCCCGCTAGATTTAGCAGAAAAACTCCCCGTTAAATTTAGCAGAAAAATTTCCCCGCTAAATTTAGCAGACAAAATTTTCCGCTAATTTTTGCGGGAAAAATTTTCCGCTAAATATAGTGGGGAAACCTCTCCACCAAATTTAGCGGAAAAACGTTTTTTCTTGTTTTTTCTTTATTTTATTTAGAGGATACTACAGGCCATTGAAGGCCCAAGTAGGAGTGGGGTAGAACATATGCATTCGCACATACAACAACAAACAAATAACGTGACATTAAAAGGTTTACAACAATCTACTGGCAAATATACAGGATATATATATATATATATATATATATATATATATATATATATATATATATATATATATATATAAAAGGGGTGGGGGAGGAAAACAGCAACCATCAAGCAACATGTAGTGCAATCATGCAGTACTACAAAATGATCTATACAGATGAAGTATGAAGGTTTATACAATCTTAAAGTCTATGCGAAAAGGATGAACATGCAGCAATACACAAAGCAACATGCCAGTCATCAAGACGTTCCAGACCTTGTACAAAGTTGGTGTCGTTATATAGTTCGAGAGGTAAGCCGTTCCAGTCGTTAATAGTGCGGGGGAAAAGCTAAACTTAAAAACTAAACTTGCCCTAAATGGGAGGCGAGTAGGAGAGGAGGAGGGACATAGCCTCCTCTCTGTACCTTCCCCTCATCCTCCCCAAGAGCTGCGCTCTAATTCGGCGTTACAGAAGATTGTAAACATGTTTCATTTTTTTTATACTGTTCGTTCGGGACGAAGTAAATATCTTGTTCGGGACAATACTGCTGTCTGTTCACGATTCATCAACTATAAGTCTCACCTATTACCGGCTTGAAAGTTGACCCTCATATGGGGTAGTTACGGGCGTCACCTTTATGGCTGTCAAAACCGAAACAAAGAAATACGACCCGTGTTGAAACTTTGTACTCCTTCGGGACCCAAGGTGTGCAGCCAATGCGCAGCGCGAGTTCGTCTGCTTCCTTGCACTGGAGTTGCAATGATGTCGGAACACCGAGCTCTTATTGGATGATAAAAAAGGCAGACCTGAAGGAATCTAACGTTTAGGCCTACCCGCCATCCTTTCAATCAAAACCAATTAGAGCTTGGCGTCGTTATGACGTCACCGCTACTCCCGCGCAAAAAGCAGACCACTTGCTCTCCACCTATATAGGGTGACCCAGTCACCAGGCTCGGTCTAAAATGGACCGTAAATATCGACGCCTGCACGTAGCAATCTAAACGTTTCGTCAAAGGTGTATTTGACAAGTCGGGTTTTTCTTGTAAAGTTACAAAGCGTAGCTCTGTTTCTGTAAAAAAAAACAAAAAAAAAACAGAGCCAAGAAACTTGCCAGGGTCTACGTCGGGCGGCGACGCAGACGACCAAGTCCAGTAGCGGAATGTGTTTGGCGTTCGTATTGATAGATGGCGCTACCTCCTTATCGCGACTGCTCGTGACCACCGTTGTATATTAAGATGAACATAATATTTTCTGAAATGTACGTTTGGTTAAAAAATAAATGCGGACAATAAAAGCAAAACTTAAAGTAAAGAAACGCGTCTGCATAACGACGGCGCTTTTGCTGCCAACGGACTTTGTCTGCGTGTCGTCTGCTATCTTTCGCTGGTCGGCTGCACCTTCGGACGCTGCTCCCGACGCCATCTGTCAATACGAACGCCAAACACACCCCGCTACTGGACTTGGTCGTCTGCGTCGCCGCCCGACGTAGACCCTGGCAAGTTTCCTGGCCTTATTTCTTTACAAAAGGAGCTACGCTTTGTAATTTTACAAGAAAAACCCGGCCTTTGAAAAACACCTTTGACGAAAAGTTTAGATTGCTACGCGGAGGCGTCGATTTTTACGGTCCAATTTAGATCGAGCCTGGTGACTTGGGTCGCCCTATAGATTGCGGCAATGGCCGATAAGAACGCAGAAATGATCACAACGAAAGAAGCGCGAACATAACAATCCATGTCCCGAGAGACCAAGAGAGAGGAGGAAACGAGAGCTCGCGGGGACGTCAGAACGCCGAGCTCTGGTTGGAAAGAATAGTGGGTAGGCCTCAAGCTTGCATGCATTGCAACCGTCGAACGGGCTAAAACGCGGAACACCGGCGTCCGGCGTTTTGGCTCTCACATTCGAACGCTTTCGACGAGTGGAGTGGAGACAAAGGCCGCTAGCTTTAGGTCTATACCCACGAATCGTCCCACCAAAAGCTTGGCGTTCTGACGTCGGCACGCGCTCCCGTGTCCTCCTCTCTCCCTCGGTTTCTTCGCGCATAGAAGACAATGTTGCGCTTTTCCTCTCGTGACACGATTAGTACTAGTAGTGGATCCACGCAGCGACGTCTATCTTTGCGTGCGCGTCGCCGCGAACGCGTCTTGTAGCGTCTCGCAAGAAGCACGACGATGGAGTTGTGTAGCCCCGAAAATGCAGGGTCGTCTGCCGCTTTGCCGGGTATCTCTCGCCGAGGTTCGGCGTGATAGTTGGCTGGGGCGGGGATCCACTCAAGATGACGCGATGCTCAGGCCTTGTGTTCTATAGCATAGCCTCCTCTATACTCACGAAGCCTGGCAATTTGACGACGGAGCCATAGAGCGCCCGGTCGCAGATTTGGAGCGCGAGGATCTGGCAGCGCAGAGCACTTAAGAGCCATTTCTCGGGGAACCTGGACGTCAGCGCTAAGCGTTTGCAGCGGCGAGGACCCGAAACACACTTGTTCGCTCGGGAGAAGTGTGTTTCAGCGTCTCGCCGCAGCAAGGCGCCAGTCACGTGGTTCTCCTCTCATCCGTTGTCTGCCGCTTCACCTTTTTCATTTCGGCGGCCGCTTCTCGTGCCGATCTGCCATGCTTTGTCAGTATATAGGAGGCTATGTCTATAGTCACTGACAGAATGAGAACGGCACAAAGTGTCTTTCGAGCGCACGGCCTCCATCACGAGCCCCTGCATTCGTTCCGCCATCCTACGTATACGAGTGCGCGCTCGGTGTGCACGAGACGCCTGAGCGTCGACAAAGGTAGGAAGCTCGCGCTGGAGGCGGCACAATCGAAGCTCCTCGCTGCCGTTCTCACCCTGCAAGTGACTAACCTCGAGCGTGCATGCGCAGCCAAAGCACGGCGGAAGGCAAATAGCGCGTGCTGAAGAACGGGCTTTTGAAAGTGGCGCCCCGCCGTTCTCCCTCTGTCAGTGACCATAGGTGCTATTGACGTAGCGCAGCAGGATTCCTTGTATTTAAACGAAAGAAGGAGCGGCGAGCGTGAATGAAATAATTTGTTTTGCAGCTGGCAGGCGCAATTGTGCGCAAATTAACGGCGGCACTGAAAGTCATGTCTAGTTGTACGCATAGTGGTGGATCCCGTGAAAATGGAAGCTTGTAGTTTTCTTTTTCCCTTTTTTTCTTGCGTTACAATTGTATTTATTATAGCGAAAATAAAGTTGTCTGACTTGATTTGATAATAAAGAGCAACAACCCGTGTTGCCAACCAGCCCAAAAAACAGGACTTTTAAAAGGGGGATTAGCGCCTAACGAAATGTGCCCCAAAAACTTCCGCGGCCTGGCGGCGAAATTGTGAAGTAAGAGAACGGGGGTTACCCGCACACCGTTAGGGTCGCAAATACATGGAGTAAAGTTTTTTCGTACTAAGTTGTCAAGAACGTACGCAGCTCGTTTCATCAGGGGCGTGGGAACTGTTCGGGAGATGAGGAGGAGGGGGAGATCTTCAGGAGGGATCGCCCCTCCCTCCCATTCCGACACGCCGCTGTGTTTCATACATTGCGTACAACACTATCAAAGCTACTTTTACAATCCTATTGCCACGTTGGAAGCAAAGAAAGGTGTGTGGGAAAGGCCAACCAATGCGGCAGAACTTTGCTCGGGCTTTGCGCATCTCCCGACAGGGGCACTGTCGGGTTAGGCTACTTTGCGCAGACGCATGCAGAGGCACGCCTCGCGGCCTTGTAGGGGTGTGCGCGACTAAAAACGGTTCCTCAGGTGACTCTCATCGGTCCCCAGATGCCCATTAAGACGCCCCTAGACATGTTGCGCCATCTCACGAAGCTTGCCAGAAATGGAAGCAAACCAGTGCCTCACTTGCTCTAAAAAAAAAAAAAGAAAAAAAAGCTTATAAAAGAACTTTTAGGGGTTGTTTAGCTTGCCCATATTTTTCACCCTAGAAAGTTACTTTAGGCACCCTCTAAAAGGGTTCTTCGTAAAAAACACCCTTTAAGGGGCTCTTTTAAGCTCCGTTTCAGATGCGAAAGTGTTCTTCATCGCCCACCTGCCCTTCTAGTGCTACACGGAGCGACAGTGCTTGAGGCGAAATCATTCTTCACGAGCTGTAAGCGTTCTTGGGCTTCGAACAACCTTTCATGAACGAATTCTTTTAAAGTGAATCGCGAGGCTGCGCCATTCAGTCACCTCTTGTTTCTTTCACCGTGTCCATGGCTTCTTTCGGTGGTCGATGTTAGGCCTTTTTCGTTTAGGATGCATGGCCAAATAATATAATAGGGACATGGCATTATCTTAAGAAAGACAGCGCAAAAGATTGCAATTACAAATTTAATTGAGATAGCCGTTGTTAAAATATTTAGATACACGTTTCTAATTCATTAACGGATATACGGCGTGATAATTTTTAAAGGAAACATAATTTAAAAGAAATAGTGCAAACTGCTAGCTGAATTCCGTCTTCGCTGGGTGTTTGACGAGTTCGGTGGACATTATAAGAGCGAATAACCGCCACAGTCTGTTGAGTAATTAACTAAAATTCGTTAATTAGCTTTTTAATAAGTGAAAATAAACATGGTTTTAATGAGCATCACTGAAAACCTCTAAATCCGTGAATATTAGAACGACTTGAAGCACGCGGACAACACGGGGGTGCACCAAAGTCACCACTCTTGCAGCAGGCCAAAAGCTATAGCGGTGGCGAAACGCGGATGATTCGATATCATCCGTGTTCCGTCGTCCTAAAATTGACTAATTTAGTGGTTTTTGATGAGGTTCTGTAAGTTTCTCATTGAAACCATATGTTTATTTTCACTTAATACAAATATAATTAACAAATTTTAGTTAATTACTCAACAGACTGTGGCGGATATTCCCTCCTCTAATGTTCGCCGAACTCGACAAACTCCAGCGAAGACGAAATTCAGTTAGCAATTCGCACTCTTTTTTGAAAGCTCTGTCCCCATTAAAAAAAAAAAAAAAAATTAAATAGGAAGTACTGGAAGCAATTCAAATTCTTATTTTTATTACTTTTAAATTCAGGCGATGTTCCTGCCTAATTTAAGCTACGCAGTAACTCAAGAAAGGTTATCTAACGTCCCAAAGTCCTGAAGGGCACTCAAAAGACATTACAAAGATGCCAGGCTAACACATACTCAAGATATGTAGGTATTTTTATTCGTGTGTAAGCGGACATACCACGCACGTTCTTTGACAGCAACAGAAAGTTGCAGCCACATGAATATACTAGTCAATATTTTGTTTCGAAGTTTTGACGTCATTCTCGAGTATGAAATGGTATTTGGTTATATTTTTACAACCAATATTACCTTTGCACTTTTGAGATAATGATTGCAAGTTTCAACTCTATTTTTATTAAAGTACTGTGTGCATATTATGGTGGTAATAACAGATGTAAAATCAAGTTTACCCTGTTTAACGTTTTTGTCGGCTTCTCAGTTCTGATTTTAGGTTTTAAGCTGGTGAAACCGAACCCGACCCTGAAACCCAAACCCAGATAAAAACTAATGAAAGTGAAAAAGAAAGAATAACACAGGTGGGATGCTGAAGAAATAATTTTATAATTAAAAACCAGCGGGACTGGGAACAGATACAAAAACGGACAAGCATGCAGGTCTTAAAATGGAAACAGTGTGTTTGCTTGTGCGTTTTTTTTTTTCTGTTCCCAGTCTCATTTTTTTTAAATTATTAATTCACAAGCGTTATTTCTGACCGGACGAGAACGAATTCGAAGCCGAAGTCGTTTATTTATTGTAAAACACGTACCGGTAACCACCCCACAATCTGATGGGGTGTTACCGGTTCAAATTGTTTTTTATATGTGGAGTGTAAAGAAACTAACGGAAAGGAGAAACACCAACGAGACGATATACCGGGTGATTTTTTAATTTATTTTTGAATTATCGCGTTCCGCAGTGGCGGAAAGCGATAGTGATCTAATCATCCGCGTTCCGCCACTGCTAGCTCTGCGCCTGCTTCACGAGTGGTAACTTTGGCGCGACCCCGAGTTTCCCACGAGCTTCAAGTCGTTCTAAAAAGAGTTGATTTAGTGGTTTTTGATGACGCTCTTTAAGTTTCTAATTGGAGCCATAGGTTTATTTTTATTGATTAAAAGGTTAATTAACAAATTTTAATTAATTAGCCGACTTATCGCAAAGGTAAGCCACCCACACAATGGATCCTGGCCGTATAACTCACCTGCACAAACCGCATAAGTGCATCATTTACGGATTTTTCGTAATAAATCTGTTCGAATTAAAAAAAAAGAAAAAAGTCACCCAGTATATATTGTGATGAAGACCCTCATCGCCGCCATCGTGCACCATCATATCGCCACCATCATCGCCATCACCGATGGCTCGCGTGGACGGCGCTGGGCACCGCGGGCCAGTTCGAACATAAAACATCACTAAGACCGGTCGTTGAGCCTCTGTCTTTCTGTATGCTTGAAAGGCTAGCCTTATTGGGGTTTCTTCAACAAGGAGGATGTTAATTGACATGATAACTGTATAAATTTCCGTTCCTCAGAGAAACGATTAGCACCACAAAGATAAACATCTACATATGCTAAAGGAAAAATGAACAATTCGTATGCTTGCAGCCGAGGCAGTGCAGAATAGCACGCGGCGAGTAAGTGAACCGACACAAGTTAATCCTTTCGCGTTTCCCAGGAGGATGTTGTAATTATCCTTTTGGCGTGCTGACGCTTCCTGCTGCGATTTGTATATTCTACTAGAGGTAAATAGCTGTGAAATGTCATGGCAGCGCCTTGCACGCGTACTTGACAAGTTTACTATATGGCGGCGTTAAGAAATAACCTAAACACAGAAAAACTTCACGAAGTAGAAATTCGAGTGCCAAGCTCAACCCGCATACTGAGTTCACTTCTCAGCTGAGTGCGGTGGGAGTTAAGCGCTCGCCAGTTTATTCAGCCGGCTCCCTTTCATCATCACGTTTGACTGGTCTAACGAGAACATAGCTTCCACGACACTGTAGAAGAACTTGCAGTTGGGCTAGTTGGTGAACGGTGAACTGTTTTCTCTCTTGTGTCCGTTGTTTTTTGCGCCTTACACCATGATTTACACTGTACTGTCTGCTTAGGGGTGAACTGATTATACTGGGAGCTGGGCCGCCGCGTCGACATCAGTCACCGTGTATTAGGTAGGAGTCGTCGTTGGGAGGGCGCTGGGATGACTAAAAGCATTTACTATAGTTTGTATCAGATATACTTCCACCACATACTTCAGGGAGCCATGGGCTCTACTGCTAATCCTAAATCACTTGGCTAACAAGGGGTTATCGATATCTTCCCCCTCTCATTCAAACTGGTATCGGACACAAGAAAAAGAGTGAGTCACAGCTTGTATACGAACGTGGAAACTTTCATTTTATAATTCTCAATTAATGTTTGATTACATAACAGACTTGAACCTAAAAGAGTTTTCTGAACGGCCATTGTGTTCGTCCCTCCAGTATAGACAGATGTATCATCTGTCATCTCCGAATTCATTGTGCCACTAAGGGTTGATAAATGGAAATAGTTTTTAAGGAGAACAGAGCAAGTTGTTAGGAATGGCGTACACTTATCTGTGTCAAAACTCGGTAGTCTTATTTGGGATTCGTGCACAACTTAGCGTTTTGTCACGCCAAGGCTTCTGTGTACTCGTAGTATTACAGCTTCATCTTAAAACAAATCGGCAGCGACCTGTAGCCAAAGCATCCTGTAATGCATGGAGGGCCATATTTTAAAATTGATAATTTTAATGGCTTGAGAAGGCCTTATACACTCTCCTGTAGATTGGGCGACGTGGTGTCTATATATATATACTATATATATATATATATATATATATATATATATATATACTATATATATATATATATATATATATATATATATATATATATATATATATATATATATATATATATATATATACAGTGTTTATTTTTTTATTCTTACAACTTTGTTTAAAAAAAAGCCATGAAAGCTACACTTATGCGGTTTGTGCGAGTGAGTTATACGCCCTGGGGGACATTATGTGGGTGGCTAATCTTCGCGATAAGTCGGCTAATTAATTAAAATTCGTTAATTAACTTTTTAATTAGTGAAAACAGACATATGGTTTTAATTAGAAACTTGCTGAGCGTTATCGAAATCCACTTAATCAGTCATTTTCAGGAAGACTTTTATCGCGGGAGAAGCGTATAGTGCACTAAATTTACCACTCGTGGAGCAGGTACAAGGCTAGCGGTTGCGTTAAGGCGCCCGCGCTATTTTCCCTTCTCTTATCTAGCCCCAGCCTTGTACCTGCTCCACGAGTGGTAACTTTAGCTCACCACTGCGCTTTTCACGTGCTCAAAGTCTTTTTAAAAAATACTGATTTAGGGGTTTTGGACGACGTTCAGCAAATTTCTAGTTGGAACCATATGACTATTTTCACTAATTCAATAGTTAATTAACGAATTTTAATTAATTAGCTGACTTATCGCAAAGATTAGCCACCACCATAATGTCCCCCTTGGCGTATAACTCGCTCGCACAAAACACATAAGTGTAGCTTTCATGGCTTTTTTTTTAACAAATCTATAAGAATAAAAAAAAAAAAAAAACAGCATATACATGGGTGGTTTCATCTCAAATCGGGCAGGCTAAAAGGGTCTCATTTTTAATTTTGACGAAAAGCATATATGTTTTGGGGACATTTCTGAAATGAAGGAGGCCGCAAACTGCATGTTGCTCAGATTTTTTGTTCTCGAGTTACGAAGCGTAGAAGCCGCAGGGCAGAAACTAGTATTTTTGCCTGCCGTCGCAGGTCGCGTGTTTGACACCCTCTGCTGCCGCTACTGTTTTTCCTACACCATCTTAACTGTTTCTCCTCATTTAATAGGTACTATAAGCGTACCTTGATGTATTCAAACAGTTTTAGGAATTCTAGTTTCTTCTAAAAACATTGTAACACTCGTCGTTCAGGTTGATTTTCGCTCGATATATATATATATATATACAGGGTGTTTTTTTTTAAGCTTAACAGATTTGTTTAAAAAACGCCGTGAAATTTACACTTATGCCGCTTGTGGAGGTGAGTTATACGTCCAGGGGGACACATTATAGGGGGCTAATCGTAACGATCAGTTCGCCAATTACTTAAAATTCGTTAATTAAATTTCTAATTAATGAAAATAGACATGGTTCCAATTAGAAATTTGCTCAGCGTCATCGAAAACCCCTAAATCAGTCATTTTCAGAAAGACTTTGAGCGCGTGAGAAGCGTAGTAGTGAACTGAAGTTACAGCTCGTGGAGCAGGTACAAGGCTAGAGGTTGCGATAAGGCGCCCGCGCGATTTTTCCGTCTCTTATCTAGCCCCAGACTTGTACCTGCTTCACGAGTGGTAACTTTAGTGCACTACTACGCTTCTCACGCGCTCAAAGTTTTTCTGAAAATGACTGATTTAGGGGTTTTCGATGACGCTGAGCAAGTTTCTAATTGGAACCATATGTCTATTTTCATTAATTAAAAAGTTAATTAACAAATTTTAAGTAATTAGCCACCTGATCATTACGATTAGCCCCCTATAATGTGTCCCCCTGGCCGTATAACTCAACTCCACAAGCGGCATAAGTGTAACTTTCACGGCTTTTTTTTAAACAAGTCTGTTAAAGGGGCGGTGCAACGAAATTCGATTGGAATGTTCTTCACTTCAAACGAGCCTACTGGCACTAGTGGGACTCAAGGATACTCGCACGCAATGCCACTGGCCAAGAGACTCCTTTGTTGCGGTGTAATTTCAAGGTCACGTGACATGAATTTCACCGCTAAATTTAGCGGAAAATGCTCGGACGGACGGACTGCCACACTAACGTTGGGGATTGTGGGGTGGTGTTAAAAACTCATTCCATGTTTTAAAAGAAGAGATAACTGCACGGTGTCTTCGGGGTCGACCAAGTCATTGGAGTAACCCAATAATTGCTATCAGCTTCGGGAACTATATTTACCATGATATTATGGCTAGTTGACTCGAAAGGAACACCACAAAAAATGCTTCACATAAAATGGATATTGAAGACTCCCAGACGTGTCAGTGTTGTTTCCCGTCATATGTACGTAACATTAGCAACTCACGAAATGTTTAGAACGACCTCTTTTACGTTTCCTAAAAAGCACAATTACCTTTTTTTCTCCCGTTTTTAAAGTTGTCCTCGCCGAACGATCTCGCCGGCATAATATGTTCGTAGTCCTTATTCGTGCCGCTTGACTCGTCTTTTCGTGGTCACTCCTTTGGCGAACCACGGATCGCCCACCTCGTGGCGACGCAAGCTTCTTTTTCTGACCGTGTATGGCCACCTCAACTTCTCCTTCCGACCGTCGTATTCCGTTCACTCCTAAGCGGACAGTGGTGTGGAAACTACGTACTTGTTATCATACGCCCGTCTTTCGTCACGTGATCGCGCTCCCACCCATACCAGGGCGCAGAAGGCGGGGTCAGGCGATGAAAGGAAGGCGGTGGATTGGTCCTACGAGCGCGTAGCTCCCACTACGCGGTCAGCTTAGGGGCGAATGGAGCAGTGAGCGACACTGTCTCTCATGTACTTCGGGTTCGCCAAACTAGTTTTCTTCCCCTCTGCTGCTGTTGCGGGCTCATTGTGGTCGGGTTTTAAACAGAGTCGACTGCGCTTCCACATCAGTCCAAAGGTTGCTTAAACTTCGTCGGAAGAAAATAATGCAAATAAGTGCGGTGCGAGAATTCGACACCCAGCAGAGGTGTAGCAGCGACTTAAAACCCCAATCAACGCAACTAAATAACGCACACACAAAAACCGGTTTCTTGCTATGTTTTGCAAACGCACTGAGGCAACAGCTGGGGCACTGTGCGCAGACTACACGCAATTCTGAATGGTGGTGCATTCTGCACCACTAGTCAGAACTTAGCAAAGGAGTAAAGGTTACAATGTCAGATTATGTCACAAACATTTCCCGCTAAGTGTAGCACGGAAATTGTGCGGTCACGCTACATCGTGTCACGTGACGTTCTGACGTCGCATAATTGTGATTCCACATGCACGTGCAACGACTCGTGACGTGACTGTCACGTGACGTTAAAAAACGTTCCCCGCCAAACACAGCGGAGAAATATTCCAGCCAAATTTAACGGGAAGCGCCTTATGGGACGTCGGTGTGAGGGCACATCATGTGGAGCGTTTCCCCGCCAAGTATAGTAGACGCGTTTTGTCGGTAAATTAAGCGAAGTAAATCATCCGCAAATAACGTTTCCCTTTTTAATGTGACATAAGTCGTTGAGCTAAATTTAGCGGGAAAATACTGTAGTAAATTTAGCGGGGAAACTTTTGTCCTAACTTTAACGGGAAAATGCTTCGTCACTGGTCACACTGTCACGTCACATCACACCGTGATTTCCCGCTAAATTTAGCGGGAACTGTTTCCCGCCGGTGGGCCACACCGTCCTCTGTGCACGCACCGGATCAGCTGCCAAACCTCGCCACTAACGGCTCGCGCCGTGAAAAAAAAGAAAAGTCAACATTGCTTTTTGCAGTAGCAAGCCGGCATACAGGCTTCTGTGGTCCCGCGTTGCCTGGCGAGGCGCGAGTGGACGAACACATATACGGCGCTCTTTGCGTAGATGGGTTTGTGCCGGCCGGTTTCTTCTGTGTCGGTTTTAAAGTACTCGGTTCTCAGTAGCGCGAACGCGGACGTTGTTTGGCCCTCGTCCAACCGGGCAGACGTAGACTTTATTAGCCGTTTTTTATTTAATTTTTATTTTAGTAGCACGCCTAAAGAAATTGCGTGTTGTTCAGCCTCTCCGCACCGTGTTTTCTGGCTATTCTGCACAACGTTCGACGAAAGCTCAACGTAGGAAAACGCGTAACAAGTTTTTTTTTTGTTTTTTTTGCGGGCCTTGTTTTGAGTGCAGTTCATTCCCTAGATTGGTGAAATACAAATTTCATGGCCGAATTCGGGGCTTATTTATCTTCAGAAGTGTGCTAGTGTTACATGAAGTACAATCTAGAAGTACAATCAAGAATGAAGAATCAATATTCAATTTTATATGGTGCCCAGGATCAACCTTGCGACCTTGATGCTTGCACACCGATACTTGCACACTCTACAAATTAAACACAAAACTGACGACACGAAAACACAAACACCACGAATACACTGACCATAGATATGTGCACACACCCCGTTGCACATCTAGTAGAAGACACAGTCCGTAGTGCATGGCATGAGCAAGAGGGGATGATTGGCTATCGGACCTTAACAGTAGTGTATTACGATATAGCACAAAACGTCTTGGACATTAGTAGACTTCAAGACAGAAAAAATAAATATTAGATTTTAATTCCCCAAAAAACAACAATACAGATATACTTCATATCAGCGTTGCGGAATTGCCACTCCGGAATTAGAATGATTCCGGAATCATTCCGCACTTTGGCGACCTCTGAATGGAATGGCGGTAGCGCTGGGGGAAATGGAATCGGAATGAAGTTAGACGCCTTCTGCCCGGAATGGAGTGGGCTCGGTTCTTATGCGAGCTGTGTCGATTTCCATCTGGGGCCTACGGGCTAATGGCGCAATTCATTAGCGCTGGTAAGTTGCTCTCCTTCGAGGATGAAAATGGAGTGCCCTCAGTGAAGCAACCAAAACTGAATAGTTGTAGACGGACAAGGTGTCATTCCTGGAGCCGCGAGACGCGACAAAAGCGGCTGTAGTAATCATGCGCAATTATAATCGCGCATGATTACAACAGCCACTTTTAAAAGCTACATGCTATAGCATGAAGCTTTTAACCAGTGTGTCGAAGCGAACTAAACATTAAAGTAAAACCGTTATTTTTAAATGAACCGAAACATAACTCTAACCGAAATCAAACATTTGGTAATGAACCCTAACTAGAACGGAACCTTAACCTCATGTGGCGGTTACCGATTCATTCGAAACGGTTTGGCGTAATGAAATGTGAGCTGCGCCTTCCTGCGGGTTGCGGCGCGAAGTCAATTAAATATTTGCGACGGTGGCGTCAGCGGCTCAGTTTAAACTAAACAAACAGCAGCGACATGGACACAGCTCAGTAATAATGCAACAAATAAGTATATTTCACGTCTGTGTACAGCACGAATTGGCGTCGTCGAGTCGGCGTGGAGGCGTATGCTTGTATACTGTATACCACAGAAGACAATTCACAGCTCAGAGGGCGTCACGTGTCCTTCCGGTTGGGTGGAGCGACGCGGGGAGCGCGAAGTCACGAGACAAGCTACGAACTACAAATTGGCCTGTGTAGCTTGTACTGTCCATCCCGGTACGTCGTAAAGTGAAACTAAGCATTGCTGTCTACGCCGAGAGGCTAAAGAGCCATTCTTTGTGCGCACGTGTGTATGTGTGTTCTTTTCTTGCTTCTAAATATATTCCTCAAGGAAAAACAAAGCAAACAAAAATGTCAAAATAAAAACTAAAAGTTTACGGCTGTCGGCACGTTTGTACCGCGGTGGCCAAATCTGGAGGCACCAAGAGGCGAAACAGTGACGAGCACAACACTGCGGCGTCGGTCGCCGGAACGTCAGTCGCCCACACTTCTGGATACTGCTTGAAGTAATTGTGTGTTTGTGTCTCTTTGTGTGTTTGTGTGTGTTTGTGTGCGCGCGTGTGTTTTGTAGAAACAGCAAGTCACTCGTTGTATTGTCCTTTTTTGTTTTAATCGTCTTTCGACGGGCCTCTGCTGTCTTTCTCCTTTTCAACTCAGTCGTTCGATCAAGTTGTTCGGGCGTGCGGTGAGGGGCCGTTTCGATCTGGATGAGCATCATACCGACGTGTGGTCGTCTATAAGTACTGCTAGCAGTCGCACTGCACAGGATAAGTTTTTCATCTACAGTGCGTAACAATGTGGCCACTGGAAGACTCAACTCCTGCTGTCTAAATACTTTTCGACGAATTTGTTTTCTGTGGGTAGTTCGCAAGTATAGGGCGTGCTACCACGGTGTCACTGTGCGTGCTGGCTGATTGACTTCACATAGGAGTACACTATACTTGGATAATGTTTCCAAGCACCTATAACCACGTAATTTTCATTGAAAGGTGTTAGCGTTAAAAATTCAAGATCAAGAAACGAAATAGGGCATAGATTTGTTTTGCTGCCCTCGTTTCCTCAACACAGCTTCTGATGACCTTTTTTCTTTAATGCAGATGACGCCGTGTTTACCTAACCTTTTCTTCTTAACGACTGGGAGCTGTGGACATTTTTTTAACAACCGGTATAATTTCGTTTGCTCTTGGTGGGACCTGTAACCGAACCGCTATTTCGGAAGCATCACTGAACCAAAACCGAACCGGAACAAAATTCAATGCGAGTGAACCCGAATCGAACAAGAAAAATTACCGGTTCGACTCCTGCTTTTAACCCAGCCGATCTTCAATAGTGTTCGCGTGGAATACAAATAAAGAATTGGATTGCATATGTTAAGAAATCGCAAGAATCGTCAGCAACCGTAAAAGTTTACGTATTAAGGCAGGTTCTATAATGTGCTGCTGCTCCCCCTTGTGCTGGCGCCGTGTACCGATTTCATTTTGTCAGCGGTTTTTTATTCTTGCCGGACTGCGTGGAGATTTGGGGCAGGTATACGCGGCGTCGCTTCTAACAGCGCACTAGCGGTGCTGTTGTGCAAGTATTCGAAGCAGAGAGAAAGGTAGCTTCTTCTTTTGTCAAGCACGAATTGTCATTTTTTAGGGCCTTATTAAACAAACAACACGCTAACCATGTATCTTTGAAGGATATACGGTTCGTTTGCGAAAATATTGGCTGGTTTTAATTTTTAGCGTCTGTTGCGACTCGCGAGGCTTTTACGCTTAATCGCGCGATCGGTGTCTGCAGTGACACCAAGTGCCACGAAGCATTTTGTGCGACCACCCTTTGGCTTTGTAGAATGCGGGCTTGGAGGAAGCATTTGTACACTTTTGCAATCGTCTCCGCGTTTGATAACGTCAGCAGCTTTATGCTGCTTTTTGACAGTAATCCAATGTGGCGGTCAGTTGCCATTTTTCACATTTAGAAGTCACAGGAATGGAATCGTGGAGTTCAGCCATTCCAGGAGGGGAATGGGCTCAGTGTTTTCGTTTTGAGGAGTTGAAAAGAATGAAATTGTTGGAAAGCTCTAATTTTCCGTAATGGAATGGGAATGGAAGGGGGGCTGCCCATTCCGCATCACTGCTTTATATCGAGGTAAAAAAGAGAAACAAACTGCACAAGCAGTATATTTTTAGGCTCTGAGTTCAAATAATTTGTGCTGCTTCTCTTTGTCCCTACTCGAACAGGTGTGTCATCTGTTTATCAAAGGTCGACCGAGATTTATAGCAGCATAAAATCTCTATTTGAGCCGTGTAGACACCCGCTGAACCCTGAAACACACTTCAGACAAGAGACCCAGAGAATCAATCAAGCAATACAGAATTTAGAAAAGGAACAACAAGTCTGCTTTCTCCCGACGATGATGCAAAGTAACTTAGTTTGCGTGTGTCACCACGGCCTCATAGTTCTGGTGATGCTGGTTCTCATTCAAGTACCAATATTTAAACACAGAGATACATTTCCTTTGCCCGCGTTTTATTCTTAAGGGGTTAGTTTTGCAGATGCCGTTCCACGCAACCGACCCGTATTATAACTGGGAACGACTCAATGAACAATAAAGTGCAAGGAATGCAGATAATTCGCTTGTTAGGCGACATGCGATTCCAAGAGTTCTCAAAGTGCGCCCAACTATTCTGTTTACGTGGTCGTCAAATCGCAGGTTCGAATCAAATGTATCGCCGAGATCCTATATACCACTCACACGAGACAGTAAATCCCCATAAATACGATACGCGACACAGACGTTCTGAGTTTTTCGAGAAAACGTCATCACTTTAGTTTTCGAACGATATAGGGAAAGCCCGTTTGCTGTGCACTAATCATAGAATTGAATAATAATAATAATAATAATAATAATAATAATAATAATAATAATAATAATAATAATAATAATAATAATAATAATAATAATAATAATAATAATAATAATAATAATACTAATAATAATAATAATAACAATTATAATAATAATAATTTTTTATTTTCACACACATTGGAATTCAAGTATTAGATACGGGCATATCAAAGCCTGCAAAGGGCTTGCATGATGACGCCCATAAAAATAATCAAAAGACCGTTATCGTGATTCCACAATGTGAGATAGAAAGTCGAACTATAAAACACAAAAAGCACAAAGAAAAAAAAACAGAAAGAAAAGAAATCACGAGTAGTGTTAAAAAAAATCACGAAAGAAAAAAAAAACACGAAAAGCGTTAAGCGAAAACAAAGTAAAAGGGAAAAAAATAAAAAAGGCGAAACTAAGTTAAAATTAACTTAGCTAATTACAGTTCAAGCTCGAAGCATGCAGACACAGCAACGATATGCTAGATAAAATCAAAGCTGGTGCACTTGAAATCCTTCTTCAGTTGTTTCAGTGATGTAATGTCAATGAAAGTGTCAGGAAAAGCATTGAACAAACACGGAACGTAATAATCCCGAGTGCATTTACAGTACCTGGTCGAACAAATTGGCACTACAAAACGAGGAACGCGACGAAGTATTCGGGGAGACTGAAATGGTGTTTTAAACTCATTTTTCCAAAAGCTACGGAGTACTACCATTTGTATAAAAAGAGAACGCAGATTAGGCAATTGAAGACTTGGAAAAATATCACTGTTGCTGGAAAAATTATAATTATATGCAACGCTTGTCAGGATTCCTTTCAATAAAGAATTAACTTTGGACTGCCATCGACTGGAACAGTTGCCAAGCACCGTAACACCGTATCGAAGGATACTGTAAGCAAGCGCATGGACGATTATTATTCTGATACCGACTGGCATAAAATATTTAGTATTATAAAGCATACAAGATACAATTCGTAATTTGCTACAAATATATGACATATGTGTGTTCCAAGACGTATCAAAATCGAAATGTACACCTAAGTATTTCACGTGATCGACAGACTCGATGAATACACATTTGCATTGAGCACAACTTGAAGGGTGAAGCAAAAACTTTACTTGAGCCTGGCGTATTTTAAGAGGGTTGTGAAAGCATGCCAGCTTTGTTTTAGAGCGGTTTATGTCTAGGAGGTTATCACCGAACCGATCAATTATATGAGAGGCGTTTATTTCGAGTGTGTGGAGTGAGTCAGAAAAATTAATATGACGTGACACAAGGAGAGTGTCATCGGCATAATTGTTACATTTTACACCCGTTGATGACCTGGGCCATGTCGTTCACAAAAATATTGAAAAGCAGAGGAGAAAGAACAGAACCCTGAGGCACTCCCGCCAGTAAAGAAAGCCGAGAAACTTTTAAAGTTTCCAATTAGGACAAACTGGGACCTTTTAGAAAGAAAGGTTTCCAGTAAAGAATAAAATGGGCCGCGAAAACCAAGGCGATATAATTTTGCTAGGAGCAACTGATGGCTGACAGTGTCGAAAGCCTTGGACACATCAAGTAAAAGAGCACAGAAAAAAACCCTTACTCTCAGAGCACAGTTTCGTATAATCACGTATTTTTGCAGTTGCGGTATTGTGTCTATCAACAAATGAAGGCGTTTGCTTTGATCTGTGCTCATTAGTTTTGCACGTGTTTGCAGTTTTGATCATCTCACGTTTTTGAGCTATAGCGATTTACAGAAGCTGCACAGGCTGCCGGTCATCTAAACTCCTGTGCCTCTTAAACGAAGGCTCTACTCCAGATGGTGCAGAGGGGCCTCTGTTTTACTTTGTGCAAAATACAACTGGGTCCATTGTACTATTAGAAGTATAAATTAAAAGAGTGGGAGAGAAAAATTAAATGTTGAACCAGAACAACTAGCGCTGCACAAAGTCGTGGGGTGGGATACATTTCATCAGCAGGTGTAGATTTGTCTATTCATTCTATTTATTTCATACATTTTTTTATTTAATTTAAAGCAACCGCTTAAAGCGCGAGACACATGCGCGAAAAATCCATCCGATCCGACGTGCGAACCGCCGGAAGGAGGGAGGGAGGAGGGAAGGAGGGCGAGGGTTTTCGTCGCATCGGAACGTCCGACGGGGGCTCCGTGCGGCGCGGCGTGGGTCCAACTTGCTAGATATCGCCGCACGGCTGTCCGAATTTCGGAGGGCCGCAGCCAATGGCAGCACGGATGGCGCGAAGGTCATGTTGTCACCCGATCGGGCGAGGAGGCGCTTCGTGGTTCGGGCAGTTCGGGGAAGCGGATCTCCCCCTCTACAACTCCTACACGACACACACATCTGGCGGTGCGCGGTGAAGGAGATGGACGCCATCGAGTTTTCTCGCGCACACAAAACAAGCTGCTGATCTCGCGCGCCATAGCAAGCCGTCCTTCTGGGACCGATCGAGGCCGTCGAAACCCGAATGTACTCCGTTTCACCTTACGATGGAGAGCAGCGGACGCTACGAGCCATTCCAATGCCGTGTGAGTGTCACGTGAACTTCGGGAGAGACGCAGCAATGCGCGGTGTGCGTAGTCACGTGATTTGTACGCAGTGCTCGCTTCGCTGGGATGGCTCCTAAGGTCCGCTGCGGTCCATCGCGATTAAGTGATGTTGAGCAGAAAAGTAGCCTCACGAAAAATTTCTACACACGCACACTTTAATAGAATGTAATAAAAATATTATGTTTGTTTTAAAGTCATAAAAACCAAGAAGGGCGAGGGAAGTATTTTAGTTTTCTAGGCTAGGTGGCGCGAGCTACCGCCCGTTATATATATAGCCATTAGCATTCATCCATCCATTCGGTAGAGGGATACCCGAAACTGGGCGGAGCTGAACGGAGCGACGCAACGACGCGTCGGAAACCCATGTGTCGCGAACCGTCCTGTGCGGCGATTCGGAGCAGCCATCTTCCCGACAGTTCGCACGCCGGACCGGACAGTTTTGACGCGCATGTGTTTCGCGCTTAAAGCAGAAAGCGCGAATGTTATCCATCTGTCAATCGCTCATGCACGCATCACTAATGTATTGTGAGAATGGTACCGGCGACAATATGTTTTAGTTGATTAAGACATTCATAAGTGCCTCGCAATGTATGTTTTGCTGCCGCAGTTTCCGTCTCTATGCAAATCAAAGGAAACACCCCTAAAAAACTTACGCGGCCCTTCCCTGCGCCTTTTTCATGCCAAAATGTGAATGTCAGTCAGATATGTAAACAAAGACAGTAATTCGCAGATTATAGAGGACGCGTAAATGAACAGATTTATCATAAAATAATTTGCTTATATCTCTCACATTAACTAGGTGACATTTATTCACCAAAATGATTACATGAATAAATACTTGTAGCCTGCTTTGGCCATTCCTTTCGAAATTTTTGGTATGAGGGAATACTAGAGTTCAAGATATGCCAAGAAAACAAAATTGACTAAATTTGGCGGGCCACATATCGCCCACAAAATTTAGACTACGGTGGTCACGCAAGTGGTGTCGGTTGCGTTTGTATGTAGGTTTTCTTTTCGTACGTAGCCTGCACTTTTGCATATTTATGTTAAAAGTGGGAAAAAAAATGCAAAACATATGATGAAACAGACGCCTAAGGTGGGAGAAAAAAAATAATGGCAAAATTAGAAAGACTTAGTAAGATTTAGTTTAATTAAATATCTCGACGCATGATAGCGGCAGAATACATCTCCACCGAAAACAAACAAAGAAAGGAAACTCGTTTGGAGCTGAATAGAGATCTTCAAGTAAGAGTGTGTTCAACTCAAACCATGGAGAGCGTTTGCAATTTAATCGCGGCGTTAAAGGTAACAAATTATACACTTTTTCGCGTTTAAAAAAAAAAATATATTTTTCCGATCGGAACAAAACTGGTGTCTAAAAAAGTGTTATTTTATTCTGCGCGTAAAATATTCAAGCATCTCCAGGACTGTTTATAATCGGAGTTACTTTGAAAAACCACCTGTAGCCCTATAAACACACATCGATCTAACCACTCGGGCGAGCAGTTGAACACACTCTTACTTGAGGCCGTCCAGAGCGGAGAAGGAATGGCAGCGCCATCTTGTAAAAAAAACCAGACTACGTCGGTATTCTTGTTCTAATCGGCTGAACTTGATTTGCTTTGAATTATAATTTTTGTTTTTGAACTTAAAGGGGCTCTCAAATAAGTTTTGAACTGGTTTGAAATTTGCACTGCAACATACATCATCGAACGTAGGAACATGAAGGAAAAACGTTTTCCCGGACATTCGAATTATTTTGAGAGTTATAAGCAAATTAAAATTACGAAAAGATGCAAGAACATTTTTCTACGAGACATAGCCGAAAAACAAAATCCTGCAATATAATTTTTTGGAGAGTTCGAGCGAAGCGGTTGGCCCATTGGCGGCGGGTTACGCTCATGGCTGCCGCACCGAGGACGTGCAGGCATTGTCGTCTCGTCGGTCTCGTCACGAAAGCCCCTTGCATCGTCTGAAGTTCAGGCTCCGAAAGCGATCGGCGTTATACCAATGAACCTGGGATGTTTATACTTTGGCGTCGGCGAACTCAACGCGGGTCGGCGTCTAAAAATGTTCGTCGTCCACTTCGCCGCGCTCCGTCATAGAATTCAGCGTGGTGGTATCAAAGCAGCGATTCGGGGAAGAAAGTTGCACCGTGATAAGTCCCCCCTCCCTTCCACCCGCCCCCCCCCCCCCCCAAAAAAAAAAAAAAGAAAGAAAAGCAGTAGCTGGCGATAACACGTGCACATATGCATTTGTTTTGTACCAAATGTCTAACAAAGGTTTGCGAAAAAAAAAATAAAGAGATCACAATGTCACGTGCGTCAAAGCATCCGCCGGCCGCCTTCGACGAATTTGATGCACTCACGCTTCACAGTAGCCTTTCACGTTGATTTACGTAAAACATCGAAGGGAGCGAATGATCCGTAAATTACGCCGTCTACGGGTTACAAATTGTAGCGCGCTCCGAATAAACATTCAGGACTTCAAATTTGTTTTCATTGCACACCACGTCTACGTTTGGCATTTTTTGTTTCTAGTGGGAGATATGACTAGCACATGATCATACATACATAGCTTGTACACGAGGTCGTCCTGAATTCTAATAAACTTTACATCTGGTCCGCCAGCGAGCTTCAAGCTTTGTCTGGCCCCCCCGCGAAAGCGCGCCCGTCTTGTTGGGCCCACGAAGCTTCTCGGTGTAGCTCGTAGGGCCAGCCCACGTACAGATTCGCCCATTCGAGCGCTCAAACGTTGTGCACACCCCAGCACAAAAAAAAAAAAAGAAAAGAAAAACAATTACGGGGGCACTATATTTAACGGCGAGAACAACCCACGGCACAAGGCAGATTTAAATCGCAGAAATATGCCTCGCGCACACACTCCGGGCAGCCCTCGATCAGCTCAATGTGCTGCCAGCGCCATGCGCATGCGCGCCGGGTGGCTTGACTGGTTATGCCGCTGGGAGGCGGCCGTGTCTTGTTTTTTCCCCCTTGTTTTTGCACACGGGAAATATATTTTTTCTCTCTTTTTTGTGTTTCTCGCCCCCCCCCCCCCCCCGCCAAAAAAACAACAACAACAAAAAAAAAAACGCCCTCATAAATATTAACCATGGTATACGGAGCAATGCACGCTACTTACCCTATATAAAAAAAAAAAATTGGACTGTTTGTGTTGTTAGAATGTGATGTGCTAACATTTCGTGGCTATTACTTGTTTTCTCAGAAGCCGGAACGACTAACGAGTAATAACATAAATATGTCAGAAGCTCAGATGTCGTTAAAGGGCATCTAACTCACTTTGAGAAGATTTGATTCAAATGGGAAAAGAATTGCGCCATGGTGACTATGCTTATAAATTTAAAGCTGTCTTTGTGTCGTAATAATTATTGATTGTAAGAGTTATTTTATATTAAAACTGAATTTTAATTCGTTTTCGCGTATTACCTGAGACTAGATTGATTAAATTCTGTGATATATTTTTGGTCGGATGTATAGGGTGTCTGTAATTACGAGGCTCGATCTAAAATCGGCCGTATAAATCGGCGCCTGCACATAACAATCTAAACTTTTCGTCAAAAGTGTTTTTCGCAGGTCGATTTTATTTTGAAAATTTACAAACCGTAGCTCCCTTTCTGTAAAAAGTAGGGCCAAAAGAACTTGCCAGGGTCAGCGGCGGACGGCGACGCAGAGAACCGAGTCGAGCGGTTGGGCACGTTTGGCGCACGCATTGATAGATTGCGTCGGGAGCAGCATCGGAAGGTGTAGCCGACTAGCGAAAGAAATCAGACGAAAAGCAGGTGAAATCCGTCGGCAGCAACTGCACCGTCGTTAAGCAACCTCCATTCTTCTACTACAGGATTTGCTTTCATTTTCCTCATTTATATTTAAACCAAAGGTACTTTGCAAAAAGATTATGTTCATTTTTATAGACCACGGTCGTCGCGAGCAGTCTCGATAGGGAAAGAGCAATACGTGCACCAAACGCGCCCCGCCACTAGATTCGGCCGTCTGCGTCGCCGTACGCCGTTGACCCTGGCAAGTTTTTTGGCCCTTGTTTTTACACAGAAGGAGTTACGCTTTGTAATTTTACAAGATAATACCGATATGTGAAATACACCTTTGACGAAAAGTTTAAATAGCTGCGTGCAGGCACCAATTTTAGCGGCCCATTTAAAATCGAGCCTCGTTTTTTTATCATTTAAATAACATAACTTCACTCTATTCTCTCGTTATTTGTCCAAAAATAACTATGTTAAATACTGCATTTGTTTATTTGTAATACATAGCACTTACTCCCCCCCCCCCTCCCCTCCCCACGAGCAATGATGGAGAGAGAAGTAAATATATAAACTATAATAACCACGCAAATCACCAAAACTGTTCAGGTAATACCGGTAAGTGTCGCCTAAAGAGCGGTTCACACACTTGCGTTGAGTCCGACCAAGTGAGAGGGTTGGTATGACAACAACTGCGTTGGCTAAAAAAAAAAAAAAAAAAAAAAAAAAACGCAACCTTCGCACTCGGTCAAACTCAACCCAAGTGTGCACATCGCTCTTAACACTCTGAGCCATGCTATTTTATTAACTTTCAGAAACTAAAGTGAACTTGATCTCAATGACTCGGTAAATACAAGGGGGATAACCAGAAGTCTTATAGCCATATATATAAGCACTTTAGTCACATAAAAAGATATTTACAACGACAGTTTTTTCTTGTTGCAGGGAAATAAGAATTACTAATACATTCTTTGGCGTTTGTATATTTTTGAATAGTTATGGTTTGTCTATTTCGCGTGATTCTAGATATACGGGGTCTAATTAAGTCAGTTTTGCCTATTAAAACATTCTGTATAAAACCATGTAAAATATTTTTAACTGTCTGTGCCTGCTTGTTCCTTCCAGTAGGCTGATACCTGCTTTTAAAAATTAAATACAGCTCCATAGGTGAATCAAGCTTCCTATACTTTGTAGAACACACACACACACACACACAGACACAGACAGACAGACAGACACACACACACACACACACACACACACACACACACACACACACACACACACACACACACACACACGCGCGCACGCGCACGCACGCACGCACGCACGCACGCACGCACGCACGCACGCACGCACGCACACGCACACACGCACACACACACACACACACGCGCGTGCGCAAACACACACGCACAAAGACGCGCACACTGTTGCATGTTTTAATTCATTCTAGTTTTATCACTACTTTTCTTTTGTGGGGTACAGACACTCCAGTGGCATATTGTATACTTTGTCTTAATAACATTTTAAAAGATAACAGCTCCGTTTCATGTGCCATTCTTAACGACCTCCTTAGCGACCAATGTTTACATGTGGGTTTCTTGTTCATGTTGTTGATGAGCACGTCCCTTGGAGGATCACAAGGTATTGTTAACCCTAAGCCTTGAATACGTTTACTCTGGACTCTCCTTAGATAGTAATTGGGTACTGCATGTGCTTTGTTTTCGTGTCATGTAAACTGTCTTTTTGTGGTTTACAGACAGTCGCTAGCTTTCACACAAATCTCTCATTTTCTTTAAAGAGCTGTTAAACTCAATATGCTTACTACTGCCATCGTTCATATAGGTGTACGCTATGCAATCCTGAGATAAAAGTCTTGCTTTTACACACAAAGGACGCCATTAATAAAAACAAAACACAGTGAAAGCAAAAAAAAAAATCCCGAAAGAAATGTAATAAAATATGTCTGAAGGTGTGTTATAGTATACAATTTTTTTTATTAAAACGTTTCTTTGACTTTGCACAAAAACTTATAAAAAAAAGCTTCTGCTTGAATTTGTGGCGTACGCTTAAGCTTATATTTCATCCTAAGTTGTTTCAGCATGCCTTCCCTTATTACACCAAAATCATTGCCCTACCAATGGTTACGTGTTATATTTGTCCGTAAGTAGATTTATATTGGTTTATTTGCAAAAATAGAAAACGGCAAAAGTAGAGAGAACGGGGTCAGAAACGCGGTGCAGCTGTGATTATTTTCCTCCAGTGCCGATCGGCCGACTGCCCAACACGCTTCCTGAACAGATGTCACCTTCTAAATAGAGCCCTAGACTGCCGACGTCTCGGAGAGTTTTGCCCCTCAATGTGGCTGCTTATGTTTTAACTGAAAATGGTGTCCTCTTTATTTCTTTATTCATTGGAATCTGCAACGCCATCTGACATTTTCGCAGAGGCTGAACAAACATGAAAAGAAATGTTTCTGCATTTGTGGCATAAACAGTCTTACAAAGCAAAGCATTCCATTCCTTAATCAAGAATTAATTTCATTAGGTGCCCATGAACAACCGTATACGGTTGAACAAATTACGTAAAAAAATTGCAAACACCAAAAGAAAGACGCAGCGATTACATTGTCAATACATGCACACACACACACACACACTATTGCACATCGAGTAAAACACAAAATCTGAAGGGCACGACATGACTATCAGGAAAAAATTATTTCTCACACCCCGAAAGCTAGTAAATTGAGGGCATTTACAACCTAGTACCAAAGTTCAAGACATTGGATAGGGGGCTGCAACCAGTCTTGTACTCGTAAAAGTAATGGATAACAATTGCAATTACTCTCGCTTAGAATGTATTCAATTAGATTACTTGATTACTCGATAGAAAAAGTAATTGGCGGTTACTTGAGAAAGTAACCGTTACTTTTCCGGTTACTTTACATTTTTTAAACGGAAGCGTCTCCTGCCGGTTCGAAAACGAGTCTTTCTGTACAGTCCATTACTAAATTAGAATGACCGAATCGTAAAATACTTATCTCCTTCTTCTGTCGGATATTTTGCTTGAGAATTCCTTGGCAGGAATCTAGCAAAAACAGGGAGCGCTGTTAGAAGCGGGTGGGAAAAATAGTAACGTTTAAAAGTAGTTTTAATACTTCCCAAAGATGAGATTACTCTTGTGATTACCTCGTAATATATGAAATAAAATGATTATACAATCAGTCCAAGAAGTATTCGATTACTTGTGATGAGTACCCTACAAGTATGGCTTCAAGACAGGAAACAATCAACTGTCGATTCCGATGCCTTTCAGCACAGCAAAGTGGATGCACTCCGTATATATATCCAAGAAACACCAACTGCACAGGCATCAAATTTGAAGCCATCAGAATAATTCGTGTTATTTAGCTCCGAACAAACTCGAAGAGGAGTTCAATCTTTTTATCAAACTTCTGACGACAGTAATTAATATATCCAGCTCTTTGGAAGGACGAGTATAACGCTCTAATATTCTAAATATTGGGCGGACTTTACTAAGATTTATAGCTGCATAATATTTCGGTTTCTGCTGTGGGACCCTAATACAGACTTCAGAGAAGAGACACGAATAATCCATCAAACCATGCAGATATTTCAAAAAGAACACAGTCTGCTTTCTCCCTAGTTTGATATAAAGTAAGTTCACGCATGTTAGCGCAGTGTCATAATTTAGTTGATGCTTATTCTCATTCAAAGAAACCATATTTGAACATAAAGATACATTTTGTTTGCGCACGTTCTGCTCTTGACGAGTAGGTTTTTCAGATTTTATTGCACACAACTGATGTGTTTTCTAACTGGGAACGAATTAATTGAACAATAGAATGTGAGGAAGGCAGTGTGGTTAGTTTCAATTATATCAATTTATTTATTTCATATACCTTCAAGGTAAATACATTCAAGAAGAGAGAGAGAGCTCCAATATATCGACTATAATATTCAGATGTTAGTAATAGCATGTTTAAACAAAACAATATCAGTGATGTTAGAAATTGAGGCGTGAAGGTGGTTTCAGTCTATAGATGTTTGTGGCATAAAAAATATTGAGTAATGAAGTCTAAAATTTGGATTACCATCCTTATGGCTATGATCAACGTGAGAAGGTGTGTAGAATGGTTTAGTAATTAGTTTATGACGAAGCTAACATATTGAGGAAATATTTTATGAAAAGGACAAAAGCGAGAGATTTTTCGGTTGTTAATTAGTTACGGCACATCTAAAGTATTTTTAATGGTAGAAACGCCGGCAGTGCGATGATAGTTTGTCAATATAAACAGGCAGGGTGGTTTTCAAGGGACTCAATAAGTGCAATTAGTGACGAGTGAGCGGGGTTCGACACAGCAGCAGCATATTATAATTATGGACGAATTATGATTTTGTACATGGTTAGTTTCAATGAAGACAGAGCGAGGAAGAAATTTTTTTAAGGATCTTAACATACGATTAGCACTGTTAATTGCGTATTCAATATAAATCTTCCAAGAAAGGTTACACATATATGAACACCAAGATATTTGTAAAGAGACACTGAAGTGAGAGGATTGCTGTTAAAATTATAAGTATGACACACCGATTGAGCACGTGACACTCTCATCGATTTGCATTTGTCAGTGTAAGTTTTATTAGTCACTGGTTACACCACTGTGATATACGATTAAGGTCAGATTGTAGCATAATAGTGTCAGATATGTCGGTTATTTTCCGGTATATGACGCAATAGTCACCAAAGAGGTAAATAGAAGAAGACAAGTCCATGCACCAAGTAATTAATGTAAATAAAAAAGAGTAGCGGACCAAGCACTGAGCCCTGTGGACACCCGAAGTGACTGGAACAGTACACGAATTCATATTATTAGCAGTAACGAATTGTAGGTGGTTAGTTAGAAAGGCATGAATCCAATTTACTACACAGGAGTCAATGTTAAGTGATTGTGATTTATGAAGGATGAGTTTGTGGGAAACTTTGTCAAAGGCTTTTGAGAAATCTAGAAACAAAAAACACAATCGGTTTTAAAATGATTATAAAAATGATGGAGATTATGCGTGAAGAGTAGTAGTTGCGTGTCACATGAAAAATTGTTTTCTAAAGCTATGTTGTAAACTTGTGAAAAAGTCATTAGTTTCAAGATAGCTTATTGCCTGCGAATAAATGACGTGTTCAAATATTTACATGGCACACTTGTTAAAAAAATTGGTGGATAATTGGAAGGGTTTTGTTTTTATTTGTGTAAAGGAACCGCCTTCGCAACCGCCCAATCGCTTGGGACCACGCCATAGATAAGAGACTACATATAAAGTTTTGAGAGAATTATTGAACAATACACATTACAATTGTTAAAAACTTGCTGTTAATCCCATCTTTTCTGGCGCAGGACGAAAGCTTCATATTTTTAATATTGCCAGCAACACCAATCGCGTCAACTGCCACTGGGTCGATAAGCAAAAAAGCAGAAAACGACAATACAGGTACTTGATCAAAATCAGAGGTTGTAAAGGACATACTAAAACATCATTTAATACACTTGCACTTTCAGTTACTGGTATATCTATACCATCAGATGACTGAAGAACGATATTAGACTAACAGTTGGGATTAATGTCATTCCAAAATTGTTTAGGATTCGTTTTTAACATGATATTTAGTGTATGGTTGTAAAAATGTGACCTAGTTTCCGTAAGAGCTGCTGTATATTCTTGATCTGCAGTTTGGTACTCTGCCCATCGTGCATCACTTGATGATCGTTTGGCCGCGCGAAACAGTTTTTTTTTCGCAGACGTCTGAGATTAACCTTAAACCAAGCCTAGTTTGTGTTGCATGGAATCTTTCTTGATGGTATGAACTTTTCAATTAATAATTAAACAACATATTTAAACAGCATCCAATTAGATTCAACGCAGCTCTATGAAAACGCAGATAAATAATCTATAAGAAACTCAGACATGTCCTAGTTAATTAACGTAAGGTCAGCTGTGCTGTAGTCACGGATTTATTTAATCTGAATTTTAGGCGCTACGAATGGAATACTTAAGGAAGAGTGGAGAACTGGATGATCACCGAGACATGGCAGGTGTGTTAGTAATGATATGTCGCTCGGATGCGTTGTTAATACGAGATCGTATATTTGAAGAAAGGTTGGTAACCCTAGTGGGCTTTGAGACAAGTTGAGAGAAGTTGATACCAGAACAGAGTTCCATAAACACGTTAGCTTCAGATGAGAAGGGGGTTGAAACCGGACATAAAGTAGACGAGATAATTTTAGGGTAAATAATATCACCCATTATTATAATTGGCACTCCTGGATACCGGATGGTAATTTTGTTAATGCAATTATGTTACAAATTCACAAATGAACAACTGCTAGTGGGGAGTCGATGATATACACCCATCATCATTTGTTTATGCATAAAAGAAACGCAAACCCAAACAATAAAAAAAAGTATTGACAATCCAAACACACAAAGGGATATTCAAACAATATTGCTCTTAGTAGCTGAGGAGACGCAGTCAAGGTCGAAGTTAGTTCAAAAACGTTTTGTGCCTGACAGGTCCTTCGTCACTCCATTTGAAGATCGTGTTTAAATAGGCTGATGAAGAAACCAAAACATTTCTGAACTTTTTTCTAGCTTGACACTGTATTTTCAACTACTAAGGGCGGTATTGTTTTGAATATATCTTTCTCGCGATAGCTTGTTTATCACCCCAGGTAGATCATTTGACATGAAGAGATACACAAAAAGAGGAAATAGCGAACTTTGAGGTCCGCTTCTTTGAGCGCGACCGGCTCCCTTTACGAATTCCGCTTGGAGAGTATTCTGCTTCGGAAGGGGGTGTGGATTGCGTGAGAAGATTCACAAAGCCGGGGGAATGTTGTCGGCGACGCGACGCGTCCTGATTGCAGCAAAGGATGTCAAACCTGTTTCCGAAAGCTTGTAACCAAGGGACCCAGCTAATAACCTATCAAATTTTAATACTGACGGATGAGGTGTCCAGCAATTCATAGAGGCAACGTCATCAGAAGCAACTCTCAAGTGGAAGAACCTGCCGGCTTTTCACAGCGTTATATATTTCATGACAAGTGCAGCCTACTGATCGTGCTGTCTCCGCGAGATTAATCAAGTGAGGTCGGCGCTAAGGTACGACCATTTTCCACTTTGTGCGTGCGTGTGCGTGCGCGTGCGTGCGCGTGCGTGCGTGTGCGTGCGTCATGCGGGTGTGAGTGTGCGTGCGTGCGTGTGTGTGTGTGTGTGTATGTAGAATACCAGATAGATTATGAATGTGGCAAGCAACAACAATCAAGCGAGACAAAAACTAAACCTTTATGATTTGTTAGGAAAGACTCTTTTACTAAAACTAAGTCATTCATATTTAAAGAATTGAATATGGTAAAAATGTGAACGAGTTGCTTTTTATCTACTTGAAACAATTTATACTTTGCCCTGACTCCAAAATTTGCGAAATTGGCGAAAACAAGTCAAATTTTGATTACGCGAATAAGTCGTTCCACGGTGGCGAGTACTGCGCGACACAGCTCCCGCGAACACGACATCGTCGAATTTCCTAATTTATTTGTTAAACGTTGTGATAAACTGTCAATATTACCGCGTACCTTGGTGACCTGGACAATCACATTGCATTCCAACAATAGCTTTGATCACAATCCTTAAATTTTGAGACAAACGAGAAAAGACGGCAATGATTTGTTTGTGCTACCTGCGATTTACTGTGTGCATAAGCGTCTTCATCGAGGCAAATCTAAGACATGAAATTCGTCAAGTAGTCGTAAAATTTATAAAACATGAGAAATAAGGTCGGTGCTTTGGTAAGTCACAAGGGAGGAAGAAAACATAGCTTGCACAACATTCAGCGAGAATATTACTTAGGTTCTTTGGTAATCCTCGGTAAACCTTTATTGCTTTCTGAGCATACATTGTTTTCATACACCTGCACATATCGTCTTTCTCAGTTCCGCACGTCATATACATGCCAGTCTATCCCTCTCGCATAGTTGCAATAAAGACCTTGTCCGACCTGGTCGCGAGGCAGCAGTTTCCCGGGAAACTGCAGTATGCGGGAAAAAGGTCGTCTTGAATGGTTTCTAGAGCCCAGATCTTAGGCGCTCGTTCCCGTGTTTCGCGGCGTCGCCGTCGCCGTGCGCGTTGCATTATGGGGTGTCACAGATCTATACACCAATTCGTTTCCCCGACAACTTTAGCGAAGAAACTGATTAGAATGGAAGCTTAGGCGTGTTGGTAAGGCATGATTATTTAAATCGTACAGCGAAACAGACGGAATGGAAGAAAGGAGTCAAACAATCGCTGAACTTACAACTGAAGTTTTAATCGTCAAGACGCAGCCTATATGCACGACCAAGCAAAGGGAAGCACACACAGTCAATAACTCCCAGTGAAACCCTCACTATCATCGCGCATGCTGTCGTCGTGAAAATAAATCTAAATCTTTAGCCAATAAAAGAACCGACAGGGCGCTGACACACTCTTCCCCCAAGTGCTCTATCGTCTCTGCCTCCATAATCTCTCTGGTCAAGGCATCGGCATTTCTTCCAATGACAGTGCATTATTTCAAATTCGGAACCACACCCACGGTCACGACAATGAATGCCCAAGGTCCTGATACTACCCTGTTTTCATTGTAACAATGTTCTCTTAACCGATCATTGAGGCATCTGCCCGTCTGGCCTACGTGTTGTAGACCACATGATAGCGGAATCGAATAAACAACCTTTTTTTTCAATCAACAAACCGACTTTGATGCTTCTCTTTGTACACTACAGAGGCCTTCCGGTAGACTGATTGACATTTCTGTAAAGCTCAGACAACTTGTTTGGAGCAGAGAAGACCACAGCGACGTCTACCTGCTCTCCTATTTTCTTCAAGCCATGGGAAACTCTATGTAAATACGGGACCACAGCGACTTTGTTTCTTTTTTCCTTAGGAGCGTTTGCCACATTCGCACCGCCTTCTATTTTAATTTTATTCAACCAAGCGCCTGCAACCGACGCCGATAGGTGTTCCGGATAATCTCTGCCCGAAGGTGGGAAACTTGTGCGTCAAAGCTCACCTGTGAATGATGAAATCAGGATTTCTTCAGGGCATTCGTAAAGCACAAATTCACGATGCCCATTTTTACCAATTTAGAATGGGCAGATTGGTAAGATAAAAGTGGCTTTAGTCCACGAGGTTCGAAAACCAACAAACGTGCTCTTCTAATAAATGAAGACGGGGGTCGAGGAAACGCATGTACCCATTGGCAGCCAACTCGAGTCAAAACCAATGGGGCCCAGCTGTCACCAAACACAAACAATACATTTAACACCAAGTGGGTTAAGTCATGCTTTGTACTAGCTAAAATCACGAGATAGTCGACAACGTATCTAAATATTTTTTTACCACATTTGAACCGTCTAAGGGCTAAAACGATCTCTGTCGTTATGTGCGAGGTATATGTCGCAGAGAATGAGAAAAGAGCACTTTTTTTGCAAAGGACGGGTGTGTGCATAAAGTCTTACATCGCCCCATTCTCAAAGACATAAGCAGGAGAGACCGTTCTTTCGGCAGCTGAATTTGAAGTATGACAGTACGGTCAGGCTTTGTGCTACTGTCTCGCATTATTCTGCCTTATTATCACGTCGTGATCAGGGGGGTGTCAAAAAGTGGGATACTCATTCGATGATCGACATTCAAGGAGCAAGATCGCCAAGACGTTGGTTTCCTAATAGTTACCGATGACTTTTTTTATAAAGCGCAAGAACAGAAATATTAATCAAGATGAATAGTTTCAGAAACAACAGGTTAAATGATAATTATTTCGCCTGCATGCGCTCTTCATAGTATACCTAAGCCGGTGAACCTTAGTGCTCGTTTATCACGAAGAGCGACAAGCTTCCCTTGGAGCCCGTGAAAATATTTGGGAGGAGATCGACCTATAGGGGCGCTTAGTCCAGCTCGTTTTCCACAAAGCTCTGTGTGCACCCAACACCGCTCCCGCAAGCTGAATTCTTTATTTTATCTTCCTCAATTGAGGGCGGGGCACCGATTGGAGACGTCCGCATACGTCACCATTCTGGTGGCACTCGTGCTCATCTGGCGCTTCACCTATTAAACACGAACCCCAACCGAACGCCGACGCCGCGTTCGGCGATGTCAGTCAAGCGCTATACACCAACTCATGTTTACAAACAAACCGGAGCGCCTCTAGCGGACGCCACCGGCGCCGCGCATGCGCGATGGGGGTGTGTACAAGAAGCTCGCCGTCGCCCATAAACAAACCATTGAAATTCGATGTTGTCGGCGTCGGTGTGAGTCCCCCTGCCCATTTTCGCGTTCCAATTGTTGATTCTACGTTTTCCTGGCGATGTCTGACTATCTTGAGCGGCGTCAGCGAAATTACCGAGGCTCGTTACACCGCTAAACTTCGCGTGATAATGTGACATGTGGCGATTCATTCCGCGTGGACGCCGCAGTTTGTACGCTAAAGCATGATGTGATTTCGCTCGCAATTTTCAGTCGCGACGCCGCTCGGGCTGCAAAAGCGTGAACCGTAGCTGAGATGGTCGACGTCGATACTGAAAATCGCAAGCAGAATCAGACCAGAGTGAATTAGGCATAACAAGTCGGTGATGGTCACTGGTAACAACGATCAACTGTATCTACTGTTTACATCGAGCCTGCTTACCAACCTTCAAATTTAAGTCTTTTGAGGCCTGCACTTACTTCTTATCACAAGTACCGGGCTAACATTAGGTCTACGGGCCGGCGTTGTCTAAGAGAGCAGACGACAAGCAGAAACGTTTGAAAGAGCAGATGACAGTTCGAACGATCGGGCGGCCATTTGAACTTGAAGACGCACTGAACGTAGTCCGCAGGTGGTCCGCACAACTTGACGGTTTTCTGGCGTTCATGTTGGAACAAAACAAATAAATCTGATGACGACAAGTATCCGTGAATTCAACCCAAAGTGCTTCCCGCCCAAGCAATCGTTGTCCGAGGGCGTCTGCTTTTCCCTTTTCAGGGCCCATATACAGATTCTCGGACGAACCGAGCACGTGAAAACTGACCTTCAAACCTTTCTCGACACTTTCGGTACGGCCCCAGTCGCAGCGTTTTGACGAGAAGGCAGGTTTTTGTCCGGTTCCTTTCAAAACAACGCAGGAATACACGTCTGGCATGGGGACTTCTGCCCACAGCCCCAGACCGGATGTGCGACCGACGCGCCACCACCGCGCCGTGACGTCACAGTGTTCAGTTCGTGTATACGTCCGGAACGCAAACAAATGGCTTACCCTGTTGTTGTTCCCGTGGGTCTAGTTCTGAACTTAGCCGTTAGGGCTGCGACGGCGGAACGCCCTCGTAAATAGATGAGCTCGCGTCCCGTAAGTTCTCGTCCGGCTTCTGCGCCTTCCGCGATCACGCCCCCCCCCCCGGCCCTCCAAACAAAAAAGACAAAAAAAAATTTTGTAACTTTGTTTTATATAGCAACTGTCAACTTAAGAAACGCGGGACACGCGCCGACTCCCGAACATGATGTGATGTCAGTCTGTCTTTGTCTGTATGTTTGTCTTAAGTTCACGCTAAAAATTGGACTGTATACGTTGCTGTTTTCGCTATTTTCTTGCTAATGCCATTTCTTAGTTTTGTCTTTAGAGGTACACGATACCTCCAGTATTGTGTGCTCAGTACATGATGCAAATGAACAAACCCAATCAAATCTCGCTATCGCTTATCAGCCAATGGGATTGCAGCACTGGCCGATACGAACGCCGAAGAACGAACCATATACACAAGAAGCGTGCCGTCGCGCCCCGCGCTCATTAAGCTGTCGGTAACCGCGGCGTATAAATAGTCAGGCTTCATCCGTTCCTGTTGACTTGCCCTCGCCTCACGTGCTCTTCGGACACGGTAAACCCGAGCCGACTCCCTCCGCGCGCAAGCGTTTGTTCGACCACTTGTTTTGTTTGCAGGCGACTTAGCGTGGGCAAGTCAGCCTTCTGCACCGCGTTGGTTTTCACCCAATTACGCCTGGGCTATTTTAGAACGAATGCCCAGCACCGGGGTCTCGGACAAACGTTTGGTTTCTTATCTCGTTTTTTTTTCTTCTTCTTCTTCTTTTGTCCACGGTGATGCCTCCAGTCGAAAACCATCACTCGGAGCCTAGTGTGGCTCTTTCCGTCTGTCTGCAGTCTCGCGCATTCTCGCCCGAAACACACGGAGCTCTCTTGACCCAATTTCGAGGAGGTCGAATGCGGCAAGGCAGCCCAACCCTGAGCGAACGAACTTCCGCGTGGATGGTGCGTCCGCGCCTTATCTTACAGGATTACAAAATAACAAAACGCCCGGTTTTCTTGTACTGCCCTGGAAAACAACTGGCGCAACAGCCGAGACGCTGCAAACAGTTAGACCACTGTGCCTGAAATGCGTCTCAGATCGGTGTGTTTAGCGTCCTATACCGCCCAAGCATCGAAGGTAGTCTCGAAGCGGCAAAAAATTACGCCACGAAAGCCGGAGCGTCACGCTGACGGATGTCGCGATCCTGGTGGTCGGTTGTAGAAGTTTCGGCAAAATGCACGAGCAGACGTGTGTGTCGCTATCGTCACGGCGTCTCGACTCCCTGCTGCCGAAGCTTCCGAGGACTGTCATGCCGGAGAGCGACCTGCAGTAGAACAGGCGTCTGCCACATGCATCACCACTGCTGTGACACCACAAGGGTCGCGACCGGCGACCGCATGACTCTTCTGTGACGGCATCAGGCGGAAATCGAGGGACACTACATTTTTGGACGACTGTAAACACGCCAGTCTGAGATGCGTTCCAGGCACCGTAGTTACGCTGCCGTGTATTTATTTAGCTGACTTATTCCCCGCTAAATTTAGCGGACGGTGTTCACGTGATACTACGACGTCACGTGACGCCAAGACAGCACTCGACACTGTGATGCCACGTGGCTTCATGGCGCCACGTGACACTAAATTCCCGCTAAATTTAACGCAAAATCTCTTAGCTGAATTAAGAAGAGAAATTCTCTCGCTAAATGTAGCGAAAAATATTTCCCGCTATGTTTAGCTGGGCACAACGTACGTACACGAAACGCAGACGGAATCCACTGCGACACCTCGCCGTGACGCCTATCGTCGTAAACAAAACAAACAAAAAAAGAAAAAAGATGGCGTTTATGCGGAGAGCAAGTCGTCTGCTCTTTGCACACGAGTTGCGGCGACGTCATAAAGACGCCGAGTTCTGATTGGCTCTGATTGAAGGGTAGTGGGTAGACCTCAAGGCAGCTTGCTTTGAGGTCTACCCACTATCCTTCATTCAGAACCAATCAGAGCTCGGCGTCTTACTGACGTCGCCACAACCCCTGCAAAAGAAGCAGACAAACTTGCGCATGCATTGATTCGAATACGTTTCCCATTGCGGTATTGGGGAGGAGATCCAACTGTCCCGCCACAACCGGTAAAGTTGAGAACTAAACCCACGTGAGGAACAACAACGTAGACTATTTGTTCGCGTTTATGACGCAGTGCTCGGCTAGTGATTGTGAACGCTTCACATCGATCGGTCTCGAGGGAACGAACGAGAAAGACAGGGACAGAAGGCGGGGGGAAAAAATCAGACGAAAGTTTAGGTGTGTTCTGTTTGCCGCGATGAGCAGAAGTTGCTCGAGTGCTTGTTAACTTTTTATTTTTATTTTTAGACAATCCATGATGCCGGTGTTTTTGTGCAAAGTGTGTTGGAAAAGAACCTTATATGTGATGCTTCGCTGCTACTGTCGCCAACGATATGGGCCCATCGGGACCACCCGCTGAGACCACCGATGTCCACGCCTATGCCCGCCGTTCCGAAGCGGCCGGAATGCGTGGGACCGTTCCCTCCAGATTATTACGTTAACTCTATAGTCAAACACTAGTCCCAGCCGATCGCTGACGCGCCACTCGTGTTCAGTCTGTGGCCCACGCTCGTTCTAAGAAGATGTCGCAGAGAATTCAGTTCACAGGCCTTGTTTTGAGTAAACAGCGAGCTGTGTGGACAAGCTGGACGAAGTGCCTTCTCTGGCTCGATCTCCTCGCGAATAAGATAGAGTGGGCGCGTTTTATTAAGGAAGGTTTGAGGGTATAATTTCCTTTTTTCGTTGAAAATGAGGCGGATGTCGTTTTGCTGCGGTTATAATTATAAAGAAATTACGCTCGCCATTTTAACTGGGAAAGCTCAGTAAAAGTTTGTACCCGAGCAAGTGTTCGAAAGCACTTCTTCTAGCCCGTCTGAACGCAAGGAGGGGCATGGCAATCAAGGGGAATCACAGAGAACGAGCAGGGAACGCGCGGCGACAAAGGCAGCCAAACCGGCGTCGTTATTGGTCGAGGCTTAGCCTCCTCGATACTCAAAACGCCTGGCAGTTCGACGGCGGAGTCAAAGAGTGCCCGGTCGTAGATTTGCAGCGCGAGGATCTGGTAGCACTGAGCATCAAAGAGCCATTTCTCGGGGAACCTGGACGTCAGCGCAGAGCTTTTGCAGCGGCGAGGACCCGAAACACATTTGTTCGCCCAGGGAGAAGTGTGTTTCGGCGTCTCGCCGCAGCGGGGCGCGTGTTACGTGGCTATCCTTTCATCCGTTATCTGCCGCACCACCTTTTCTATTTCGGCGGCCGCTTCTCGTGGCGATCTGCCTGGCTTTTTCAGTATATAGGAGGCTGTGGTCGAGGTCGAGGGGAGACGAAAGCACGGGGACGCCTTTGGAGGGTAAAGGAAAGCACGAGGTGTGCAAAGAGCAGACGAACTTGCACGGCATATTGGTGGCGTGCGCGAACTACAGGGGGCGCTTTTTGTAGCTACTACCGCCATCGTTTGTGACGTCATGGATAGGACAGACTGGGGCAGACCGCGTAAATCTTGGATCCCTCGGCTCATGAGCTCGCTTCATGCGCTGTTTAAGCAACGCGCGGCAAAGCCTGTTTTACGCGTTGTGTTTATTCGGTGAATTAATATTTGTAGTAGGACATTTTACCAAAGCTTGAAACCATGGCACGCGTACTCGTGCTAGAAAAACACTTTTGACGCTTAGGTGTTGAAACGTTGGGATGGTGGTGTGTTGTTCCCAACCCCAGTACAAAATAGTGGATGATGAAAATAGAATATTCGGCGCTTCACCCCACTACATCTACCAAGGTGAATAGGGTCTATTTTTTATATGATTCGAACAAAATAAAACTGAGAAAGGAATATCATCAAACTAATAATAGGAAAGTAAAATTCGAGAACCTCTCGCGCGTGTGGTAAACACATCAGTGAAAGCGACTCCGTGTATTCTCTTGGTCCCTGTTGGCGTGTTCTGTGAGTGCTGGGCTCTTAGTACTTCCAAGTTGATTCCTTTTTTGTAATTTTGTAAACCAGTAAAGAAATATTTCCTCAAAATAACTGCCTGGAAGAAGCGGTGGCTGGCTTCCTGAGTCGTTTCAATTAAATCGCTACTTATTCACCCGGTCGACATGAAACGTGCGAGACCTCCTCACTATCAAAAACGTATATCTACAGTTAAAGAAAGAGCCGTGGTTCTACTTTCCTTCACAACACTGTGAGAGCCAATCATCGCAACTTACGGAGGTAGCTCAGCGAATGACGATACCGAAACATATGTTTAAACCAAAGAACGTAGTCTGAGTTGTGAAATTAAGCAATACAAAACGTAACGCTTGCATTGCTGAATGTCACAACTCAGAGTGCGTTTTTTGGTTTAAACATACATTTCGGCATCGCCATTCGCTAAACGTCCTCCGTAAGTTGCGGCGATTGGCTCTTCGAGTGTTGTGCAGGAAGGTAGACGCATGGGAAGGTAGGTAGGCGCATAGTTTTTTAACTGTAATTCTTGTTTAAATATGAAAAGCTAATTTAGACAGAGACTAATAAAATAACTAAGTTAAAAATAACATTAAAAAGGCGTTACCAATGACTGTCGTTCTCCACTGTGAACTGAAATTTCAAGTTAATTTACCCTTACCAAATAACTATATGGGCTTCCTCAGTTTCGCTGTTTCGACCCTGAGCAGAAAAAAAAAAAAGTTAATAGCAGTTTCGTTAGGCATTTCTTTTTTCTTTTGCATTTTCGCCGAAGACGAACTGACTTTGCTTCTCCTAACAAATGTTTCGTACGATAAATCGCCGAGGATTTAAACCGCTGACTGTAAAGAAAGTCGATCTCTAGCCGTGCTGTTTTTTTTTTTTTTTTTTTTTACGTGACCACATGCCTCAAAGATTAAATGCCCAGACTACAAAACACCGTAAAAAGTTAAACGATAAAAATATAGAAATCAGAGAAGTAAGCAGAGCTTTTCACCTGCTCTGCATAAACGTTCTTCTGATATATTCTATTTTCTTATTTTATACTTATTAAAAAAGCAGCTCTAATTATAGCCTATTTCTTTAAAGTGCACGATTGGTATGGTCTAGATGAGCTTGAACGCTTTTGAACTTGCAGTATATTCGTTATTCCTATTTCGTTTGCATTCCGCTCTTTTAAGGAAGTAATTAGCAAGAATAATATTGGGATCTTGGTATTAGTAGATGAAAGCCAACAAGCTCTTATCAACGTTGCGATATCTGTGGTAGTGGTAAGCGCTTTCACTTTCTCGATTTTATAATGCTGTAGCTTTTTTTAAACCTCTGTGGAGTATTGTACACTACAAGCACAACTAAGGTTTTTTTTAAACACAAATTAAGGTTTAAAAATATATAGTACCCAATCGAACGTTGGCATGCCCCGAGTGAAAGTTTTAACTTCATAATATATTGTCATCGGTACTGTGTCTATCTGCTACACTTTCAAAAGATTAGATATTACACACATTAAATTTAGAATGTTGGCAAAACTATGCTCCATAATTTTCAACCACCAATTCAAAATTTCGAGTAAGAAGAGAGCACTTGTAAAGCACTACTTAAAGTGTTCATGTGGGCTCGGGGCTTACTTATAGTACTCATTTATTTTGAGGTGGGCTTAGAAGACAGTGCACCGTTGTCGTATGTTTGGGTATATTGTGGCGTTTTGTGCTCGGTTATAAATTTATTTTTGCGACCGCGAATTGTATTGGTAAAAATATAACGGTGGGATTGTTGGACAATCCTAACGCAGGGATCAATTTACTTATTTACTTAGACTAAAAATGTAGACGCTGAGAAACATTCTCCCGGGGTGTATCGACATCAATCAGAAATACTTAAAAAGAAAAAAAAAACTTAAAAAAACTTTTAGTCACATAAAAAATACAGGTACATATTGATTTCAAATACACAAATTCCACATACGTTTTCTTCCGACAACTATCTGAAAGGATGAAGCAAAAGGTGACTGGAGTGGCCTGTTTCCCATCCTCGTGTACAATTCAGCAACTAACCATTACAAAAAAAGGGAAAAACAAACTGCAATGTGTATGCATGAAACAAATACTAACACACATACGAAAATGTTGTTGAATAAAAAAAAAATCAATTAGCTGAAGCACATTACTACTTTCAACGCAAGGGCGGATCCAGAACTGCGTTGTTTTTTTTTTTTTTGGGGGGGGGAGCGGAAAATTTGTAAAGATACTATTCTCCCATTCTTTCTTGTGCACCGGGGGGTCCACCCATGGCAAATTGCCCTCCGAGAAGGGGGGAGGGGGGGGGGGGTCGACTTTGTTTCGGGGGGGGGGGGGGGGGGCGGCCACTTCCATCGCACCCCCCCCCCCCCCCCCCCCTTGGATCCTCCCCTGTTTCAACACAACCGCCCATCATAAGGTATGCGTACCACATGCAATATTAGCACACACACATACACACACAAAATAACCTTAAAAACAAAACTTCTGCAAAATATTGAATTTAAAAACCGTAGGGTCTATTGAACCCGGAAGAGCTAAAACATCAACTCGCACGTCATTTTGAGTTCATATCTATAGGATGTTTCAGTGTTAGCTTGTTTGCGATCCCCACAAATGACATGAGCTCAAGGTGGTCAGGGTTTGTATTTGAAATACATTTAAACAAAGCATTTTGGTGCCGTTTGTGGCATCTACAAGTTCATAAAACGTTATTAATCATTATCTGCATTAATCAAGTATGACCTTGTTTATATTTCAGTGACACACCACAGTCAAACGAAAACAAGAAAGCAACAGTGTACGTGATAAGTACTTTATGAAAAAGAAACACACCGAGAATGCGTTAATTCCGGACCTCTGGACCCTTCAAAGTATAAACACAAACACTCAAACACGGATGCAGTCGAGCACGACATCCTCGGCAAAAGAGCATAGCTAGCAAAGGAAGTCGACGTCCGTGCGAAAACAAAAGAACAGCGACAGCTCGAAGATAGAAGAGTAAGTCGGGGCAGCCACCGACCGCCCGGAACTCAAACTCCGAGGCAAGAAGGAAAAGAAAAACCTGGGGTGCTAAAAAGAGAGGGAAAGGACGAGGGAAGGAGAGGAAAGCCTGTAGGGGAAGAGGCCAGGCGCCGGAGGAGACCGCTCGTCTCAGCCACGTGCCAGCGGGGCTGTTTTCGAGGCTCCAGGAGCACGAACTCGCAGACGCAGCAGCAGACTACGCGCGGGCAGAGCTGGCCCCCACCTTTAGGCCCTGGAAGCGCTTCCTTCACGAGCAAGAAGCATCTTCAATCGTCGAAGAACCTCTGGAAGAGAGCTACTGATGCCTTGACGAGCGATTTGTGCCGAGAGTTCCGTCGGATACACGAAGCCGCGGGCGGTTGAATTCATCGACGAATGTGTTCCTGGAATAACCGGGGAGGTAGGGACTCTTCTGTGATGTGGATGTCTCCGAAGTACGTGAATGAGTGATGAGTTCCGACGCGGTAGCAGTTGTGTACAGTTCGACACGGTAGTGCGACTCTTCTTGTTGGGAGAAGGATGTGCTGTTTTAGTCCGGCACAGGCGATACTCTCAAGACTCGTAAGTACACGTAGTTCCGGATCTGTGTTATGTGTCTCTTTCTTCAACGAGTCCAAACAAACAGAAACGTAGTGGAAAATTTCAGGAAGAACTTGCAAAGAGTTCAGAAAATCTCAAAGTGGCAACTGTTTTTTTTTTAAAATTTATATTGCATAGGGTTAAGTGAATCGTTAAGAGTCTCAGCCTTGAGGATGCCAGGCGTCTTAGGAAAATGTTGGCTACCACGCCGTGGGTGCCAGGATGATTTCTTGACAGGGATGCTCGTGAGTTGGAGTGATGCGAGTGTTGATGAATCAATCAATCATTTTTTTTTATTTGCGTCTATACACTAATACAGGCACTGGAGGCATGACCAAAAAGCCAACAGATGTCGGCTTGACGAGGTTCACGCCCCCTTTTTTAGCAAACGGCAAGCAATCGAAAGAAAAAGAAAAAAAAAGTCAGAAACTTAAAACAAATAATCACTATAGCAATAGTCAAAATACACGTTTAAAATTGGGCTATAGATTACAATGTCAAGGAAAAAAATACACTCTATAGCTAAAATACAATTGTATGACATAAGTATTCATAGAAACATCAGTTTTAAAGAATGAGATGTTAAATGTTCGATGATAATGTTATTTTCAATTAAATGGTTTAGTAAAAAAGGAAGGCGATGTTTTAGCATTTGAGTTCCATAGGTGGTTCGACTGAATGGTATCCTCCATACTTCTTCGTGACGTACGTTATAAGGTCTACTATTTATTGCTAATTCCGCTATGTTTCTAATGTCAGGCGTCTTTTGTTTAATGCTTGCTATCTATCGAATAAGTAAAGTGTACTCGTACAGTTTGTTTAAGGATAGGACGTTCAATGATTTAAGCAATGGTTTCGTGTGGGTTGATCGTGGTACATTGTGGAGAAGGCTCTGGGAAGGGAATTTCGGAGTGAAACCTGTATTACTTCAGGTATTCTTCTTCCTGTTGACGTCTGAAATTTTATTAGAGGCGTCATGGAGCTTTAAGTAGTGCCCTTGTTGCCCTACATATTACCTTTCCAGTTGGTACGAAGAATAATTTCGAACGAAAATTTGAACTCTTGCAGAATACAAGAGTCGGCGTTTTAAGTTTTATAACGAATTCATAGAACGCCTCGTGTAATTGGAAAACAACAACAACAAACCACTAGGTATCAAAAATGACAGAACAGTTGGTAATATTATTTCCAAAAAAACTAACCTGACGATCGCAGTCTGCGAAAAAAAAAAACTGTCTGACGAACACTCATCTTTTCCTTCTCTCACATTGGACATATGCTCTTTCTATACAACAACGCGCGTCTCAAATTCGAAGCGCCTGAGCCTGGCGCAGAAGATGCGCACGCGCATCACTTCATGGGAATCTGGTGTCTTCGAACGCTCAATCACAACCACCTTCCCCCCCCCCCTTGGGGTGGTCAAACGCACACGTGTTGAACAGGTATAACATTCCAGTTAATTGGAATGTGTGTGCTCTTTCCCTACTCTCATTACTCCGCAAAACCTTTCCGTAGGATCAAACCCAACTCTTTTGGTGCAGTGTAGTGGGGGTGCAGCCCTGTAGTTTGGCGTTTTGCTTATTTTTCCCGCCACTTTACTGGCTGCATTTTACTTGCAGCAAACCGACACGAAGGACGACAGAACGGAACTGATTCAACGAGACGTATTCTCTATTTATTGACATTCAAAATTAATTATCGTTGCAAGTTGTGAACGACCGACTCTGGCGCGTACAGATTCGTTCAAACCTGGTGTGGTCGATGGCGCTCCATATCGAGTTGGAGATGACACACGGTGTTGATGAAACGGGCCAGCTGACCGGCAGCTTTCTACGACCAGGGCGCCCGCCAACTACGTATTACAAAAATGTTAATAAGAAACAACAATGTAATATTTTAGTCTTGTTAGGGATTAGTTTTTTTTAATTTTCATTTTGTTATAACGCCTTGAGGCAGTGGTTATTATACATACGATTTTTTTAAATTACATGTATTTATTGTTTACGTAAACTTTTCTGTTTTCAAAAACACTAATAGATTATATGACATTGAATTCAATTACTCAGGCAGAAGTGTTTTCTCTGTACATAGTATTATCTGTCGTGGATGGTAACCGTTAATTTTAGACAGCAAAAACTAAGACTAAAAAATTTACGCACTCGGTAATGGCTAAAACAACCTCGTCGTAGGTACGCAGGGGTTAATAAAATACAGATAGATAAAGATAGATACAGGTTTATATAAATTGAATGTGCTAATATGCAACCGCTTTTTGTTGGTCGTTCCGACGCTCTGGAAAGTACCTTTTGAATACCTACTCTTTCCTTCAGGTACTAATATTGTATACTTAGAACTGCATCCAACGTTCATCTCCTATAATTTGGGCTCAGTGGTAATAGCTTTTTTATGTAACGAGGGCTGGAATTAAAGCGAACCAACTGAAATAATATTAACTTTTGTTTAGAAATAAAGTTTTATTCAGCGAGAGAAACTTTCAGCCACCTAGGAAAGGGTATGGCCAATAACTGGAGTATTTTGCTAATCAAATAGCGCCTCCAACGAGAAGCTGAACATGACGTCTAATATGCTCATGTCATGCTGAGTGTAGGAGCACAATTATCAATTGATCGGTGAATATGCTTTATATCCTGTGTGATTCGTCGATGTCCCCAAGTAGATTCCACCGATTGGCAGTGCAGATTCTCTGAAATTTGAGATTTATATACATTGCATCCGGAGGTTGATATCTCTAGCTGATTTATTGCGAGTCAGCGTTGCACGCTCCATTTGAAAAGCAAGTTTACAATTGGGGGCAAAGCCCTTCTGCCTAAGGAAATTGATTTGTGAACAGAATTTCGTTCGAGACGACTATCAATATTTTATAGGAAGCTTCAATGGTTCCATGTGGGGTGCCTCCATCTGCGCTTTCCCGAAGGTGATGACATCTGATAATTTTACTCTCGGTACTTATTTCCTCTCAAGCTCTAGAGCGCATGAAAGAGCGTCTCCATGCACGAGCTCCTTGCACTGACTGTTCTACGGCGTCATTTTTTTTTACTGGTTGTTTGTTCGTCTTGTTTTTTTTTGTGTGTAAGCTTTTGCTGTCATCATCAAGCACTACACAAATAGGCATCACCTCAACAGGTGGTTAAGGCATCGTATAGCTACGTGCTGTGACTGGAAAATCGAATATCAACAGGGACAACGTTGCAATAATCATATAAAATAGCTTCTTTTCAATTACCAAGCCGGGATTGCCTGTCTTTAAATTATGTCGGTTCCGTCCCAATTTATTTTGACATGTTAGTTCTTTTAAATAATTCCCTTTACAAAAACAACAACAACAACAACAACATCCATTGTATATTTGCTCGAAAGAACATTAACTAATTTCGGCCCAAATATACCGTTGTGTGGTCGGTACAAAAATCGAACATATTTAATCTGACTGGATAGTCAGTTTGCTACTTTCTGAAAGAGAAAGTATAAATGGATAGGTCAGTTGTCAAGCTAAATTGGAAAAAAAGATCAATAAAACAAAATTGAAAAAAAAAAAACACTGGTAAAAATAAGATAAATAATTGACGATTTGAGCGATATATAATATTTTAATCAAGCGAGTAACGCGCTCTGTTCTACGGCACACATCAAGTTTATGCACTGAAATATTTTTAGTTTTATTTCTGAGTATAATGTTGCTTGTAGCGACTTACCTTGTTTTACTTCGCGCAGTTTTTTATGTGTTGTGTTTTCCTGTTAACGATGTTGGGATGGGGAAAGGGGGAGGCGGGCGGTAGGGAGCTCTGTCAAGCTGTACCTTTCCAGCTTTTTCTCTCGCATATCCGGTCCAGCGCAATCGTCATCGTGACGAAACGTAAGCTCTGCTTTGTAATAGTCCATCTAACCAGTTACGTTCTCCCTTAGGACCAAAGCGAGCATGCACGCACCCGTTAACGCATCTCCTATCCCCATTCACCAAAAAAACTTTAGCCTTGTTTCTTCTCTGTGCTCCGTCGAAATCGCAACATGTTGGTAGCGCGCGAAACATCTTGCTTAGATCTGTCGTCGACACTGCGGCGTGTTTAATTTTGGAAAACTCGATGCTCCATAAGAAGACAGTTGAATCTCCTGCTTGTGTTTTGGTTTCGCCCGAACCCATGAACGAAAATAAAATCAGAAAAAAAAAACCCTAAAGCCGTTGGCGGGAACTTTCTTTCGGTCGGCCTCAGCACGTGCGTGCCCGTGAGCGCGATGTATTTCCGGGGATACTGAAGGCGGTGGGGAAGTGGGTTGACGGGAGCGTCGGAGGCGTCGGGGCCACCAGATTTTACAATTTGTTTGTTTTTATCTATGTTTTTACTTTATATTACGAGTTTCGGCCACTTTACATATGTGTCCTCCGGATTTCCACCAAATCTGTGGGGCCCTCCGGAACGAAGACGTTCAAAAGGCCGTTCGGGGTTGCGGAAGCCGTGTGGCAAAGTTTGCGGCGTTGGCGGGGAACGCGGCCGCAATGTGGTACCTATTAATAGCTAATAGCGCGACAGTGTGATGTAAGAGCTAAAGGGGGTTCGCAACCTGTCCATTTTTTTAGGGGGGGGGGCACATTTTAAGATAACTAAAAGAAAATCCCGCGTTAAACTATACGCAAAACGTTTTACATATAGACAAAGGGAAGCTAAAGATGTCTTCGAATTTCGAAAAGTGGTGAAAGTTGTTGCAATTTAGGCACATTGAAAACACTGTGTATCAATTTTTTTTTAAATTTTAGTAGTCGGGGCGTTGTTATCGCCAATTAAAATTTTACCGTAGCTCAGCTCACTGGAGCGCGCCTAGCGCAGAAAAGCGGACAGAAAAAAAAAATAAAAGAAAAAAACTATCGAAAGTGCCCTCAGCGGCGACGTCAGATGACCCTTGCCCGCCTCTAAGCTGTATCAATGAGGCCGACGATGGCGTCGTGACACGTTTGACAAACGCTATAGGGGCTCGCCGCATGCCCTGTAAAAATCCCTCCACGTTTTTCTTAATAAATTCGGTTTACCATTACATCTGCATTATTAAAGTGAAATAAACAAATCCTGGAAACAAAAAGAAGATAGAGAAGTTTTCTCAACTTACTTTTCTAGAAAAATGCTTCAACTTCCCTACAAACAACTATACGTTTGCTCAAACGTTGCGCTCGAAGTGTATTTTTTTTTTCTTAGGCGACAATTGCCGTGCATAGAAATACAATCACAACCTTCTCGATTTATGATTGGGTCAGGAACCTACAAAAACAGAATACCACAAAAAGTAGTACGTATGTGATGTCTCAAATTAACCCGAGGCACACTACTAAGTCAATTCTGTAGAAAAAAAAATACAACTGAAAACGTTTGTTGCATTAGCTCATTGCTTTTACTGCTTTCCTCTGGCTCGCCGCATAATTGCCAAAGTGCCAGAGTTAAGCCAAAGGTGCCAGGTATGAGCCGAAGAACCAGCAGTGATATTTGAATCTGGTACTCGCGTGGCAATCTATATATGGAAAACGAAGAACCAGAAATAAAGGCCATTTCTCGCTCTTGTTTTGCGAGTTAGGCTCAAAAGTGCTAGGTGACAGCCAAACTACCGGCAGTGAAGCCTAAGTGTAGCACTTGTTTGAGGAATTAGGGACAGGATACTTAGGACTCTGGGCAAAGAAGGTAAAGTTTGGAGATTTGGGTTTGTCCTTTGTCCCTCTTGTTCCCCTTCTCCAGGGATTATATTCTTCATTCTACCTTGTCGTTTTCTGGCTTTTTCTGGCCCTAATTTCCCAATCACAAACATTTACCTTTATAATCGAATGTTTTGCCTTCGCACTTTAGTTCAAATATTTAGTCCCGAAGAACTGTGCTACCTGGGAAAGGAGTGCATGTGCCTTCCGTTGTCTTATTTGTTTGTCTAACCGCTACTGGTGCTAATTTGCTCTTTAGTTTATTTCATGTTATTGTTATCCGATGAACAGGGTGCCTCCAATCCCAGCTCACTTGAACACTTTTGTAATGGGCTAGCTAGGGAAAATAAGTATATTTTTCCGGTTACTCAGGAACCCGATTACTTAATCAATCGTGCTTTTCAATCAAAATTTGAACTGACCAAAATGAGCTGTTAGCACTTCATCTTTTCTTTGGGGGTTTTTATTTGGATGCGATGTCTCTTTTTAACCGCGTGGGACATTAACGCTAGCTTTTCGAGGAATATGGTGAAACACTGTTCATTAAAATGACATAAATTACGTGCAAATAATGATAATCTAATCAGGATCATTAGGCATCTTCGTAATATCATAAAAATGAAACTTTTTAGGCAATTAAGAATTGGACAATATTACAAAGAAACGACAATATCAATTTTAAAGTTTTCTCAATGGTAATCTTTTAGAAGCCAAGATCCACCCAGGAAGAATAAAATGTAGCATTTCCAGAAGAACGGAGGCGAGCAAATATCGCAGATTCACTTTTTCTAGGGGTTTGATGTATAAATTCATAAATTTGCTAGGTCACTTTTCCAGTACATTTGGTTCGAATGCCCGTTTTGTCGTGCACAGTTTTAGCGCTATGGGCTTTGATCTTACGCTGAATAATTATTCATATGTGCTATCAACGTGTGTCATGTTGTAATACAGCCTCATTTTGGACTGTCCCATTAATGTAGCTAAAAATAATACTGGAAAGAATTAGACATTACTCATACTCGTTCATTTTGAAAAAAAAAATGGCCCAAGGTCAGGATTAAAAACACCCTATTTAGAAAATAAATAAATGAGATTTATTTGAATTAAATCAAGTTAATTTAATTTAAATCTCAGTAGCTAGAACAATTATTCTTATCACTATGTGCATTCGGAAAAATTAGAGATTGATTAATCGATCAGCAATATAAAATAAAGGATTACTCTACTTTTAAACTTTTTAAGTACCGTTTAATTAACAATATATTATTGAATGTAAACCCGTCACACTAGAACAAAAGCAGATAATTGTTTAGTTGGTGAGAAAGGTCTATTTCTTTATTCTTTCATGTCTCGAGTTGCTACCGATTGGATATTACTTTTCTTGTTTTGGTTTCTCTCTTTCGCGTTTTGGTTTCATTGCAGTAGCTACGCCACGTACCGGACAGACAAAGCGGAATGCAGAAAAAAGCAAACGCTCTGATTTGCTTAGAAGGTTGTTCGCGTTCAACAAACTTGCTTTGAATCTTTCACGATTAAAACTCTTTCGATTCAAATTAAAAAAAAGAAAGTGCACTTAAAAAGCCTCAAGTGATCGAAAAACAGTAACGTGAAGTATTTTAGAAATTATTTCTGCGAGAGAGGTTTCATTAGAATTAGGGGTTCCAAACATTTTGGCTAAGGGGCCGAATTGGGAATCTGTCGCAATCTCGAGGACCGGACAATAAATAGGTAAATATAAATGGGTAAATGCTAAATCAATGGTCCTAGATAACTAATTCGATACATCATTAAAAGTTTGAGTAAACTTGTAAAGACAAATTTAAGGTCGGTGAATACGTGTGCTTTGATTAGTAATTAAATATTAAGCTAATTTTTATATTGCACAATAATCGGTACCCATAAAACTCACCAAACATCAAGAGGCAGTCGTTTCCCGTTCTTTCTGATATCTTAGTTTTTGCGGTTTGTCGCGTTCCGCGGCGCCGTTTCTGTACGCGCGCTTAGTTTTACCCGGTATCAGAGGGCCTGCTAGAAGCGTCTGGGCTTCATTGGAAGAGCCGCGGCAAGTCACGGGGCGGTTATAAGACCTCCGCGAGCAAGATATGGCCCGTGGGTCGGGGGTTGGAGACCCCTGATTTAAATCATCATTGTAAAACCGGTGTGATTTAAATCATGATTTAAATTATGATTTCAATCCCGATATAAATCACCTTGAATTTTATACTCCATCCCTACCGGAAGCGCTTGATTGCGCTCAGCTTGTACTTATTAATACTATTTTCATTATGCCTATACTTGTACGCCATCTCTCACCTAAAACATTTGACACATAATTCTTCTAACATGTAGGCTTTAATGAAGCGCCATATCGCACACATGGTCACAAACATTGAACGATACAGAAATAAGTATTTATAATAACATGAATTGTTTTTCTGGAGCCGTGAGTATAATTAAAATAAATGAAGTTCAGAATGATTCTTGGCATGTGACGGGCAGAGTAAAATATAAAAAAATTTCAATTATTAAAATACTTTTAACATACTTCAGATATCTGGTATCTTTGTTGGGATTTATTTTTAATAATAATTTTGTAAACAGGAAAACATTTGTCTTTGTCACAGCACTTTGTTCAAAAATGTTAGGACAGACGAAAAAAAAAAGGTTTATGTCACAAACATAAACGAAGAAACTGTAAAGTCCCCTCTTAGAACTATCCATATGTCTCCTACTACGTTAGTGCATGCTATAATACTACCTTGCAAGCAGAAATACAATAAGCTCTAACTTATAACATTTTTAAAATAATGCTCAATAAACTTTACGATTAAAAAGGACATGAAACTTTCATTGCATTCGGCGGGAATCCCTGGAGCTGCCTCTCTTAGTGGAATAGTGGACGACTGTGTAATAGAACCTTCAAATTACGTCTGCATCGCCAACGGCTCCCGGAACGCAATGTGCTTCTATAAGGAAGCTATAACGGTCTAACGGAGTGGCCGTGCTACGACGATCAGTGCTTTCGATATAGGAACCTGTAGGACAATAATTGTCCCCCCATAGCGCACCGCTCGCTACTCTCACGCATATTCAAAAGCCTCCGAAAGAGACTATGTTGTTAAAGGGTAACTGCAAAGAAAAACAAGTGTTTTTTAAACAGCCTATATGGGACAAGCATGTCACAAAACAAATCTTCCGCAAAAAAAACAATTTTTATTCTAGCAATATTTACGCCACAGGACGTAATTTAGTCGGAGTCACAACTTCTCCACATTTGAAACTCCCGCTCTTTCGACGCGCGCGGAGTGGCTGTTATACGTCACTCTATGACGTATAGCAGCCACTACGTGACGTATAATACCAACTTTGTGGCGCGCGATTTAAAGCGGACGAAATAGCCGCAAACTAAAATCAGTCTCGTTCAATAAATATTGCTGTGAAAAATTTTGTTTTTGGCGGAAAAATTGTTTTGTGACATGCTTGTCCCAATTAGGCTGTTTAAAAATACACTTTTTTTTCTTTGCAGTTACCCGTTATGGAAAAGGGGGGGGGGGGGTGCACTGGTTTGTCCGAAAATTGTAGGTTTTTAATCTTTGTGCCTTTAATTTTATGGTTTCTGGAGATTGGCAGAACTCACAAGGAGGCAGTGAACTTGTTTGAACTTAACATGTTACCCTCTTATTTAAGATGCCAGAAACTTTTCAACTCAATTACACAGTTATTTGATTTTATGATTTCTGGCGATAAAGATAAAGGATTTCGAAGGCATTTGTCGTTATACGTATATCGAAACTAAAACTATGCTAAATAGTCAGGTATAACATATACTAAATTGTAAGGTTTAACTGTTTATAGCGCAGTGAGTGTCTCTTCAGCATGAGGCGTATAATTTTACTTTTCGGGTTCTTTGCATAGTACTATTGATACCTAGACTCACACTTTTATTTTGTCGATTGATTTACGGCAAAATCAAAACAGTGAGCTAGGGTGTGGAGTTCTTCGATCGTTGTAGTGTCTAATATTTAATAGCAAAATAAAAATGACATTATGCTACGACTTGCATAAGGCGCCATTTATTTGCGTAAAAGCACTTGTTGCTGGGCTAGTTTGTGTTTGTCTTCTTTCTTGTGTTCGCCTTTTTAGCGCTTTTAATCGCGCGGTTTAAAACATTTATTGGCTGCTTGGCGCACTGACGCGAGAACACCCTCCGTTCAAGAAGCATACCAACTTCCGCTTTTGTGCCTATCCACTAAATATCCCCCAGTCAGGGCTCGGTATCGTGACGTCACTGTATGTACCTCCTCGTAAGGAACACTACGAACTTGCTCTCCGTATATCATTAGCTGCCTCGTGAGAGGCACGCGAGCTCTATTTCTCTAAGCGTAAGCGTTCATGAAAACCAGAGACGTCGGCTTCGAAAGCTGCGGAAAGGAACTGGCTGGACGAACAAGCCGAAGCTTCTACCAGTGTGAATGCTGCTCAGCAAGAGCCTATTTCCTGACAGTTATACACTCTAAAAAAAGGTTGTTGTCTTACACCCTTTTGTAATGTACCCCAAAAACTTCGGTTCGACGTACAGCGCACTGAAGTCGAACATACGGCGTAAAATTTACGAAGGGATTATTAACGGCGCGATATAACTTATGAAAGAGCTAAAGTTTTTATCAAAGACTACAGAAATAAAAAAAACTGAGGTTTTGCCGTAAGAGCAAGAAAACCCCGGTTAATTTATTCGTAGTCAGTAGCCCGCACATTCGCTATTTTAGTAAGTTGTATTACACGGCGATCAAGCCGTCCGTGAAAGCTGGTGCCGTCTGTACGTCGAACCGAAGTTCTGGGGTGCATAATATGGGACCATGGATGTAAGAATATAGTATTTTTTTTTATGAGAGTGTAGCGGAAGAGTTGATGATAACAGATATAATGCCTGTTTCAGTACAGGTCTTGCCATCGCGTTGATGTAATATTTAGGTTGTTGTCACGTTATGTCCCATTCAGGCGGCATGCTTCATATTTTCACACGGTTTAAAGCCCATCCCCAGTGACGACCTCGCTAACGGAACTACATTATTCTGAAACTGTATAGACGCGTACCAACGGCAGCCACCTCGGTGGCTCCGAGGCGAGAGCGCTGGCCTACGGATCCCCACGTGGCGGGTTCGAATCCCGGCCGAGGTGGCCGCAATCTGACGGAGGCTTATTGCGAAGGAGGCGCCGTGTAACCGAGCTTTCGGTTGCACGTCAAAAGATCCCCGGGTGGTCCAAATTAATCCTCAGTCCTCCGCTGGGACCCGTCGTTGGTTTGGCACGTAAAAACCCCAGATTTGACTTTTCGCGTACCAACAGCGACGATAAGCGTTCGCGTAGTGGAAGCGCGAAGAGCGGTCGTGAAGCGAGATCACGTGAGCGGCAACCATAAAACAACACTCTAGCGCCGCGACGGCTTAGCCGTGAAACATGAACTTTTCAGGGAATCATGAAACACCTTTTTACTTTGTTGAATACTGTTCAAAGCCTCGGAAATAAGTCTGTGATGTTCATCATAAATGCTGTACGTTCGTTTTCTTTTTTGCACACTTATTCCAACAGAAAACACAGAATAAAAAACAAGGAGCGTCAACCTAGCCCTTTAAATCGTGGCTTCAAATCGCCAATTTGTCTGCATCCGAGGTAGCTTATAATTTTATACTACGGAAAGCGGTGGACGTGTTTGTGGTCGTCGAGGTAATGGCCATGAGTCTTTGATTGACTTCACCTTTTCTTCTCATTATTTTCGATAGCATCGAGCTCCAAGTTCTCTGAAGGTGATGTTTCGTTTTGATTCTAATCAAAATATGTAGACCTTTTCACCCTCCTTCACATGGGCGCTGCCACCTTGGAGTCACGTGGCGCGGCCGCCATAAGGTGGCTTCAAATCATCGCTCCTCTCTCCCCTCCGCGCCTTGGCGAAGGCGTTGTATTAGTTTTTTTCGTCGCGTTTTACCGCGATGTTTTGTCTCGCTTTATGAAGTATTATCTGAATCCTAGTTTTACTACCTAACTACATGCCATCATCATGCGCGCAACTTCTGAACTTTATTTTAAGAGAGGCTATCACTATTTGCACAGTCGGTGTACCGGATACGTGTGAGGAAAGGAACCAGCGTTAGCACTGGCGCACATTGAGTATGTAGATGATCCCAAGACAGACGAAAGTTGAGAGGCCAATTATTTGTGACAGCGAAAATTTGCTTAAGAGATATTGGCTAAGTGATAGTGGCGCAATCAGAAGCGCAATGTATATTTGGGATCACACATTTATGATCTTAAAGTGAAAATAAAAAGGTTATTGAAAAAAAAAGAAAAAACGACTTAAAGTTGAATTTTAGAGTATTTGATATCCCGTCAATCTGAATCAGCGGGTACGTTCAGTACGGTCGTAGACATCGGTAAGCCTCCCCCGGCAGCATTTTAGTCGTTTCGCTGCCGAACCTGGCCGAACGAAAACCATGATCAGATGAAGGTGTTCGTAAACACGTGCACAATTTTGTTTCAAAACCACGCGGTAGTTCTCAAGGTGGCCCATTACCACTGTCTCAATCGTTGTGCAGCAGAAGGGATACATTTATATAACAAAACTAAATAAAATGCCATAAAAACACCAACAAAACCGCGAGCCCTCTGAAACAGAAACCAACCAAATTAAAGCCACCTTATGGCGCCGCGTGTGTCAGAGCCCTCTTTCCACCGGTCAGGTAACTACTGAGATGAAAAGGCCTATGAAATGAAGGAGTGCTATAAAACAATTAATTAGAGTGCTTTAAACGTGAACCCCTAAACTTCAAGCTTATAAAGAAATAGACCAGAGAGACGTGTTCATGCAGCTTAAAGCCAATTTTATTTATGACGTGCGGAGCATACCTAAAATCCGTCATATGAGTTCAGCGTCAAAAAAAAAAAAAAAAAAAGAATAAGTTCGTTTTTTTTTTTTAAATTTTGATTTGAAAATTGTCGTTTACAAAACTGCTTGCATGTGCGTATAACCCGAAACGACATGCTCTAATAGCTCATTACATTATTTCGAGCTCCGAGAGAACCAATAAAGTTCATTCACATTAAGACAAAGATTGAGGTCCTAATAGAGTTTCCTGGCGGAATTTCTTAATTTGAAAAGGGGGGGGGGGGGGCAAGAAGGATTTTATAGAAAACTTTGCGAGTCATTCTAACTTTAGCTCGCAAAGATCAAAAGACGCATTTTCTTTTAAAATGCGAGGGTTTCTTGAAGATACCCCCGACGTTTGTTAGCATCTTACCTCTAATGATTCGTGCAGTGCAAGTGTCCTCCCCGTGGAGCTTCGAGCGCGAGGATGGTTAAGATCCTGTTTCTTCCGGAATAGTTGACAAGGCAAAAAAAAAAAAAAAACACAAATAAACCTCATAAACCGACACACCAAATGGTCTTTAATTTGAATATGCCTTAGCGAGGAACCGATCGTTTTTTTTTTTTTTTTGCCTAAGTCGAGGCGAGCCTGCAGGATAACCGCCTTAAATTCACCGCCAGACACAAACCAAAAAAATATAAAAAAAGAAAAGAAAAGGGAGCACTTCACCTTCAGATTGGCTTGACAAGCGGTAATTAAATACAAATAAAAACGCCACAAGAACAACGCTTTGTTATTATTTCCGTTCCTTTTACTTTGTTTCGTCGGACTCCGCCGCAAAAATAAAAGCAAATTCTACCTTCGAGCAATTTTTCGAAACGTCTTAGGGAACACCACGGCAGGATCTCGGTCCGCCCAGAGAGGAGAGAAAAAACAAAAAAAGATTAAAAGCGCACTCTCGTCGTTGTAAACCCGTTCCATCATGCAGGGATCGGCGGCAACAGCCGCCTTCCCCTCCAACCCGTTTCCTAGCCGCCGCCGCCGTCAAATGATGTACCGCGTCGTTTTCTTTTTGTTTTTGTTTTTGCTCGGAACGTGTAGTTCGACAGCACGCAGCTCCTCGGAGGAAGAGCCACTAGAAGGAGGGGTAACGAGGATTCAATCTGGCTACAAGACTTCCGGTCCTCGTATACTACTAAACTCCGTTCACCCCTAAGCTGACAGTGCAATGGAAGCTACGTGCTCGTTGAACCAGTCATACATCTCTCATTTGCCACGTGATCATGCTCCCACTCGTGTGCACGCAAAGAGAGCGGGGTCAGGCGATGAAAGGGAGGCGGATGATTGGTCCAGCGAGCGCAGAGGTACCATCCCACTGTCAGCTAAGGCGTCAACACCCTCAGCCGCGCCTCATTTAGGTTCACTAAAGAAGCCACGCTTAGAGAGTATCGGCACGCCATCCCCGGGTTACCTTGTGGGCGCCGCAATGTTGATGCTGAGTGCATAGTGAGCGCCATTGGCCATAGCTGTACCATTAGAAAATTCGACTTCCGAAACTTTGGATCCGGTGTCAGAAAGCTTTAGGTGATATCGTATTTTTTTTTTTTTGCTCTCTTGCGTACTTCTTAAACTTTTCTGAAAGAAGGACAGGCGTTTCCTGCTATTTCAGATAACACGTCAGATAGCTGGCAACAATGATTTCAGAGATCCAAAATGGCGGAAGGGTCGTTGTTAAGAGGACCAGCCTATTCGGCGGCTTTTCCGGCCTCAGCGGCTTCTCCCGCCTCAGTGCATACGAATTCCGTGTGCACGGGCTGTCGGACGGCCGGACTCCGGAGGTACAGCAGCGGACTGCTCGGGAGTCCGGCTTGGTTGTGTCGGCTGCTGCCACCTTGCGTCGTGCATCGAGCGGCTGCCTCCATCTGGCGCCGGCCTCGCGAAGCTCTGGGGCGAACGACGCCTCTTACCGGCGAAATTCGCTCTCCATCCACCTTGCCGATCCGGCTTTGGGCGCTTTGGATGTTTTTCTGGGCGGTGCTCCTGTTACCTGGGCCCCCTCCCCCCCTCCTCCGGACAGCAGCGTCCGCCGCTCTTTCTTCCCCACGGCTCTTCCTGCTGGCGGTCATATCGGTTTGTTGTCTAGAGCACGTCGTTGGGTCCGATCAGGTGTAGGCTGGTTCGTGCTGCGCGTGGTAAAGACCTTCAGGCCGCCCAGGAGTCCCGCGTGTGCTGTCCGTGTCGTCTGTCTGCCTGCCTGCTGGGTGTGGTGGATGAACCGCCGAGGAACTGCTCCGCTGTGTACCGGACCGGTGGTACTTGCTGGAAGTTTATTTCTTTCCTTTCCTTTTTTTTTTCCTTTCTAGTTTTTTTCAGGGGGTTTGAGCGGTGAGGGTTGAAGAGAGGGAGCGGGAGAGGAGCAGGGAGAGAGGCATCGTGGTCGTTCGTCCAGTAAGTCGCAACGTGTTGTGCGGAGTGCTTCTGCGGATTCGGGAGCGGAACGTGTTGCTCGGAAGAGGCTTTTGTTCTCACGGGGGTGCGAAGGTGTGCTGAAGACGGCGGCGGCTGCGGTGACTCCTGCTCGGTACGGTGGTGTTGGTGCGCGTTGGTGGTGAAGCTGGTTGAGTGACGTGGATTCTCGTTGAACTTCACGTCTTGGTCAGTTCTCTGCTGTTCGGAACAACTTGAATTCCTAATATATGAATAGAACGCGTGGGTTTTTAACATAATTTTATTAGGGTCCGAGTAGAATAAGGCTAACGGCAGCTTGTTTCAGATTTTTTTTTCGATGATTTTGAGTTTGGTGGCGGTGATATTAATTCGATGATGTGTTTCATCTTCGGTCTCTGTCGCTTCGATTATTACCACCTTATCTAGAGGTATATTTTAAGACTAGGATGCTCTTCGAGTTTCTTATTGATTTTTGTTTTTAAAGACAAGTTTAATGATGTAGAGGTAGTTATACAAAACTACTGACCAACTTGTCCTTAACAGCAGCCTTTCCGCGAGGCGTTGTGAATCGTTAGTCTTCTTGATTTGGGACATTGGCGCAAATAATTTATAAAAAATTGCGGCCGTAAAAAGGGTCGATATTCAATCTTTGCTGCTGTTTTTGCGGTTTGCGTACCTATTTTGTAGCACTGTATTTACGCGAGTTGTGATGGGTTGTTGAGCAACCAGTGTTCTCTATTCGGACTTTGGAGGAGCAAAAAGTGTTTGCGACCCACTTTGATCATTGGACCTTTTCTTGCGCATTGTGCGCATTCATGATTTAAATTAGAGTCGCTCGTCAAACCAAGACAGACTCGAACAGCCACGCATTATGTCTCGCGCTGCTAGCTCTTCATCGTCCAGCGACACGAAGTCCTTCTGGCGACGGCCCAGGTTACCTTCACAGCCGAACATTGCAGCTACCGGCCGGTTTGAAGGCAGGCCCGTCATACGCATCGCAGCTGCCCAATTGCCCCAGAGGAGACTGTCTTCATCGCCGCAGCAGCTTAGTTCGGACGAAGAGGACGAAGAGCTAAGGTCTTTCCTCTCCATCCGGGACCCTATCCCTCGCCATGGCAGGCGTCGAGATGACTCGCCTTCTTCGCCCGCAAGTTCGTATAGCTCATCGCGGTTGTCTCCGTGGTCGACACCTACGTCTCCGCGCTGGTCCGGTTCCACGACACCTCCTGGGTCTTCCAGTCTTGAGGGACACTCTCCAGGACTGTCGACGTCGTTGTCTTCGTCTCCGTTCTCAGAAGCGAGCATCGTCTCTAGCCGGAAGAACTGCCCTGAAAGTACGTTGTCTAGACACACGTCTGCTTCGACTGGCAGCAGACTAAACTTGCCCGATCCTCCGCCTCCTTGTAACCTGTGGGGTGGCTACAAATGCCCAGAACAAAGTGCCGGGGGACCAAAGAAAGATGACGTAAGCTCGCAGATTGCCGACTTCTGGAAATATCGCCGCTCCAGTGACGTGACGGCGGACTCCGAGGCAAGAAAACAGCGGGACGAGCCGTACGGTGCCGCCACGGAGGGACGGAGATCTTCGTACCACGTCCTTGAACCTCCAGAGAGTGACGACGGTTCGACGGATGTGTCCAAAGGAGCTAGACCCAAGCTGCCACCCCAGATGAAGTCGCCTCCCAAAGAACACTTGGACAAGGTTTTTGTCGAGCCAGACGATTCTAGTGTGGGAAAAGACCTGTGTAGTCATTGCAAGTTGCTGCCAAGGTTGCAGCCTCTCGAATGTTGCGAAGAAGACGTGAAATCGAAAGCGGACGTGGGAGGACCTTTGGCCACCCTGGGCCTCAAGAAGGGCCTCAACTGGCCCTGCACGCTCCAGCCACCATCCCAACGTTGCGTTGACTGCCTCTACTCAATGCCTCTTTCAAGCGGGGCGCAGTGGGTGCAGGCGTCATGTGGCAAGTTTCCATGGAATCGGCACCGAGGATCGGTGGGTGTCACTGTTCTTATTGCAGATAACATGATAATCTAGGTGAACCGAGATAACTTCTGGTCATCATTAAACTTTAACTAACAAGCTGCGGAGCAACTTTCGCTGTTCAATTATCAAGGATTCCCCATAGAGCCAGTTTATGCGAATTCTTTGTTTTTTATTTGAAGCCAATGAAGGTACATATGCGAGAACAATCTTGTTTAACTTAATTAGTTTTAAGTGCAATACATTTTCTCAGTCTCATTACTATGAATATATAAACTAGATAGCAACTTGTGTTCTGAATCAATCTGTCATCTCTGCCTGCCAAATGAGAAAATCCATTTTTTTTTTAAAATTTGCCACACAATCACGTAGTATTCAAAATCAAAACGCAACTCTTCATATGTCTCGTTCTCGCTTTTAGCCACTCAAATGTTCCCAGGCGATGCTTTGTGTGTATCAAAATTAATTTAAACAAATGTGGCGCAAAAAGACTATGAATACCTATATGTAATGGAATTGATCAAGCGCTAATATATTTGAAGAGGGCTTTTAATGGTTCGTGATCTGAAAACGGGATACTTACCAAAAAAATCCTAAAATTCGCTATTCAACACGCTATCTGAAATTATTCACTGCTTGAATTTTAATTTATTGATGTCTTAACAACTGCGAATGAATCGTCGATAAACTGACAGTTGTGTATTAGTTTTCGCACGTATGCTTTTTGTTTAAAGGTTTACCTAAAGGCTAACATTGTATTGTAAAAGCCGTAGATAACGACGCCATAATGATATTCCTTATGTTGGTCTGCGCAGTTCTTAAACAAAAGTGTTCTCTGAATCAGGTAATATTGTACATTGTGTCCAATGAAATACGGGATGTCTTTCACCCAGGAAACAATACAATGAATTTCTAGGGGCGTTTTTTTTTTGTGTTCACGTAGAATACGTTGTTTTTTAAAGACCAACACAAACACAAAGGAACACGGGAGTGGCGTCACGCGAAAACCGTCCTCTAAATTTGGGTGCCATGTGTCGCCAACCATTTTTCGGGAATTTCGTGAACTTCGTTGATTTCGTTGATCTGTAACTTTAGTGGCCATTGCTGAACAATGTCACTACCACAGCAGGATTCCCAAGAGGGTGACGCCTCATTTCTATTGACTGGCGAAATTCATTATATGGCCATAGCGACAACCATGGGTGTCTCGTCGGAAGTCGCGGTATGAGCCTCGGTGCGACAACGATTGCACTGAAATATACCTTCCCCAAAACGTATTGTACGTGTCATGATTTGTTTGCCATGACTAATATGCTGACGCCGTTTTATTTGGTAAAGCATTAGTTTCTTGGAATCATTCAAATGCCAATTTTCAAAGAATTGCGTAGAAGAATGGACATGTCCAAACGGTCCTTGCACGAATTAGTTGTCGAATTTTGCCGATGATTAGCTGGCTGTAATCCAATATAAGGTTAGTAAGAGTGCCACCATGGGCATACTGTAAACCAGGAATTGTTACTCGTCTGCTCATCAGACTACTTCTCGAACATATTGTTTTCGACTCTCCTTTTGAAGTTGCCACAATTGAGTGTTACGCAACGAACCAAAATACACCCTCGTACACTTAGCTGGGACAACGGCTGACTAGATGTCTTTCCAAGTTATTGGAGATTTTAAGACGATCTTAAGTTGAAAACACTGAAATTAATCACTGACCTTAACCTAAAACCAAAAATTTAAAGAACGTGGGAACGTCAAGAAATGACGTTAAAGTGCGTTCGCAATTCTTAAAGAACGGAGATTTTTAGAACTGAATTTAATTGGTGTAACCCCCCGGGCTATGAAGTCACAATAAATGGCTGCTGGAGTACCTCGTTGTGATGCTTGAGCCTCAGACTGCAAATAATTCCCGGACGCCAATCACGTGACCAGTCAATGGCTGCGAACGTCGAAGGAAGAGCGTATGCCAACGCGTAAAAAACAGACTGTCACAGAAGTCCGATTTGCACTACGTAATCACGACATTTGGCGAGATCACAGTCTCAGTACTGATTGTGGTTTTGGGTAAGCACTACTTAAGTGCCTTACAATTATCCACACATGGCTTCTTTACTTATACCAGTGATTGGCTCTCTGCAGAAAAGCCTCATGGGAAGTTACGTCTTAAATAGCACATTATCTTGGGTAGTTGGAAGAACGACAAGACGGATCGTGTTGTTCGGAGTCTTATTTATTTATCATTATTTAGCATTGAGCGCTTTCAAAAGGCGGCAATCCATTGGTGTACGCTGGGTTCTTAATCGCCTCGCAAACTATTTGAAGCATAACCCGAATCCACGAACACGCATTATTGTTCGTTTGATTGCCATTCGGTGTGCACCCTGATTATAGACGGGACCCCTATGAAAACCGATGTATGCCCGCAAGTCAGGTCATCGTTCAAACAGAAGAAAATAGTTTTTCAACCTCTGTATCCTTATTGTTATCTTTATCGTGGTAGATTCTTGGGGAACACAAGTTAAGAATAAAGAGTTAAAAAATTTGTTCGGAGGCTCCTTGCACCCTTGCTGAAGAGTAAAGATCCCCTCGAAGACAGATATATCTACGCTCAAGCCCAAGTTCAACCTGTGAATTCACTGGAAAACAACAGCACGGACATTCCATAAATCAAATTAAAAAGAATAACCGGCAATCTGTCAGTAGCTCGAGCGAACACCCACTCTATTAAATGTAGAACAAGATAGCAACGCATGTTTTGAACGCTCCCTTTTTGTGTTCTGCAGATCACACAACTCAGATAAATGTGCTAGCATGTTAGATTCCCCCCATAAATTTTCTCTTTTAAGCCACGTTCACACACGCACCCAAAACGCGCCACGTCGCGGCCAACCTTCAAACCTGCGGGTGTCCACGCAAAATGAGACGACAACAGATGATATGAAAACCTCGCATTGTCTCACCCAGGAGCCACCGTCGGTTCTCTGCACGAGTGTGTGTGCGTGTGCATACACGGGACCCCGTTGTTCTATCTTCCGGCATTTATACTGTTATTTGCCCGGGAGCCAGCAGGGTTTTCTGGACATAGTGTCTGATAAGGGGCCCTCTGGAGTGCCTCGTAAATTTGGCCAGAGTGGAACCCATAAACAAATTGCGTTAGGAACGGCGTGCCCTCTCCTTCCTCCCTCTCGAAAGCCAAAACACCGACAGCGGCAAGAGCAAGCATGCCGTTGCGGAGTTTGTCCAAGTTGGAGGGTGAAGGAAAGATCGAAGCAGGTTTTCTGAATCTCCTTAATTTCCTGGGGTCCTTGACCCTGTATCCAGCAGGTCCTATAGCGGCTGACGCCTCTACGGATACTTTTGCTTTACTCTTGAGCCTCGTTTTATCGCTTTATAATGCGGACTTGTCTTCTTTTTTTTTTTTATTCGCTTTAGATTTTGTTTGGTTCGGTCATGTTTAAGGTACGTGCTCGAGAGGGTCAGGTGAACGATACGGGGAGTAACGGTCGACGGTTGTTCATCTGGTTCGTATCTGGTGCGGAAATTGATAGCTGATATTTGGAGTGTGTCCGTCCTCGTTGTTATTCTCGAGGACATTTATTTTTGGGTACGTTTTTTTCAGAATAAAAGGGTTTAGTATACAGACGTTTTTATTTTCTGAGAGGCAGTTCATTGGTTAGGTACTATACTTTTGGAGTGGAAGGTTTGTTGCATTTTTTAAAGGGACCTTAGGGTGCATACACTGATGTAAACATAAATATAAGCTCCCAAATTGATAACAGTTGGTTGGTGTAAATATTCTCCGTAGGAAAAGGGACGAGTGAACGTGGTCTACCCAAACTACCATTTTAAATTCACATTCGTTTGCTGGTTCCAAAACTATGACAATGCCTCCGGTTGCTGAAATATAAAACAAAAGATATAGGACAATGACGGCAAGATATATCCGTCGCAGAAATTGAGAAGATTATCTTCGCGTAAGACACTTCACATAATCCAATCGTTAGAACAGGGCGAACAAAGAGCTTGATATGCTCATGACTAAAACACAGCAGAGGTCAGAGACCTCGCTAATTTTTAAATTAATTTGTCGTACGAGCGCTCAGTTGGTCATACTGTCGTCCTCTTCGACAGACATCTCCGAAAGAGGAAGAGAGGGGAAGCGAAAGAAAACGCTACCGCAGAAATTTCATCCGAACAATGACTATAGCCCCGATTGGCCTTAAGATGAGCTATGGCAAACACCACGGATCGCCAAAGTCAGACCGGCGCACTCGGCGTGCCGCGCGGTCTTGTGCCGGAGCGAAACTAAATTTCCTAGATAAATATTCACTTCGCGCTTCTTACAAGTGGCGTCACATTATTGAAGTGGCGACCGCGTGACGGTGCTGGTGTTAGGAAGCGAATGGCGGCGCTAAGCATTAGAAGGAACTGAAAGATGTTATTCCAGCGGAATGCGGAGCACAAGTTCGTCTGCTTCTTTTGCAGGGGTTGTGTTGACATCAGAACGCCGAGCTCTGATTGGTTCTGTATGAAAGATAGTGGCTAGAACTCAAGGCAGCTTGCTTTTAGGTCTACCCACTATCCTTCAGTCAGAGCCAATCAGAGATTGGCGTCGTTCTGACGTCACCACAACACCTGGACAAGAAGCAGACGACTTGCTCTCTGCTCTCTGTATAAGATTCATCACGCGTGTCAGTTGCCGCTGCTTGTAAAAATGAAGTATCGAGGGACTTCTATCGGAACGACAAGATGAAAGTGAGTTTGCAGAAAGGTGAACTCACGTACCTCTTTAAAGGGTACGCACACGCTCCCCCAAACCCGCCCCTGGGATCGCGGTGCATCCACTGTTGCGTGACTGGTCTAGTCGGTGATACCAAACGAAGACAGACGAGGAGCGCCATGACGATGCACTTTTGGCGCGGATTGATTGGTTCCATCGGTTCGTAGTACCGGCTGCGGTCGGCCGTGTGAAACGAAATATAGATAACAAGGGCGTAGTCAACGTTACTAGAACACTCAGTTGGGAAACTCACCGTTGAAACCTGGGCCGCTGACGTCCACCGAGACCGAACTAAATACGATAACAGCGTCACCCTTTAGCGACGAGTTGAAACATGAAAGTCTCCTTATAAGGCTACCACTAAAGTCACTGAATGTTCCCGGAGTAGCGAAACTCCCAGGCTCGAGGCGCCAAAATGGTGGCTCAATATTTTTCTTTACTGTACCTTGAGGTTTTAGAAAGCATGTTTTTTGGGTAAAAACAAATAGAAAAAAGCTCTTTTTGTAGGGAACGTTCATTGAAGATTAGTACAAAATAACATGCGCGTGATTTTTTTCTAAAATTCGTTTACAAGGTTTTGCGGCACAATTAATATTGTTCTTATACAAACATGTCTCACCGGTGATTTCAGGTAGGGCGTCCGGACCTGGGCGCGTTCTATTTTCTTTAGAACTTCACGGCGCGTCCGCTTGGGAGACGGAGGTCGGCATCTGTGAGTTCCCTTCCACCGTATATGTTTTGGCGCCAAAATGGCCGATTAAAGCCAAAACGGAACAGTCCCAGCGGGCGCTATCGAATGCGATACTCGCGAACCAATACAAGCAGCCGTGCAGTTCGACGAGTGGGCGCTGCGGGAGAAACGGCGCGATTAGCTCGGTTCTCGAGTAGCGATCGGTGGCACTTTTTCAAAAGAGGCTCTATGGCAGTTTCCCAACCGAGTTGTTCTCGCAACGTTGGGAGTAGCGCTGAATTTGGTTTCTACGTGAGCGTGCGGCTAGGTTTGGCATTGAGGAAGCTATGGGACATTTCTATCGCATATCACCTCCGGGACGAAAAATGCTGAGTCACTGAGCTGTGTAAGCATGAGCAGCACCTCATATACCATACACAGCAGAGCAACAGCGCACGCTCACAAGGCGTCCCACTGCCCAGCAGACAAAGATGGCAGCGCGCAGCGGGCGATTTTTGCAGAGGTCTAGTTGGGTACACGAGTTTTAGGCTCATTGGACGCGCGGCTTTTTTGCGTACTTTTTTTTGAAAAGCAAGATTTTATGTTCCCACTTTCCAAGTTACATAACGAGCTCTTACTCGCTACATTGGAGTTGGTCGGAGTCAATTTATTTATATTAAATAGCGAGTTTATTTTTATTGTTGTCTCGAATATACTATATTCATTGCGCCATTGGATAGTTTAGCTTGCTCATTCAGCATGGAGTAACAAAAGAATCGCCATTCGCAACTTAAAATTCTCGAAAAAAAGGGTGAAAGCGCGAGCGAGCTAATCCCGAGTTACGCACGGACGAAGAAACGCAAAAAAGAAGTGCACACACGCACCATCTCTTGGCCGGAGTGTGCGTGTCGTTTCTGCGTCTTGTTCCTCGCGTGTCTTCAGGTTAGTCACGTTAAAAGGCTTTACCAAACGAGTCACTATTTTCCGAGAAAACGAGGTGGCTTTCTCCTTACAAATGATGCAAGGCAACCTCCTTCGGGACACGCTTAAGTTATCTTAAAAGATTGTATATATATATATATATACTGGGTGTTTCACGAAAAGTGGACAAATTCGATATTGCGAAAACTACGCGTCGCAACAAAAAAAAAGCTTGTGTCGTTTTGGCCCTGGGCCAGGGGCCCATTTAGGAAAATTAAATAAAGTTTGGGATAATTAAGTTGTGAATGTTGTGAATTATTTTTGCGTAATTAACGTTTTTAATTTTGTGTTTAAGGGCATGATTTCAATTAGAAAATTGTTCAGCATGATCGAAAAACACTATATCAACTGATTGCAGAACGATAGAAGGCACGCGGAGCATTTTAGGGCTTTCTGAAAAACCGCACAAATTCGACGGGTTTTTAAGTTTCGTTTTGCAATCGGAGCGCATCTCGGCCCCGACGGTACCGCGCCCCGTGGGGAAATAGTGCAACCAGTCTCTGCTGCGTTGCGCGAGGACAGAGCAACGCCGTCCTCGCGCAACGCATATATTTATATATAAAGAAAACCAGTCGCAAAATATATTGACACTACAAACCGACGGCACATACAAGCGCTGTAAAAAAAAAAAAATGCAGCATGCCTTGTTTTACAGCTCCTTCTGGACGTACTCGGTTTTTTTTTTTCGTCTTAATTCGCGTTGTTTTTTTATAATTATGTACCCGAACTTAATACCTTGCTGCAGTTTCCTTCTTCATAACTATTCTGGAGTTCCGTAACGAACGCATAGTAAAAACAACAATGAACAAGTAAAATAAGTTGGCTGGAGGCGAAAATATAAGGTTAGTAAAACTCAATGCAATAAAAACAAAGTTAGTAATGCTGGCGGTACCAATACTTGATGGGAACGAACGCGTTTCAGTAGTATCGGTTATGTTTGTTTGTTATCATTTAAGTTTGTTTGTTATTGTTTAGTCAACTTAGTTCCCTAATCATTTTCAAGGTGGCTTTACGTTTTTTCTAGATCACACTGGTCTGCAAACGGCAGCTACGTTTCACTGTGTAGATGGCTAGATCCAGGTCTGATTTATTCTAAGTGGGTCAGCCAGAAGTTGTTCTACTTAAAGTATCTCAAACTCATCTCCGTATTTATTGTTTGTTGGTTGTATAAAGTTGCTGAGAGTTTATTAGGCGCTTTAAATTCTTGCCTTGAGGTGTGGAGCACTCGGAACCTCCTTGACCCTAGCCCAAATCGGTGAGAAAGGTATCTAAAGAGGCGACGTGTGCGTCGACCCTTCCGGCGCATCAGATATGGTAGCAAAACCGCGGAAACAACGTTGTCCTACAACCAAAAAAAAAAAAAAATATTTAGTAAGGGTTTCACTTGTCACACGAGGACATTTATCGTTTATGGCGTATATGCAGTTGCATTGTGTCAGATTCTAGAAGGAGAGTAGAACCTTTCTAAAAATGCGCGCCAACCAGTGGCTGATGCACCAACTCTTCCAGTCCGCCATTGTTTGGGCACGTGCCCTGAGCAACTATTTTGCACGAGGAGTGTGCCAGCGTTTGCCAGCTAACTCAGCTCAGCAGTATCGAGAACGAGTGTTGTGTCAGCGCTCGGTGAGGACTTGAATCCAATCGCACGCTTTATGCCTAACAAAATGGCGACCGCCAATGCGTCTTCATGGGAGTTTGAAACTGTCTTTTGTATATGTGTTGATCTTTTGTGCGTTCGACCGCATAGAGCACGAGTATACCTTTAGTAAAAAGAGGCCGTACTTGAAACGAAGTTGAAGTATATTGAATATGAATATTCATTTTGTATTCATTCTGTATTATTTTGTCCACATTCGAAATACGCGCTTAAGGTATTTAAAATATATCATAAATATTAATCAGAAAAGAGTTCAGATAGGCCAAAAACATAATTCGTTCCCCCTCAAGATGTCATTTGTGTATTAAAAACCGGCTACACAATTTGTTTTGTTAGTAAAGGGTGTTTCTGTGGTATCTGAAGGCATCCCACAACTACACATTAGAAACGAACACAAACACAAACACCATGATGCACTGAGCCCCTGAATCACATTCCCGTTGACTGCTCTAGAGCCTTATATAGCCTACATATTGAAGGTAATCATTTGGCCGGTGACCATCTCTGCACTTATTAAGGTTACAAGTATTCGATCTTATCCTCGGGAGTGTGTCAAAGATGAAGCAGTGTTTTGAAGTTCGTGGGCGATATCTTTTACCAAAGAGCATCAGTGCAACTAATAATAATTCGGCACAGTCGCTAAAACAATATCCATAAAAACGGCTCCTAGAACAAATGTTATTGCTTTTCTTCATAGCACCACTCAGGACGAAGCGAGTTAAGGCAGTTTCTTTACTCTAAGATAGTTATTTTGCCTTTTCGTTACTGGTTGACTATTTAATATGATCATTAACGTCACTATATTTACATCACGTACAATGGTGAGCATACACATTCAGTGAACTAACATTGTGCTAACAAAACCACGCCAAACATATCTGCACACAGCACTTGCTGAAGCTTTCCAGTATCAGCAAGTGTTGTGGTTGTAGTTCCCGAACCCCGTTTGTGATTGGTGTGCAAGAAACTCATCAGGTGTGTTCTTGAGAGAAAAAAAGGAAACAATAACATAAACTGGACTGATTTATCAGTACGATGCTGCACAACTCAATTGCCAAACTAATCAAATGTTGTATTTGAGCACTTCAGTGTATTCCACGGCTTGAAGGGAACTTCTGATAGGCGAGCTTTCAATAGTTTTGTAGTTTAAGGCAAACTACCAAAGTATTGCTGTCAAAAGATACTTAGAGTATAACACAACAGTATTTACGATTTCCAGTTATTTTAAGAGTATTCTGCACATATTTTTGATCGCTGCATTTTTATTAGGGGTGGAGTATGTTTTGCATGAAATAAATAAATATATTAAGAAATCTATGCGAAAGGTAATTTGTGCCTACTAATTTAGTATTGCATATTTTAGAACGCATGAAGGGAACTTCAGACGTAGTTTAAATGAAGGTATTTTAAAAAGATTTTCCGAAATATATTTTAGGACCAAGTAAAAAAAAGCAGTGTATATTTTCGGTCTATTTTTTGTGTACTTACAATTATGAACTGTACTTCAAATACACTCAAATTAGAATGTGGTATATTTCAAACGTCTTAGTTTTCGCTAAGGGTATCCACTACACGAATTAGATTTTTTTGCAATCAGAGAAAGGCCTACTTTTAGGCATTGGCAGGGAAACAACCTCCCTAACTTGATCATAACCGAGAAGGATCCAGACGATTTTGGTGTCCTTATAGTAGCCAGTTTGGTACCCAGAGGGCGTTTTTGTGTTGGTTTTTGCGAACGTACTTTGAACGGTTACTATTCTTCTTTCCAGCTTAGCTCTGTGCGCGGCCGATGTTATGAGCCGAAGGGCCAATCATACTGCGAAAGAGTCACAACGTCATGGCGTGCTCTCTGCAGTTGATAGGACCAGCCGGTATTCGCCGTGTCTCTGTGCGTGTTTTTTCGTCGCCTAGTCCCATCAAGCGCAGAGAGCACGTACGTCATGACGTTGCGCATTTTTGCTCTGTTTGATTGACCGTTCGGCTCATTACATCGGCCTCGCTCTGACCTAAGGTAAAACAAAGTATAGTCCGAGGCTTTTTTTTTGACGCTAAAATGTTTTTTGTTTCCTTTGCTCAAGTTCGGCCGATCTCCAATTTATATCGCTAAACAAAAAAAAAAACTTTTTAAATTCTGACTTCAATTAACTATTTAAAAGGAAATACGCAGTTTTCTATAAAACTTTGAAGAGGTCAGGGTGCCATACATTAAACTATACTGTTGAAAATTATTACATGACCAATCGAATCCCACTTTTCGTTCTGTTTTTAAACTCTCAAGAAAAAAGGGTGTAAAAGGGTGTATCGTTAACCCTTTGTCCCATATAATACACCCCAAAGCCTCATTTCGACGTACAGAGCCCTATAGTCGAACAGACGGGTGGTTCTCATTTGAACCCGTTCGCATTTCTACCTTCTCGTTTTTACCTTCTCATTTCAACCCAGCGCAAAACAACATTCGCTTTTCTCCCTTTCTCACTTAAACCGTTCTCAAAACATACTTTCGCGGTTTGACCACTCTCAAAACTACTTTTCTCATTTTAACCTTTCTCCTTTCAAACTTTCTCGAAACATACTTTCTGGTTTTGACCATTCTCAAAGATAATTTTTCTCATTTTAACCTTTCTCATTTCAAACTTACTAAAACATAATTTCTGGTTTTGACCATTCTCAAAGCGACTTTTCTCATTTTTAACCATGTACGTGATCAGACTAAGGAAAAGCAATAATTTCAGCATACACTCACGGGAAACCGAAATAAAGGAACCAATAACATTATGAAGTCCAGGCACCTGAAGCTTCATTGCGCCTTGAAATTAGGGCTGGGCGTGGATTAAAACGTTTAACCCAATTAATCTCCACCGTTTAATCGACTGATTAATCGACTGAGTAATAGATTAATCGGCCTCGCTCATTTTCATACAAAATATATTAAAAAAACTTTTTTTGTTGTTGAATTCGTGACAAACGGCGGATAATATCATTTGAATTTCGAATCAGCCTCCATGTGTAGTTCATAACAGTTCAAAGACACTCACGCTCACAGGTTATTACTTCAGCTGCATGAGGAAAAGAGGTTCGCTGATATTTTCCGGTAAGAGCAACCTCCCTCGATTGTTCACAATAGTCTCTGCTGCGCTAAACGGACACTCGAACGGCGTTGAAATGGACGGGACACGTGCACCTACTGTAATTGTCTTGAGTTACAAATCTCGCCCCTAAAGCTTACTTTAGGCTAAACTTTAGCCTAAAGATTGCCCTTCATACAGGTGTACTCGTACACGTCTGCGTGGTGAAAGCGCTGAGTTTTTACCTCTTTAGGTTCGTCAAAATTGTACCGACTAACCGGTTAAAAAAATTAATCAAAATTAAATCATTAGTCGATTAATCGGTAGGTTAATCGATCAATTTCCCAGCCCTACTTAAAATGCATCTTGGAGAATGACATCTAGAGGTCATGCCAATCCACGACATGACGGACGACACATAGGCAAATATACAATGATCGTAGATCTGTAGGACCACTCCGACACCGGTTGTAAATAATTCGATATCCTCACAGGGCATGCCAGATGAGCATAATTTGCATCCGATGATTCACGACCGAAATGAAGAAAAAAAGCTGTGCCTGGTAAGAAAGCCCCCAAGAAAAAAAAGCCGCAGCTCCCAACGCCTGTCTGCGTTGTGGCGTGCACACCCCCCAGCATTGGAACAATGAACAGCCCCCAGCGTTGACGTGATCATCTCAAAGAGTATGCATATAATACTCGCATTCTTGACGTGACCAACGAACCCAAATTAATCCAACATCATGATCTCGGAATCTTTCTGTGGTACTTACAATCAATAACACATGACGAGCACAATGATTCATCCGCTCCACAAGACGACAAATTAACGACATCAACAGCGCCAAAAAAAAAAAAAAAATTAAGTACCAGCGCTAGCACATTTGAAACCACGTCACCATGTCACCATGTGCCCAGGTAACTACGTGCACAGACTCGGGGCGGCACGCAGGCATAAGGAAAATTGTTTCATGGGCTATGCACAATATGTTGCCAATTTGCAGCACCCTGTGTACCACCTTCGCTTCATCTTCAACCTTCATCCTCAACTGTTCCTCCTTCTTTCTGTACCTCACTGCGCTTTGTTCAAACACGGTGTTCAAATAAGAACGGGTTCAAATGAAAAAGGGTCGACACGTGAAAGGTTAAAACGCGAAGGGTGTTTTGCGAATGGGTTCAAACGAGAAGGCTTCAGATCAGAATGGGTTCAAATGAGACGGGTATAAATGAGGAAGGGTTGAAACGCGAAGGGGCAAAACGCGAAGGGCGTTTCGCAAATGGGTTCAAACGAGAAGGGTTCAAATCGGAATGGGTTGTTTCGAGATACACCCCGTTGCAAGCCCCTTGTAAAATTTCGGGCCGTCTGTTCGACTGTAGCGCGCTGTACGTCGAATTGGAGTTTTGGAGTGTATTATATGGGGCAAAGGTTGTAACGATACACCCTTTTACGCCCTTTTTTTCTTGAGAGTGTACTCGTATACTAGAAGAACGTTCATACAAATGGGAATTTTTTTCAAATAATCTTCGCAGGCCCGATGCTGTTCCCTGTATGACGTCGCTTCAAAGGATGCTTCAAAACGGCAGCGCAAGCTGCTAATACAATTATAGTTTTAGGAAAATACATCGGCTAAAACTACCCAGTAATACTTCAGTTGTTCAAGAGGGCGTAACTGATAATGCAAACTTCCAGAGAAATTATGGAAGGAAAAAGCAACAATATTTTGTTGATTATTTCTTTTTAGAAAACGTTTTGCATTCTTCAAGCAATTTGGAAAGTCAGCAATCGTGAGCATGTTTTTATTCTTAATGTCGCCTATTTAAGGTGTGTTTTTTTAGCCCATACCTTCTTGACATCTTGCGGGAAGTTTCACGAGGATAGTAGGTGCTTCGCAAGGCGTCTAGCATTTGGAAAGCAGTAGACTGCTTCGCAATATTTGCAGACTGCTTGCCTCTCGCCAGCAGTCGACTGGTGTCAGAATAAAACTGTCTCGAAATGCTCAAGTGCAGACGAGTTATATTTGTGAAAGACCCTCACGGTGTCGAAATTGATCGTCTTTTGCAAACGACCATGGCGATTGTTGGCTGGAGCCAAACTGAAACTTAAGCGAAGCTCGACTTGCCCCAGAAATGATAGTGTGGGAAAGAAAAGTGTGGTTTGCAAAGGTGATCTACCGCGTTAAGGTCACTAAGCAAAATCAAAAATATTTCTGCCAGTTGATTCGTTTTCTTATAATTTTATAACTCTTGGCGTAATTTGATTGCGATACAATCGCAGTAAATGGTTGCGTTTTTGTTTTCTCGCGCACGATACATTTTAAAGTACGTCGGTAGGTTCCCTTTCCCACATAACGCGGGGCGATCCAATCACGATTAATAATAAAACCATCCCGGCGAATGAGAAGTTCAAAGTACGATTATACCTAACAGTGCGATGTGCTGAAGAGACAACGAGCGTCAAGTTTCACTCGCTCATTGTGCCTGAGACACATCGCATGTTCTAGCGGTAATCATATTCTAGTCTTTGTCTTTTGCTAGGATCCTGCTATTGTTCGCAACGATTGGCCGTGTGCCTGTTCTATAGAAAACTAAACTCACAGGAATTTTTTAGATGACATATGCCTCTAGCGGGAAGTTCATTCGCGGCTTGCAACGTGCAGTTAATAACAGAACCGCGATTGAGGATACCCATGTAGCGAGGGATTCGATCTAGTACTTCAACCCGTGTTAACAGCTAAATTCTGGTCCAAGTATAAACATAAACAAATCATAATAGTAGTTTAGTGTACAACGCACGTGTTGTTTTGACGAAAGAAATGGAGGGTCGCCGGAACATCTCTTTGTTTATATCTAGAAACGTTTGAGTCAGTTATGCGTCGAGAAACTGAGGGGAGAACACGAGTCTGGTTCGACTGATTAGTGGGTAAGCCTAAAGCTAGTTGCTTTTGTTTCCATTGCACTTGTCAAACGCGTTCGAATGCTATACGGAGAGCAAGTCGTCTGCTTCTTGTGCAGTGGTTGCGGTGACGCCAGAACGACGCCGAGTTCTGATTGGCTTCGATTGGCAGGATAGTGGGTATGCCTCAATGCTAGATACCTTGAGGTTTACCCACTACCTTCTTCAATGAATCAATAGGAGTTTGACTTTCTGACATCATTGCAACCCCTGTGCAAGGAGCAGACGAACTTGCGCTCCGTATAACCAAACGCTGGACGCCGGCTTTCCGCGTTCTAACGCCTTCGACGAGTGCAGTGGAAACAGAGGCAGCTATAGATTTAGTTCTACCCAGTAATCATTCCAACCAAAGCTCGGTGTTCTGACGTCCACGCGCGATCTCGTCTCTTCCTCTCCCTCAGTTTCTCGCCGCATAGTCACTGAGAGCTCGAGACGCGCGGGGAGCGGCCCGTCGTGATCCCCCTTCTCGCTTCGTGAGTGGACGTTCTTCGGAGTTCCTATCATCAACTCATGCCGCAACCTCATTTGTTGCTGATCGATAACGAGACAGTCGGGACCCTATGCACACGGCGCTTTTTAAGCCGTCGGTGATTTTAATAGTGTATGAGGGTGTCTTCACAGACTTTATACTTTCAGCTTGTGGTTGGTCATAGAACGTAGTACCAGACATGTATACGTTACCCAAGAAAAGTAACTAAATACCGTCACTCGTTACTCTCTCAAAAAGTAACTACATACCATTACTCGTTACTCTCTCAAAAAGTAACTAAATACGTTACTCCTTACTGATTCTCTAAAGGAACGCGTGAGTTACCTCAAAAGTAACGAGTTACTTTTCACGTTACTTCGACGACTAAATACACAACTGTTTTTGTTTCATAGTTTATTGTTTTCTTTTTATTAGTCGTTGCACTTAAGCAGTAGCTGCCTCTCGAAGTTTTCATCGGTTATATTTCCCCGCTTCCTTGAAAATACATCTACGGCGACGCTGGAGAGTCGTTCTACCGACGCGTTCGAAGGAACGGCAGTGTTGTGCTTCAGGAAGAGCTGGTGAATCTTCGGGAACTGCGCCTTCATCGAGGACAGCGGGTAATGGGTTCTGTGCCTCCCCGTGTTCGCAACCTCCGGGTTTACATTCGGTCCGTACCCAGGTTCAACCAACGAACCTTATTGTGTTCGCTGGGTGAAGGACATTCCCGGCTGTAGTGTTCAGTACAGCAACGTTTATCGCTGGATTTGTCAGTCGGACTGGTCGACTGACGTGTTCAGCGATATACGTTGCTGTACTGTCATACTGTTTAGTTGTGTTTCGGGTTGCCTACCTACCGTTCTCGCGATAGACGCATACTCAGGTTAGAATCAAAACGAGGCCGTTTAAGCGGTGTTGTACACGTTACTCCTCAAAAGTAACTAAATACCGTGACTCGTTACTTGGCCTTTAAAGTAACTAAGTACGTTACTCGTTCCTTTTCTAAAAAAGTAACTAAATACGTTACTCGTTACCGAAAATAGTAACTAGGTAGAAGTAACTCGTTACTTCTAACGCGTTACGTACATGTTTGGAACGTACCAAGAAGTCAGCCCTTTTGTCGGCTCCTGGGACGGCTACAGCTCGGTCACTGCATTTATGGGAGAAACTCATAGTAAAGTCACGCAGCAAATAATTGAATCGGAACAATTCTGGCGATAGGAATATTTATTGGGTTATGTCATCAATGAAACCGTAACCAGAATCGCGCTTCTTAGAGCTTATATCAGAAAAAAATAGAAAAAAACAAAATGCGCTCTCTATATAAAAAGAAAAAGAAGCTTCGTTACACTTTTTTGCGTGGGAGAACACGTATAGGGCCAATAACTACACTCGAGTGAAGGAGATTAGCGAATGACGAGATGGAACGAAACGTTTCGGTGTTCATAAACGCAGTCTGCGACCGGGAAAGGAGAACCTGGCTCCGATCAAAGCACTGTGGGAGAAAGTTTAATAATATGCAAATAATGTATGAATCGAAAGGTCGCGGCAGGTTCGTAGTCTGGTAATAAATTTCGACTGGTTTCCGTTTCTGATGAGGCAATTGACGCTAAGGCGAGAGAATTTCGAAATATTGGAGAGTTTTAGCATTGCGTATAAGAGCAAAAGCAACCGCTATGCTTTTGCGTTAACGTCGCGTGCTCCACGCTGCGTATACGCGCGTCGTCGACATGCGTCGATCCAAGGCCGCCGTGTGGGCTCCGCACACGCGCAGAATGGAAGACTCAACGCTAACGCAAACGCAAGGTGCTTGCGTTTGCTTGATTACGCAATACTAAAGCTTCCTATTATGCACAGAGGCCCAAGCGAGAACGAAGTTTGTTTCACGCCATCCTGTTAATTGGTATGGCTGTTGATCTGCTTGTGCTGCGAACGACTTGACACGCGGAAAGTTTGGAGTGATGTTAAATTACATATACGTTTTATTTGTTCTCAGCCTCAGTGATGGCAGTTACCACAGACTCTAGTTCCAATCTTTGCAAGGTCCAGGAAACCGGAACCAACTGTCGTAGGTTTTAGCCAGACTTAACGCGCGTTCCTGCGGCGTGTTCCCTATGCCTTAGTGAAGGTCGCCCCGCCTCTTTATGCAATCTAGGCAGACATGTACAAATTACTCGAAAAATGTAGTTAAGTTAAGTTACTGAGTATCGACGCCAAAAGTAATTGAAGTAGAGTAGAAATTACGCACTTGTAATAGTAATTGAGTAAACTACTAACTACTGTAAAAAGTAGCGAGTTACTTTGAAGTTACTTTCGAAGTTACTTTTTTATATTTTTGTGGTAGCAAAATGAACAGCAGTTTTGATCCATGAAAACACTGCGAGCCTAAAATAAATGCAGTCACATTATGGCTTGCGTTTTCACCAAAATAGTTTATTCGCTCGCAGAAACAGTCGACTTTCAAAGTTCTTGATAGAAGAGTTTTCCCCTTTTCCTCCTAAAGACGTCCCCAGCCAGGCTAAAAAGCCGTTCCACCGACGCGCTCGATCTAACGGCAGCGTTGAATTTGAGAAACAGGCTGTGCAGGGTCGTGTAAACGAGTGTTGGCATCTCAGGTGTCTATCACGAAACATGCGAGGTTTCCCTCGGCTAGAAGGCCTTTTATAACGAACTGCCCTTTTTTTTCTTTTTTATTCGGCAAGTTGAGATTGTTATGACTGGCCCCTCTTTATTCCCACGGCGTTCGGGGAGTACGCTGAGCGAGTGCACCTGATCGTCAAGGGTTCAAGTCTCGCGCCATCGATGAGATCATCCGGACAACTGTGCGTCTTGTTGCAGTGCTAGTGCTACGCTACTGAAAAAAAAAAAAAGGTTTGGTTTTAAGAAAAGATGAAACGAAGTATACTTCGCCGCTGACGCTGGGTCCAACAGGGGGGATGCTGCCCTCCCAAAGGTGACTCGCAATTCCTCGCCGGTGACTACGGTATCCTGACGTGCCTGACACGCCTGACAAGTAAATCGTTTACAACAAAGAGGAGGTCTCCCTTGCGTGGAAGGTCGGAAGGACGCGAATTATTACGTCAACAAGCATCGTCGCTCATACAGTTGCTGCTGGAAGCGGGAACGTGCTCCCATGAACGGATTATTCGTGTCTGCGTTTGTGCGCGGGGGAGTCCGACTTTGAAAAGGCGTATGCGTTGACGACGAGGCGACCATGGGAACAGGCGCCAGCTGCGAGGTCATTCCAGTGGCGTCTCTCGTGGAACCACTAAAGGCAGACAACATGACAACAACAACAACCCTCGGAGCGTCCCCTTCTTTCACGGTTGCAGCTGGAGGCGCGGCGCCTGCGTACATTACCGTATTAAGTCAATGCCCGACCAAGGCTTGTTAAGCATCACTTCCTGCGTTCGTGCGCGCCGGTGTTATGTTTTGACTGTTCGTCGCCACCTTGGCCCAAAGACGCCTGTGATGCAGTTTCTACGGCTGCCGAGTATAAGTGCGTGGGAACGGAATGTGAGGGGGCCCCTTGTTCGGGAATGCCACTTCATCTGCCGGCGTCTTATTCATTTCTGCCCTCAAACTTTTGTGATGAGCAAAATTAGCACCAGATTTCGAAAGTAGTTAGTAATTTGAGTAGAGGTTACCTGAAAAACGTAGTTAGATTAAACTACTAATTACCCAAATAAAGTTGTAATTGAAAGTTACCAAGTTACTCGGAAAAGTAGTTAAACTACAGTAGTTTGAGTAGAGTAGTTGAACTACGTCAAGGTCTGAATCTAGGCACGCATGAATGGCCCCTACAGAAAAACCCAGTAGAACTTTTTGCTATCTAGATTATGGAACTGGAAATATATCTGGATTCTATCTGGATTTCAGATGTTCAAAAATTATTCCTTTGTCTGTAATCTGGATTTCATATTTACAGCAACAATTCCAGTTAGATTTCTAGTTTCATAATCCAGAGAGTGAAAAGTTATACTAGCTTTTTCAGTAGGGTATTGATAAACAAAATTAGGTATAACCTGCTACCTCATGCTGCCTCGTTTAAAAAGTGAACATCTCTTTATAACTCCATGAAAAACTTATGCCGCAACTTCATTTGTTGCTGAGCGATAAGGAGACTTTCGGAACCCGATGCGCACAGCGCGTTTTAAGCTGTCGGTGATTTTAATAGCGTTTGAGGGTGTCTTCACAGACTTTATACTTTCAGCTTGTGGTTGGTGATAGAACGTACCGAGAATTCAGCCCTTTCGTTGGCTCCTGGGACAGCTTCAGCTCACGCCCTTTGTGGGAGAAACCTCATAGCGATGTCACGCAGCAGCTAAGTGAATTGGAACAATTCTGGTGATGGGAATATTTATTGGTTTATGTCATCAATTGAACCGTAACGAAATCGCGCTTCTTGGTCGATTGGTTAGCTCGCGTTTCTTTTTTTTCTTTTGTAGTTGTCAATTTTCATGTATTTTTTTTCTGCTATGGATATATGAGGTATCTTGATTATCCATAAGGTTAATGTTGTAGAAACTGTTTTCTTGGAGCTTATATCAGGAAAAACATAAAACAAAGTGCGCTCCCTAAAAAAAAAAAAAAGCCTCGTTGCATTTATTTTGCGTGGTAGGACATGTATAGAACAAATAACTACACTCGAGTGAAGGAGATTAGAGAATGACAAGATGGAACGAAACGTTAGCGTTCATAAACGCAGTCTGCGACCGGGAAAGGAGAACATGGCTCCGATCAAAGCACTGTGGTGGAAAGTTTATCGGTATGCAAATAATAGAGGACACGAAAGGTCCCGGCAGGTTCGTAGTCTGGTAATAAAATTCGACTGGTTTCCGTTTATCATGGGACAGTGGACGCTAACTGAGAGGGAATTTTAAAATATTGGAGAGTTTTAGCATTGCGTATAGGAGCAAACGCAGCCACTATGCGTTTGCGTTAGCGTTGCGTGCTCCACGCTGCGTATACGCGTGTCGTCGACATGCGTCGATCCAAGGCCGCCTTGTGGGCTCCGCACACGCGCAGCATTTAAGACTCAACGCTAACGCAAACGCAAGGTGCTTGCGTTTGCTTGAATACGCAATACTACAGCTCCCTATTATGCATAGAGGCCCAAGCGAAGCGAAGTTCGGGTCTTGCCGTCTTCTTAATTGGAACGGCTGTTGATCTGCATGTGCTGCGAACGACTTGACACGCGGAAAGTTTGGAGGGATGTTAAAATTCATATACGTTTTATTTGATCTCAGCCTCACTGATGGCAGTTACCAGCAGACTCTAGTTCTAATCTTTGCAAGGTCCAGGAAACCGGAACCAACTGTCGTAAATTTTAGCCAGACTTAACGCGCGTTCCCGCGGTGTGTTCGATATCCTTAGTGAATGTCGCCCCGCCTCTCTATGCAATCAGGGCACGCATGAATGGCCCCTACAGAAAAACCCAGTATAACTTTTTCGCAATCTGCATTATGGAACTGGAAATATATCTGGATTCTATCTGGCTTTCAGGTATTCAGAAATTATTCCTTTGTCTGTAATCTGTATTTCAAATTTACATCAACAATTCCAGCTATATTTCCAGTTTCATAATCCAGAGAGTGAAAAGTTATACTGGCTTTTTCAGTAGGGTATTGATAAACAAGATAAGGTATAACCTGCTACCTCATGGTGCCTCGTTTGAAAAGTGAACATCTCTTTATGACTCCATGAAGGGCTCCACTGAGAGCCTCGACGTACTAAACATATCTATTATGGTTTTCTTTTTACAGAGAAAGTTTCATAAGAAATCACAAGTTTGAAAACTACGCTGATGCCTTGGCAGTTATCTAGGGTTAAACGTGCGCTCTGCGGCAAGAAACTGAGGAAAATAGAGTAGCACACTCCATGGAAAGAAGTGGACTGCCTCCCGGCCAGAGAACTAAATAAAACATATCACTGTACACACGATTACGAAGCAACGATTTTGGCTTATGATTATATTTCTCGGTGGCTTTTTAAATCGAAGTGCACGAAAAAAAAAAAAAAACAGTCCGAACGGCAACTTTTGAAATCTTTTTTTTTTTATTTTTCTATTTTTAGAGGTGTGCGCTAGCCGTGTTTAGAACAGCTTTGGTTTTAAGAACTGTTCTAGCTTTTTCCTTTTCTTTTTCTAAGGTTGCTGATGGGCAACACTGCAGCCCAGACAACCGTACGAGCGGACTAAAGAAAGGTCCATCAGCTTAACCTTGCAGTTTTACGTGTTTCGTTTGTCTTTCACACAGTTACACGAGGAGTGAAAAATTGGGTTATATCGGAATGAGGAGAAAAAAAAAAGATATGCCATGAAAAACGGAACGGGTATAGAACTACCGTGGTTAACAACAGCTTGTTTGGTAAAAAGTAAAACTAGAACCTTTTTTTTGTTTTAAATTTTAGGTTTTATTAGTGAAATAAAATTTTAAAGCTGGTCTACAGCGAGCACCCTATCCTCCCAGAAAAAAAAAATAGAAACATCGCCTCCTCCCTAGAAAAAAACAAACAAAAAAACATGGAGAAAAAGATTTTTGGCGCCGTTGTGTCGAACTCCTACTGTGCCGGGTCAGGGCAACAAGCACTTGGAGGCCATTTTCCTCCCCAGATAAGCCGCCACTGGCCCCGTTATAGGCCGGTCCTCTGCCGGCCCTCTTCAGATTTGTTTATTCTCTCACGCGAAAAAAAAAAAAAAAAATCCCGCACACCCTTTTTTTATCGTTACCGTTGTCCCGCGCAACAAAACACGCCACGCTGTGAAAAAACAAAGTACGTTGCACGAAAAGTGCGAGAAAATGAAGAAAACACGCAAGAGCCAAAGTGAGAGAACAGCAGGTCGCTTATCGGGAAAGCCGAGAGGTTCTCTCTCTCCACTCTGATGCGGTTTTTAATGGCAACAATACCGTCGATCCTGCTTCACGGATGAAGCGGCCACGCAACGAACCTTTGACGTAATTGTGACGTCATGCAGTGACGTCATGAAACCGATAAGCGTGGTCAGTGGGTTCTATACTAAGAGGCGCGACTAGAACGTAACTCCCGGAGAGTGGAGCCTTTACCGGTTGCTGGGGGCGGGGGGTCGCTCTTTTGGTTACGAAGCTTTCGTTCGTGAATCTCTCGGGTAATATCAATTACACTCCAAAAATAGTATGCGAGTTGACTTTTCTGCAGAACCCAGGGGCAGTTATTCACGGCAAGCAATTTACAGGAGCCGATCTAGGAAATGGAACGCGGTTTCTCGCCCCGCAAAAATAAACTACGCATTGCAGAAAGCTGGAACTGTGTGAGAGCGTGGTGCTAGTGATTTGTGACAAAATGCGAACGTTTGAGGACATGACGTTACCTGTGTCAAAAGAGACGAGGAAAAAATAATTATTCTCTGTGAGCCGAAGTCCACATACGAGGGGCGTTCATAAAGTTCGTATTATTGTCATTATAGAATGGAGATTCAGCAATGAAACCCGGGTAGGATATTCATCTGCTCCACATATTCGCAACCCAAAGCCACGCACTACTGCAGCTATGAACAACCTGCCGGAAGCCATTCGTTTAGAACTCATGGTTTTAAATGTTCAAGACTCGCTCCACTTCAGCAATCGCTTGGTCGTCGTCCTTAAAATGCTTTCAACGCAGTGGAGTCTTCAAGCGAGGGATGAAAAAGAAGCAGCTTTGTCAGAAGGTAGTGGCGGTGTCCCCGAACACGACCACCAGCTCAGAATGAATCTCCTTGGCATTGTTTCCCTTCAAATAGAGAAAACGGATCACTCCACATGGTTCGACTTTCCCGACGGGCAGTGCCATTTTTGTTTCGACGCCCTAGCGGCGTTCCGCCGTACTATTACCACGCGATGTTTATACTAACCGAAACTAAAGGGACGCGCGCTTGTGTTGATACCTCTTTTGTTCCCATTTTTAGATCTTTTGGTGCCGATAATACGAACTTTATGAACGCCCCTCGTATATACCTAATAATCAGAAAGCCAAGAAATAACATTCTTGAAGCCAATCAAACTTGTTTAAAAAAAGGAAAAAAAAAAACCCCGCTGATTAGACAAAAAAAAAAAAATAAATTCCTTCCTTCCTGACAGGGTCTTTTCTTCACGGCAATAAATGCTACAGGCTCCCACCGTGTCATTTTTTTGACTTGATGAATATTAAGCTCAAGTGAACATCGGGTCATAAAGAGATTGTACTTTTCTCTCGTATCTGTTGATGGAGGTTCATATGTCTCAAGCTTTCGCATTTGGTCACCACCGCAAGGGTCACCATCGCACAGAGGTTTGGCGTTTTGCGATGCGTGGTTTATTTATACGGGCAAAAAACCGAGAGTTTCATTTTTTGATCCAACCCGGTGGAATCTCACTTAGTGACAAGACTCAGAATACGATTATATTTTAAAAAGTGGCATGCGCGCGGGGACAATGTGTGCAAGTGAGGCGCCATGCTTGTTGTAACTCGCTGCGCACACATTCCCAACTTTCTTAGATATCAATGCCCGGAACACGCCCTAAAATGAAGATTTCAATTGAACAACCCCGAACATCGCAATTTGCCTCGGGAATGTTTTCAATAAAAGTCATAAGATATCAATAAGCAGTAGTTAAACTTTCGGACGCTGATAGTCTTTATCCCTCGGCTATTCAATTTTGTTTTTGCATTGAATCATATAAACTGCGCATTCTGAAAAATTATAAATTTCTGCTTTTCTTGACAAAATATCGTAATGTTTCCGAGGTCTGTATTTGCCTGGGTATCCTGAAATGCAAATCAATTAAAATTTCGATATTTACTTGGAAACTTTTTATTTCATGGAATGTCTCACAAAGTTGGTCACGATCACTTTTTCTTTTTGGTCTAATCGTGTTCTGAGTTTCGTCATGCCCTGGAATCATTCTATTGTTCACCGTGATTGGCTTTCTGCATTCTACAGAAAAGTGGACTCGCATATATTTTAAGTGTGCCGACTTTGAAGATTGGAATGAATGAACATGCCAGTATCTTCTTCAGCGTCCCCCCTTATGTCGTATGTCTGCGCCAACTTCGATTTTCTTGCTCAAACACATCTGCATACTTGATTTTTTAGCTGGCTTGAAATTTGGGCCCTACGATTGCAGTCAAAATGTTGTCGCGTGGGTTTATTTTGTGGGAGATTTATTGTCACGTAAAGTACTCAACTAATATTTTGTTTAAATATTTAATTCGCACATTTGCATTACTGAGACGAATTTTGTGCAGATCTTTTGCATTTTGTCGTCTATGCTTTTGAGTTGTTAATATGTGGAATTATTTTGTAGATGCGGGAGAGTGTCATCAAATTTTTTTTATTTTCCAGATCGCTAAACTTCATTGAAAAAACAAATAAAATAGTTAAGTCTTTTATATTGTCAACTAACGATTTGCCGCGTGAGCATCAGTGTGCTTTAAATGCCCGGATATTCATTAACATATAGCGAGTAGTCACAAGTGCCTTCGCAACGCGCATTTTTCAAATCAAGCAATGAGTTTCGGTAATTATATCATCCATCCACGTAAGGGTAAGCAAAGTAATGTGCCCGATTGAAGCTGGGCTTGAAAGTTGCTTGCAGTTTTAGTGCAGATTGTTTGTTTTATTGATATTTTGTGTTTTACTCTACTTCATTCAGAAATAAATTTTTACATCGGTAGTCAATTAGGCACTCTTGGTATTTCTGGAAATATAGGGTCTGGAGGTTCTGGAAATGGAGGGTTAACTTCTTTCATGACTGACTTTACATAATATGCCCATGGTTGGCAGAACTGTATTCAGTTTTCTGTTGACTATGGTGAGAAATGAGAAGAGGTAATTCAATGACACATTTTAAGGTTTGTTTTGTCTTTAAATTCATTGAAATATTCGCAGCAAATTACGAGTAGCGCCCACAAAATAATTACTTTTTATTCAACGCTTGTAGTTTAATTGCCGAATTACCTATATGGAATCACAATGTCTGTTGTACAATAACAAAGTATTATTTTATTATGTACTTTATACAAAGATACTACAAAGACACGTCAAGCAAAGAAAGCGTTTTTTTTTTAAAGGTTCGTTTTGGGCGCCTCCCTGCCAAAGCGATTTCCGGTGTCTGAACGAACCTGCTTTTGTTCGTAGGATTTTATACTTCTGTTGTATTGTTTTTGGCGTTGTAAATTTATCTAAAATGCTCCATTGTTGCGTTTACGGAAAGCTATTGCACAAGGTCTGAAGCAACTGTCTCACTTTAGTTTTTTTTTTTTTTCCGCGTTATGAATGAACGTTGCCGCCCTGGTTGTAGACAGGGACGGCAACGTGACCATGTCTTGTTAACGCAATAGATCCGTACTGATGAAACTTCCTTCGACATGAAGCATCTATGAAGCGCGTGTCCTTGCGTTGACGAGATAAAACGCCAAATACGATGGCCGGCCAAGTTGAATCGTTTTTATTCATTAGGAAGGCTTTCAAATCAAATCATATTTATTTTTGACATTCATTCTTGCAAGATGGTGGAGGTACGGGCAGCACACAAACACATACGCACCAGAATTAGCGCAATATGATACACTCCAATTTTTATTTGACTTACCAAGTTAAGCTACTTACAAAAAGAGCACTTTAGATTGTTGTTGTAGTTAGTAGTTAGGGTTATTAAAAATTATTTCATTCTAATAGTTGTTCAAAATCCGTTTCTCGCGCTTTCCTCGAATACAGGGAGTCCTGGTGCATGAGGTTGACGAAGGGCAACCCTGCCTCACCTGCAAGGACAAGTGTCCAGGTTTCAGCCCACATCTCTGGAGGTGAGTCAAACTTTCACCGTATTCAACCTCCTTAGGAAAAAAACTTGTCCACCCCTTAATCACGAGCTGTAATAATATACATAGAAGTGAAGCTTTAGGCTTCATTTGGAGTGGAGCAACATTCAGTCATGAGCCAATCAACAAACAGGCAAACAATGACCCGTGTCTCCTAGAAAAAAAAGGCTTATTGCGTGCTGTCACGGAGCGTACGCTTAGTATTAACGCACGGTTGTCGTTTTACTGTTTGCGGCGTTGGCAATTACCTTATTGGTAATTGCCAATATATGTTGCACATCAGCGCTATTGTAAAGTCTATCCGAGCAAGGGTGTTAGAAACAGGTTAACCGCCGTTCTGCCGCCCACGGACTTGTGGAGGCCCGCGCAGCAGGGGAGGGAAGACTTTCAAGGGCGAGCCCCGATGTTCTCTTGCAGAGCCCTAGCGCATGCTTGTGGTGACTCTTTATCGCTGCAGCGTTTCATTTTAAATGTGATAACGATGATGTCCAGTCGTACGGCTTTGTGTATGAAGTCTAACGTTTTAATGATAGTATATACTATCATTAAAACGTTAGAACGAGTAGAAAATAATATTATTTTCTACTCATTCTACCCTATAGTAAAAATAAATGATGTGAATGTGCCCAAGAAATATATGAAAACACATCAGATTAAAAAGGACTTATATAAGCGCTTTATAATTTGTATTTGTTCTGATACGTTTATTGAAAATCTCATATATAATAGTGTTTTTTTTCAATAGTGATATGAAGTTCTAATAACTTTCTGAACCAAGAGGGTCCGCTCGATGGGACTCTCGCGTCATGGTTCGCAGGACGCTGAGGAGAGTGTGGTGCCCTTTCAGTTTTTGTGGGGTTGTTCGGTAACACATATTAAAGGTGACAAGAGAGGGTATGGATTTCAATCATCTGAAAGCTGACGTTTTCCATTTTTGGCTTTGTTGGTCAACGTTGCAACGCAATAAACAAAAATAAATAAAAAGTCACTAACGTTTTCACACACACAAGGAACAAAATTCTCACACAGTGCTATCTAACAACTTTGTATTGCGTGATTAACTCCTGCTTCTACTTCTACGTCAATTTCTAACACCATTTTTGTTTGTTTAGATTTGTTGGCATTCAGCTTACGGCACGCCACTCAAGTGTTGTACTCGTACAGGTTACCAAGGCAGTAGCTCATAGCTAAAATGGCTGTAGTCATTGATAGCCCAAGAAATGCATTGCGCGGCCAGACCCGGGCGTTTTATTCTCTCTCTATAGCAAATGAGGGTGCGCCATATGCCGATAAGAACGCCGAAGAACGACTCGCGAAGGAAGTCGCGGGAACGTAACGCGGAGTGCAAGTTCGTCTGCTTCTTTTGCAGGGGTTGTGGTGACGTGAGAAAGCCGAGCTCCAGCTGACTTCGATTGAAGGATAGTGGATAGACCTCAAAGCAAGCTGCCCTGAGGTCTACCCACTATCCTTCAATCAGAGCCAATCAAAGCTCGGCGTCTTTCTGACGTCACCACAACGCCTGCAAAAGATGCAGACGAAGCTGGGCTCCGCATGCGGCATGCCCTGCGTTTCTTACGCTAGCAAAGACAAGACAAACATAATTTTATCTTCTAAATTCGAGTGATTTACTTTTAAGCGAGATTAATTTAAAGAGAGAGCGCGAGAGAGAGAGAGAGAGAGAAAGAGAGAGAGATATTCGTTTTTTACGAAATCGTAGAAGTCCACCAGCATGCGTTCCGATTTACTTTATCACAAAGTATTTTGGAAATAAATTTCCGCTGCAATCCTTTCTGAATATTTAAGGGTCGTGGCATCCCGTAGACCAACATTTTTACGTTTTAGCGCGCGGCTACATTGCGCCGACTGGGGCGCCGCACCGTGGGCCCTTCGCGGGGACTGCAATGCCGTCCGGACGAATAGTTCTTGCACATCCGGTGTTAAAACCCACACACGACAAAAACAGCAAAAAGCACACACACAAAAAGATCGCGTAGGCTGCGCATATTGCAGCGTACCACTGCGATTTCCGCAGTCCCCTGCGCCGCAATTGCCGTCCGGTGTCGAGAGTAGAGCGGCGCTCGTCTCTGCTTGCGAGGCATAGAAATAAATCAGGTCTATAGGATCCAATTTCTTTTGTCAGTGTTGCCTTCGCAGCCAGAAGTTTAGGCTGCTGACCTTGGCACCTTGTACCGAATTCAGCAAAGAACTGACTCACTGTAGCAAAAAAAAAAAAAAAAAACAAAAAAAAACGAAACTTGTTAATTATTTGTATTAATTTGAGCTTCTGAATTGGGTTTTAAATGGATCTTCACAGTAAAGCACTATTAAGAAAGCCCACGCATGTTCATGCATCGGGTTGAACGCTAAAAAATTAAAGTACCTTTTGAAGCCGTATCCAGTGGCATCGCAGCTAGCTCTTGGAAGAATTAAACGACATATCGATATGAATTAATTCACATTCTTATCGTTAGGCCGCTGAGGTCAAACCAACCTTTTCACGATCTATCTACTCGATCAGCATTAGATATCGTGAGAAAGCGGCGCTAAATAAGGCCGCCATCGGATTAAAATAAAAACACAATTAGCTAGCTCCTGGAAAAGTATACGCTCATATAAGTTGACTCTCAAGCTGAGCGATAAGCTGCACCTTTCATGAAAGTAACTAAGTCAGTGTGGGTGTTCGAAAGAGTTCCGTGGCCAAGCGCGCCTGTGGTTAGAAAAACGTGAAATCTTACCCTGCAGGACTTGGAAATCAAGGACCATGTACATATGCCCACTAGTTTAGACATGGACGGACGACTTGACTGCGGTCATTTGTGTAAATATTACTGCGCGATGGACGTTAGAAATCAAAGTCAGCAAGTCAGTTGCACTGTCGTATTTTGTCTGTGCAATGTTGACACACGGCGCCGTTTAAAGGCCGACTGACTTATCGCTGTCTAAACGTCAAAATAAGACATTAATATTTTGGAAGAAACTTGCCAGCAGTTCGACCCCGAAGGTTATACGTACGTAGGTTCCCGTGTTTTGGGGATTTATTTTCTTCAAGTTTAGCAGCTTCAAATTTATCTTTTTCCGCACAGATTTTTTTTAAAGTGTCAATTAGCAGTGTTTGTCTAAATATCGCGGTTAATTGGAGCTCATATTTAAGGCAATAGGACACAGGATTGAGACACCACAATCTTGAAAGAACACACACGTGGTACGAATACTTGGAAAACATCCCGATACCGAGAAGAGAAGGCGAGACAAGGGCTTTAGTTCTGAAGGAAGAAGCCTCCGCGCGAACAGTTCATTGGGAGCTCTGTTCAAGGCTAGCATCCCGTAAAGCTTGGGCTCTTTGTATTCAAGGATATAGCTAATCTAGTTTTTTTTTTCGATTTCGATAAGAAAAACAGCTCGGAGATAAATTTTAGGAATTTATTAGTATTTACCATAAACACAGGGCCCTAGTTACACGAGAGTTCTCACCTGAGACATATAAGTACAGACGCGCTCATCTGATGAGGTTTCCGTTCGACAAAGGGAATTGTCCTGATAATGTAAATGAATGTAATGGAGTAAGGCTGCACTAGCCAATACTTTTTTACAAGAAGCTGAGAAATGACCCATATTTTTGCTTTTTTTCTGAATTGTGGATGGCACCGTTAACCTTGCAAGCTATTTATAACATTGTTATAGGATGTCTTGTTATAGTAAGGGCAACACCCTCTAGATAATCCTTTTTCTCAGGGATAACAAAATGTCGGCGCACTTTGCCCGATGTTGAAGCATCCATTGGGCTAATGCGCTGAATCGTCTTCATCCAAACACTGTAGTTAAATCAGTTCACTGGGTTGATATTACCTATTACATCTTGAAAGTGTATAAATTCGTTTTAGGGAGAGTGAAGAGGAGTGCAGAGCACTTGCTGTATTCAGGTCGTGTTGGTTTGGATATGACGTAAGGAAATATTGTGAAATGAATTGTTTATGGCCTACTGCAGCCTATATTTTACTCACAAGTGTTCACGACTCGTGCGTCGCTCTAATGAAGGTCCGGCTGATTGTAGCCACCATTAGTGCACCGTCATGTTTCGTTTTTATATAAATATGTCTAGATTAAAAAATTAAAATATAAATTGATGCGCCGAGTTATTTAATTTTTTTTGGTAGCGAAATAAATATTGCCTTTGATATTTTTTTTATGAAGTTTCTATAAAACTAATATTGTTGAAAATCAGACAGAATAATAAGTAGATATTCAATATAATGTATCTTATATTTTAGATTGAATTGGGAAATCATGTTATAAAGTTATGGTTCACCACGAAACAAAATGTTGTCTTTGCTCGGGGAAACGTCTGCAAAAGTGTGCTTGAGGTTTCCAGAACCTTTCGGCCGATGCTCCTTATTACTGAAAACGTGTTTATATACTCTTTCACATATTTTTACCGCTATACAGGTAGAAATATGTGAGGGAGTATATTGCCCGCATAATATTGCGACTGTCATGATTTAGCAGAACAAACTAAAAGCATTTTTTAACTGAAGGCAGCAGAAGCTTTCATCCATACGCTCCAGATGGTTTTATTTCAATCTCTATGAGGAATATTTATATATCTAAAGTGCCTAAGTGTACCAAGGCACTTTAGACATATACAAATTCCTTATAGAGATTGAAACAAAAGCATCTGGAGCGTATGGATATAAGCTTCTGCTGCTTTCAGTTAAAATACTTTTAGTTTGTTCTGCTAAATCGGGGTGTTCATGACAGTCGAAATATTACGCGGGTGATTGAATCTCAACTCGCGAAAAAGAAATAATCTGGAGATTCAGAAACGTTTCTTCATTGGCCAATGTTTTAAAGGCAACTCAAACATTAGAATTGTGTTACGTGTCTGTGCAGACAGCGGGAAAACAGTCAGCAGTAATGGGCGTCTGTTTTCTCCGCCGTAGAGGGAAATTTAGCCAGTGCGGTAGGACTGCTAGTATGGGGTCTTTAACATGCATCACACACTAGGGATACAATACGGCCCGCTCATCCCAATAGAAAGGGAAGGGACGGGCATTCAATGTGAGTATTCCTTGGTTCTGGAGCACGAGCTTTCACTTCACGAGCTTTGAGCTACGGAGGGTTAATACACTCGGACACCAATCCCTTTTATGCAACTGCCATCTCAGTGCAATTCAGAACAAGTGACTAATATCGCGTTACTCTGACTTTACGTGATCGCAAGAAACATTTTACGTCAAAATTACGTTGATTTTCTTACAAAAAACGTAATTAAAAATAGGGTCAGACACGCTCAGTCCTACACTGGGCCATCGTTCATAATTTTCGTTCCACGCATGCTTCTTCGCCAACGTCTGCGATGACGGCTGGAGCTGCCTATTGGAGTGCGTGCGCATTGAAATTGAGTGGATGTGACTAGAGGGAATTAAAACAATCGTACGCACTGTGGCAATAAATTTACCTGTCCGCAATTGCCGTTGTTACTTAGAATTCTTCTCGTCAGTCCAGAATCTATAGTTTTGGTTTCGCTGTATATTGCAAAAACAAAGTTTGGGATTGCATGTCCGCAGAAGCATAATGCACTGTATCCGAGCACAGATTTATATTTCGATATTCAGGGACACCATATGCACTTTAACAGAAATATATTTTTAAGTATGAGATAATTTGAAGCAGTATCTTCTTTTTTGTCGCTCGAGGTATTTTATAGAGATAGGCACTGAAAAATATTTATCACTCTAAAGGGGGAAAATCCGCTTGTCCCAGGTCTATTTCCCAAGGATGTGACGGTCAAACCGTTAGGGTGCTAGCGATTTTAGCAGCACTTTAAATATTTTCTTACGACCATCATGTTTAAGACCAGCACGCACCGCATACAGTTGCACATACACGGAAGCCATAAATATGGGCTTAATGAATTACACACAAACCGAGATTCATGACCCTACGGACTGCTCCACTGCCTTATATACTCGGCAATGGAAATATTATAATGTACAGGTGTCTACCTCCAGCGTTACGAAGGTTACAAGTAGATATATCAAGGATGTTTGATTTTATTTCGGACAGCTTTATTTGCAAAATTGGCAGTGATCGCCAAAGTCTTCTAATGTATGAAATGCCGTATTCAAGGTGCGATCGTTCAAAAATTATCTAGAAGACATTAAACCGTCATTTCGGGGTGTAAGAAATACCTTATTTTTATCGATTTTCCGTCTATAATAGGGAGTTTAAGTAGACCGTGTTTCCCCCTCCGCTATATCTCCGCAACGAATAAACCGCCACTGCGCCTGCGTGCCGATGGCCTTGGCTGTAGAGTTCCGGGTAGCGGAAGGGCTTAGCCGAGGGGGAAACACGGTCTACTAAAACTCCCTATTAAACGAAGAAACTACGGTGCATAGGTTACGTGGCGACAGCGTCTCCGCTAAATTTAATGGGAAAACTAACTGGTGTCTAGTTTAAATGTACTGGATGTTCCTGCTTGATTTTGCGGCGTAATTGTATCGATGTGTCAGCGTCGTCAGGCCACGGGATGTCATTTTCTCCGCTAATTGTAGCGGGGAAACTAATTTGGTGTATAGACCTCGTGATGAAAGGTATCATGACATCAAATGTTCCGCTAAATTTAGTGGGAAAATTGCATTTGTCTATAGGTCCCGTGACGTCAGGTATTGTAAGAATTTTCTAGCTACATTTCGCGGGGAAACTTAATAGATTAGGTGACGTCAGGTCACGTGACGATTGACGTCACGTGACCGAAATACCAATTCAGTTTCCCCGCTAGTTCAAGAAATGCATTTCCTATTCAAAATCATTTAGTAGGCAATAATTATTTTATGCAAAGGCTGCAACAACCTGCCGTAGAGCTCTTCGAAGGGGTGTAGGGTCGATTACCCTCTTTCCCACCGAATCACTTTTTTGCACACCTTTTTTACAGCGTGCAAAATGCGGAGGGAGCGGGGGGCTGTGTGAAACGAGTAAAAATTACGATTAAAAAGAATATTACTGATCATAAATGTGCAGAAAGGGTGTAGCCAGGGGTGTAACCCTTTGTTCTTACACCCCTCAGGGTGTAAAACACTTTTTCGAGTATAACGAACGATTAGAAAGTTCTGACGATTGCCCCTCTTGACGAATCCATAAATATACCATAATACAATGCAATATATAATGTACTACTTAATAACTTGCGGCGTTATTGTGATAAAAAGAAATATGTTCTTCTATATTTATACAGACGCGTTTGTGACAGCATTTCTAGACGAATAGTAGTGCTCCAAACTGAGATGTTCCGACCGCGGGGTACATATTACGTACCGTGCATCAAAACACATTCCCTCACTTAATTTATTCTCACATTCGTTCAACTTGATGTCAAGTTCACGCAGAGCGTACGTCGCGTTAACACGCGCTCAAGAAAAAATAAAAAATAAAAAAGATAAAATAAGAGAGTTCCAAGAAATGAGAAATTGTCAGAAACCGCAATGTAGACAATTCCCGCAAAAAACTATTTTCCTCGTCTGCTGTCTCCGAAGGTAAGTTAAAGCCATTATTTTTACGCGACGTTGCGCAGCCCTCAAAGGGAGGGGTGTGCGATTCTGCTTTCGCATTCGAGGTGCGCTGCTCTCTCGATGCCAACGCGTATAGAGCGCCCAGTCGCCGGATGCCGGACAGTACTGTGCCGCCGCCGGCTGCGTCGCAACTCGCTCGCCTCCTAAACCGCGTGTAGACGACACGCGCGTGTGGACATGCCTGACCAGTGACCAACGCACAGATGGTGGAAACATTAGCGTTTGATCGACATGCGGCCTCTGACAATGTGAGTAGTTTCTCGAATCGGTTTTGGTACGCACGCACGCGTAGTCCGATCGTGTCTGCTTTTGCGTCAATATTTCCTCGTCGATTGTTTCCGAACTGGAGTAGAAGAGCATTCGGCGGTTGTTGAAGTGTCCCGTGCATCCTATTATTCTTCCGTAACCAATCGAATTGCGGCATTAGCCGATAAGAACGTTGAAAGACAAATCACGAAGGAAGAAGTGATAACGCAATAACCCAAGCTGTGCGCTTCTGAAGCTGTCAGAGACACGGTATAGGTAGGCTAAACACCAACGTAGTTTTCAAAACATGTTTCTGGCAGTTTTCGGTTTTGGGTACTTTTACGAACCTGTCGCAAAGGTAAACAAATTGCAGGAGAAGTCAACTCGAAAGACGACGACTTTTTGTTATCGTAATTGGAATTTGAAATATGGCCACGTGTTAGTAGACCGCGCCACACTGATAGCGCGAACACGACATAGACGGTTTTTCTGCATTTTACTCAAGCAGATTATTGGTGGACACTGCACTTTACCGCTTAATTTATGCTCAAACAAAATGATGACGTTGCGCGGCGCTAGTTTTTTATTGCATGCGTTTAACTTTGAAAGAAAAACAAAAAGAAAACGCAGTCGTTTAACAACGTCGCGTTTTGTCAATATTGAGCTTCAGCTTCAGTTATTACGCAGTAACTATGCAATGAAGACGAGATTGTACGAATCATATTCGAAGCGCAGTGAAGCACGTTGCTTATTTTATTATTCCAGGTGATGACACTCTTTGAGGATATCAAAGAAATATTTTTTTCTTAGACTTAAAACGCTTCTAATAAATTGTCAATAATTGTTTAAAATATTTGCTAAGATAAAATACATTGACGGGGGCCTCGTGCATAAACACTTTTATTTACAAGTCGCTGGAGTTTGATATTGAGCATGATTAGTGCTAGGAATTTTTTTAAAACATACTAGAAACTGCTATGGCATGGGATAATTACGTCAGGTTTATATACAGGGTGTCACAAAAAAATTTACAGGGTTTTTTTTGCCGCAAAAATAAACTAGGCATCACCGAACGCTCATTCTCCACCCAAAGGTAGCGCTAGAGGCCACAACCAGATGCCAACGTTTCAGCTCGATCCGATACCTTAATCAAAAGTTATAAGTGATTTTCTAAAAATATCAATGGGAAAATGGCGGCCAAAGGAGTTTTCGAATACATGGGGCTCTATGGCGCCAGAAACCGAAAACGTGCAAAAATTAGCTCCATTTTCCCATTGAAATTTTCAGAAAATCACATATAACTTTTGAATAAGGTATCGGATCGGGCTGTAACTTTGACATCCGGTTGTGACTTCTAGCGCTACATTTTGGCGGAGAATGAGCGCTTGGCGATGTCTAGTTTATTTTTGCGGTAAAAAGAACCTGTAAATCTTTTTTTGTGACAACCTGCATATCGCAAAAAATATCAATATATCACATGTCACATCATTGTGCGCAGATTGAGATATAATGAAATACATAATCTAAAATAATTAAGGACGTCATACATAAAATAAATTGTATAAAATAAAACTTTTGGGTGTTCTTGCAAAACCGACAGAGTACATCTGGCTCACCTTCGCTAAGAATTGTTGATTAATTTGGTCCTGAGTATTGTTACTCGAAATCAAAATTTAACTCTCTCAGTGATGATATTGTGCATGAAGATATAAAATAAAAACTCTAGTAACATGCAAAGGCTCCGATATGCATACAGTATGACAAAGCTGCCAAGTTAGAAATAAATATACTATATTGTTTAATAAGAAATGAGATCGTTCAAGGTTGACCGTCCCGGTCAACCTTGAACGGGACGGCGTTACAGAGAAAACGGAAAATCTGACAAGCACGAAACTGTGCCAGTTTTTAAAATTATTCTCTTTGTGCGATCAGGTACCCGCTGACATAGTTTTGGTAGATTCCTTATTTCATTGGCGTTGAAAAGCACCGGGCTGCGTGACTGTAGTAAGGCGAACGTGTCCATGCGGTTCACTCTGTAACCTCTGTCGTCCTTCGCTTGACATTTGAGGCCATTAAATTAAATTCAAGTTCAATTCAAAGTGACAAGTTCAATTCAATTCAAATGACAAGGTCCTGCCCCCCCCTCCCCCATACAGCAGCAGAGGACATGCACACATGGACGCACATATCTCTAATATTACTAACATATTTACCAGCAAACAAAATATTAGTATAAGAAATAGCAAAGAAAAAAAAGCTAAGAAAATCGTGCAATCACTTTCATGCTCTTACCAAGCAGAGACATAATTAAAAAAAAAACACTAAAAAAACAGAACGCACCTAATGTTAATGTTCAATTAACTGTACCTATTTAGAAAGTGCGGTAGTGTAGATTTCACCATTTCATTGCCATAATTAGTCACGGAATGGGGTACTGACCATATAGCCGTACAACGAGTATTGTACGTCTTTTTTCTGAACTCAAGGTGGGAGGTTCAGAGGAATAAATGGTTATGACTTAATGATTTTTTTTTTGTATGAAAGGGCAAGTTTGTAACTATAGTAATTTGTAACTGCACAATATTGAATTTTTCGAACAATGGTTTCGTATGGCTATCATAGGTAGTGTGGCATATTATACGAATCACTCTTTTCTTTGGGAAAATGTATAAATGTTTGATATTTGTGAAAGTATTATTTAACCATACTTAAAAACAATAGTTATAATGAGCGTGAAAATAGAGTTGTACGCGAGTATCATAGCGGAGTTGAGAATTATGCGACGATATTTGTATATCGTACCCAGAGGCTTCGAGAATTTTGTACATATATATTGCACCATTTAGTTCCAAACCGCGCTTTCATTAAAAATTATCCCTAGCACTTTCACGCCTTCAACTATATGAATAGTGCCTGTATCAAGAGAAAGCACAGACGTATAACTAGCATTTGTATTTCGTTATCAAAAACGGACGGCCTTCGTTTTGCCTACATATATTTGCGGGGAATTTGATATTGTCCAAGCATTTAGTTTATTAAAAAATGAGTAGCCTTACCAACTATCTGATCTGTGTTAACTCCTCAAAAAATAAGCTCGTATCATCCGCATAGATGATGTAGTTCAGATTATCGTCAATGTTTGCCAGATTATTAATATACAAGTTGAAAAGAAGCGACCCAAAAATACTGCCCTCTGGCATCCCAGCGGTTAGGGATTGAAAATTATATCGTTTCTTGTTTATTTTAACACACTGATATTGGTCATAAATATTACTCTCGATCAAATGTGAAGCGATAACACGAACCCCATAAAGGGACAAATTTCTAAATAATGTGTCATGATTTATGCGGCGAAGGCCTTTGTGAAATCAATACAGTATATATTCCAAGTCTCATACGTTTCGTTCAGATATTACCTAGAAGTAATATCTTTTGTTTCATTATTGCTAGTTCACTTGAGCGATCTTTCATAAATCAGTATTGACAAGGCGTAATAACTTAACATTTCCCACAGAATGCTAGCTTTTGATGTATGCTTTTTCTAAGCATTTGGGGAATATGAACAGAACGGAAATGGCTCTATAATTTCCTAACTGATTTTTTCGCCCCTTTATATATTACCGTCACCTTCGTAAGCTTAGTTTGTTTGGGAAAAGTTACATTCTTGAGGGCTAAATCGAAAATATGCGTTAGACATAGAGCAATCGCTTGTAAAACATGTATACCTGGCTTAATTTGAGGGTCGTGTATGTCGAGACTCTTATTTTTTTAGGTTTTGAAAGACCGAGAATACATTGTCTTCATCGGTTGGGAATAGAAATAGGATGTCAGAAACGCTGAGCAGATATTTGGAAGCATTTATTGAGGACATACTCTGTACAGGTTTAACAAAAAAGTCATTAAATATTTTAGTTAAAGCTTCCCTAGCTACATCAGTCCCTTCGATTTCCTGTGTAATTATCTCCTCATGCAACTCATGATTAATTAGACAGTTCAAGTTTTTCCACATAACATCCAACCTTTCGTTGACCTTGAAATAAATGATTAAATGCATAAATTCAACATGTTTTCCACACGAAGTTTTTCAATGTTGATATTTTTTTGTACAAAATTGACTCTTGTTTGTACAGGGTTGCTCTAAAATTGCCAAAACTGTCTTCATGTGTATTAATGTAAAGCATATGTATAAGTTTCAAAACATGTGTATAATTTGAAGCATGTAAATTTGTGATGAATATGTAGTTTATCCTTCGTGCTTTACCGCAAAGGCCTTTGAGCTGTTGGTAAGCACGCGAAAATAAACATTGAATTGAATTGAATTGGAAATATGAATGGTTTTCTTTTCTTAAGGCCATACTGCACTGATTTCTTAAATGTAGTTATTCTTTCAAGTCAACGTCTTTGCTATGGACCAATCGATAATAAAGGGTATTTTTCTTATCTAATATTTTTCTTCTTTCCGGCGTAACCCAAGACTTACGTGACTTGCGGGAAATATTTTGTGTTTGGTCAGGAATACAACGTTTGTATATCGTGGTAAACTTATCCAGAAAAAATAAAATGCCTCGTCAATCGATATGCTCGTGAACCGCACTCGAGTTTTCAGGATTGATATGTTGTTCAAAAAGTTGGAGACTTTTATTGCTAATGTTCCTGAAACAAAGTTGAGCAGCACGGGATTTTTTAAGGTTAAAATATACATCAGTAAGCATAAATATTGGGATGTGGTCGCTAATGGTTACCCCAACCACACCAGCGACTATATCTGTTGTGGGAACATTAGTTAAAAACAGATGCAGCAACGTTTCATCCACTGACGTCGTACGCGGAGGCTGTAAAATAACCTTAAACAATTCATATGGTTGATATAACGAGCCGAAATAAAGTTGACGTTTTGAGGAGGTAAGCATGTATATATTGAAGTCACCACCAATGTAGAGAGTAAGTTTATTTTCGCAAATAAATAAAAAAAAAATTTCAGGGAATTCAAGAAAGTTCAAAACATTCCCACTTGGCGGTCGATAAACGACCGACACTGCGGATTTATTGTCTTCTATGGTTAGGATCTCGTAGTCAGTTGTAAATTCTGATAAACTCACCAAGACATTTTTTTTTTGAAATTATTACATACTGCTCCTCCTAGTTTGTTGCTTCTGTTTAAATTGAATACTGCATAATTATCTTGCTTATCCACTTCAGCAGTTGGGCTACATCATGTTTCGGTTAGCATTATAACATCGAAACAAAATGTAAAACTGTCTAAAAGGATGCTAAGTTCATCAATTTTATTTGGAACTGATTGGTCATTTGAACAAAAAAAAGACATAGAAACTTCTGGTTGACCTTTAGAAAGTTGTACAACTTCATTTGGCAATTAATACGATTTACGAGTCGCTGCGAAACAAACATTAAAAAATATAGAAAAAGATTGAAATTACCAAAACGAAGGTATACTCAAGGTTTTGAAAGTCATACTTAGTTTTTATTAGATGCGTTTGGGCATCGTCCTTCTCACTAACAAGTTTTTTGCCGTGTTGTACCAAACATACTGGAATTTCTTTATTCTTGCCCGTTGCTTCGCATCCCGCAGCAAGACTTTATCTTTCTGCACCAGGTTTTCCAAGATATGGGTTTTAATTCGACATGCCTCGGTCGTAATCACATATTGATTCATGTATCTCGAGTCTTTTGGCTGAAAAAAACGCACCATGTTTCCTGGAATTTTGTCTGCGCGCGATGAAAGCCTTTGTTCTGCGGTGATTTCACCAGATGTCAAATCAGGCATGTCTAATTCTTTTGACACTTCATTTATTATAAGCATCATTTCTTCTTTTATGCTCATAGAAATCACAGGTAACTCCTAGTTATTTCTTCGACTCCTTCATTCAAGATCATGCATCTTTGGCTTCAGATTTTCAATTTATACATTCGCATCAGTCTTTTCCACATGTGTGACTCTTTTATTTAATTTTTTTATTTGTTCATCTTGTTCACCAACACGCTTTTGCATTTCTTCATAGTTGTCAGACATGTGCTGGAGAGTTTTTATCATTACGTCTACTGCTTTCTTAAGGTCTAAGAGGGTGTCAAGTTTAGCATTCATGCTAGCCATGAGAACAGCCATATTCAGTTCACAACTTTGTGTGTCGCTTTGAGTGCCGGAAACGGCACGTTGTACTTCAGCCTGCTTACTGCTTTGGCCGTTGCGAGACCAAGCAGCTCTACAAGTCTGGCACCGCCATGAATTCCAAGTAGCAGCATACTTTTTAAGCGACGCTTCAGGAATTCCTGCACAAGTTCCTACGTGATATGAGTATTTACACTCTTTACCTTCAATCTGCAATTAACATTTTCATAGTCATTTGCTACATGCCAGACAGATATCTTCATCATCTGGATCATGGGACATTTCGATTTAAAACCCTTAAAGTCACATTGACGCAGCAAACAACAACACTAGGAACAGCAGCAGCAGCAGGAGTATATGGTAATAGGTGAAAAACGAACTTATATGACGTGAAGAATAACCAACCTGAAACAGCGAGATGTGTTATTTATTTCTCAGTGCAGCGTGCTGCCACTGCTGCTGTGCGTTCTCGGGCTGGGCCAACACCCCCTAGATAACGAAGCCGTAGTGCTGATAGATACGTCGTCATCGGCGAAGGTCAACGCTGGTCGCAGATTGGACACGACCATTGCACCAACGTTTGGCTCAAACTTGACTCGAAGCCAAGCGCTTACGCAGCACTCGTTTCCAATCTTTGTCCAGCGTTGACCTTCGCTCGTGACGCAAAAATGTCTGCACTACTGCCTTGTCTTCACGGTGGTGATGGCAGTGCGTACCTTCTTTATAACAGAGGGGCTGATGCCGGAGCCGATGACGCTTATCTTGTCTGCCAATCGCCGAAAGGTGTCCCCCGGTAGAGCCATGAGTAGATGATTTAGGCATTTTCGGATTGATGAGGATTCCTGCAGAAGGGCTCCGGGGTACTGAAACAGAGATGTGTTGTGTAGGTCTCTGTGACGCGTCCTGCCACTGCTGCTGTGCGTTCGCGGGCTAGGCGTTCCTCCTTTATAACGCAGGGGCTGATGATGTTACCGACGACGCTGATCATATCTGCCAATCACCGACGGGGGTCCCCGGTAGAGCCACGATTCAGGTATTTTCGGATTGATGAAGATTCCGGCCGAATAGTGTACGACAGCTGTTGCTGTCGTACACTATTGTCTGCGACATATGGTTTTTTCCCCTCAATGGGCTATGCAATCTCCCCTAAATATAGCTTGTCTAAATTTGCCGTCTAACTTTGTTCTACACCAAAACTTTTATTATGCACCGCTGCTCCACAGCTGCAGAAACATTGTTATTTGTCATAATAGCTGAAACATCTGAGCTCGCTTCAAATACGTCATTATATGCCCGGGATGTTAAAGAAGGATTATGTTAACGTCCTCTGCAAGTTTCATCACACTACACTTGTTCAGCTCTTCTTTATGCGCAAACGCCCTGGTCAAGGTTAAATGACCCTTGTACATCAATAAAAGGCAGCAATAGTCGTTTGAAAGTAGGTATACGTGCGACGTAAACTACTAGGACAGTGATATTCTATAGGCAGTACTAGCTGAACGCCTCAGTAGTGCCACCAAGTCTAACTTGTAATATAATTCTTCATTTTTGATCCATCAGGAAGTTTCACTCGGCTAGTGGAGTTTAAACTTTTAGTCCTATAGTACCACAACGGAATCTAAATTATACGGTTGTAGTGACCGGTCTAAGAATGGAGACGAAGCTCTCACAAGAGGCGCGCGAGCTACGGAAGGGTATCGACGCCATTTGTCTTAGAACAGTGCGACTGTTTATTTGTAAATATCGTAAATAAACGTTATGTAGGGCAACGAGCCTCTACATATTGGTGACCCGGTACTCTTATTCCTTCTTTTCCCCATTCCAACATGGCTTTCGGAAACCCCTTTTCTATGAGACTCAACTTCTGACCTTCACTTATAATGTTCTTTCCATACTTGACCGTAGATCCGAGATTGACTGTGTTTTTTTAGATTTCTGCAAAGCTTTTGACAAAGTTCTTCAAAAACGCTTACTCTTTAAACACAGTCAACTTAATCTCTATCCTAACGTGCTGTCTTGGATTACATGTTTTTTTAAACTAATCGTTCGCAGTTCATTCATGCTACCAATGTAAATACTTCTTTTAAACTTGTTACTTCTAGTGTACTGCAGGGGTCTGTCTTGGGGCCCTTGTAGTTTTTAATTTACGTAAATGACTTACCATTGTGTGTATCTTCGCTGATGATTGTGTAATTTATCGAGAAGTCACTAATACTAATGCCATTACCTTTCTTCAAAATAACTTATAAGCTCTCTATTGAAAATAACCCATCAGCCTTGATGTGTTATGGGACCCTGTTAGCCCTTCAAACCCTTTAGTCCCGTCAGCCCTTTAGACCCATCAACCCTTTAGACCCGTCAACCCTTTAGACCCAACAACCCTTTAGATCCATCAACCCTTTAGACCCATTAGCCCCTCAGAAATTGAATTCTCTATACTCCGATTCATAATTAGTGTACAACACTGTCAAGGCTACTGACACGCGCATGTGGCTTCATCAAGTGCAAAGGCAAAGGTACGCATCCAAGTCATCTCTTTGGTCATCAAACGACGGCATTAGCTTATGAGGAGTGAGGTACTGTGACTCAGTAACTTCACGGGGTCCTTCACCACCGCCCGCACCATGCCTGTCACTTGCCGACCCCTCGGCCTCAATCACCCTAAGCTTTAGCTGGAGCGTTCTCTCCGTTCTTTCCTCCAGTTCCGCTTTCTGTCAGAGAGCTTCTCGTTCGGCCACTCTGTCCTCTCTTTGCCGAGCTCGTTCCTGATCAACCCATGTTCGTAATTCTGTTCCTGCCGCGGACGCCAGTTATTGTCAGGTTCTTTATGGTAAAAAGAAAGGAAACTGAGAGGTCCGTCTGATTTTTCATATCAAAGAAATATATTTGCACCCAGTTGTTCTACTTTCTGAATCCCCGCAAAGAAAAAAAAAAAGGAAACTTATGAGCAAATAAATAAAAGAAAAGGGCGTTCGTCCAAAGTTCGACTTGCCAAGGTTGGCGCTGGTCTACGCTGGTGGTAGAAGCCGGTCTCGTTTGGCTCCAGCTGCCGGCGTACCGATGGTGACCAGTCAACCAGTTGTTGGGATGGCTTTGCCGGTTCGCTCTTGAGCCAGGCTTGCCGCTCAGAGTTGACGGTGAGGACAGGTCGGCAGACTTCTATGGATGACTGCTTTACCGGCGTATTCCGGAGCCAAGCTTTTCCGAATGCGTCCGCTTTCGTCTTGAATCTCCTCGTTCCCCTCGACTTCCTTTTCTTTCCTCCCCTTTTATTCTTGTCTCCTTTCATTTTCTTCCTCTTTTTGTCGCCGTATTGATCACATCATTACAACACGCAGTCATAATTTTTGCCTAGTATTTTAAGCACTAAAAATGTTGAATTAGAAATTGCATACAAATGCAACTGGCAGGCTACAATTTTTCTTAAGGCCGGTTCAGACACTTGCGTTTGAGTGCGTTTGACTGCGTTGCGTCGAGAACCGAATGTGAGTCACCGGCACATCTGTGCTTCGTATGAAGCGTGGAATCCAATTCGAGGAATCATCTTGGCACGCGATATAAGCAGCAGGGATGTGCTGGTTTCTCACAGCCACAACGCAGTCAAACACAGTCAAACGCAACTGTCTGAACCAGGCTTTACTTCAACAAACGTCTGCGAGTTGCTTGTAATTGTTTGACGGGTGTGTTGAAGGCCCCACAGACATTTCAAAAACCTCTTAGAACTTTCTAAAGGGCATTTCAAACCCTTTAAGAAAGATTCTGATGTGGCCCAGAACGAATCAAGGAATCTTAAAGGGTCCTTCAAACCTTTTAAGAAATCTTTGAGGTCCCCCTTAGACCTTTCAAAAGGTTTTGACGGGCCCTTTAGACTTTCTTAAAGGGTACGTCAAACCCATCGAAACGTTTTGATGGGCCCTTTAGACTCTCTTGAGGGGTACGTCAAACCCGTTAAAAATTCTTGAAGGCCCCCTCAAACCTTTTAAAAAGTTTTGAAGGGCCCTTTAGACTTATTTTCAATAGGGCTGTGGCGGATTGGTATGATTTGTGGCAAATGTCCCTTTATACTAAGAAATGTAAAGCGATTAAAATCTCTCGTCGAATTACTACACCTTCCATTTACTCAATTTTTGAAATTCCTCTTGAAACTGTACCATGCTACAAGTATACTTGGCGTTCACATCACTTCTAACATGTCATGAAAAACGCATACTGACCACGTTATTGTCAACGCTACTTCCATGCTTGGTTACCTAAAGAGAAACTGTAGGTTAGCCCCACTGTCCCTAAAAATACTTATGTATAAAACCCTTGTTTATTCCAAACTAGACTATGCCGCAGCAATCTGGGATCCGTGTCTCTTAACTCTCGTGGCTGATCTTAAAGCCCTACAGAATCCCGGTGGCCGTTTTATATTTACTAACTATCATTGCATATCTAGTGTCTCAACTATAAAAGCTAATTTATCAGGTAATGTTCTCTCATTACGCCGAAAAAGAACTGGTTTGTGTCTTTTTTTTATAAAATTTATCATTCCAATGCTTCACTAAAAAAAGGAACTAATATTAAATCCTCTTTTCGTCTCACCGCGCGTAGGTCATCAGTTTATTTATTATTTCAGTTTACCCCGCAGCGCCAGAGGCATTATAGCAGGGGGGGGGGGATAGTACATTTGCGTATAAGATGACATGGTACTTGCGTATACAATGTACAAATAAGCAAAAACACAAGCTCACAAGTGAATATACACTTGCACAGTATCAGCCAAACACGAGACAAAAAAAACACCAAAAAAATATTTGAGTGTCACAAAAAGAGGCACGAGCCCCTCCACTCACATCAACCACAATATAAAAGAGAAGCACAGAAAGCAATAACATTACAAAAAAAACGCAAAACAGTGCAATACTGTGCTATCCACAGAACCCGGCACATTTTCCACAAGAGAAGGTAAACGTAGGGGAGATATTATATTCTCTTCAGTCATGACAGCCTGCCCAACTATTGCGCGGTAGTCTCGTAAAAAGGAGACTCGGACACGATGAAAACAGTTTCGTCAGAAAGTTCATTCCACTATTTTATGGTGTTAGGAAAAAATGAATATTTAAAAATGTTGGTTCGGGCTGTGTATACTCTTATTTTCTTAGAGTGGTCCAATCTCCGAGAGATGAAGGCAGGTGGTTGTATGAACTTCGGTTTACTAATACCCGTACGATCATGATATATTGCATGAAGAAACTTGAAGAGCAGTCGTCTTCTTCTTGAGCATAGTGGTTCCCATTCTAATTGATTTTTAAGAGCAGTAACACTTTCTCTGTAGTTTTAATTTCCTTTAACAAATCGTGGGAACTCCTCATTTGCAATACCTCAGCCTATTATAGCTCTTTCATTCCCAGAACATCTGCAGAGTGGAACCGACTTCCCGCGCAACTGGTAAACATACCGTCCTTTGACTTATTTAAAAGTGCGTTGACTGCTTACTTAGGTTAATATTTTTCCCTGTTTGTTTTCTTTGTTCTATAAGTTCTGAACTTGTTTACGCACTTTTTTTATTATGTACGTTTTAGTGCTTGGCCTCTAGTGTCTGTATATTGTCTGTATTCTATATTTGTCTTGTCCCACTCCCTTGTGTAATGCTTTAGGGCCTTAAATATCCTGAATTTAATTTAATAAAAATCTGCAGACAGATTATTATTAGCTCATACGGAGGGCGACCCGGTGATAAGTAATATGGCAGCCTATACTTTGTCTCATCCTACGATGGACTAAATGTCAAAGCCACAGCCCGCCTGGTCCAATCACGTTACACGCTAAACTATGACATGCTTAACATTGATTAGGGAGGACGAATAATGCTCCGAATCAAAAAGTGCCGCATCATTAATGTACCTTCGACACTGCAAAGAGCCTGTATGTTGTGGCTTTCTTTGCGATGTAAAATTTGTGAGTCACTGAGTGCTATTCAATTCGAACCACTGTCCGCCCATCCCCATTAGACGCGGGCACCGACACGTGCATTGGAGCCAAATACCAGGCAATTTCTAAGTGGCTCGTGATTGGATCTGGTGGTCCGTAGCTTTTGCCTCTAGTCCATCGTAGGGTGAGACGAAGTATAAGGGTACCCGACTGTGGTGCTTTTGTTCATTTTCTTCGTTTACGTTTTATTTCCTGAGCCGCGACTACCCGCCGCGACCGATTAGATACCGTTGCGGCCGGGTGCCCTCATTAGGGCTCAAATGCGAGCGTGTGGCACCGGGTTGCTTCCTCCCGCGGCAACCTTCTTCCCAGATGTGGGGCAAGTTCACGGACTCGAGACTACGAGGTCGTTGTTTGAACCAGTAACAAGTGCCGCGCGTTTGCATCGCTTTCATTAACCGAGGTCATTGGTGCGTTTAAAGAAAAATACAGCATGTTGAGGAATGCTGGAACAATGTTCGGTCTGTCGTGTCCGCATACTTCTACGACCTCTGTCGGAGACTTTATGGTGAGCAAGTGTTCTGCAACGCGCCTTCGGAGTATTGTAACGCAATGCGGGGCTCGCCAATCAAAGGGGAACATGGAGAACGCGCGATGACTAGGCAGCCAAATGCGCGGCGTCAATGGAGGAGACAAAATCACGCGGGAGATTTTCGGCAGGTAAACAAACGTTCACACGAGTGGTTCGAGGAGCAGTCGAACTAGCACGCCCTGTACATGTGTTGCGGCATCTCGGCGCTTGTCGGAGGGACCGATCGTTATCAACGTGGTTCATTATAGTCGCCGACACCTTAAAAAACGCGGGGAGGGACCTGTTAAAGCATGAAATGCTTTTTAACGCTCACCCCCAATGCCAAAATGTTGTCCGTTCGTTCGTCCGTCCGTGCATTTCCCGCTAAATTTAGCGGGGAAATTGATATCACGAGACCTATACATGAAATCAGTTTCTCAGCTAAATTTAGCGGGAACATTGTTGTCATGTGACCTCACTCACGGGACGCACACACCAATTCACTTTTCCCTCTAAATTCAGCGAAAAACTTCACGTCACGTGACTAATACAGTAATTTAGTTTCCCCGCTTAATTCGCCGGGCAAGTCGCGTCGCGTGACGTCACCTGACGTCACGTTACCTATACACCTTGGAGAAATTGACGTCACGTGATCTATACGTCAACTCAGTTTCCCCGCTAAATTTAGCGGGAAAATTCACGTCCTTTGGCCAATACACCAATTCAGTTTCCGCGCTATGTTTAGCGGGAAATTGATGTCACGCGCTCTATACACCAATTTAGTTACCGGCTAAGTTTAGCGGGAAAATTCCCGTCTTGCGAACTAGACAGCAGTCCAGTTTCCCCGTTAAATTTAGCGGGGCAAATCAACGTCACGTGACCCGTGGTCACGTGACCTGTAGAACCATTCAGTTTCCCCGGTAAATTTAGCGGGAAAATACACGTAACGTGCCACACCAATTCCCTCACCAATTCCCTATAATACATTTCAAGGATGATAGGACTTCGAAGGTAGGGGTCACCGCTAATTTTTATGATCCCGCCTTTTTTTCGTTATTTCTGTTTAGGCGTTCTAGTCGGCTTATGGCGAAACCCCACTGGCTCCGGGGCAATAATAAGATGTTCGGGGTCTCTTCACGCCCTGCGTTCCTTAAGTTTTTGATAGCTATCGCAAGATATTTTTACAGATGCCTTCTGCGCATGGCACGAAGAGGCGCTAAAGCTTACACTGTGATGTATTTAACATTTCATTTATTGTTCCCTCAGGGCCCGAAGGCATCACAGAGGGGGGACTAGGAACAGACATTGACGACCACAAAACACAATTTACAGGTTAGGCACAATGCACGAGGAAACTCAAATTTTGTGGTGGTGGCAATTGTTCCGAAAAGATGGTTCCAGTTTTGGAATGTACGGGAGGTGGGGAATGAAGATTAATGAAAAGAAACACAAACATGGGGCGATCAATGGGTCGTGCAGGATTGAATTATGAAAATAAATTTTACGAAATAAAGAACGACAACAGATGTTTTTTTGGGGAAGGAGAAGGGCGGCAATGACAAGGTAATTTTCGTGCTGGTGACGCGTGCAGTGGGGTGGTAGTTGATGAGAATTAAACGAGCATATCTGTCTTGGATTGGCTACCAACAATAATGAGGCCCGGGGATCCCAGACAGCAGATACGCATTCTCATTTTGGACGAATTAAGGTTTTACAATGGACTACAAAGCATAGAAGCAGCAGAGTTTGGATTACGATAATATTCATGCCGATTATCGCTTCATTCGATTTTAGGTGTTCTTATCGGCTGACCCCGCACTCCCTTTGACTGCGGAGTCACATTAAAATGGTAAAGTACATTGATGGGCTAGTCGGTGCATAATTAGGTACATAATAAAATAATAAAAATGCATGGACATGGGGGAGTAGACAGGACAGGCATAATAGACAGGATATAGGAGTAGACAAGACATAGCGCAGCTGTCCTGTTCACTTTCTTGTCCTTGTCTCTTTTGCGCAATTTTAATTTGAACCATAATACGGTGCTTGGCACTCGTTGCACCCTCAGAATCTTGAAGTGTCATAACTCGATCAACGCATTTTTTTGTGTGATGTACTTAAGTGAAATTCGCAAACACCAATATCCATATTCAATCCAATTTTTCTTCTTTTTTTTATTGTGCTTTTATCTGTAAAGCTTAGCTTCTCGAATTTTGTTTTTGTTTTCGATGACGTATAAGGCGTAATGAATTGAAGTGTTTACAAATTGTCGCTTATATGTGTGACTATATCTGGCATGGCTGCGACTCGAACGTATACAGTTGGGTGATACAAATATCGACAGAATGCGCGAGCCATCTCAAAAGAACTGGAGCAGATACCCATAAGGCGATTCGAAAATCGGCTGGAGATTGGAACACGCCAAATTAGTTGCACATTTGATTACATTTAATTTTTATTTTCCTCAAATCGATCATTTAAGGGCTTTACATAAAAAGGGGGACGGGAAAATACAAGGACTTTTTTTTTTTTTTTTTTTAAGAACGGAACATATGGTAATTTTAAGTACTATTTCGATCAAAAGCACATTGCATTTTCCGGGCTGTAAATGCCATCGCTTGGCTTTGTTTTTTTGTAAACTATTTTTACATTTAAAAAATTTATTTTTATTTTTACTTTGACTTTTTCAATATGTGTTATCCTAAAGCCAGCAAAATTGTAGCAGTTTAGAAGACAGGAAATATATTCCGTGTATTATTTCCCACCGTTTATTTAAAAAAAAAACAAAAAAAAAACTGCGTTATAACGACGTACATACGCAGTATTGTGGCCTTCTGAACGCACGATGAAAAGCATAGGATGAATAAAATATTTATCTTCTGGTGTTTTTTTCTTATGAGCGTTTTTTTAAGATAAGGCATTTCCGGGCATAACTTGTGGTGTTTTGCAAGACACATTAAAACCCGAAAAAATCTATCCCTAATTTAGATTATATATACGAAGGTTTTCTGGTTTCTGATTCTGCATTGTAATCGTATACAATGTTCTTTTTTAAATTAGTTTTATGCCTTCTTTGTTCTTCTCATGTACCATCGAACATAATTGTTCCTTTGTGTAACTTCGTTCTCGTTTATTTACCACGTTATTCCTTTTATTGATGTTAAAGACTGGGCTAACATTTGATCGCTAACGTATTCTTTATTACCAAGCTCCTTTAATAGATTTTTTGAACTTTGGGATATAAATAAATAAATAAGAATTTTATGCATTAACAACTTGTTTGAAAATCAAAACGCATTTTGACTTGGCATGAAAGTTTCCAGAACACTTCAAACACAAGGAATTCAGTGTTAATAAATTTTCCCCTCTGTGGCAATTCTATTGAAATTCATTTTGGGAGAGATGATTAGATCAAGGCGCGAGATCAAGGCGCGAGCTTCGTAAACATAGCTGTCCCGATGTGCGCGAAAGAAGATAGATCAGCATTTGTCCGCTAACACTTAGATACGGAGGGTTCTCTGCAGTTGGCTAGAACGTTTCTGACTAACAATGATTCTCGCAAGGTTTGCTATCACCAGTCGCCGGCCTTAATAATCAGCTCCCTTACACACCAGGCACTCATGACGTTAAGAGCACATCAATCGCACAGCGGGCGTGAAGTTTCTACACCGTCGCGCTATCGGCCGATGATAGCGATAGTACACTGCCGCCTCTAAGTGCAAAATGGCATCGACGCCACAAGAAACAAGCTCTCCCGCGTGTGTAGCACACAAGTACTTCGCGACCAGCGACCGGCGACAGCACGCTTTGAAGCGGCGATAAGGCGTGTTTCCCGTCCGCGAACTTGGACCGACCATCACGAGCTAACACCTGCTGGGTAGAGGGGCCGGAGGGCTCAGATGTTTTCACGTCAGCTAAAAGAGGCAAACGAGGGGCTCCAATTGGACATGAGCACTGCGTCAGCGTTCGGCTCAGACTCGTATGCCTTCCCTAACACCAGTGAAGAAACGCGTCTGAACCGAACGCCCCGTATCTGCCTCTTTTAGATGACGTTGAATATGCAGCACTTTGGCCTTGCCATCTAGGAGGAGTTTCACGAGCCCGCGGCCCTCGTTGTCGGCCCGAGCTCGGACTGGGGTCGGACGCACGGTCGAGCGCCGCTCCCAATCACCCGGAGTCGTCCTGTATCCGCTTCCGGTGATAGAGGAGCTGCGCACTCGACGCGACCGCCGCGAGCTCTCGACGCATCGTCAATTCGAGTCGGTGAGCGATTGCACCCGTTGTCGCGTGTCGTCGGCTCGTGCCTGCCTGCGATGTGATTTGCGCGGTGTCGCGGTGGTGGTTGGTGGTCGCGGTCGGTGGTAGTGCTCGGTGTGGTGGTGGTTTGTGGTGTAGCGATCTGCGTCGTGAACCGTGCCTCAGTCTCCCTGTGTGCCGAGAATCATTGTCGACAACTGTGTCGCGTTGTGTGGTTGGTGGTGTCACGGGGACTGGGGTTCGAGAGTGGCCATGTCGGTGCGGTTCAAGTGCCCGCTCTACGCTCAAGAAGTCGTGGAGTGAGTCCGGGACTCGAGGGAGGAAGGGGGAAGGGAGCTTTATCCGCTCCATGAAATGCAGAGTGTCTACTGCTGTTTTAAAGACAGCATAAGTTCGGTTTCGCCATTCGCCGAGCTTCCTGCGTAGAATGAAGCGATTGGCTATTGGCTCTTCCAAGTTCATTGTGGGAAAGTAGACTCTACACATTTCTTAGAGTGTCCAATCATGTCTCGGTAATATCAATAGTCCGCGCCAACCCCCCCCCCCCCCCCCCCCCTCTTTCCCGCAAACCGGCCATAATGCAAGTCCCCCGTAATAACGAGACAAAAATGCATGTATTTATTTAGTTTCGTTCCCGGAACCTTCTTCTATAAAGAAGGGTATTCATATTCACGGGGTTTGCATTGACAAGACATGACTGGACACGCGTTACTTTGACCGAGGTTTCTTTTGCGCGAATTCCTGAGCGTTCGCTTCTGCAAGTATAATATGGACGATTATCATGAACAGAGTATTCCAAACTTGTTACATTTCTCAGGGTATGAAAAAAAAAAGCAAATGTACAAGCTGAAGGTAATGTAGAGTTCATTATACGGTTTTCACAATATATATTGTTGCAATATAGGCGAATGTTACGAGCTACCGAGCTCACGTTTCTTGCATTGACTGTACTATCAGTCTAGGGTGAGCTAAATAGATGTTCCACCTCACCATTCGCTGTGCTGATTTCGTAGATCGCAGAGATTGGCTCTCTGAGTGTTTTGCGGGTAAGTAAACGCGCAGGCATTTCTTAGAGAGTAGGGTGGATGGTGCATAGTTTTTATTTCAGTTTAGCTACATGTCAAATAAGTAACACAGGTTTATTTCTCCTCCTATTCCGGATATATGGTCCTGTCTTTCGTTTGCGTTAGCACGTGCATATTGGCGTCGCCTTTGAAAGCAATGAGCTCGCACTCGGAGGTTTTTACTGTCGTTGGAAAGATGAATGCGTGAATAATTATGCTCACATAATTTCAAGGAGCTTCACCGTATCTCACTTTTAGACATTGGGTGAGGGTCCGATTCGAATGTGCAAAGATTAATAGCTTAGCTAACACGTGTGCTACGAATGCCAGTGACTTGGAATTATATATTTAATTTTGGGAAATACTTGCTAACTTTGACGAAACAGGTAGCGAGCGCTGGCACGATGACTCGAACATATTTCGTTTTGTATAGCGTGAGCAGAAAGCGGTTGTTATTGCGTAAGCCCATTTATACGGGTGAAGATTCCTGCCTGTACTTGTACGCACGACCGATTACATTTACATTACTTTGTTCCGACGCGATGCGCTGGCTTTTGGTTATGCAGGATATGTCCTGGCGACTGAATGCCCCGGGATGCATCTTTTTGTTTGAAATCTAAAACACTGTTGTTACTGGTGTGAGCTTCTAAGAGCTGGTCCTACTGTACGCCTCTAAAAAAGCTAATTTTTAAAGGTAAAGCGGATACCATAACGTGTGAGTATTTGCTGCAATGTTAAATTTCAACCCGAAACTTTCTTTGGCTAGTTCTTCAGCATTTCGTGAATGATAAGTGAAGCCTGACAGCATGATAAGTGAAGCCTGACAAGCGTGGCCGCGAAGTTCGTTGCTGATTGGTTAACGGGGGAGGTCACTTGACTAGAGCGGTTGGCGAGGAGGTACTCGACCACACGTGCTCACTGAGGGAGATCGCCGGTATATCAGCCTGATCAGCGGTAGTATCGCTTCCTTCTAGGAACAACTATCGAGTGTACACATGGTATGCGTTAACATATCTGATGAAGAGCGCAGTGAGAGTTTCGCTAAACGTTTGTGATGCTAGAATTTTACGTATGCATCATAATTGCCTAGACATTTGCCATACAGTTTTCTGGAAAGTGCATTCTGCTGCACATGTGACGTTACATTTGTTTTAACCATCCACGCGCTCACGCATTGGAAAAAAATAACCAGCACTTCTGAATATGGGGCAACAACAGGACAAAAAAAACAACAAAAAAAACAATGTGGATGCCCCTTCGCGTCTGTCCCTAGAAACGTAATTGGTACTTTAGTTACATACACCATATTCCTCCAAAAGATGTATATGTGCGTGTATTGTCGTATCTATGGGTGCATGATAAGGGTTAAACTCATAATGTATTAGCCGACTTCTGCTCTCGGGTTTCTGGAACAAACATGTGAATGTTTGCGAGACAAATAAGCACTTGATAGAAACATAGGCATAACGTTCTCTCTTTCAATTTGAAATACGTCTCGCAATTGAAAACGTTTTAACACATGTTGATTACACCTTCAATTGCGGCTCTCGGACTTTGGTGCAATTCAGTAGGTTCATATGACGTTAACAACATTTTTTGTCACCGAGGTATCATTAACATATAGAGAAACAACCTCGAACATTGGAACTGACTAATTTGTGGGTTCCTCAACCATGATTTGATGATTACAACAAAATTTGTCTCAATAAATATACGCCAAAAGGGACATATTGCTCTAAAGAGATGTTATTTGAAAGGAACATGTTTTTGCATTTTGTCTTAACACAAACAAAATCTCACTTTGCTTCTTAATAGTTTATTTATTTATTTATTTCAATACCCTCAGGGCCCAGGGGCATTACAGAGGGGTTGGACATAAAATATTGGCTCTGCATAAAATTCAAACAACGAGGCAACTTGGTTATAAATGGTAGTTCGGCATAATCCTAGCGAAAGTGAGTAGTTTGAGCTTTTCTAAATAAATCTATCGATGAAATAGTTACTAATGATGCGGGAAGGTGGTTCCATTCTGATGACGTTTTAGGGATGAAAGAGTTGATGTAAGCTGAAGTTTCCCAACGAGGTATGCCAACTTTAAGTTTGTGATCAATGCGGGGAGAAATGAAGGAGGGGCTAATGAATAGTTTGTTTTTCAGTGAAGCGTTGGAATGATATATTTTATGGAAGAGGCATAGGCGAGATATTTTCTGACGTGAGGAAAGAAGAGGCAGGGCTAGGGTAGTTTTCACAGTTGAGACACTTGCGGTGCGATGATAGTTGCAGACTATGAATCGTGCGGCGCGATTTTGCAGGACTTCGATGTTTGTTATAAGCGTTTAGTGACCTGGATCCCAGATTGCTGAGGCATATTACAACTTTGAACGTATTACAGACTTATACAAGAGAAGTTTTAGGGTCATAGGTTTAAGGAAAAGTTTATTTTTAAATATCCGAGTATTGAATTAGCGTTAGCAATTATATGATCAGAATGAGTTTTCCATGATAGGTTAGAAGTGACGTGAACACCGAGATACTTGAAAGAGGTTACAGATGCCAGCTGAATATTACATATTGAGTATGGTGATGGTGATGTGTTACGACGAGACACCCTCATAGTTTTACATTTGTTAGTATTCAGAGTCATCTGCCATAAGTTACACCATTCCGATACCGCGCATAAATCAGCTTGAAGAAGTGCCGCGTCGGATTCATTAGTAATTTCACGATATATTACACAATCATCAGCGAATAAGCTAATAGGGGATGATACACACATTGGTAAGTCATTAATAAAGATAAGAAACAAAAGGGGTCCCAAAACGGACCCCTGGAGAACACCGGAGGTGACGGCACTGAGGCAAGAATTTGCCTCATTGGTAGTAACAAACTGTGATCGATTAGTTAAAAAACATTTAATCCAGGACAAGACTTTAGGATCAATATTCAGTTTTTCAAGCTTAAGAAACAGTAGTTGGTGAGGTACTTTATCAAAGGCTTTGCAAAAGTCGAGAAAGACGCAGTCAACCCGAGATCCACGGTCAAGGATGGAAAAGCGATCATTAGGGAAAGTTAAAAGTTGTGTTTCACAGGACAGGGATTTCCGGAAACCATGTTGCGAGGGTGAAAAAAAAAGAATTAGAATCTAAGAAACTAACTAGATTAGAGTAAATGATGTGCTCTAAAACTTTACAGGGCGTGCTGGTTAAGGAAATGGGTCGTTAATTAGGAGGACTATGTTTGTTACCTGATTTATGAAGCGGAACCACCTTTCCTTTTTTCCAATCGTGCGGCAAAATGCCAAGGTCAAGCGATTGTTCGAACATTTTTAGAAGGAAAACTGAAATGTAACTTTTTGTAGATTTAAGAAATTTAGAGCTCATGTTATCAACACCACTCGACGAGGACACTTTAAGATCATCGATTTGTTTAACAATCCCGTCATAATCAAAAACAAGCGGGTCCATTGGAACGAAGTTATAAACAGGATAAGTGGGGCAATTAGAGTCAACATCACTAGAAAACGCTTTCACAAAATATCATTCTGTACAGATGCACAGTGCTCGTTCGTTATCCCCTGTAAGTGAGAGAACAGTATTTTTGGGGCCGTTCACAACACTCCAAAATTGCTTGGTGCTATTGGATAACATGGAAGGTAAGGTTACATTAAAAAAATCGTTTTGGCCTCTTTCACAGCAATCCTATGAGAGCTCGAAACTTCTTTATAAAGATCCCAACGAGCATTAAGGGCAGAGGACTTCGCAGCACGGAAAAAAACGTTTCTTCTTATTAGAAAGGCGTTTCAGTGTGACATTAAACCAAGAAGACAGTGGTTTAGAAACAAAGGACCTACATGGAACGAACAATGTGATTAGCAAACTTACCTTATAAAACCCCAATCTACTACTACTTTTAAGCAAGTTCCAATTAATTTCAACCGAACGTACTGAAAAAGAAAGTAGGAATTCATCGAGGAAGGCAGCTAACTCATTACTCATTGTGTCGAAATTTGCCTTACTATAATCATGGAATTGCTTAGTAGTTTTATTCGAAATACGCATTGGAGTATGCAAGTTGAAGTGTAGAATGCAATGATCGATAATTCGTGGTAAGTGGGTTATGGAAGAGACGAGGCTAAGGTCAGTGGAAAGAAGTAGATCCAACACAGTGGCTGTAGTATCGGTAATCCGAGTGGGTTCAATAACAAGTTGAGAAAAAGAAAACTCAGAACAAAGATCAAGAAAATCGGAGTAAACGGGCGAATTGCAAGTAGTTATTGGGAAAGCACCAGTCCAATCAATAAGGGGTAGGTTAAAGTCAACCAGCACTAATATGGGCGCAAGAGGAAATCTAGACAAAATTTTATTTAAAGTATCGTGTAACTTGGAGCAAATGTCCGTGGTCGCGTTGGGAGGACGATAGCATGCGCACACAATAACATTTCTATAGACACACTGCAAACGCACGCATACCAGTTCTAGTGATGTAGCAATATCTACATGATAGCATTCAAGGTTATTCTTTATTGCGATTAAAACCCCGCCACCACGTCTATAAATTCGATCAGAACGAAAAAAAACCTATAACTTTCAGTACAGTCAAACATTTCATAATCGCGGACAGCACTGGAAAGCCATGTTTCAGTTAAAGCGACAACATCACTAGATGACGCATCAATAACTGATGATAGCTCATTGCGATTGCGGATAACGCTTCTTATATTAGTAAACAAACCTGACAGTGAACTTGGTATTTCTTTATCATTGATTTTCTTTAACTTTAAAGTTGCAGTTTCATCGAAGCTATGTCTGGCTAGTTAGGTGGTAGCTTCATAGACTTGGCAAGTTTCATAATTAAAAAGATATTGTTTATCACATACGAATAGTTTGTCAACGCGAAGTTTGTAAGTACCTCCCTGTGTACGGGCGAAGTCTAGCAGTTTCTTTCTCGCAAGCTGCACATTTCTCGGGAAATCCTCGCCAACAGAAATGTTTGTATTTTTTGCTTGTAGGATGACCGTAGCACAGCTTCTTTATGTTTAAAGAAAGCAAACTTTACGACAATAGCTATTTTCTAATCTGGGTTAAACCTGTCAATCCGATGAGTCCTGTCTATTGTATTGGGGTTTATCTGTATGCCAAGTTTATCGTTACATACGTCCAAAACAAGTTTCTCCGACTCGGCCCATGTTTCCCTGGCCGCGTCTTCTAGCCCAAAGAAAAGTAGGTCAGATCGACGGGAACGACTTTTGGCATCGTCCGAACGACACTGAAGAAGTGCTATGTCCGAGAGAACGGATTCTACCCTTGTCTCAATCTCGGTTTTTGCGTTCTTTTTGATTTACAAATGGCAAGGTCGCCTTCAATACTCCCGACAAGTGTTTTTAGAGCGGATATCGTTTCACTCGTACGCCTCTGTTATTTTCTTATTTCTTTTAGTTCACTTAAAACGCTTCCCAGGCCGGTGTGTAACTGGGTAACAATTTATTCTATCCTCGACAACGATTCTGCCTCCGACTTAGACATGGAGCCAGGGTTAAATACCATCGAAAAGTTCGTTCGGTATCACAAGATTAATTTTGGATGGATCTGGGTACGTTTTTTTATATTATCTAAATTGAATTAAACAACTTAGAAATAAGCGATAACCATGCAGCATAAATTATATAAAAGTGAGACATCTACCTTGGTGAATAAAATTCAGTATCAACTGGGAAGCGGAGCACAATCAATTGGGCGCTCAGCTGCCTTTTTGGTGACTCTTCTTGAGGGTTAAATCCGCATAAAACCTTGCATCACGGTGGAGTTCGTCACTATGCCGCTTCAATGGATGCTGGGTGATCATTATAATTCGACAAATAATCAATTACGGTAACGGTGAACAATAGTTTTTTTATTAGAGTTAGGCTCAGTCGTCTACTGAATGAGTCAAATGATTTATGTATTTAAATACAGCATATGCAAAAGGATAACACGACATTCTCTTTGTTAGCCGCGGGAGCTCTATCATGTCGCAAGCTGGAGCAAATTCTAGCTGATCATTCGACATCCGTTTCGTCACCCATTGGAATCACATATTACTATTGCTATTATTTTTGGAACAAAGAATCACGAAGCCTTGTCTTCACCTTTCAGAAAACGATGCTCTGCCTAATCAAAACGCAATAAATGGAAACCAATGTCATAGAGAATACAGAACCTGTTGTCCTTCCCAGTTACCGCGATACATTTAGCCAGTATATCTGAAATGTCAGGGCAAGTCCCACAGGTCTTGTGGGATAATCTAAGACAGTGGTTCTGAACCATTAATGTTTCGCGGACCTTTTGTGGATTGGCGGAGATGATGGAGGACCCCGTTCGTGTTGAGGGGAAGAGAAAGGGATAGGGTAATTATGATAATGATTTAATATATGAATATAACTAATTGACATACACACGAGACAACATACCCGAACATTTAAACTGTTCATCTCAATCTAAAAGAAATACCACTTTTATCGATGGGCTTCACTGATGAGGCAGGGCTACGCGGACTCCTAAAATGCCTTCGCGGACCCCGAAAGGTCCGCAGTCCCCTGTTTAAGAACTACTGACCTAAGAGATGTAAGCCCGGTTGAAATCGCTACTATCCCATTGTTGCAAGATCAGTTACGAATGGCGTAAGTCTATTTCGCACTTCCCTGGCTTTAAGTGTACGTTTGGCAGGTCAACTGAAAAAAAAATCGGCCTCGCATAATATGATACTCATGGGTGCAGCAAGATTGCCTCGCGGGCAGAATTCCTGTCGCATAACACCCCCGCCACTAGCCCCACGTTTCGAAAACACCGCGCTCAATTACCGCGTCCCGTATTCCCCGCGTTCCAAAAGTCCCGTAATTATTGCCCCCGTCCCACCCTCTTCGCTCTGCAATCAACACTGTTCCATGTCTTAACCTGATACGTTGAGGGTCTACAAAAGGTATCTTCAGCGAAAGATGCAACAAAAATTAATTTATCTGCATTAATCTCGATCACCTGCGGTGCACTCCGCTGTCATGGAGGAAGCTAAGACGCAGAAGTATAGGATTTATGTACCTAGATGGATGCAAATATATATATTTTTTTACGAACGTAAGAAGAATGGAAGTGGTGCTTCGTGCTGTGATAAGTAGGGAGCCATGAGCTGTGGGTTAACAGTTTTGACAGAACCCACCTTGTCGGAATGTGAATCCGCGCATGCTTCCGAGCCGACGAAATCTTTGGTTTAATGCTTTGTCATAAAAGCTGTAACTTTAAGCGTTTAACCAGTCACTGATATTTTTTGTTTGTTTTCACTTTTAACGTCGCAGGACGTGAATGTGTATAGCGCTTGCTTGAACAATGGAATTATTTATCTAGTTATTTCTTACTTGAGTCGCATTTACGGCATGATTACGTTAAACAAACACGCGTGCACACTTACTGTGTTTTCGTTAAAAACAGAATACCACGCCGTGACGTTGAGGACCCGGCCACCTAACACGAGAGATTCGGGGCATGGGCTTCTGAAACTGGGGCGTTTGAAAGCTGGGCGAAAAATACGGGGTGTTTGCCGTGGGGCATTTCACACGGGTCTTGTGACATCGGGTGTTTTCGTGCACCACCCGATACCACTCTTCTGTCTAAGTCGTTATCGTATTCGGTTTTTCCATGACATTGTTTATACCGACTAAACAGGTCTTCTAAAAGGTTAGTGTTGTCGGACGGACGTAATCGCCTTCTTGACTGATTGCATTATCAGTGCCTGTATTAACACCGAAAAATGTATTTTCACTCATAAAATAGGCGTTTTAAAAATCGTCGTGATAGACGCGAAATCGTGTTATCATAAGTTCTTCCTAGATAAAAACAACAACAACATAATATCTAGTTATTTTATATTTTTTTATTGTGGCAGAATAAAGGCAGCGGGAACAATGTCATTAGTTTTATTTCGCAATATGGAAGGGTCATATAAGAAATGAACGCGCACTTCAATATTACTTCCACCGTTTTGAGAAAATCGCGCACAAGAAAAACACCTAAATAGCAAAACAAACGTATACATTGTTCACTTTGGACGAATAAAATAGAACGAAAAAAAAGAACGAAAATAAATGCATGCATGGTCATTCAGTAGCTGAATGGAGCTGAAAAGTTGCGCGAAAAACCTAACATCAGTTTTATTCAACGCTTTAATTTGTACTGCATAAAATATTCGCAGCGCACTCTAAAAAACGGCCGTAGATTTAGTTTCCTGCACAACCCTCGGAGAGCCAATCACCGCAACTTACGCAGGCAGCTCAGCGAATGACGGTTCCGAAATATATGTTTAGACCAAAAAAGGCAGTCTGAGATGTGGCCTTAAGCAATGCAAAACTTCACGCTTGCATTGCTTAATGTCACAACTTGGACTGCGTTTTTTGGTCTAAACTTATGTTTCGGCATTGGCATTCGCTGAACTGCCTCCGTAAGTTGCGGTGATTGCCTCTCCGAGTGTTGTGCGGGAAAGTAGACGCACGGGCCTTTTTTTAGAGCACATCTCGGACGTGATGACATATTGAGCTGTGTACCCATTTTCACAGGCTTATTTCCTATAACTCTTCAGCCGGAATAAGGATCATGCGATTCAAGAGAGCTTTGTCTCATTCCGCTTCCCGGCCTTTTTTTTTCTTTCTCCCGCTCATCAGTTATCAAAATGGTAGAAACCCTTACGACCCACGCGTTTCACCTGAATAGGTTCTTGGCGACACACGGTTCCTACTTCTTTCTCTTCTTTTTTTATTCGTTGCAGTTTTCTTTTCCTCACCGCACGCCCCACCACCCAACACACGCACTCTCTCTCTCTCTCTCTTCCCCCCCGCTGCGAAGCGTTCGGTTTCTAAACTTAGGAAACCGGGAGCCGACCAGAACACAAAGAAACGAAGAGAAACAAGATGAGAAGAGGCAGCCAAAGGAGAAGAAGAGGCTGCGGCGGAGGAGGGAATCGGTGGCGGCAGGGTCCGGGATCCCACCGCTTTGACGTCCGCAAAACGGCTGGCGGTTCGGTAGCTGCACCAAGAACACCAGAAGAAACGTGCGTGCGAGCAGTTGGCGTGACCCGCGTACCCACGAGGATCCAGTCAGTGCGCGTCGGCGGCCGGTGCTTTCGAAAAGAACGATACATTTGTTGCCGTTCTCCGACACAACGAACCGCTGGATACCGAATGGGAACACCGGACGCGTGCTGAACCGGTGTTTGGACGCTTACTCTGCCAGTAGAGAGACACATCCACGTCCTGGTACTTTGCGGCGAAGGACCCTAGCCGTCATCGATACGTGCACGTTGGATGTCGCGACGTTGAGGTTCTGCTGGACGAAGTGAAACTACTCTTCCGGAATCGCCAGTGCCAATGGCATCGTTTGTGAGGGCCCGGTACCGCCGAAAAAAGTCCAAGCAGTGAGTGCGACAGATGCTCATTTTCTGGTTCATTGGGTACTCCTGGGTATCGTAGTGTCCAGGAAAAGAACAACGCATCAATCCAAGGCGCACTGTCAATACTCTGTATGGGATTTGGAATGTGTTCGAACGGTAGCTTGTTCGTCTTAGAAAAATGTAGGTTTTTGTGCTGCGTTTATATTAAATAATCACGTGTCGCGTAAACCAGGTAGAAAAAAACACGATAAAACCGTTCCACATTAGTTTATTCGTCATGCAAGGGACAGGAGGTTCAGTTTTTACTGTTTCATTCTTCAACTCATCGCAGAATAAAAAAATAAAACAAAAAACACGTTGTATAAAAAAAAACCTCTGGTCCAAGTTGTCCCGTGGGGCCGATTCTGTTTAATGTTGTTATTGACACTGTACTTTTTCTGTTTTGGGCATCAGCTTTTGCGTGAAATACGGCCTGGGTCAATCACTGAACTTCGGGTGGCTTCCCGAAAATGATTATAGTTAAAATCGGCTTGAACCTTTCAAAAGCACTTTCTCTGCATGGACTATGAGAAAACGGGACTTTATGCCCGAATTTCACGTTGAGTGTTTAGATAGCATGAAGTCCATCTGTCCTTCAGGCATGGAAGCACTGTTTCACACTCTAGGTAGGATCCTAGTGTTTCTTTGCATGTCACATGCTTTTGCCTAACCGTTTTCTTACATTTCATAGATCGCTGGGTGCGGTCTGCGGAATTCAATGATTAACCTTCAGCGTGCTCGTAAATAGACAGAAATTTTCTAGGGTAATACTTCCACTGTCTGAATATTAGAGGCTGATCATACTGTTATTTACCGATTTTTTTACACCCGCCCCATCTCTCAGTTATATTTGGGTAGATAATAAGCGCAGATTTTATTTTGACTAAAACAATTAGAAAGACGACCTCTGATCCCTTACCTATACACGACCGACAAGAATAACATTATGGTTGTGCAAACGCACGAAGTGCGTAGCACGCACGAGCTCCTACAAGAACAAGTTGCCTTGATGGCTCACTTCAGGAGCCGTGTCGTCATGCTCTCGTTTGTTGCAACACAGAGCACACGTCCCGTCCATTGGCAGCCCTCTCGCTACTTGTGAAGAGATTAAGAAGTTTGTCTGTTCAACTTGCAGGACATGTCACTCTGCTCAACGAAAGTGGAATTGGCATGGCTTTCACTGACGTTCTACCTGACTGATAAATGGAGTCTCATAATGCCCAATGCATCCCACCTATTGCTTTTGGAAGAAAGGTTATATAACTCTGTAATACGACCAAGTAATATTACGTGACTATACTTCAAAATACGATTGTAAAGTACACCTGCGTAAACGACTTTCCGTAGTGTCATGTTACTCACTGATCACAACCTCGGCAACACTGAAAGTGGTTTAATTATCAGACTATACGGCCCTCCACAGCGAAATGTGAGGTTTGCATAATCTTACAAATTATCACTATCTTCGGTAAGGTAAAAAGACACACACAATAGGTGAGACCTATCTAAGCAGGTATATCTATCCCCATTCATATCTTCATATGAAGGGACCTCTGGACCATCGACGAGACATGCAAATATTACCTATCGTTTGCCAGCAAAGGCAAGATTAAATCGCGATACACTGCCAGTGATATGCTGAAAAAACGGAAATCACGGCCGTTAGTTGAACTGAGCGGCTTATCAGCTGTGACGCATGCCGCAGCTACGTATCAGAACTTACAAGTATGATCCCGGTACTTTGTAAGATGCTACCATCGCACAAATACTCTCGCCAAGAGCCGTTGAATGCTCTAGGTTTCAGAATACCGACACCTCATTCCCGAATTGTCTTGTCGGCGCCGCCATTTTCTTTACTAGTGCCGAGCTGACGCAATCGGTGATAAATACGATTCGAAAATGCGACTTACCGAGGTTTGGATATCGGTGTTGGGAAGCTCAGCAGATATTATTTTGCTTTCTCGCGGACTATTTTAGCATTGCTGGAGGACGAAAAAGCGTTTCCTGCGATTTCAGATTAAGTTTCAGTTGAGCGGACAAAATGGTTTAAAGGAACGATATGGCTGATATGTCGCTACTCTGAAACTTGGCATATTTAGGGGTTCCACGCTTACCTATATTAGAAGGATCAAGCGTTGGTTCATTGCGTAATCGGCCGAATAAGCCGATCAAAAGTTGACACCTAGAAAATCACCTGATTTCAGAGTTGCGATATGAACTCGTGAACTCGATTCTGGAAAACCTCTTACAACTTAGCAGAGTTTGTGCGTCTAGATTCCCGCAAAGCACTTTGGAGATCAAATCGCTACAATCTCTACCGAAGCTAGCTGGGCGAATGACGAACCTCTTATATGTTTGGACCAGGGGAAAAAAGAAAGTATTAGTCTGCGCTGTGACATTGAACATGACGTTTTACCATGCTCGGTACCACAGAACAGACTTTCTATTTTTAAGGTCTAAATATATTTTCAGCCCTGTCAGTCGCCGGGCTTCATAGATTACAGCGATCGGCTCTCCCAGGTGCTCTGCAGGAAAGTCGACGCTCCGTATTTTTCGTAGTGCGCGCCACGCTCGGTGTCCCGATGCTACACTTGGTTTCCCTTTAAGTCCGACCGCAGTCGATGCTACGACGATCCGATCGAATTCAGTCAAGCAGCGCTAAAAGTGCATCGTCACGGCGCTCATCATATTTGTGCGCATGCTATGCGGAGCGCAAGTTCGTCCGCTTCTTTTGAAGGGGTCGCGGTGACGTCAGAACGCCGAGCTCTGATTGGCTCTGATAGAAGGATAGTAGGTAGGTGACCTCAAAGCAAGCTGCCTTGAGGTCTACCCACTACCCTTCAATCAAAGCCAATCAGAGCTCGGCGTTCTGACGTCCCCACAAGCCCTGCAAAAGAAGCAGACGATCATGCGCCCCGCATATACCTTTCTAGGGTCACTGATTGTTCCCAGAGTACCAAACCTCCCAAGCTTCGTTTGAAAACCGAGTAGTGGCGCAGCATCGCCCTTCAACTCACCCCAAATATGGCGCTGCCCTGTGAGGTCGAAGCGAAGCGCGTACAGTGCAGCGTTCATTCACGCGAGAGCATTTCAACCCACTTTCCTGGTCCGTGGCGACAATGGTTTGGTTTTATTAAAGTTTTTTCTTTTGTTCCGAGCATTGCTTTATTGGCTACTCGCTCTCTCGTCTCTCTTTCTTGTCTTAAAACACATCGAAGTTGAGTGTTAGGCTTAGCGTCTGGAGCGTAGAGTTTAAGACGCGGCATCAGCGCAACCGGAGCGGACAAACAAGTCGGCAGTCCTCTTTAACAAACAAAAAAAAAAAAAAAAAACGCTTAGTAAAAAAAAATTACGCAATTTTTTTAAGTCTTTACTGATCGATGCCCAGAGTTTCCACCCGTGAGTACCCGCCGTACCCGTGGTAACGCGGAAACATTTTATATACGCTTTGTGTTGTTTTGGGTCCGTCTTCAAAATGGCCGACTGATAACTTGCGCCACGAGCTAAACCAGCCAATCGGAACTTGATTCTGCGGAATTGACTTCCGGTAAGCGGACTGGAAGGAATTCGGTACTCTGGGAACAATCAGCGACTCTAGACCCTTCCAACACCGATCACACTGACCAAACATGCCAAGTCATGGACGCATGCGCGCCGTCTGATATTCTGCAGAATAAAGCTACTGCGCATGTTCAGCACGCGTTCTACAGCCTAGCGCAAAAGGTGATCATTGGAAAGGTCTATAATCGACTAAACCAATCACGCACGGTGAATGTGCCTAGGTTTCGTGTTTTTTTATGTGCGTGATTGGTTTAGCCAGTGATAGCAAAGACACCAAGACAACGATCGCCGCAGCGATGCGCTTCTAGGGCTTGTTGATAGGCCGCATCGAATCGTAGCTTCGGCTGCGTTCGGACTAAAGGTAAAACAGAATATGGTCTCGTTTGTGTGAAAGAACAGCCTCGCTTTTCGTTGGCCCGAAAACGCCACCTGCGGAAGGACCCTAAGTAGGCATTTCTCCTGCTCATTAGCCCGGATCTAATCGCGTTCTCAAACCGAGCCTTCTTTCAGGGCCCTTGACTTTCGCCAGATGTGCTCCGTAGAGCAGTTGTGACTTACCGACAGTGCGCGTTTGCGGGGAGGTAGAAGAGCAGACATGTTTTAGACGTCTATACTTCCTTTCATACTTAGTACTCAACGGTGTCAAAGCTTCTGGCGCGAGCGCGTGGCTTCATCTATGGTTTGGTTTGCGCAAGAATGCGTACAAATGATCTGCGAGATCAAACCCATGCTCGGGCCAGCAGCTTTGACAGCGTTGCACACTAAGTACAAGGGAGTCTTTCGATATATAACGTTTTGCCCCAGTACATGTCGCATGATGTCTTCAAGTTTTGTCTCTGGACTCAATAGACCGATCTAACCAAGAATTGCGGCGGCAGCGCGACGCCACCGCTGCAACGATGGTGGCGTCGCGCTGCTGCCGCGGTGCATTTCGGTACGTGTAGTTTTCTCCAATTTTCATGTGGCGTCATTGCGCATTATACGCCCGGCGTTTGAAAATTTTCTAGTTAGCACGAGACTTTTAATCGGCTGTTTTCTCACGGTTTTCAATGGGGGGCTTCGCCTGTTGTGTGCCAGGGTGCTACACGAACAGACCCAGCAAAGAGGCATAGGATTTTATGCCTTCCCGAAAGAAAGTAGTTTCCTAATAAAGTGGGTAAGAACGGTAATCAGAGTCGGACAGAACTCCATGAAAAAGAGCGTTTTACAATTTGTTTCGCGATTTGCTTTATAATTTATATCCACCCAATTGCACGTTAGCTAAGTAGTGTAAGATTACAAGGCACGAGACACAGATTGGGCGTGCTGCAGTGTTCGGTACGTTGAAACCTCCTTCACTCGCTCCGTTGCGGCCTATCTCCGTCGGGTCATCGGCGCTGCTTTGCGGCTGCCGTTTTTAATACACTTTTTGATCGATCGTTTTTTGGTGGTTATAACTCTTGTTGCGACGACATGTCTCAATCACAGCTCAACTTAAAAAAAATCACAAAAACGTTTTAAAAAGAATTTAATGATGGTTGGTATGCATCGTTTGAAATAAAACGCACATTTTCGAAAGCAGTCTTTGTTTGTTTTAAACAAAGCGGGAAAAGACCGCATAATGCAAATTAGAGGTGCAACTGTTATCTCCAGAAAGGCAGCAAAAGAACCTGACCCACTTTGTGGTGGTCTTCTATGCTAGAAATCGACTTTGGCTCGCGTTACTGATCCGTTCTGCATTAACACCAATCGAGGCCGCAGATAAAAGCTCGGTTCGGAGCTTGCGCAAACAAAATAAAATTGAATAACATTGGCAGAAGGGAAAATGCCGCTTGGCGCGGCTTCAAAAACTGATGACGTCGGTTCGCTCAATAGGACAGTTAATGCTTTCGCATTAAAAATTGTACACAAAAACTTGTCTCCACCCAACGTTGTCGATTAAACGTTACGCACAAGCCTGAGCACCACCAAGTTTTGTTTCCCACTTACACACTCGATGCTCTTCCGAGGTGCTACACCGAGCAGATGGTCCTTCGAATTTTTGTGTTCTTTGCCATTGAACTGGATGTTCACGTATCCCCAAGTTCATTAAGACGTCCGAGCCGTAGGAGTGCTCGAGTAGTGGCATCGTTGTTTTTCCCACGGCCGCAGCGGGACCACAGCGTGAACGGCTCAAACGTGGCAGCAGACGACGAAACGATTCTTGAGCGATAAGACGACTGGAACTGCTTTTCTGCACTCGCTGACAAACTAAGGCATAACAAACAATACAATCTTATGAAGCACACATATGACAGGAGATTCAAAGCCGATTCCGAGGCGTCGCAAACGATGATGTACGATAATATATGCGCGCCGCAGCCCTATGCAGCCGGGAAGCCGGTAAGCGATGGCGAGTAGCATGACGGCGGCACCACTTCCGAAATGTGCGCACCTGCGAAGTTCGCTTGGTGAGATCGGTTAATTGGGCATTTAACAGCGTTCATTGCTCTCAAGTCAGATTGTGAAAAAGAAGCGAGCTGTAGCGTCCTGTACTCTTATCGGCAAAGTGCGCTCGAACACGACATATACAGGGTGTTTCAGAAAACATAGGCCAAATCGCTCCTGCGAAAACTAAGCAGCGCACAGAAAAAAGGTTGATGCTGTTTTGATGTCTGCCCAAGAGCCCATTTCGAAAAAATAATAAAGTTTAGAAAAAATAGTTTTTTTTTTGTTTTTTAGAGGTAACTTTTTATTTGTTCATTTGAAGGCCATAGTTTCAATTAGAAACTTACTGGGTATCATCAATAACCCCTATATCAACCCTTTTTTAGACAAGTATAAGGCATGCCGAGCATTTTACCGTGTTTTGAAACACTCTTAAATTCTGACGCGTACTCTAGTTTCGGATTCTCATCCAAGCGCAGCTTGGCGACAGCTGTCCTGCCTTCCGGCGGCTGAAGCGCGGAACCAAGGTCAACCCAAAAGTCAAAGCTCAATCTTGCAATGTCATGCTCTTTCGAACAGCGAAGCGTTCCTTATCGCCTGGTCACGCGCGCGTGCTACACCTCCTTGTTTTTTACGAGAGAGGCGGGCGGGTGGGCGGGCGGGACTATACTTCGTTTCACCTTATGTCCGAGCGCGGACGATATTATGAGCCGAAAGGCCAATCAAACAGTGCAAAAAGCGCAACGTCATGGCGTGCTCTCTGCGCTTGATAGTACTAGCCGGCAGAGGAGCAAGCACAGAAACGGCGATTACCGGCTATTCCGGTCAACTGCAGAGAGCACGCCATGACGTTGTGCCTCTTTTGCTGTTTGATTGGCACTCCTGCTCATAACATCGTCCGCGCTCGGACCTAAGCTGAAACGAAGTATAGCGAAATGTCTGGCCTTGGTTCCGCGCTTCGGCCGTCGGAGGGCAGGACAGCTGTCGCCAAGATGCGCTCGGATAAGAATCCGAATCCAGAGTACGCGCTAGAATTGAAGTGTTTTTCAAAACATGGTAAAATGCTCGGCATCCTTTTTACTTGTCTAAAAAGGGTTGATAAAGGGGTTATTGATGAGGCCCAGTAAGTTTCTAATTGAAACTATGGCCTAAATGAACAAATAAAAAGTTACTTTCTAAAAACAAAACAAAAACTATTTTTATCAAACGATATTATTTTTCTTAAATAGGCTCTTGGACAGACACAAACACGGCATCAACCATTTTTCTGTGCGATGCTTAGTTTTCGCAGGAGCGATTTGGCCTGAGTTCTCTGAAACACCCTGTATATGTATATATATGAGCTTTTTTACAATTCACAGAAGAACCGCCGAAGCTGATGCCCGCGATGACTTATGCGAAACACGGTTAGCTTAGATTATAGTAATTAACTTATTAGAGGAGAACAAAAAAAAAAAAAGAAACAGAACGCGGTGACTTGGTACTAACTGTCGCGTTGTGTACACCCCTATTTTCTGTAGCGAGTGCTAGGACATTTTAGGTGGTTGTGTTTCAGTTTGAGATATTATGTTTGTTGCTATGCGTTGACACAGTCCACGGGCTTGCACACTTAAGTTCATAGTGCAATTAGTAAAATGCTTTTTTCTAAATTATCTAATCAAATTATGTTACCTTCAATGCGTGGCGCCGCGACACCTTTGTAGGATGCACCGACTTGATTTGACCTTACATTTAATTAAGAACTCTTCGAACTCCTCTCTTTACAATTGCGTATTGCCAGGGTGAAATAAAAGCGCCGCTACACCGCTTCTGAAGGATGCAAGCTCGCACCTTGCCTCTTCCTTTCCCCGTAAGTGATAAGAGTTTCGAAACTCTTCCGAGTTTCCTTTTCTTCCGCTGGTTTCGCTTATCATTGTAAGCTCAACGTGCAAGATTTACTTCCGCTTCAGAATTTTATCACGTCTCAGTGAGCGAGCGGTAGGTTTTTTATTATAACTTACAGCGCGACTAGGACAAGGACAGACAGAGGAGAAAACACAGGACAAGCGCGTTTTCTCCTCTGTCTGTCCTTGTCCTAGTCGCGCTGTAAGTTCAAATGAACTCTTACCAACTCGCCCAATGGACCTTTTCCGAGAAGCGTTCTGCGCACGCGCGAGCACTCGATGCCAAGCGGCAGAAGTCGGCACTAGAAATCGAGGAAATTCGGAAGGAGGCTGTGGATCAGCGAGTAGAACACGTAATTGCAACATATATGTAATTGTGTTACACAAAAAAAGAAAGTGGACGGAAAGAAAAACATGACGTTTGGGTGGACGCCACAGATCCCCCTCTTTAGAGTCGCGTTGGGCACGCGCCGCTGCTCGGAGAGCGAAGAAACTGGTAGCGTAGCTCCCATTATCGATTGGTAGCGCAGGTAGGTCACTTCCTCGATTTTTAGTTCGTGCAGCCACCGCCTGGTGCCGTCGGTATGTGAAAAAGGTCCATTGTCCATTTTGCTAGGTAGGTTTTTGCTTAGTGAGCTCCCGCAGATTGGTGTGAATCGTTATACACTTTATAGGTTACATCGCTTTGTCTACTGATTGAAGCTAATTGTTACGCTGTGGGTTCAAATACGACCAAATGTAAATGTATGAGTTTCGCCGATGCAACTAAACATCTAAAATTTTACCATATTCACTGATAGATTATGAAATTCAGAACAATCACGAAGCAAAAATCGAGAACATAAAAAGCGAGGCCCTGCACTTTTTAAACTGTCACTGACTATACGACCCATATTGGATATATTTGGTTTCTCACGTTTTCATTTTTAGACTCTTGTTAGGTAATCAACTGACACGAGTATAATGCTCTGTTTTCCGCCAAAACTGTAACCCCTAGATTAATTCGAAGCTCGTGCGCGTCAACGTCATGACAGTGAAATTGAGTGAAGAAGCAAACTGGACGAGAGTCAGCGATCGACTGTGTCTTATGTCCAATCCATGTGTTGAAGGGCGCTCGGTGTTAGGCCTAGTTGCTGAGTAGGCACCATTCGAGTGTGATGGCGTTACGTGGAGTTAGGGAGGAACTTCACAGCGTTTGATTCTTCTACGTGGTGTTTTCCATACTGACCGGGGTAAAGGAAGCTACGTGCTCTCCAGACCCGTCAAGAGCCTGCCTTTCTTCGCCTGATCTTGTTCGTTGCGCCCGTGTATGTGCAGAAAGCTCAATCACGTGGTACAAGACGTACGGTTGGCAGGTCCACCGAGCAGGTAGCTTCAACCGCCCTCTCTACTCGAAGGTGACCGGATCAGGGCAAAACAACCCTTTCAGATGCGTGAACACGTTTTCAAAGCTGACCTCAGCGTAACTGATGAGCTCACACATCAGCACAATCATAACAACTAATATCACTACCGCACGGCGAGCATAAAGGTACCTTTAACATAAGTCCCTTTGCAATCGGCGAATCAGCCCGGGCTCCTGGATCGCGACCAAATGCCACGCGCGGAAAATTGCGAACTGATTGCTACCGACCATAAAGGTTCCTTAGCTAAAGGAAAATTTATGATCGGGTGTATGGGGGTATTAGACAGCTAGGTTGCTACATCTACAATTTCAATAATCAAAAAACAATGCGAGCAATCGTCTACAACGACCAACACAAATATTCACATATAAACAAAACGTTTGCATGTTAATTCAGGAGGTTTTATTTATTGATGTATAGTGATAGTGATAGTATTTATTGCATTTAGTTCACAGCGCCGCTTGGTGTGCATGGGACCAATGAAAGGCATTGTGCCCATACAGGACAAGTGCCCCCGGAACCAACCGGGTGGCGCCAGATGTTGAGTATACAAGAGAAAGGCGGAGATGCGGAAGATTTTAACCAGTCATAATTATAATACATACACTTCATACGCGACGAAAGTAGTTTGTCCCCCCCCCCCCCCCCGAAAAAAAGCAGCAACAACAACAATAACAAAAATTATTAAAATAACTACTGCCATGACGTAGTCATTTGTTGCTAGAGCAAGTGTGAAAGATCCCGGAATAAACTCCGTAAAGCCTTGTAGTTGCAGATTCCAGAGATAATTGTGCCTCGGGTGCTAAGTATACTGCCGCTAAATAAAGGAACCAAGTTTGGCTCATGTCTGCTCGAACTAAATTTAGTGGCTCGATGACGTCGTACAGAAGGTAATTTGGCTTCCGTTCTAAAATAGTTTCTCTCTCTATTTCTATCTTCTATCACTAATGGAATGATTCTATTCATGGCTTTCTGGGGTTCCGGCACACTGGATCGATGTTTGTTTAATTGAGGGAAGAATCAATCAGAAACGGTGCTAATATTGTAGTCAACATCTAAACGGAGATCACTATTTATCGACTGCCGCAGTAACGTATAAGGATGTGTCCAATAAACTCGCGAGAACATATTAGATGCTATAACATATATGAGCATCTTATATAATTCATATATGTTCTGAGATATTTATTGGACAAATCATGTATGAAATGTCTTTTTTTTTTTTCAATAGAGCGTAAATTTACACAGTCTCAATGCAGCAGGAATACATTTGACTAGAATTTCTACGGTCAATCTTACCTTGTTGCTCGAGAGTTACTCTTCATATGCGGTTGTCTCACATATGGTGTTGGGGAATGACAACCTGTTAAGTAGTGTTTACATTTTGCCATGTCGCATGAACACTGCGTGGACGCCGATGTTGTGTTCGCGGTAACCACAATTGGCATTTTGAGGGAATCCAGATATGTCCAAGGCGTGGACAGTTTCGCCCGTCGTTCGAAAATAATAATGACAGACGGTAGTGGCATACTAGGGCAGCTTGGCAAGCGAACAGTTGGCAGGAATGAGGCACTCGCCATTAGAATATCTTGCAGAGCCCCAAGGCATGGTTGCCCAAACTGTCGCGTCCGTAGTTATGATCGCCTGCAAAGCAGGGGAACAATACAAATCGCACCGTACAAAACCGTTATTCTCGGTCCAAAAATCTTGGCAACCGAAGAATACTTGCGTCCCGCTGGCATTTTTCTTATCATAGAGAATTACAGTAATATAGACACGATGCCGGAAATCTTCATACAACGTGTTTCGTCAAAATGCAACACCAAACGCAATTGTACGATTTTGTTTTGATTTTTTATGTGAACACAGTAGAGTCGACATCTTGGAAGCCCTGAGATGGGGAACGATAAAAAAAAAAAAAAAAAACGGACGAACACAACATCGTTCCCCATCTCAGGGTTTCCAAGATGTCGATTAATTACCAGCTCGCCTGACTCTATCACTGCTTACAGTAGAGTATTGAATTTTTTTTTCTTGTCTGCTTGCGCCTGGATTTCTCAGCCTCGAAAACTATCAGCATAATTTCAGCTTTGCGAAACTTGTATACGTGAACAGCGTCTTCAGCAAAGCTTTTCAGACTGAGAAATGAATATTCAACTCGTGCAACGTCAGAAAGTAGCAGCTGGTGCCGTTGTTACCTCGGATCAACATAGTGATTAGGGCATTAGTACTTTTTTTATTTCTACCCAAAAGTGTCCGTATACTTACCAAGGCATCATATAGATCCCACATCAACTGTTCTCTCCTTGGAAACTTTCTATTCTTACGTAAATTTACACGGGCTGTATGGTGGCTGAAAAACTAATCTTGAAGACTTGGTTGTAATGCTGTTGCTAATGTGTGTTGGGATCTGCAAGAGGAAGAAACTAGCTTTATCAAGTGATAATATCTGGGGACACGTCTCAAGGTTTCTGTTGCCATTCTTTAAGGCCACCATTTTGACGAATGCCCTAGTGAAGACGCTTAACTATACCAGTACCAAAGGCGTGCATGTGAATAGATGACAATTCGATCATCTCTAACACTTTGCGGGTCACGACTGAGAAAGAGGGAGCGGCCGCTTGCCTTGTCAAAGAGCGCGGTTAATTGCGAATATTATTGTAGTTATTATATGGAATCGATGAAGTACGAAGGGCTTATTCTATCCAGAGTCTCCAGTATAAACATGCAAGTTTATTCGGAGCAGATGGCAACATTTTACGCAACAGACGTCAAAGCCGATGCCAATAGAATTGACGCTGAGGGGAAGGTTACCTGCCAGTCTCTTGAACTGCAAAATCGGTCATGATAAGATGTCCTTATGCTTTATTTATCTAGTGGTGGATAAACATCACCAAGTTCTCGACATAAAAAAAAAAATCAACAGCAACAACGGTAACAAAGAAGCAATTTGGATTGCGTGGAAATGTTCCTGAAATGTGACAACGACGAGGGCGACGACAGTCTACGTATTACAATGAAGGAATAAGAAGGACCCGCCTCACACGTTGCATCAACCTCTGTGACGTATTGTGACTGAGGAAGAGAGTTGTTACTGAGGATGCGTTCGCCGAACATCGGTGATGTTCCGCCATGCTTTCTGTCGCAAGACGCCTGCAGCTTCCTTCAATCGGGAGGTTCAGCATAAAATTGCCGCTATGCCATAGCCCGCACCGCCATCCTGGAACCTAGCCGAGAACGTTCCCTGGAAAGAACGTCGTGGCTAGCTCTTGTTCAGAGCTTTTGACTAGAACTATCCTTGTTGCGGTACGTTCCTTGGTGGTCACGTATCTACACAGCGGCAGTCGCAGCTGAATTACGTACCTTCCTAAGATTTCCTGAAAAAATAAAAAAAAAATAGTAGAGGTTGCCAACCACACCTCTACCGAGACAAAAAGACACACGTTTTCTTTCAATCATTGGAGAGACGAGTCGCTGTTGCCACACCGTTGGGTTGGTATGGCCGTCCCTGAAGAAGTGAGATGTTTGCTATTTGAAACACTGTTTCAAATAGCAAACATCGTTGCTATTTGGAAGAGTGTGGTCGTCCGTGTACGTCTTTCATGTTTTAGTATTTCGTTTTTAAGTATTGTGGTTCAGCTGGTGCAAACTCGCTGAGATTTTACATTTAGTAAGCGTAGACTCGCTTCCAAATGTGCGTCTACTCTTACAAAGGCCATATTCCGTTTCACGTTCAGTCCAACTGCAGCCAACGCTAGGATTCGATAAAGTCACTGAAGCAGCGCCAAAAGTGTATCGTCATGGCTCGCCTCGTCTTTATGCGTTTGCTGCGACTGACTATAAGCCAATCGCGTACACTGAATGCGGCGTGAATCTGCGCTTTTTTTTTGTGTATGATTGGTGATTGTTGGCCGGTGACTGCAAACGCACAAAGACTACGATCGCGGTGGCGATACACTTTCGGCGCTGCTGGTTGGCTCTATCGTATCGTAGCGCTGGCTTCCGGTCGGACTAAATAGGAAGTTTCAGGGAACCGTTTTTCCGCATCCGATACGGTACGATGGGCCCTCAGGCACGAACTGCGTGTATGCGAGGTTTCTGCGGTAACGCATGCGCAGTTCGTACCGGAGGGCCCACCGTACCGTATCGGAAGCGGAAAAACTGTTCCCTGAACCTCCCGAATAGAGAGTTTTAGGGAACCGTTTTTTCACGTCCGATACGGTACGATGGGAACTCCGGTACGAACGGCGTACGAGGGGCGTTCATAAAGTTCGTATTATCGGCACACAAAATCGAAAAAAAAACGGAACAAAACAAGCATCAGCATGAGCGCGAGTCCCTCTAGTTTCCGCACAGTATAAACATCGCATGCTATAGTAGCTCGGAAAGCCGCTAGGGAGTCGAAAGAAAAATGGCACCGCCCGTCGGTGCCAAGCACATGCAGTGATCCGTTTTCTCCATTTCAAAGGAAGCAATGCCAAGGAGATTCATTCCGAGTTGGTGGCGGTGTTCGGGGACAACGCCCCAGTTTATGACACTTTGGTTAAATGGCGCAGACGCTTCCAGTGTGGCCAAATAAGAGAAAAAGCATTTCAAGGACGGCGACCAAGTGATTGCTGAAGTGGAGCGATTCCTGAACACTCAAAACGAGGAGTTCTATAACAATGGCCTCCGGCATATAGTGCATCGCTGAAAAAAGTGGGTAACTTTTGGTGGCGAACATGTAGAGAAAGTCTCAACTCCTACTTGAGTTTTATTGCTGAATCTCTATTTCTTCGTGACAATAACACGAACTTTATGAACGCCCCTCGTATGTGCGAGTTTTCCGCGGTAGCGCATGCGCAGTTCGTACCGTAGGGCCCGTTTATCTTGGGTACATTTTCCAGTAACTTGTAACCGCGTGAAGTTACTTTTTACAGGTACTTTTCTATTCGCTTCGTCAAAATGGTAGAAACTATAAATCTAAAAGTTTTAACACACCACCATGTGCCGTGATTAACGGTGAGTTGGGTACGACCTGGGAGGCATTAACTTGATCGAACGACGTTTTAGCGAACGAAGCCCCGCCCATAATATTTCATCGAGCAACACTTTAGCGAATGGCTGTGTTCGTTTGAGCGAACGGTGGAATAGCGATGTCGTTCTAGCGACACCTATTTATCGAATCGCTTCGGAACTCCGTTTGGGGAAAGTAGCGACCTGCTTCCTTCATCTCAAACCGAAACCGAAAAAGATAACGTGTCCTAGAATGCTCATGTCAATGCGGTTTTCCTTATTTCTCACATTGACACCAATAAGGCATATTTATCGAACTTGTTTTCCGCGGTAGCGCATGCGCAGTTCGTACCGTAGGGCTCATCGTACCGTATCGGATGTGCAAAAACGGTTCCCTACGCCCCTCTAATAGGGACCTTTAGGGAACTGTTTTGTCACATTCGATACGGTACAATGGGCCCTCCGGTACGCACAGAAGACTCGCATTTTCGCAGTTCGTATGGAGGGCCCATTGTAACGTACCGGATGCGCAAAAGCGGTTCCCTAAAACTTGCTCTTAGGGAGTTTTAGGGAACCGTTCTTGCAAGTCTGATACGGTACGATGAACCCTTCGATACGAACTGCACACGTGCCACCGCAGAAGACTTGCACATGCGCAGTTCGTACCGTAGGGCCCATCGCACCGTACTGGGTGTGCAAAACACGATTCCCTAAAAGTCTCTAATGTGAAACGGAAAATGGACGCGCTTACTAAGTATGGACGCACCTTCATGGCTTGGTGGTTTGCTTTCTAATTGTGAGCAGCGTGCCTTGTGAATACCGACATCATGTTCTCATATTTGAGAAATGCGAGTCTGTCATATCGTTTTCTATCCGAAATGAGTCCATTCGAAATGCCATGCTCGGGTTGTCTATCGGTGAAGGCACCAATTTGCTTGTGATGAAAACTAGCTTAAATAAACGCAGTGCTCCCCTCCGTGCAGCTTCGCCATCGATCACCTTAGGCGAGACAGCCATGTCATTAATCTGCATGCTGCGTCCGCAGTCGGGGGTAGGGCCTTGTTTGTTGTTCTTACGTCGGCCCGTTGAAACGACCCAAAACCCGAGCTACAGCTCAATCGTCGCGCATATCGGCCGAGCAACGAGGTCGGTTGGACAACAAACTCCAGGCTGCAACGAGAAATGGTGTCAGTCAGCGGCCCGCTGACGGTCCACTTTGCAAACACCAACTTGGGGTTTCTGGGAGACGTGTAATTCACTACGTCAACTAACCTCCCTACAAATTGACAAAATAAAAAAAAACAAAAAACAGAAAAAAACTGGTTCGCGGTGTTATTACAGGCGTAATGCAAACAATATTACTGCTGACTGATGGTAAAAAGCGTTCTAACAGTAAATAATTCAAGTTCTAAACGTTCACTAGCTGCATGTTTTTGTATAAAAAATATTATAGTCTAAGATGTCTAAAAGAGAGAGCAAAGCACCTACAATAACATTTTGAGAAATAAGTTAGTGCTCATGTAGAGATCACTTCGTTGAACCGGAATGCCCGAACGACTACGTGCTGAAATCTTCAACTAAATAGCTGATGTAGATGACGCCAGACCAGTCGCCAGCGGAGTGAATTATCTCCCTGGTATCTTTTATTTTTCAATATTATTACACGAACCGGAGGCACTAAACCTTCCATCGGTCTACACCACTCTAAGACGGTCCCAAAATATGCCGGAAACCCGAAGATTGAGTCTGGCAGCCGCAAGAGGTTGTCTTCCGATCTCGTTGTTGTTGTCGCAGGCGTGGTCGGAGTCGGCTTAAAACTGGGGGGCCTAGATTTGAGAGAGAAAACAACTAAAACCATGGCTCGTTCTTGCAGTTAGGCGACTGACCCCCCATGCACTGATCGGGTACAAGCGCGCATGCGTGCGTTGTCGCGTTACGAGTTGGAGAACAAGTGGAAGAGAGGCGGACGATAGGCTCCTTTGCGACACCTCGGAGGCAACCAAGGCCTGGTACTCAATTTTCTGCGTCACCAAAGGAGGCCAGCCTCGGAAACGGATTGGACACGAGTGTTACGCCAGTGTTCGGCTTGAACTCGTGTGCAATCAGCGAGCACACGAGTTTCAGCCGAACAGTGACCCCGCACTCGTGACCAGTCAGTTTCCTGGGTGGGCCTCCTTTAGCGATGCAGATATTAGGCATGGCTTTCTGCTTTTGTTTCTTTTTAGGGGCACTGGCTTTTGCTTTTTTTTTCGCACCTTGCATCGCGAACGGGGCCGATAAACCATGTAACCCCATTCTTGCAGTAGAGAGCACTCTCGATTCTAGGCACACTAGGTTAAACACCCCGTCGTGCCGGAATGCCTGATGCGTTCTGCCTCCAGTCTGCTTCCTCGGCGCGTTGTCACAACACGCCGAGTGCCGCGCGACCGCACGCTCGGTCGCGATTCGGTTTCTTTTCTGGGCTCTGGGCTCATCATGCTTGGCGCGGGACACTGTGCCAAGAAGCAGCGGAGGCCATCTGCTCCTTCGCCCCGTGCGTCACCATCTAACTGATGCATCCCCGAACAAAAAGGAGGTGGCACGCTGCTCTCTTTCACTCGTTGGCTTCGGGAGTTGATTCACTCGGTTCTTGTTACTATTCTTCGCGTTGTCTGCTCTTTTTTCTTGTTAATGTTAACGGGGTCTGATTCAACGAGCAGGTGAGGTTGACGTTCTCCACGGGACGGGCAGAGCAGTGGCTTCTCGGATTAGACAAAGGGGTGTGTGCGTTTGGGGGGAGAGGTGGAAGGAGAGGTGGCAGGAGGGGACAGGGGTGGGCGATCATTCCCTCCACCCCTCCCACTCCAATATGTGTAAAACATTTCTAGTAACCAGTACGGGAGAAGAGAATTGACATTTTACTCTCGTCGTCACTTCATGATTCCTAACATTTCCGGCACCACTGGAGGGGAGGCAGGGGCACCCGGGCTGGAAAAAGCCGAATCTTGGCGAGTGTGTCAGGGGCCTCTGTTTGAATGAGAAACGAGTAGCTTTATTTAAATTGTTTTGGTCATAATCCGTGGAGAATTAACTGCGATTTAGTAATCATTTTCGACACTGTATATTTAAAACTTTTTTTTTTTTTTTAAAGTGCGAGTTTTGCGAATAGTGAGGCGCATTCAAGACGTATAGCATGCTCTCTTTGCTGACTCTACACCATTAACAGAGATCGTACATTGTATGCAGTTTGTTGTGAAAGGACAGAGTGTGCACTCTGATTTGGTGTTTAGGTTAAAACAGGATAGATAGCGATCACATTCGTTTTAGCGTTGACGTTTATGGCCTGGATTCAAGCCAATTTCAGCGAGGCGTTACAGGCAAGGCACTACGTTTGACCTTTAAACCTCTCCGGATAGGTTTCGCAGAAAGTTTTCAAAGATATGTCTCATGTCGGTGTCTGTGGCAAGACGACCGCGGAGCAAAGTACCGTGCATGCTTCTTGAAGTGAATAGAGTTAATTGAGATGCCACGTAAAAAGGCGGCCAAGCGAGACCGAACTTAAAGGAGCTGTGCAACGATTTTAACGTTGAAAGAATTGGCGTTTTCTACTTTTGACATTGTTCACCTTATCACAAAGGACAGAAAACACACCTTCTTCCCTCGAAATGTTGCAATTCCGCCGCGTAATCGCGAGGCAAAAATTAGAATATTGCTCGACCTGCAGCCGCGAGCGGCGGCCATGAGAAACACGCGGCATGACTTCAATGGGGAATCTCGTAGACAGATAGCAAGTTGTGCGAATACCTGCTCGATAAAAGATAACTTTTCTATAAATCTTGTCGTTCCAACATAAATATAAATGCGTCAAAAACGTGGTATCTTCGACAAAACTTTTATTATACGAAGTTTCAGTGGCGCCATCTATCCTAGGTCCACAAAACTGTCAGCAGCGGAACAGCCGCCAGAAGCCGGAGGCGGAGAGGGGACAGGGCCGGACGGGTATGGCCGGACCCGGATGAGACTTTCCTCCTTTCACCATATTGTTCGCGCTGCGCCCGCCAGCACGTGGTCACGCGGTCGCGAGCGGATGAGTTCTCGCTGCTCACTGATGGCTCTAAAGAGAGAGCTTCACCGGAACCCCGCTCCTTCCCCATTGACGTCACAGCGCACGTGACTCGGAAGTTAGTGAAGGAGTTGAGAGGCGCCGAAAACCTCAATATTTGTCCATTTTTAAAATAAAAACTAGGACATGCAGGCAAAAGCGGTTTGTTGTTCTTTACTTCAGAAATGTCGAGACACCAACTCCCACATTAGTTAAGCAAAGCACTGAAACTGTTGCACAGCTCCTTTAAAGGCATCCTGGGATCCTTTGAATTTGCCCGGTATTGTCCCAAGTTTTTTTTTATTTAATACTGTCTCGATAGTCCGGCGACACGGGATTGTCCATTTGTGTAAAACGTCAATTTCATGCTTGACGATAGTGCGGATTGCGTCCACCAATTTGTTGGAGGGTTAGAGAAATTAATGGGAAGCGATCGAAAAAACGAAGGCTCGCCGAGGATGATGACGGGACGAAGTTGAACTATCTCGTCCTGTCTTCGTACTTTTGTTGCTTTTCGTTCACTCTTCAAACTATTGTGGCGCAAAACGTTTACTGTCGGAGTCACTCACACGCGTGAAAAAGTCTCGCTACCGCTAGCCTCATGGTATTATTTGTGCACATTTGACGCAGCCCTTATAAAAATGAACTATAATAAAAAAATAATGCATGCTACCAAAAGCACGCTGTCTTAAACATTATCTGGAAACCACACTTATGTTACTTCCTACACTATCCCAGGCATATTCCTTTACAGCCAACTCCTTAGCTGTTACATCTATTTCGGTATTTGTAGTGAACAGAAATGAGGATATGATGCCTTACTGATAGGACAACTAAAATATGGCGTTCTGCAGCGTTATAGTCGTAGTTGGTGACGGAACACCGGTTGACCGATTGATGCGCAAGTACCAAGCCTTCTGCGTCAAAAGTTGCCTGGACGCTTCCTCTCCCCTGACTCTTTCACCTGACTCCACTTGAAGGGTTGCCAGGATCGAGGTATAGCCGAGGATTTCTTCAACAAACCGCAGTCGGGCCTTGAAGCCGATTTACGACTCCAGGGGAGAGTTATTTATTATTGCTCTTGCCCCGCGTCAACAAGCAAGGTGGGCGAGACTGAGGTTGCGACGGAGCCGGCCGCTGCTGTTGTGTGCTCGGCAACGATGTGGCGATTGGCGTCGTCCAGCGAGCGAGTTTGTAAAGACTCCGTGGGCTCCGGTGTGATGCAAGGTGCACCAGGAAGCGAGGTTCTGTGAAAACATTGACACTTTTCCTTTACGTCTTGTTCGAAGCGTGAGTATAATCGCTGCTGAAAGTGACCCGACTTAAGACTAGAATTGATTAGGTTGTTTTTAATCATTTGTTTATTTAGCCCGTTTTAGGGCTGTTTCAAATTGGTGATGAAGCGACATATGCAAAGACAAAATTACCAAAGAACCTGACACCTTTTTGAACAGCCACGGTTGAAAATATAAGTTCCGCGCTATCAATATTGTGCACAGCGTGACATAAAAAGAACTGATATTCCTGATAAGTTTATGACCAGTTGCGTACAATACGGCGCAAAACAATATTAGCCTAGGAAATCCTAATATTAATCGCGCTATAGTCGCAATACAAATACTGAGATACATGTATTTTAAGGCCGAAATGCTGATATTGGGAGACGTTTTTTTTGTTTTTTTTTTGTAACGGGATATTCCTGACATACTTCTGCAAAAGCAAAACAAAAAAAAATATCCCGGTAGACTGATAGAGATACATTATAAAATACATTCTGTACTGAACGAGGTCATGCTCACCAAACACGTATAATGATGCAGTGTATTGCAAACAAAGTCAAATGTACCGCAAGTATCAAATATGTTACAAAATAGAAACATTCTAATTCTCAAGCATTAGATGTGTTTGTTTCTCATAAGTAAACGAAATTGCAATCTTCAAAAGTAAACTAATTACACATCAGCATGAGTAGTTTTTCAAAGAGCTGATCATCAAGGCTCCGACGACTTGGTTTTAATATTAGAGTAGACTAGTTTTTACATCAAGAACCGTAGTAAAAAAGGTCCGGGTCTTTGCGCAGCATTATAATTTTCACCTTTATGTAGACAATTAAAATGTAGGTACATTTTAGATTAGATATACGCTGCCTTATCAAAGTGTGCACGTTTCAAACACCAAAAGCATCGCTTCTTCCTCCGACAACCAAATCCTGTAAGAGCTACTTCGCGCGGCGTATGAAGAATGCACAAAACTTCCCTTTTTATTGAGGTGGAAACGCGTATAGGGAAAGAGAAAAGCATCTCTACTCCCGTCGACGAACATAAATCAGTGTTAAAACGACAAATAACAGTCTTTATTGAAGGGAAGTCCTGGAGCATTGGGACGTCTTTCCTGGGGTTGTCAAGGTAGCCAAAGACTTCCGCATTCTTGCTAAAGACGAGGAATCACCGTCTTCAAAGTCCTAAAAGACAAAGACGTGATTCGCCCGAAATGAGCCCTGTTTCGCCTGATTTCCTGTTTGGAACACCGATTTTTAGTTTTGCCGGTAACTCGAAACGTTGGGATGGGTCACAAACTGTCGTTTTAAGTGATTTTGAGTAGAGGGGAGGGGGAAGAAAAAGAGATTGGACAAGGGAGCCGGACTCACGCAATCTACAAGAAATGAGAGAACGGGGTAACAAGAGTGACTCAACTGGCCGATCTAGAAACCACTTTTTCAAATTTTGGTAAAGACTTCTTCGTACAAGGTGTTATGTGTAGGATGTTCCGTGGGGTGGTTTCATAAAATTTTGGTACCCTTTGCAGTAGTCAATTTTTGACAACTACTGTATCGAAATACCCAAGCCTGGCAAAGTATCGCGATACAATCGGTACATCGTCAAAGTATTTCACTGCTGAGATACGGATACATTTTTCAAAGGTATCTCGAAACAGAGAAACAGATATTCCAAAGTACCTCTGAGACACTATCGCGATGCATTTGTATCGCAGTACTGTCCAGCCATGCATTGTAGTGACAGACAACCTAAGAAACACGGGGTGTGGCGAGTCCCGGCATTAGCGTTTCTTACGCTGTGTAAGTGATCTTGTAGCTTAAAACAGCGCATTATTCAAATGAGTCTTACAATGGCCCCCCTCCCCCCTCTCTTTACCTAACGCTCCACATTCACTTTTAGCGGTACTTCAATAAGAAATGAATCGGTGCGTGTCTTAGTAGGTTCACGCCTCTGGCGCCTTTTTTGTTCTTCCATTTCAGACAGTGACGGGTAGAGTGATTGGATACGACACCCTAAATGATGACTCCCTCTACTCACATTGAGCTCCTAAAAGAAATTGCTTTTAGAGCCTCCTAATTCGTAGCGCACGCTTTGTCATATCCAATGATTCGTTATTTTTATGGTTTGGGGGATGAGTAGACAAGCTCGTGGAATTGCGAGTTTACTGTTCTTTGAAATTATGTTTTTGCCACAGGTTTCCATTGCGAGATTTGGGTCACTACAAGGTGCTTAAAAATAAATAAAAAATACAGGAGCCTTTCAGATTGAAAATTTACGTTCTAGGATATAAAAAAAAAGAAACTTGAATGTTGTATCGCGTATGGGCGGACATCTTGTCATGTTTCCAGGACAGGAACAACGGCGGAAGTAGCGGTTCCCCTGATGTCACAGACACGTCGACGGGCGGGCGATGCCCTGGTGCCCAGAGTCGACGGCACGCTTGGCAATCTAGCGTTCTCGCTGGCAGCCACCTTCAGGGGTTTGGACAGCTTTGGGGCGCTAGTTGAAGGGCCTCGGGCGGTCGAGTTCTGTGTATGGTAGTCGACTAATCTTTCCTTTCTAACACTCGCCGCCGCGTCTGGCTCGCTACTGGAAACAGCGATACAGCGCTCTCAGATACAGAGAAACAAAGTTGCAAATTGTAAATAAGATCGAAGAAGGAACAAGGAACAATTCTGCTCGTAAGAGCTGTGTGTCAAACGTTTTGGAAACTGATGTTACATTATTTTTATTTATGTCGTAAAAAAAAAGTTTTTCTTTCTCGTTTGAGAAAAAGAAAAAAAAAATACAATATGGTAGTTGGAGTAAATGGCGTGACTTAAATTCCCGCAGTTTAGTTCGAAAATGTATATTATACAAGTACATTCTGTGATAAATTCTTGCAACGACATAAATGATACCAGTATGGTAGTTTATTCTAATCCATATTTATATCAGTATATTAGATTATTCTTCTCCGTGTTTATACTATTATAATGGTTATTATTATCCATGCTGTAAAAAAACATATTTTCTTCATTGCTGATGCCAAGCTAGAAGGACACGCAAGGAACTATTATTATAATAGTTGGAGTAGCTGGCTTCTTTGGGAGGGGCCTGAATCGAGTTCAGAAATGTATAGTATTGTACACGTACTCTCCTGTGATTAAGAAATGGCAACGGCATAAATTATACTAATATAGTCTACATCAATGCACCAGATGTATCACTCATTATTCTGAAGCTTAATTAACCTTTTCAAACTGGACAGACAAAACTACGATTCTTGAGACGCCTAGTGCCCCATGCGAATGAAGGAGCAACGCTCCATCAACCATACGTTTTTGGACAGAGATGTTAAAACGGCGAATTTTAATTACCCATCAAAACCGAGTCCACCGTATTTTGAATTGGTAGTTTTATGGTGCATCGTGGTATAGTATAAACGTCACTGAGAAGTCGTACAAAACTACGGTCGTCAAAGACGATTAACCCTTGTCGGTTGCTGGGACAGGTCAAGGCAAATATCCGCTTGGCTCGCCATAGTTATGGCATGCCTTCATCATGGAAAAGCTGTGTCTTCCCTTTAAATCTGCTAATTTTTCGTTGTATGTCTAGAAACGCATTTAAATGTTAAACTGTCATGTTGGAGTACTCAGAAATTTATTTTTCTAGCATTTGCATGAACCCATTTTATGCGGATTTACTTGATCTATCTTAATTGGATCGAATGCAAGTAAACACAAAAACTACTCTGGAAGACGCAAGTTAGGCACATTGTGGTCTAAAACACCTATCGAACAAAATTATTTCAAATTTATTTTACTTTAGGGACGATGCTTAATAAAAAAAAAGTTAACCTTTATTTCGCTGGAGTCAAGCATTTTGGAAGTTCCTGCTTTTGGCTTAAATGTGCTTCTTTCAAACGCAAAAACTACCAAATCTTCCGAATTCGCAAATTGAGTTTGCGTGACTATTATTTGTGATGCGTTATGTACTTGCAACAGGCCGCGCAGAGTACGTGCTAAGTTGATGCCTAGGTAGACGTCTGTAAGCCTCTTGTAGCCACTGCCTCATCAATTCTTTGTAACGTTCAAGCAAGAGATTAAAAACGGGGTTGTTCATAAATGCACCATTTTCTCAATGCACGTATGGTCATAATTAGCAAAAACATAAAACTGACCACAGGCAGCTGCAGGGTATATGTGTCGGTTGATCTCCGCCTCAAGGATTCGTCTGTTGTGATTAGCTTTCTCTCGCTTTTTGCAGCGTCACATTAGAAAGCGACAATATAGTCACAAGCTTTTAGAAAAAACCTGGTACTCAAAGCAGAAAAAATTGACTGGTAAATGCCACGCTATTCCCCTAATCCGTGTTTAGCCATGCCAGATGCTAGTGGCTACTTACAGAGCACCGTTCACTGTATCAGATGATGCTTGGTCGGAGGTACTGCTTATGCTCGACTTGTTTATAAGGAAGGTCCAAAGTTCATTGAACAATCATACGTCAGTGTAATGCCCACCTTCACGGAGGAACCACGAGCATAGGCCTTCCACAAGTTATAACGAGAAAGCAATAAAGGAACGAGAAGACACGCCTAAGAAGAAAATACTTAAATAGCTTAGAAGGTTCTTACCCAGATACCGAAGTAAGTTTCTTTCCATAGATTGTGGCCTTTTCGTAGTTCATTTCATTACGGATATACATCAGTATTATCGGAAAAATATATCCTACAGCTGGCATGTAAGATATCTGTTTGAAATTCAATCGTGTATATAAGCACCCTGATCAATAGGAAATAAATGATTTTAAGCTCGCACTTTTGTGAGTTCTAGCAACCATAAAATGGCCTCTTTCTCTTGCCCAGCTCGTTTATCGTCAAAAAGCTAAGATACGCAGTGCATAGTGGAATTGTTTTTTTAAGCTACCCTGTCATTTTGATCCTGAAGCACATTACCATTAGTTGTACAAAATGACTGTCTTAATACATATTTTTTTTATGGCCTGAGAAGATATTATATGCATAAATTCCTAGCTAGTTAAAACAATTCCAAAAGATTTTTTGAAAACAAACGAACAAGCCTGATTTGACACTTTTGTACTAGGTGCGCGTGCGACAGCCAGACCGGATAAACGAAGTTCTCTGTAGAGCAGGCAACTTACTGATGAGGCGGCTGTTTATGTTTTAGGTTCGAAGAAGAAGCAAAAAGGAGCCGTTCATCGTGCGTCCTCACCGCGTCGCTCGTAAATCTTCCGCCAGGCCGCACCTTTTAAACGGGCAACGGTGTTAAGGCCGCTGTGCGCCTAGGCGTGTTTTCAGGTCAAAAGTCTTGTCAAGGGGAGCACCCATTGCGGCGACGTCGAACCCAGTTCAGTTGTACCAGAGATTCGGGACGCTTCACTCGTTTACAATATAGACAATGCGAGCGGTGCCTTGATTCATTTACGTGACTGACAAATCTCCTTTGGTACCCTTCCGATAACTTGTCGACGATCTGGCGTTAAAGAACAAAGTAGTCATGCGATCATAATATAAACCCTGAGACAAGGAGAAATAAGATAACGGACAGTGTCGCTATTTTATTTTTCACATTCTGAGGGTTAAATTATGTCTCCTAACCAGCTCGCCTGCATAATTTCGCTTCTTACAGTCATGCGTCGGTTTATGAACCAAGTTAATGTAGGTATCCTGCTACATAAATAATCGTTTCGGTACGAACTTGGTTAGTATATGCAATTTGTCTCGTTATTACGGACGACTTACATTATAGACAATTTTTTTGACGGGACTTGACTGCATCACGGCTGGAGTACCTATTATTTTCGATGACATAAATATCTTTTGAGGATAAAAATAACGGGTACATAAAGAAATGAATTTTCTTTATGTATGGAATATGTAGGTAAAACAAGGGCATTTTTGGGCGGAGTCCCGAAGGATAATTAAAGGGTATAATTAACGCGTTCATATAAATTTATTTTACAACCAGTATTTTATTTTTTTCGGTGACTACATCGCAACACACTCTAAAAATGGTCTGTGATTTTACTCTCCTGCTGAACACCGAGGCAGCCGATCGTGGAGAACAATAGAAGTATCCCAGCGGATGATAAATATAAGAATAATATTCAATCTGTAAAATCCGATGTGCGCATGCAGTGACAATGAGAAAATAAAATGTCACGTTCATTGCCCCTATGCACATCACCTTTGTTGAGAACGTGTTTCGAGTTTTGCCATTTACTGGGGTCCTTCCATTGTTCGGCATGATTGGCTGTTTCCGTCTTCTGCAGGGAAGTGAACTCACATAGTTTTTTTTTTAGAATGTATGCTTCTTTTATGCTTCGGGCGCTTTGGTCGGGATTTAAAGCCTGTTAGATTGTAAACCCGTCCTTTCCCCAAGAAAACTACCGAGGTGGATATTCGTTTTTTATGTTTACGGAGAGGTGCTTGCAGTGATAAGTGTCGTGCATGTAAAGCCTTGCACATATGTACGTTTATTTTATATTTAAACCCCTCTCACTTTGATGAGAATTTCATACGGAGGTGAACAGCAGATTGAAGCTTATCCTGCTGCTGTTACACATACTTAACACTCGCCAAAAATTGAATGGTAATAATAGTACTCAGGCTCTGCCCCGGTATCAGCGTGTCTGTGCGGCAAGTCCAGATAGCACCTAAAATATCAAGCGCCGTTCACACATATGCAACCGAGTAAGACTGAGAGAGACCAGACCGGTTTTTCTGCCTCTTGCGACGTCTTGGACCGTATGCGCTGCAGCAGAGCTGGTCCTAAGACGTCGCAAGAGGCTTAAACACCGGCCTGGTCTGTCTCGGCCTTACTCGGTTGCATATGTGTGAACGGCGCTTAAAGGGCAACTCCAGTCCATACTTTCAACTTTCGGATTATGACTGTTTTTAGTGTAGTCAGCGTCCCTGAATTGCAAGGTGTAATTTTTTTTTTTATTGTGCGTAGTTTTTAAGATATCGACGCCTCAAATTTTTGTTTGGGGCGCGGCCAACAAAACTGAAACTAGCCACTCGAGCCCCCGGCAACACTGGAAATCAGCGGCTATGTGAACGTAACGTCAGGATCGTTCTCGTTCAACGAGTACGCAGGCCGAGTGGCACCTACCTCTGTTGCGCAAGCCGTCTAAAGATAGGAGGTAAGCTGATTTTGTATTAATTCTTTATACGTGATAGTTATCCAGCATATGTAGGAAGAGTTAGTGCGTATACCCAAAAGCTAGCGACTGGAAAACCCGTGAACTCGTACGGTGCCGTACTCGGCGGCCGCCGCCGTGCGTGCGCTATGCCGTACTCGTCGCTTGCATACCCAAAAGCTAGCGACTGGAAAACGAGTGAACTCGTTCGGTGGCGTACTCGGCGGCTGTCGCCATGTGTGCGGTCTTCCGTACTCGTCGCTAGGCCTAAATTGGCATCGGGGCTCCGTGGATGGAGTGGCGCTGCTCTGCGCCGCGCTGCCAGTGACGTACAGTACTAAGGGCCCTCTCGCTTTCGCGCTGCGGGTCAGTCCCAGACACGAAGCTTTGTGGGTCTCCGGCGCGGGCCGCGGCGCCCGAACACACGTGTGCTGGGCCAGGTGCGGATGCAGGAATTTCCTGAGGGGTGGGGGTCAGGTGTTGGTCAGCGTACCATTTGTTTAGGAACCCCCTCCCCCTCTCTCTTGTTTCACGCTCTAAATTTTACACATGCAGAAATCAAGAGGGGGGTCAGGACATCCGGACCCCCCCTCTAAATCCGCCCCGGTTCTGGGCTGTACACGTCTGTTTTTTCGTTCTTTTTTCCTCGGGCGCGGAAAAGCCGAAGTCTAACGTCCACTCGTCGAACAGCGTTCACCCACACCTTCTCCAATTTCCGGTCCGTTGGAAACTTGTGAAAAAGCACCTCCGTGTTGCGCAGCGGGTTTGAGAAGCCCACAGCGCTACAAGTTGCACTCGGCATCTTTCGAGGAGCAGCTGGGCAGTCTTGGGCGCACCGAGTTGCTCGCTAAAACGAGTCTTGGAGTCCTCACAAGCAAATAAACAAAAGGCTATACCGAAGCTACATGGGCTACAGATAAAAGCAACGGCTAAACACGCCAATCGCAAGCCGAAGTAGCGGTGGTAGCGGCTCAAAGAAGCGCACTCCGCGCAACGCCCGGATCGGAGGAAAAAAAGAGAACGATACTGACGTCACGGCCCAATGTTGCTTTAGCAATCGGCAACCCGCTGGCCGCCCGCTAAGGAGCAGCAGCGGCTCGCGGCGGGTCGCATTTTTGAAGTCGGCGTCCCACAGACGTAATATTTTGGCTGGGGTCGTATTTTGTGTCACTACAGCGATACCAGTAATTTATTTCATTTTGAGTTTTGGCCGGAGTTGCCCTTTAAGTGTATTTGGTATACAGGATTTTAATTCTGCGTGGGGGAAAAAAACTAATACTTTAAGCTGTTTCAGCACGTCCAAGAAAAGAAGGCATCTTAGCTGTGGTTAATAGGGGCTCTATTGTTTTCAGTCATTTACAGAGAAGTAACTCAAAAACCAATGCACTAAAATACCATTGGCTCGCAGCCGTGTCTGTCACTGGTTGTGCACACTCCGCGACAATGTTAGCGCGAACGGGCCATCGCGGGTTTTCTTTGTTTTTTGTTATTTTTTCTCAGTATTGAATAACTCTTACCAAGAAACTACTATCGTGGCGGAAGGTGCTCACTTGGGGTACTAATCTAAGTGATAAAACTTGATGCCCATGATATCGCTTTCAAATTAAAATTCAAAAAGCGCTGAAGTCGTGCTCACGCTAGCATTGTCGCACAGTGTACGACTATGGAGTTTTAAAAGTAAGAATGTTGGGCTGTTGATGGCATACATATCTCTCTTGCAATACAACGAACTTTCTTTCATCGATCGAGAACATTTAGCGAATCGTACATAGGCGAAAGGAACAACATTTGAAGGCTGTCTTCTGTAATACGCTTGTGCGTGACGTCGGGAAAATGGTTAATAGAAAAGCGCACCTTCCAAAAATTTGTCAGCCTAAGCGTTCCCTCTAAAGCTCGTGGGCGGTGCTTAGCAGGACAAAACGGCATATGACGGTATAAACAATGAAAGCTTAATTTAGATTATGACGTATCGTGCCGCGTTTGATCCTTCTCAGCGCTTATCACCCTGGCAAACAATTCCTGCCCAAACCATATTTTGTTTTCAGGCAGAGGGGAACACGAAGTATGGGAAAAGATGACCCATTTTTATATTTTACGTGGGGCATCGAAACCTTTTCGATTCATTTCTTTATTGTCAGCTATAAAGTTATCACCTTTTTCATCTGCGATTTTTTATCACTGGAGCCAGCGAGACTGACATTACACCCTGAACGCGTCATGGTACTGCAAGACCGTGTATTAAAGACCGACGATCAGTTCGCGCTTTCCACTTTTCCCTCACTTCCTCCTCTCTCCCTTCTACCCTATCCAGTGTTGACTGTTTCCTCCTCCCCCTGAGTGAGGAGGATCTTCTGCCTTGCAGAATCTAGTGTCTGGTCGTCGGCCTTTAAGCAAAAATTAGATGACGAACGCTGCCAAATATATACAACGACGGTTGTCTTTTAGTGTTTCTCTCTGCCGAAGTAAGAGACCATCTAAAAAAAAATGTAGACATATCCACAAGCATGCCGCTTCGGTAGGGACACGCAAAAGGAAGCTGAGTTGGGTGTATACGGGGACAACCAGGCTATAGCTTTCGAGACGGCTAGCTTGCCTGCTTGTTTTAAGATTGACACCGTGTTGGTTTTACTCCCAGGGTTGCGCGTTTCTTGTCGCCCGTGTGGTTTCTCGAATTAGCCGCTGCTGTCACGCGATGAGCGGATCGAGAGGTGTCAAGGTTAAGGTGAACGAACCCCCCGCGGGCGCGATGTGAGCTCGACGTGTCGCGCCCGTGCTGCCCGCGACATCCATCTTCTGGTGGATACTGTTTTCAACCTCGATGACAAATGTTGCGGCGCGCGACCGACTAACGCTCTTCGGAGGAACAGCGAAGACACCGGTGTTGCCTCGTTTGCTATGATTTATTGTTTACTCAACAGCCCGAACATTTGTCTGGAAAAGAGTCGGGTGCTTTGCATGTGCGGTGTGCAAGTTTGCCTGCTCCTTGCGTACCCCGTGCGTTTGTTTACCCAATGAGATTACGACGTCAGCCAATAAGATCGACGACGATTGAAACACCGAGCAATAAGCGCGAACATGATCACTCACTCCAAGCGTTTCTTAATATATCAGTCACTATGGCCTTGTCATTAAGGCGCGCACTGTTAATTAGAACACTCCACGCGTGCCCAGTGAAACAAATTTTGTTTAGTCTTCGAAACCCGGATCTCATAGCTGACTCGCGTCAATGGCTTGAGGCAGTGACGCGGATTAAGGGGACACTATCAAATAATTTGCAGGAGGTAATTTTGAGCTTTTGATCAATCGTAATTTAGATATTTAAATAAAACAATGCAATACTGAAAAACAAATCTGTGAAAAATTTGCAACAAAAAACATGGTAATTTTTATTGGTACTAATGCATTGCCTGCTACGTTGGTTGCTGCTGGGCGCTTCACCTCTGCAGAGACCAAAAGGGGAACCGAAAAATGTGTTCTTCGTAAAACGGATTCTGCGCCGAGGGACCTATTCCTTTACTGCAACCGGTGAGGAATAAGCTACCAATAGAATTTATAAAGATGCGCGCAGTACTGTAGTTTCTTGATCTCCACGATCGTCCATGGGCTCTAGTTGGAAATTGAATGTTTTATGTTGAGATCGCACACCCGCAGAGATTGAGATTGCCGACATTCTGCTCACGTAGTGTGTGCCGCGTTTAGGTTTGACTTCATTGGGACCATATATTCCGGATCTACACCCATTCAATAGCAAGATATAGGTGAAGCTGGATACCAACGGCTAAAAGCGTGATTTTTTATTTTCTTGCGTCGTATAAGAAACGTTTCGGAAATCTCACGCCTATTGCTTTGCCACACGACGATCAGCGTCATACGAAATCATATATAATTTATATTTTTGTATGTCGTGCATTTTTTGTCATAGAAACTCCGTGTTCATAAAAATGTGTACGCCATGAGTTGAATCTATTCCGCAACTCAGTGAATCCCCGTTAAAGTACTTTTGCTTCAGAAGTCAGGTATTTTAAGTTTAAGCAAACATTTAGCACCTATCAAGTTCATCTGTTCTTTAAACAATCACTCCAGCACTCCCTTCTAGAAGCGGACAAATAAAAGTTAGGCCGCGTACACCTTCCACAAGAAAGGATAGATAAATAAGTATGACATGTTATTTACCAAGTGAATTAATATTTTACAAATAATGACGACTAACAGCCACTCTATATACGTAGACAGATAGAGTAGTTAGCGTAAACAGTAGCACTAAAAAAAGTAACCTCATTATGTTGAAATTCTCGCTTCATATTCCATACCAAAAACTAGAAATACTTTGCGTTAAGCCTATTAAAAATCACATTAACAAGATATACTAGTTGCCTCGTCGAGGACAACCTTCTAAAATGAAAGATAGTACAATAAAAGCAGTGGTGTTTGAAAAATTCTTTCGAACTATGTGGTTGAAAATATTCCCGCAGCACGAGTGTAATTTCTTAAAGCTCCGGCGTGAAAGATAACGGTGCAGCGAAGCGCGGTAAAGACTTTGTGGCTACGTGTTTTCTTTTTATACTTACTAACCGGAGCTTTCATTCATCCTTTGTGATCCACTCTATGCCGCCGTAGCCATGTCCTGATTAAAGCAAGGTGCTTCGAGTACACAGCCGTTCTATCTTGAGCCCTTGGGGCTTGTCCCAATCGGGCGCGACGTAACCCTGGCGTTATAAGTGTGCTCTGCAGTCCGCGCCCTTCTCAATTGCGTGGATAGGAAATAGGGTCATTTCCGTTCCCCAAATTGAATAGAGGTCCTTCGCTTTCTCTTGGGATTTAGGTTTCATGCATTCCTTGTTTGTGGCCTTGCAACACACTATCTGTGTAGTCTCGGTCTTCTCTTCTGTACTCTCCAGTTTGGCGTAGATGGGGTTTGCCGAGACAGTATTACCTTTATCTTGCTGATGTTTTGATACGAGACCTTGGAATTCATTTGCTAGGGGACTAAATATTCGAGTACCTTTTATTGCGTGTAAATACTCATATATACCACGCAAAACAAAAAAAGATAAAAAAAAATATCCACTGGCCACCTTGTACGAGGTCTGCTTCTAAGTAAGGTTGAAGGTTGTGAAATCCGCGCCTGCACACTAATCTAGAACGAGAACCACTGGTATAACGGACATTAGTCCACATAACCTTCTATTGATATACGGTTGTGTAATGCTGTTATAATCACATTACACTCGGCATAATAATTTTTTGTATTAATCAGGTTTTGCTTTCGAACGTTTTCGAGAACTGATACACATTATGTTCCGTAATAATTATCAAACAAGAGAGAAGGCAGGTTCTGATTTCAAGCACTACATTTGACAGCCTACTTTTATGTCTTTTGCAAAGACATAACAGAAAAAAAAATTGTATCTTACCCTCCTATTGGACTGTATTTCTACTGTTAATTAAAAGTTCAGTAAACATAAATAGAGCTAGTGTTATAAAAAATAAACCTCCACCAGGATATATATATATATATATATTGTGGAGACGAGGAAACGAATGGTCCTCTTTATTCTCGTCTTTTTCCGTTCCCCACAATATATATATATATATATATATATATATATATATATATATATATATATATATATATATATATTTTTATATTTTTTGTTTCTTTGCTTTAAGGGACATATTGCTGTCAAAGTCATAACTTTACACATCCGGATACAGATGTGCAAAGTTCGATTTTGTACCTTATTCTTCCCATTTGAGGAATTGGTGAAAGTAATAACAAATTATATCGAAGCCTCTGTCGAAATACGTATCTGAACTGATCACAACTCCAAGTGTGCGCTTCTTATCCTCGTATCTTTATGCCAGGGAGTTATTTTTAAGTGGTGCTAGTTTTTGTTGCCCACTTAGAAAAGGCGTGAAGTACCGAGAGCTTCAATTGACGTGTTCGCTGCTAGATTACATTGCGTGATTTATAAGCTTTAATTCACGCCATGCATATAATCACACGTTGAGCTAATGGAGCTAAAAAGTGAAAGGTAGAAAAATGCACGCCTACAATTTGAGTCATAGAAGAGGCAGCAACTCTCTCTCTCTATATATATAAAGTTGCTGCCTCTCCAGTCAGTCAACTTTCTCTCTCTCTCTCTCTTATATATATATATATATATATATATATATATATATAAGGTGGTTCTTTTAAAGTTTAACAATTTGTTTTTAAAAAGTCGTGAAAGCTACACTTATGCAGTTTGTGCAGGTGAGTTATACGGCCAGGACACAGCTAATCGTAACGATCAGTCGGCTAAGTAGGTATAGTTTGTTAATTAACTTGTTAATTAGTGAAAATAGGCATATGGTTCTAAATAAAAACATACTGAGCGTCATTGAAAAGCACTAAGTCAACTCTTTTTAAAAAGATAAAAGGCAGGGGTAGCGTTTCACGGCGATCAATTAAAACGCTCCCTTTGGATGCGTTTCTAGGATTCGGTTTACTATCGGAGCTCATCCTTGCGCCCGCAGCCCCTCTCCCCGGTGGCCAAGATGCGAAACACACCTGCGCGATTCTTCCCCCCATTTTACGAGAGGGGCGAGGCGGTGGCTTCGCGCCGCGACCACCGGGGAGCAGGACCGCGGGCTCAAAGATGCGCTCCGATAAGAAACCGAAATCAAGAAACGCGTACAGATTGAGCGTTCTATTAGAACGCCGTAAACTTCTTCCCCTGCGTTATATCTCTCCAAAAGGAGTTGAGTTAGTGGTGGCGCTCGGCAAGTCTCTAATTTTAAATCACATGTCTAATTTTTTATTAAAAAGTTAATTAACCAGTTTTAGTTAATTAGCCGACTGATCGTTACGATGATCCGTCTATACGATGTCCCCTGGCCGTATGACTTACGTGCACAAACGGCATAAATAAAGTTTTTACGACTTAAAAAAAAAAGCTCTTACACTTAAAAAACAAGAAGGCAACAAAAGCACTCTGTATATATATTCATTACATCTGAAAAAAAAAGAAGTGCTCTTCTGAAGTTTTGCAATGTTTCGTACTTTGTTGAGTTTTCACGCAAAAATGCAATCTTTTATCGCCTACCGTGAAACGCAAGCTTGAGAGCAGAAATATTTTGCATTTCCTAGACTGTTTCCAATTTATCTATGAACATGAGCAATCTACTTGAATTTTAAATGGTTAATTTATGAGGCTTAAAACAAAAACAAGTTCGCAGTTTGTCACCTGGAAGTCATCTCTCAAGTTTATCCTTCCAGGCAAACATATGTCGTTTCCCTTCAGAGTTCTCGTATATCGCCTACTTGAGACTACGAGTGATTCGTTATTTAAAAAAAAAAGGCAAAGGACCCATGAAGGATAAAAACAAAGTTGGAGTGAACAGGAGCAAATAAATTGCAATTTGAGCAGCTTCATGGAAACAGCATTTCATAATATTTTTGAGTGGAAATGACGTTTCTATACAAGCCTTTCCCTCTAAATGTGTTCTGAAGTTATTGATTTTTTTTTCATCTTTAGAATCGAAAGTTTGTGCCATTAAAATTGCATGCTACCAAACTGCGTAAACGCGGTGTGCTACACGCAAAACTCAATATTTATTTACATGTCGACTAGCACCGCCTTGGTAGCTCCGAGGCAAAGCGCCGGCTTGCGAACCCCCGGTGGCGGGTTTGAATCCCGGCCGAGGAGCCCGCAGTCTGACGGAGGTTTATTGCGGAGAGGGCGCCGTGTGAACGAGCTTTCGGTTGTACATGAAAAGGACCCAGGTGGTCGAAATTAATCCTTAGCCCTCCGCTGAAGCGTGCCAGATGCCCGGCGTTGGTTTGGCACGTAAAGCCCCCAAATTTGACTTCATGTCGATACACGCATATTGCTACGTATGTCGGGAAACTTTCAGTTTCATGTAATGCAAACACCTGACAGGGGATATTATCTTAGAAAGAATGCTCGCTGCAAAAAGTTTCCTGCTAAACCTTATTTTCGGGCTATACCTCCGGACATTTTGCAGAAAACCTTGGAAAGAGAATTTTACGACCAGGAACATCATTCGCTAGTGAACAAATTTTTGAAAGCATCGGGGTATGGTGTTGTAATCGTCCGTAAATGCAAAGTGGACAATTTACTGAAATGTTTTACGTTTTATATAAATTGTATTCACCACCCTTTTCGCTCTTCCACATTTAAAATAAAGTGGACGTATTTCTGGGCACCAGACTTATGTTTATGCCCACCTCACCTTGATCATTGACTGTGAAAAACGCTAAGTCTTTATGAGTAGTGTAGATTTTTATGCTGTGATGTAACACAATGTGGGGTATTACTTTTCTGAGATGAGCACTTGTTTGACCATAAAAACGACAACAAACAAAATTCTGCGGTGAAAGTTAAAAATGAAAGCCCCACCTAAGGTATTGTCAAAATGCTTCACTCACTGACTTAGAGTGCAAACAGGATAGAATAAGTTAAGGAAAACGAACCTGTCTGTTTTTAATGCCCTTAATGTGCCTTCACCCACCCTGTGAGAATGGTGTAGCGTGCACTAAAGTTTAATATATTAACTTTTATAAAAACGCGAACTTTTGCGCAAGCGTAAAGCAAGACCGTAAATATGTTTTTTTTTCTGTTATATGTGAGTCGGTAGAGAGACATTACAATTTCTTTTATGCACCTCTATATGACGTTGGCACAGATTTGAGACCCCGTTCTTTCTACAATCGCCGGCAAAAGCGTGATGCAGCGCTGCGCTAGAAAACAAAAAAAGGTTTTTGTAAGATACGATACGAATTCAGTTTTCACCACAGATATATGTGGTAAATTGGAGGCCGGACAAACAATCTGCAGAAATGCAGCTTGACTAAGGGGTGAGTGATACGGGGTGCGTGATATCTTCAATCAGGCTTTTCAAGCTGTTCTCGTGTGCGGTAGACTCTGATATTCAAACATTCAGGGTTAAACCAAAGCAATAATAATATGATCTTTGCCATTGGGAGACGAAGAAAGAATATTCTCAAAACACCGTTTATTGACATTTATTTTATTCTATTACATTTCTAATATACGCAGTCCTGACAACTTGTGAACATTTAAACACCTTTCTCGTTTGCCCAATTAGGGACGACTCTTCTGCGCGAAGATAAACGTTTATTTGCACGAAGATCAGCACACTGCGAACCTAAGCTAATTAAATGAAGCACAGTCAAAACGATATTCGAAGTCCAAGCTTGTCTTTACTCCCATTATTATCGGAAAGTATCACATATCCTTACATGTTCGTAAATGTTTTAACAAAGGTGGCGATGGCTGTTCACTGAAGCACTTTCATAGACTGCGCCTTTCAAAATTGAATATTCTTCCTTTTTATATAGTTTATCGCTGTTATTTCAGCTTCCAAATTGAGGTTTGCGAGCAACATTTTGTTTGCATTCTTAAAATTTTCGCCCATCCCATAATCCCGCTGCACATGTCATCGCAGGCCTGGTAATCCGGAACTTGGATCCAGTTCAAGGAATTTCGTCGCGCAGAGGACAGAACCTTCGAAACGTGTCTAAACAGCGGGAAAAGTTAATTTTGTCTATTCGAGGCAATGGAAACGCAAAAACAAGATCTCGATTGGAACCGGAAATAGTCGGATAAGCTCCACATTCTAGATCTTCCTAATGTTAGTAGTAATTTTTGTATTTTTTTTCTTAGTTACTGACGTTTGTTTATTGTGATGACCCAGAAACTAGGATAAGCAAGGTCTCTCCTCAGGGTGAGTGCGAGTTGCTGTTCCGGGAAGTTCTTTGTTTGGTCAGCCTGCTGTCATTGAAAGTGCCAAGTCCCAGAGAAGGAGGGAGAAAGTAGGCCGACAAGCGAATGGCGCAGCAGAAGACCTCTGTGCATGATGTTTATTAATCAGTAAACGCAGATGGGTTCGAAAACGTCCGACTTCTCAAAGTGTTCTGGCGCGGTTAATAAAGGCCATTACTGAAAATGTCTCCAATATCAGTGTGACCCTATAGATTAACCGATGATATATCATCTTATCTACGGGCATGCGATAACACAAAATAAGTACTTAACACAAACACAATATTTGACCCCCATTTTATATCGTTACTGCACTTGCGATTCGGGCCAAAAATGCCGGGGCCACCGGTCTGGGGTCACTTGCGCGGAATGTGACATTTTGTAAAAGAGAGCTGCTGCGCACGGTCATGCTGTGTCCCACAGTCGAGCAAACAAATATTGATGCTAACAAAAGGTGATATTGGAATGGTTTATAGAGGCGCCTAGAGGGTAAGCTTTGTAAAGTCGGCTTTTCCTTATTTCATCTCTATTCGTGGTGAAGCAGCCCGCGGGAGCTCCATTCGGAATGACGAGCTTTGGCGCGAGTACGCTTCGAGTATCGTGATATTTAACTCTGCGACTGTTACCAGAGTATGCATTCGGATTAGTGATTTATTGTAGCCGTGAATTCCTAATATTTAATAAACACAGCTTTGGTTTCAACTTTTTGTAATACATAAAAAAAATATTTTCTGAGGAGATTTTTTTTTTTCTGGCTGTACTGGCTAAGTTTACTCATTATTTTTAGTAATAGATTTTTTTATTAAAAAAAAGTAATTTAGCTGCACCTTAGGTTCCTTTGAGGGGCAGTATATGTTTCGTACATACATTTTGCATGTTGCTTGAGCCTCAGAATACGAATATTAAACTGATGGAATTTAACGAACCAGTGAAACGTCCATGGCCTACTTTCTTGGACATTCCGTGGAATAAAAAGTATAGAGGTAACTATAAAAATTATAATTGATGTGCGTTCTATGATACCCAGACAATTCCAGTCCTCAGGAAGATTACTATCTTTTGTCAAAAAAGCAGAAATAGATAATTTTGTGAATGCGATTATGCGATTCAATGACAAAAAAAAAAAAAAAAAACGTGTAATGCCCTGGAATAAAAACTATTTGTGTTAAAACGTTTAATTGCTGCTTATTGATATTTTGTGACAGTTATCTAAAATATTCCCGGGGAACATTGCGATGTTTGTTGTTGATCAGCTGAAATTCACTTTTCACTATCCGGATTATGGAACCGGAAATTTGTTTCTGGAAACCCGAAATCCAGATTGCAGACAAAGGAATAATGTCTGAAAACCGAAAATAAAGATAGAGTCCAGATAGAATCCAGATTGATTTCCGGTTTCATAATCCGGATAGCGAAAAGTTATACCGAATTTTTCGGTAGGGTTGGTGTACAAGAAAGTTCGAGATGTTGAACAAAAGGTGCCTGAAGCATAACAGCAGGGTTACCTAATTGATCACCAGGTTGTTTTCATATTCCGATTTTTATACAATCTATATCCTCATTTATATTTGGAGCATCGCACAAGCTTGCCCGAGTTTGCTGCAACACTCGTTAAGCACAGCATCGATTAGGTCCAAGAGTCAGCTGTCAGAACCTTACGGCCACTACACGAGTAAGGTACTTCCTAAACTGTGTATAACAGAAAAATATTAATTGAACTGCGTTACGTTCTTTACATAATGTTGCCCTAGTGGGCAGATCCTAATTTCACCTTGCACGGTCAATCCATCAAAGTCGCGTTGTTCTTATTTGCTTCATTCCCGTTCTCCTTACTAATGCACGTCCGCTTCTCTTTCTCGGTGCGAGACACGCTTATGACGTCACAGATGCACCTCCTCTGTTTCACTCTCTCCACGGCTATCTGAAAACGGCCGAAGGTCCCGCCATGCTTCGTTCACCCCTTAGCTGACAGTGCGGCGGGAGTTACGTGCTCGATGGTCCAATCAGCCGCTTCCCTTTCATCACCGAACCCGCCCCCGGCGCGTGGGTGTGTGGGCGAGAGCGTGATCACGTGGTGTAAGAGCGACGTGTGACTGGACCGGCGAGCGAGTAGCTTCCATCGCACTGTCAGCGGTGAGGCGAACGGATTATTGCTCGGGTTTATCTGAACGGAAGACGGTTTCGGGAGAAGAGCGATGGACACGAAACAACGAAGAGCAGGAAGCAACAAAAAGAACAAAAAAAAAAAAGCAAAAAGAAAAAGAAATGGGAAGAGAGGAGAAAGAGAGGGGAGAAAAAGGGGGAGAGCGAGGGAAGGGGGAGGGGAGACCTGGCCCGTGAGCGCCATGCTCGTCGCGAAGGTGGCGTTGGCATGCAGCGACATCGCACGACGGTCGCGGCGTCCCACCCACGGCCCAAGGTCTCGGTGGCGAGCACGCAGACTCCGGACCGACGAAGGTAACAGCTCTCGCCGCTCCGACACTTGTTTTGCCCAGATAGCGAGAAAAACGGGTGCGTTCTAAATCGCGATTACGGGGTTTAGGCTCGGGTTCGTTTTTAGTATGGGTCTTCGATTTGACGCGTGCATTCGGGAAGAGTGCAATGTTTTTTTGTTTTTTTTTTGCCGTCACTCTTTTGTTTGTTTGTTTGTCTTGATTCGTTCGGGCGCTTGGTGCATCGGGTGTTCCGTACATATGTTGGGTGACTTCGTTGGTGTAGTTTTCGAGTGACTCGATTTCTATCACGAGTTAACTCACATTGGTTGCCCGGGTCTGCCGGCTTGTGTGGTAAACTGCTCTCATTTGTGTCACCACCTCCCTCTTTCAGCATGTCAGTGACACGTGTTTGGAAAAGTTTCTTGCACCAGTTTTGAAACTACTGCTACAAACTCTAGCACTCTTGCCTTCAGAATTTTTATGAACTTCCAGCTTTTGTTTTTGATTGTTTTGGCATCAATGACTTGTTTTGATAGGTGATTGTTTCATCTTCCGTGTCATGACTACATACCTCGTGTTGGTTTTTATTTGGTGTCTAATATTTTGTTGAGAAGTTGAGAGTCATCATTCGAGACACTCCAGACAGAAGTTAGAAACTGTTTACATCCCGAAACCGAGAGCTCTAGTTTTTCGTTTTCTTTTGGTAGCCACACATGCTCCACACTGTTACCATGACACCACAAATTTCCAGAATCACAGAGGCGAAAAATACTCCTTCGCATTTAGTGGACCACATACCGAGATGGCAATTCCACGTTCTGCCTGCAAACACGGGGGTCGGCTGCACCGCGACACATTGCCTCCCACTCGGGCCTGAGTGACGCTGCCCCGCATTACCGTGGCCGGCTTGGGAAGCGCGCGTCATCCGCATCGTTGTCTCGGTTACGTCGTCGGCACCTCGCCAACACCGGTCGCTCCACGGCGCAACGCGCGCCCCAACAAGGGGACCCCCCCCCCCCCCCGTCTGCTCATTAGATCCGGTGCATTCGTCTCCCGAGTCTGTCATCTGCTCGCGGTCCTTTCGGGCGAACCCGACGTCATACCATGCCTTCGGCCAATCGGAGACAAGCGTCGTGTTGACTAAAAAGTCACGTGTATGTGTTCTTCGAGTCATTCGGAACGCATTTCAATGCTAGTGCGCTATTTTGTTCTATGGGAAGGGGCCATACTACCTAGAAGACAAGTTCTGCTCCTTTCCCGTTAAACGTCCTCACTAGTGGATTCATACAGCGGCGCCTATACACCTTTCCATGAAATCCTCGGCCCCAACGACAAGAAAACCTTTTTCCAGCCCTCTGACTGGGTTTGAGGTTAGTTTCTCACCGGCGTCCCTGCTAACCCTAACCGAGTGAACTGTTGATTTCGATAGGCGCAGCGGGCGAAGGCGCAATTTCAAGTAATGCTGGAGGCTAAATTATTGCCTTTCCCCCCTGTTTTTTTTTTTTTTTTGCGTTTCATGAGGTATGTATATTTATAAGGACGTTGTAACAACATTGTATCACGCTTAAAAAGAAAAAAAGACTTTTTTTGTGGTACGTGCGCGACGGAGGTAATATGACTGGAATGTTTGTCTTATTTCACGATGAGCTATATCGGAGCCGCCCGCTCAGCCGTGTCAATCGAAAAAGCGCTTAGCTGTCGAAAATCATTTACAAAGGAAGATGACCGAAAGGCATGCATATTTGACGCGCACGAATAACATAATGACAGATCTACACGACATGACTCGGACATTAAATTAAGCAAGTGTCATCATTTGAACAATATATGGTACGTACCTTACGGTGCAGGGTTATTCGAAAATGATTAATTTAAGACTGATCTCAAATAACACAGCAGAGCAGTGTCGACGAGAGTCACATTTCGACGATCTGACGGAAACCAAAAGGACCTAATTTTACAAAACGTTTTAAAGAAAACGTTTTTTGTTTTTTACAGCACCAGTATTAAGGCGAAGGAACTGACATGACTGATCCGTTGCTACTCCAACCCGAACAGCTATTTTTATCCATCACCGCGAGGGACTCTACGCGGATTATCTCTGTGATGGGGAGAGCAGTTGTCACTGTTCGCGAAATCGCGTCGAAGGCCGTTCGACGCCCTTCCCCTCCAACGTTTCCCATGAATGCCGAGCAGGCACTTTCCAGCTCTATTCCTTACTGGAAAACAACACAAAGAAAGATACGCTCCATTTGTAAGAAAAATAAAGTGGAAACCTTTAAAACATGCCGGAAATCTTAGAATCCAAAACCGGAAAACGTAGTGGGGGAAATCGCGCTGAGCAGGTTTCATCAGTCCAAGAAAGTGGAAGAAACTTTTAAGCTGATAGGGGACGCGAGAGTAGCACCAGCTGCATCATCATCATCAGCAACATAAGGGTGGGCTAGGAGCTTTTTTTTTAAATGTATTAAAAAAAACATTTCTTTTTAAAAAGGTGTTTTATAAAGGCAGCAGCGCAGCCGTTACAAGAGGCTTACAAACCGGTGGTGTCGAAGTCGGTCATAGTAAAACTCAAGTCTGTGAACGGGCACCCGTTCACGCATTTGTTAGCTTTGAACGGGTGGCCCGATCAAGCACTTGCGTTTGCCTACGACAGACTTCGACACGACCGGTTTTTAAGCCTTTTGTGACGGCATACGACCGGTTCGCTGCTGCGGAGTCGGTCGTAAGCCGTCACGAAAGGCTTAAAAACCGGTCTCTAGCCTCTCCGGTGCTAAGAAGTCGCAAGTGTGTGAACGGGCCTTTTCAGTGTCTCACAGCGAGCGCGATGCTAGCGCGTGGCAACGTCAACACTCACGCGTTCGCCATATTGCGGCGTATACTCTAGTCGATCTTCAGCGTGTTTGTCGCTTGGGGCGGGTCGGATTTCCCCAACGATGGCGTAATGGACAGGCCTTGTATCGTTTACTTGGTATTGGAAGGTACTGTATTTTCGCGGAGCGTGCTGGCTTCGAACGTTTGCAAGAACCACGTTGGCGCGACATGTGGCGAACGAACGATGTGATTGGTTTCACGGTCCTCGGTCATCCTGGTCTGGTAACGTTCGGTCACGCCGTGGGAGAGTTTTTCTTTGGGACAAGCTGGAACACCCGAGTCTAGCAACACCTACGATGGCATGGCCGCAGTGCTGGATGCTCTGCGTCACCGGTACTGGAGGCCGGCGCGAGGTGCAGGTGGGATACGAGCACTGCGTTAGAGTTATGCAGGGAATACGAGATCCGATTGGGAGAACAGTGAACACCCGTTCCGGCGGAACGCTGGCGCAGTTCTCGTGTGAAATCTGCATCCCGCGCTGGATACAGAACTAAGGCTTTCTTATTTGCGAGAGATTGAGAGAGATAAAAAAAATTGGCGTTTATTAGACGATGAGGTTTAACCAGCAGCTATTCTTGGTTTACTACACCGTGAAATGAACAGTAGAGAACGTTATAAACTTATGATTGGATGAAACAAGATCAAGATAAACAAATAAAGAGAGAGAGAGAGAGAGAGAGAGAGAGACCGCACAAACTACAAATATGAAACAAAACAAAACCTAAAAAAAAGATTGCCAGAAGTGTTATTTTTATAATCAGTTCATCTTCACTTACTAGAGTCTTTGGTGCAGGTGAGTCTTCTTGAGGAATTTCGGAAGAGTTTCCGTAGTATTGAGAAGGAGGTGTCGGAGGACCAAGCGGAACATAAAGCTTTGCCTGCTGAACTTCTTTCAGGCTCAGTCGGGTCCCCTTTGGCTTCTTTTCGAGGCTAAATTCCAAGCAGTCGCTCAACACGTGTTGGACGTCATGTGCATTTTTACATGATATGCATTCAGAAAAGACTTTTTTAAGTTTTTTTTTACGGTAATTGGTAATTATTGGTGTTCGCAACCTTAAGTCTTAGACGATGTAAGACTACTCCTATTTGCTCTTAAAAGTCCTCGTCGAACAGGGAGATGGAGCAGCGAATCTATATTGTAAAAAGATGAAGTAAAATTTAGGACTTTGCCAATAGCGGAAAGTAAAAAAAATAAAATAAAAATATCACGATTTAAAAAAAAATATAAATCATACTTATTTAATTTAATTCAGACCTCTTCGATTTAAATGTTACGTTTAATTTAAATCCGAATTATTTGATTTAAATTACACTAATACGATTGAAATCACTGTAGCTAGAAAATGGGGATTCTTACCACTGGATATATTCTTCAACATGGCAAAATCATATATCAAATTATTTTATAACTTATAACAAAGCGGGAAAAATAATTACTCTTAATGAAAAATACTGTTAAATTAACAGCGGTTTATCGCTGTAATCACCACCATACTAGAACAACAACTGCTTGACGTCTGCAGTCATGTATAAAACTTAATTTAATTTTTCTCGAGTTCTGACTTGATTGCAGCATTGCAGCAAGTAATTACTTTTTTAGTTTTTGTTTTTTTCTTTTGCGTTTGATTTCTTCTCTTTTTTTTTTCGCAGCAGGATGGTATGTAACTGAAAAACGGAGCGCAAGGTAGAAATAAAGGTCGACACCTCGATTTTCTTAGAAGCGCAATTATTTTTGCTCGTGTTCAGTTTGATAAACACCTTTCTCGCTTGATGAATGTTTGGTTTAAATGCAAAACAAATGGAAACAGAAAGCACCAGACAATAAAAAGGGTAGATAAAAAATATGTTCGGTATTATTTTTGCGGAAACTTTTGATTTAAGAACTTACAGTAAAACTTGTCTGGTTTGAATAATCTTGAGTTTGAATTTCTACCCTCCATAGATGTTGCTGTTTCTTTGCCTACATTTCTTAATAATGTTTTCACGTCAAACCTCGAAAACGAAAATTAAGGTCATTGACGCGCTCTCGTGGACATTTTTGGCTTTTATGTCAGCGTAGATGTTCCTGGCTATCCCAGAATGAGCGGGAATCAATTGTAGGGTCATGTGGTGTCCCTGCCATGTTGCACGGCGAGCTGCTTTCAATTTGTTTTTTGTGGGCAATCGGCGAATATGGGCTACACGTTTTCATTGCCAAGATAGTCTGAAAACCCATTTTAGAGTCGACAAATGTTGGCCAAAATTGTGGACTTTCAGTTTGTGCATGTGGGGTAGCTGCTCAAATTGCAGCGAGCTCTGCCACTGTTGACGACATGACGTGGCTCAGCTTTGCTTTTGATGATATGTCCGTAGATATAATGTATACTCCCGGAAAAGGCGTTGTCATGAAACATCCTGACCTGGCGAGGAGCCTACTAAGGAAACTAGAGAGTCGTTCATACTCGCCTAAACATCTTGTCAATGGAAACAAGCTTCGCAGCATTTCCTGCATTGCGAAAGACATCGTCTGTAGATGGCACTTAAGTCGACTTGGCTAGAAAAGCGTCTTGAGCTGTCTAAGCGCGCGATGCACTGCTGCCAGAAAAAAAACGTGATAATTGTCTTTTATGGTCACAATGATAATTATTAACGAGTAAGTAATCAAAATAGACTCTAAATTGAAATAATTTTTTTTTGCATTTTGGTAATTTGTAATAATTTTTTTCATAAATATAAAGTTTTTAGGACGCTCTTCCATAAAGAAGACTAGGTCTGACAAATCTGGCGGGTAGATGCCAAGGACGAGAATTAAAGTTTAATTCTGAGAACTGGTAGTGTCATCTATTAAAGTAGCCCGTGACTATTAATAGTAGGCGATACGTACATTCGCACTGTTATAAATGCATTTTGGAAGCCGAATGGCAAGCTTTGCCTTCGCAACTATTTGTCTTCTTGTGAGCTTCTTGCAGTCATTAAATTCTCCAACGAGAGGGCGTAAATGGCCGGGGCTCCTAGATGGGATACATTTAACTAAATAGGTTGTTTTTAAATTATTATTTTTTGTATGCTTAAAGGGATGCTGAACCGAAATCTGGATTCCACAAAACAAGGCGGCAAAAGCGTGCAACGGGATGCTACAAACACCAAAACATCACTCAGACAGCGATATCTCAAACGGATGACCGTATTTTTCAAGAAAAGAAGGCGCATTTGACAGGTTTGTTGACGTCATGTTTCTCCGAGAAGGAGAGGGAACGGCCTCGCGTCTTCTCCGCCTCGCCGCCTCGAGGGAACGAAGCGAAGAGAGGAGGAAACTAGGTACTTTGACGTCACGCGCCTCGTCGGCCTTGTTCAATCTCGACCTCTTTTTCTCAAAATACGGCCGTCCATTCGAGATATCGCCTTACGAGTAGTGTTGTAGGGATTGTAGCGTCCCGCCTACATCTCCTGCATTGTTTTTTCTGAAATCCAAATTTCGGTTCACCATCCCTTTAAGCCTAAACGAGAAATGATGCTCATTTAGGCGTTCTCCTATGCCACTACTTTTAGGTTAAACAATTGGTGAAGAGAATTGCAGGAGGGTGACTTGTTTGCTCAATTACCTTTACAGAGGCCGGAGATTTCGATAAGTACAAGTAGAATGAGAGCAACAAGATGAGCCTATGTTTAGTGGCAAATTCAGAAAAAGAGGGCGTGGCAAGTGCCGAGCGACATACTCTTGTTTGTTCCGCAGCCAGTACAATTGCAGCATTATCTGATAATAATGTCAAAGGAAGAATCAGGAGGAGAGAATCGCAAACATTTTAAGTCAAGCCCTGGATTTCTTAAATTGCAAGTGACTACAGATGTCAGAAAGGTACTATATAATTTGTTTTTGTGACGCGTTCAAACGTTCAATCCCATATTCTGACATCACTGATGGCCCCTAACCGATAAGATTTGCAAAGTATTCTAGTAACTATACCATGAAAGTCTCTGACCTCACGCACAAAGCCATTATCAGTGGACGCAACGAACTTATGGCTTTTGTGTTCCACGTGCCGGGCGACCGCTGAAAATGAAATATTATGAGGAACCTCGGAGCGGCGTCCAAAAACTCACTGTTGAACTAAAAAACATTTTGAGAGACAACAAGCTAAGTAAGAGTAAAACAAATTTAAATTTTTGAAAAGAAGGCAGAACGACGAGAAGGGGTTTTAGTACACAGCGAGGAACACTCCGGAAACTGTAAGTGACTGTTTCAGAAAAGAGCACATGCATCGCTAATTGTTTTGAAGTCGTCCAGGTAACTGTGTTCCGATTTGAATCAAGCTCAAGAGGAAGGTACTCGTTGCAGACTTGAAATCCATTACAATGTTCTTCGGAGGTTTCAAAACGAGGCCGGTGCGTGCTTTAGTCGCTGGCAGCTTAAAGAAAAACTAGAGCGGTTTTGCATTTGAGAAAAAAACAGCAAAAAAACATACTAAATCATCTTTATTTGGCCTCCAGGATTATGAATATCGAAAATATATTTTAGATCTCTGCGCCAAGTAGCCACAACAGCGCTCTCAAAATAGCGCTGAAGCCTCTCCTTCCCGTCGGGTTCGGTGCGAGGAGGGGATCACAACGTTATTATATAGAGATCTCAACATTTCCCCACTTTCCGCGAGCCTTACCCGAGCGGCCACGTGGAAGGCAGCTGAAGCCACTGGGTATGACGTCACACCCAGCGTTACGCTTGTCGATTTTTCTCGCGTCTCTTGAAACGTTCGGGTCGTCCGCGCGTGATATTCAAATTCACGGTACAAAAATACGCCAGAATTAAGCTCTAAATTACTTTTTCCAGAAAACCTATTCACCTTCTCTTTAAGCAACACGGGACCTTCCCAGTCTCGAGCTTGTTATTATCGCTTCGCAGTGAGCGAGATTGCGCCATCTCCCGATAAGGACACACACAAGAGAAAATGCGCGAATCAAGAAGCCTGAAGATAATAAACCAGGTCCAGCGTTTTTGAATCTGTCGATCACAAATATTGAGTGAATGTTTACATTTTACGCTACGTTCAAAGTTTATGAAGAGTTTTAACGAGCCACTTTTATCCCGCACATTTGATTAACATTATTTCAACTTTAGTTTGTTCGCAAAAAAGGCTACGCGGAGCGCAAGTTCGTCTGCTTCTAGCACAGGAGTTGCGATGATGTCAGAACGCCGAACAATTATTAACTGATTGCAAAAACAAAAGAAAAGAAAAAGAAATAGTGGGTAGACCTCAAGGCATCTAGCATTGAGGTCTACTCACTATCGTTCAATGAGAGCCAATCCGAGCTCAGTGTCGTTCTGACGTCACCGAAACCGCTGAGCAAGAAGGAGACGACTTGCTCTCCGCATAGTGGTATTGGAACCTAAGTTAACTACACCAGATAGTGCGCTCGGCCACCGTCAGAAGAGCAGGCGAAAACCTCTTACTTTCGGACAACAATACTGTGCCGCCTAGGTGTCTCTACAGTAGCTTTTTTAATTGATGCTGTTACCTTGGTGTTTTGAAATGACGCTATGTGGTCAGGTGGCTTTCTGACGTTTCGAGTTCCTGCATTGTTTTTGACCTTTGATCCACGTTTACTAAAATGTGCCTCTTTATTTATATTCACGCGATACATCAGGCCTCTTCTCATAAAGGCGCATTTTTAATATTTTACTAGTTATTTCATTTATTTTATGTAGCAATACTACCCGTTCCATTCGGAACTTTACTAGGGTTGTTACAAAGGATTGAAGATTATACGTTATTTGGTAGTGAAGTTTAAGCATAAACGGTAAGGGCGAGCAACTTTAACAAATTATAGTTTGAACGTAATTACACTACACAGATGAATGTACAAACATGAACCATAATACAAAGTAATACATAATATACGAATTTAAAAGAGACAATAAAAAGCACAAAAAAGTACAATGGGCAGTTAATACAATGATTTTATTGATAAGCCAATAATATGCACAGTTCATGTAAAATTATGGCATCAGGCATTTGAGAATGATTCTACAAACATGGAGTGAACCACGGTCCCAAGCAAACTATTCAACTCAAACACTACCCGCGGGAAAACAAATATTATCTTAATAGCCTGCCGTGGTCACGTTTTGTGGCTCTAGATATGTGCTGACTGAGACAGTTTTATGTACGAGGGTTTGGTCATTGATAATTCGAAAAAAAAAATTAAGACTCGCAAGCTTAGCACTTTTGTCAAGTGATTACAGATATGCTAATTGTGAGGGAAAGTCTATGTAAATTATGCAGCCCGACGTTGCATCTTTTTCGATTTAGCTATATGTGTTTTGTAATGGGGAAAGCAGATTACGTTAGCGTCCTTGACTACGGGACGCACCAATGTTTCGTGTGCTAGTTGTTTTGTGTCAATATATGCTGAATTTATTACACCTCTCATGTATCGGAGGTTGTAGTGTTTTTGATACTAATGGCAGCAATGGGGTTGTCACATCTGAGATTATGCTGAAACTGAAGTCAGAGATATTTGTATCGTTAAATATTTTGAAATGAGTGGTATCAATGCTGTAAGAAACTTGGAGAGGATCTTTCTTGTTACTGATGATCCTGTAAACAGTTTTTTTCGGCGTAGAGCACAATTTTCCAGTCTAAACACCAGTCGGTGTTGACTCGCAGTGCCTTGCTTCGTTGAAACTGGTCATTTTAGGTTTTAATTTCGGAGTACAATATACAGTCGTCTGAGAACAGCCGGATATTAATGTAGATATTAGCTACTATGTCGCTAATATAAGCGAGAAGTGAAGTGGCGACAGTACCTATTGCTGTGGGGCTCCAGAAGTAGCCATTATTGTTGGTGATTGCGAATTGCTTTCCATCGGTAAGGTGCTCTTTAATCCAACTGACGATTTGACCTTAATTAAGTAACGTTTCGAGTTTCAGACCAAATTTCGTGTTTGATACCCTGTCATATCCTTTGGAAAAGTCTAATATGGCGTCAATCTAACTACGACTGTTAATTTTTGAGGAGAAATCATGCACACATTCAGTGAGTTTTGTAATAGTTGATTACCCCGATCGAAAGCCGTGTTGACGACTTGTTAGCACGATGATTTGTTTCCAGGAATGTAGTTATGTGCTTTATTGCTTTTAAGAATTTGGCGACAGGTTGCGGCCGTGTACGTCGCAGATATACACTCTAAAAAATCCGGAGCCACTACTCTTCTGCCAAGCACTTCAAAGAGCCTATCTCTGCAATCTACTAAGATAACTCAGTGATTGACGAGGCTCATAATATGTGCAGACCTATAAAAAATGTATGGCAAATTGATAGACATCTGTGTTGCATACGTGAAATGTTCTATCATCGAAAACATTTAGCGATACTCTCACGGCGCTCTTCATCAGGTAGTTTAACGCGCACCATGTGTACACTTGCCAGTTGTTCCTAGAAAGAAGCGATAGTACCGCTAATCGGGCTGATAAACTGGCGATCTTCCAGAGCCTTCCACACCGTCGTTGAGCTGATCTTCTTCAGTGCGCACGGGTGGTTGATCTCCTTCCTTTTCGTACTACCTCACTCCTCCTCGCCTAGAGCTCTGGTCGCGTGACCTCTCCCGTTAACCAATCAGCATTGTGCTTCCCCTATCAGGCTTCACTTATCAGATTCCAAGAAAGGCTGAACAACTAGCCAAAGCAGCGTTTCACGTTGCAAAAAGCGGTCTGCGATGGGGCAGTGAGCATTGCGAAATGCCAGGCTGAGTGCCGCAGCAGAGACTCTTTTTGGACGTCTAAACGCTTAGCTCTGCCTTGTGATTCCCCGAACTCTCTCTGTAGATTGCAGTGATTGACTCTCCCATTCATTTGCGAGGGAGTAGCTGCTTCAGATCTTTTAGAGTCAACAGCTGTCTTCGTTTGAATGACTATTTTTTACATAACAACATCGAAAGAGGTATGCAGACGCAAATTAAGTAGATATTTTAATCAAAGGAAATTAAATAAATTTGAGGTGTCAAGAATACTGCACCGCAAAATCGCGCTGCAGCGCACGTTTCCCTCGGATCGTTTTCGCAGTGCCCTTTCACATTGCTGCACGTCTTTCACATGTTGTAACTGGGATGCCTCTGTTTGTTGTGCAAACAAGTAAAACGAAAGCGTCCTGATGTGATACACGTTTATTTTTCATGACTATGAATAACACGTGTTGGCGCCTACCTTCAAAAGAAACAAGGATGTTGCCCTTTGTAGAAGTAACAATGATATTATGGAAGCACTTCTGCATACAATCGCGCGTGGAGCTTCCGTCTCACTTAACTCAACCAAATAAATAATCCAGTAATAAAATCCCGCACAATGAGAAGAACTCAATTTGGTCATCGCATTTGAGGTAGCTAGAAATTATACCAATTGAGATGTATTGCTCTGCCAATTTTTCTGACGCCAGTAGCCCCCCAGCGTATTGTGTATCCGTTAGCATCCTGTAGTGAAAACATCTGGCTCCGCTTTGAGCGTCTGAGGTAGCGAGTTTCATGTCCATGTCTTTCGCACGCAAAAAGTCTGAACCCTCCCACTCCGACCGCGCCCAGGAAATCATGGTTGGCTGCGAACATCGCCCCTGGCTTCCTCTCTGTATTTCTCGCCCAGAGTCTTCGCTATTTGATTCATTTAGGTTCTACCGGGTTGCCCTGCAGCACTGCCGGCAATTTCTTTTGAATCTTTGTGGCGTTTTTGCGAGACAAACTAGATCTGGTGTGTGGTACAAAGCCTATTGTTTGCGAAAGGGTAGCTTTATCTCGTTTTTCCGTTAAATTTATCTCGTTGTTCCGTTAAAGCTAGGGTGCGCGTATGCTTGTTTGTAAGACCACAAAAATATTCTTGATTGTGCTTTGTGGGCATGTCATTTGCCGAACACATATTATGCACTACAGAAATGTTGCCTATCACGAAATATGGGCTTACAAGGATTTCTGGGGGTGTCACTCTGGTGTTAACTGATATTAGTCGAGCGGTTCAGTACTTTGCTAGTACGAGATACAATAGAAGGCCGTATATAGATCTGAAGGTGAAGACGGAAACGAGTTCTAGCTTTTATATAATAGGTACAATGCCAAAAGCTCGACTCTGCATCGAATCTTACCAATTAGTCATACACAAAGAGCAATGTATGTGCATATGCAACAATCTTATTCCAAAAGGTGAAGAGATTCAGGAAGTGGTGCATCATCCAGATGGAGTCGACGTCATCCTTGTCATTCGTGCACGGTGTATGAGTTGATATGAAAATTGCAGTGCTTCTACACATTGTCTTCTTTCAACTATTTTGACTAAACTCGAAAATAAAAAAATGCAGCTTTTTCCCGTGCCTTGCAAATAAACAACGGCGAAAACCGAGGTGCGGCACGCTATAGACACTTGACCTCATGTGACACTATGACGTTTAGCAGATAAAATGATCCATTAAGTTTAGCAGGAAATCTTTTCTTCTAAATTTAGCGAAAACAAATTCCTGCTAAATGGAGCGGATTAATGTTCCCCTAAACTTAAGAGAGAAAGGTTTCCGCCAAGTTTAGAGGGGAACTTTTTTCTGTATAATAAGAGGACACAATTTCCCGAAAAAATTAATACAATAAATTTTGCCGCTAAATTTAACGCGGAGCTTTTCTCGCTAAATTCATCAAATAGTTTTCAGCCATGACGACCCCACAAAAACACACGGGGATATTTTTGTTCATTCGTGTCTCTGGGTTTAGATTACGATATTTTCTAACCAGATCGCCTGCGCATACCTTTGCTTCTTGCGTGTCTTTTTTACGCTGCCATAATAAAGGCTGAACTCTGATTTGAACCATTTAAGAAGTGTTCGGTTTTAATTTATAAATATTGACTGTAGATAATGCTTTCTTTTCTTTGATATATCAACGCAACAAGGACATGCGCATATCTGTAGTGAATCACAGCGACCTTGCACGCAAGGCAGCTCTCATGATTTTTTAGAATTTTATGTTTGAGGTCCATTATACAAGTGGCGGAACAGTTCGTCCAAATGCATTGATACTGGGCATTCCGACTTGCGTGTTTCGTTTTAGGGACGATAAAGTAATACGTTTCACACACGTTGTCACACAAATTTATTTTGTCCATACTTTGAGTGCAAAGGCAACGACAAAGAAAACAAAAACAGTAACTAATATTTATATATGGGTGGTTCCTATATTTTATTTTTACATCTGTCCCCCTTTTTATTGTCCTTGTGTGGTTTCGGCGCTTTGATAGTGAACTTAGACAGGTAGACTGGGGGGCCAGCGGGAACAATTTTACATTGAAGCAATTATGGCTGCGCGATTGTGAACACCTGATTCTTTGACGGTAATATACGCAGAGCAAATGCAAGTTTATGTATTTAATTACAACGCACATTATGATTACTTATTAATTGTAGAGCCCCCTACTTTTTAGCGCAACGTATAATCACCTGTTATATAAGACATGGTATAGCCTCATTGTTCTACCGGGATCACAGACGCCAAGGGGAGGGGGAGGGGGGGGGGGGGGTGTCGGCGAGCTGCTAATCACGACAGCTTACCGTCACTTCACGTATTTGCTTAATGCGCGGCGTTGGTCAGCTTGCCGAGACTAAACGGCGAGAGAACTCCTCCCGGTTCGTCCCGCCTCTTGTTTGTAATCTGGTTCTGGCCTGACAGTGTCGCGCCTGTCCTGCCATGGCCGGTCACGAAGACGAGGTCTCCGTCGCCTAATGGAGATGAAAGCTGTCAGTTCGGCGTCGGGTGCCGTCACGCTATGGGAAACGCCTCTCGGCGGCCAAACCGCGGACTGGACAAAGTGCGAAGTATAAGACCAAACAAGCACAAATACAGAGCATCGACAAATCTGCGTGCGTGTGTGTTTGTTTATATGTATGCGTGTGTTCGTGTCTGTGCGTGTGTTTTTGTTTGTGTGTGTGTGTCTTTGCGAGTGTGTATGCATGTGTGCGTTTGTGCGTGTGGGGGCTGGGTTCTCGTAATGAATGTTTGATGTTACACAGGTAGAAGTTGGCTGATGACAGAAGCCGTCTTGGTGTAGCTCCGTGATTTTCTGCTTTTCTTCATTGGTAACTGGGTTAAAGTGAAGACGCTACAATGATGGTAGGGTTCTGGGATGTTCTAGTATTACCATGTTGATGTTTTTTTGTTGTTTTTTTTCAAATAATACAAAAAACTCAAGTAAGAGTTTTATTTTTTATATATTCTGCTCTTCTCTTGTCCGGTCTCACTCTTTCAGGTCAATAAAAAAGCTGAGAATGAATAATTCCGAGATGCATTTTTTTTTTGGTTCTTTTATAGTCTGAGGTTCTGATGAGCATTAGTAAAATCGAAACTGTTTAAAGTCATATTTGCACACATGTTAATGTGCGAAACGTTTCCGCCTCCTAGGTAGGTTGTTCGTATAGAACTTCTACTCCCCAAAATAATTTGAAATTTAGTTTTGATCCTAGGGGGGAGGACGTTTCATCTTTATTGATTTGAGTGATATCAGTAACTAAAAGAATAAACGTTAAAAAAAAATCTTTCTTAAAAGGATGGTGCAGAAATGTTCGTTCTTTGTGCAAATGCTGCTTAGAATTAATCATTGACATTCAATAAAAGTCAGAAAAAATGATTGAGAACCGGCCAGCGCTTTTTCTCACTCAACTCGCCAGCGGAACAAGCGGCCACTTGGTCTGGTTCCGATTATATGCCGCCAATGGTCATCATAGTTAGTCATGCGCTGGGGTTTGCAAAGCACATGACACGTGCGGAGTTCCAGACATTATTAAGGATCGGCTATCCCCGTCACTGCACCGATTGGACATGAGCCTCTACCTGGATGCTCGTCGAGGCATTGATTTTCACGAGCTCAAAATGAGTGTCCACGTAGCGCTCGTGTCAAATTTATGAGTTGCATTTGCCTACCCTCATCATGGAGTGAACTCCGTGGCAACGCCACCGAGGTTTGCGAAGAAGAGACCGAAAAAAAAAACCTGCGCTTTTATCTATGAAGTTACACCACAAAAAATGATTCTTGGTCAGTGATGCCGCGCACGACATACTTCGGTGACACTTGTTCCAGTAAGCTTGTCTAAGTCAGAAAATTCTAACCAAATATCGTTGCACGAGCCTTTGGACCTCTCGTGATCAAAATGCAAAATCACGGAGCATGATGACATCCGCAAACGAGACGTTTTTTGTTTGCGTTCATCCTGTGAAGCAGAATTCGCTCACTCAAGAATGTAAGCTATAGACGCTTTCAAGCAGCTGTGCATGGGCGCCGCCATCACCGACCTTCAGTTTTTGTTCTCTCTCTTATTCCGTTTACTTCTCGTCATCGTTACCATATCAGGTCCGGTTATTGCCATTTTGAACTCTATACCCTCCCCGTCATTGGCCTTTGTGGAGGCTCGGCAACGCCCATTTTGACTCGGTATCTCGGTAAGACAAGAGAAGGTCAGCATTGGCGGCTGTAATCCGGCGCGTGCTTAAAGCGTCTACGCTTTAAACACGCGACTCTAGCGCCTGTTTAAAAAATTTTCAGAAAATGTTCCTGCCAAATTTAGCGGAAAATTTAGCTGGTAAATTTCATAATGCAACGAGCGCAGCCACGTGTGACGTCACACATGACGTCACACGTGGCTGCGCGCGTTGCATTACGGGACCGTTCATACAAGTTTGCACGGCTTGGCAAAGCGCACGCGTTTATATGAGAAGGCTTTGCGAACGGGGTCCGATAACGCTGTCGCGTTTCATACTTAAAGGCGAAGTTTAAGCGTCACCCAAGTGTTTTTGTTTACATCAGACTGTAACGCTAAATACACACTAAATATATTAACGGTTTATCTCGCCGATTCACGTCGGTTCGAAACATGGCCCTTTAAAATTTATTTTGTGCGCAAGATAGCCCTTAACTAAAAAAAAAACAAAAAAAACATGCATCAGGACACTGGGTTTGTACCATAGAAACTTTGTTACGATCAGATATCACGTTACGAGACACCGTAGCCGATTCGGCGTCGGAAAAAGCTTACTCGATTTTTGTTTTGTTTTGTTTTTTGCTCCATGAAAGAAACCCACATGACCCTGTCACAAATTCGCGGAAGTGAATTTGCTCGCCTTGCGGTTTGCTGTTTGACGATAGTTCACCTTGAACAAAACCAGCCATTTAGCGCGAGGTCTTTACAGTTTCCTTTTATTAGGTAATACACACTATAATGTACCGACACACGCTTCCAGCTGTTAGCCGCGACTAAATACAACGAAAACACACAGGAAACGATTTGAGCCCAAGCAAAAAGACAGTCTCGCGGCACGCGCCAGGTACACGGAGTTCGTTAACCTTCTCAGTTGAAATTAGCCGACCCCCCTTTTGTCTAGATTAGTACGAACCACAAACGTTCGGGCCCTGTTTCAACCAACACTCATAGTCGCGCTCAAGTTTTGCGTAAGATGCACCAGTACCGGGATGAGCCCAAACTCAGTTTTGCACTAAGCCAGAGTGCAGCCGACGCTACAATTGGATCGAGTCGAACAAGCCGCGCCAAAAGTGCACGAGGACAAAGGAAATCACTGGACAATACCGATCGCTGAGTTGTCCAGTCTCTTCCTTTGTCCTCGTCTCAAGCGCTGCCACGTTTTTGTATATCCAGCACCAACTCGCCCAACAATCTGCACTGCTCGGACTATAGTTCGTTTCCCCTTAGGTTCAGACGCAGCCGGCGCTTCGAGCTGATGGGATCAACCGGACAGCGAGAAAAGCGCGCCATTACGGTGGTCGTCTTGCTTCTTTGCGTGTTTTATCATCGCTGAACCAATCCTAAACAGAGAAGGCCCAGTGACCCGCGCTTGTGACGCTGCTTGGTTAATTGCATTTGCTTGTAACGTCGGCTGCGTCTTGGACTTAAGCTGAAACGAAATATAAGCAGCGCATTTTTTCGTAGATTCTGCTGATTACTCTGATAACGATACCCGATAACGCTACTACGCATGCTCAAGGGCTCTGGGGGAGTATCGGGTATCGCTATCGGAGTTATTGCGAAGGATTTACTTATGCTCCCTAGTGGGGAACAGTGTAGAGTGTTCCTACGGTGGGACACTCACTGGTGCTCGGGGAACCGTGATAAGCCTGAAATACCCCATGTTAAGTTGGAACCCAAAATTACGACATTTTCCGGGGTTGATTATGCGCCCGCTTAGTGGTGGAAGAAGCAGCTGTCCGCCGTTTTTGATGGAACTAACTGGAAGGTACCAACAGTGAGTAATGACGTGGAGGCGAGGGTGGCACCTGCGCTCTAATTACTGAACGCCGCAAGTTTGTTCCGCCTTCTTGTGCAACAACATGAAATGCGTTATAGATGGTCAAAATATTTCAAAAGGCCATCGAAAACGCTCGCTAATTTGCCGATAAATGGCGCCGAACATGTTTTTGCGGGAAAGGCCCATGAACGGTTTTGCACCGAAGAAGTCTGGAAATTTTCGTTACCCGAAAGTTTCTTTTTTTCTTGCAGATATCAAAATCATTGATACTCCACCGTACATTATACAAAAGCTTTGTAACTTTGTAATTCATGTGTAGTTGGAGGGTTAATGACATTCTGCGTTTGGTTTTATGACATCTTCCATTATCCTCGTGAAATATTGTTGAACGCGTATATTTTATATTCAGCGCGTGTACCTCGTGCTTGTGAAGAATTCTAGAAAAAAAAATTCTTACCATTATAACTTCATTGTCTTGAAACGTGTTTTTTTTGTCTACTGCGTTAAAGGCAAGGAAGACAAACCCATTAAGTTGGTTCTAGAACAAAAAAAAAAAAAAAAAACGTTTTGAAGGGCAACTTTTTGACTAATATTTTTGCGCCCTTATTTATTCGAAGCCAAATCACTTAAAAATGCGAGGGTGGACAACATGGTCTTTCGTTCTTTTTTTTCTTCCCTGGCCTTCCTGAATTGTTAAAGCTAGCATTTGGCCCCGGGGAGCCGCCACCCAATTTGGCTGAAAGTAGCCGAGGCTTTCCTTATGCCCCTCATAACCCTGGGCTTGCCGCAGACGTGCCAAGGCCCGTCGGTCCCGGCCAGCTACACTCCGTTTCACGTTACGGTGAGCGGTAGCGGCTGCTACGAGCCATCGAAGCCTGTCCAATGCCACGTGAGTGCCAGGTGACTTTCGAAAAGGGCACCGCTACATGCTGGGCGCTTAGCCGCGTGACACTTTCACAGCGCTGGATTGGCCGGCATAGCTCCTAGCGTCGGCCGCAGTCCATCGTCGGGTGGACCGGGGTTAGGAGCGTTCTTCTTTGGCAGCATAACGTCACTTTACGACCTCATCAGCCCCGCCAGGCGGCCTCGTTGGCCTCTCTGCTGCTCTCATCTATAGGAAACAAGCAAAACGGTTGGGACTGCGACGGAAGATTTATTTTTTCCAAGGGATGGCGAGGATGTAGCAGAGTATGCTGTAAGGCATGACTGCCGTGAATTCGCATTAGCCGCCGTCAAATAGCAGCTACGCGACTTTTTTTCGCGTGGAATAGATCCTCCAGGTGAAGCATGACGAACATTATCCGATGAAGGGCGCCGCGTACGATGTCTGGCAGGATGAAACTAGCCAGGATTAGATTCGCTTGTTCTTAAGAACGGGTTTTTGGGGATTTCTTTTTTGCGGTTTTAGTTTGGAGGTTTACGTTCCCGTAGTAGATGAGACCTAGAACGAGTGCACATTTTCAGTGCAAGTTGTAGAGAGGAAATAGAGCACTAGAAGTACAGGATACTTTTAGGACATATTCGTAATTTTATTAACAAGTCATATATTGTAAAAATAAAAGAAGGCACATTGAAAAAAAAACGAAAAAGCGCAGTGTTTCTTTCGTTGAATATTGTTTTTATCTATTTATCTTGTTCTTTTTGCTTTCACACATGATAATTGTGATTTTTGCAACAAAAAAAAAATGCATTTTGATGGTGACATAGTTCTATAAACGCGAGTTATTTGCATCTTTTATATAATTGCGAACTATGAAAAAAAGTTCTGAGAAGCCAGCGTTTTATTTTCTGTGACGCTTACCTTGGTAATAGTAATCGTGCGAAGGAGCGTTTATAAACAGCCCACAAAAGAGACGAGAAGAAAGCCTAATGTCTAGTTTAACTCTTTCACTTTGTCTCTAAATTCTGGTCCTTTTTATATATTTACTAGAAAATTTAGCCGATCATATACCGTATGTAGTAGTATTATATTTCTTTTGTAACCCTGTTCTTTTTGTAGCCCTTCTTTTGTAGCCCTGCTCCCCCACGAAGTCATCGAGGCGGCTCGTGTTGCAAATTAGAGCTGAGCAGTATTAATGGTTTAAACAATGGTTTGATTCAACCCAATGCGTTTTGATATGCAAACCGGTCACTTGGAGCCCATTACCATTATTGCAGAAGACTCTTTTTGCGCGGGTTCATTATTTTGCGACTTTTTGCAAAGTGGGTTTCGGGAATGTTTTGCAGATATAAAATTTGCCATAAAGTGCATGTATGCTATGTCTTCGTTGGCATGAGATGATCGATTCGTTCCGAAACATATTTAGCGATATTTGACAAATCGGTAAATTCTCAAAATTTGTCATACAAAAATCTGGTTATTTTTGGAGTAGATGTACTGCGATCTTATAACTAGATTATGTAAAAGCTTACTGTCGAGTGAAAACAGTGACTAATTTTCAAATTTACTCATTGCATTATTTTGGCATTGTAGCAATGCTTTATTGCCTCATTTTAAAACGCTTTAAATGTATTTAGCTATATTTATTCGCTTTGACTAAAAAATAAAAAAAAATATAAAACACCGCTTTGTGATGGGCGCTGTGAAACTAGTTATATAAAAAATAAAATATCTATGACTTCACTTTCTTCAAAAATATGGAGCCAGCCAATCTTATCCGCGAACAGTAGAAGCAGTAAACTAGGATTCTCGTATTGCAAATACGAATTAAGTAAATAAATAAATAAATAAAGTGACGAGTAAAGGGACAGCGTGCATGACGTGTGACTCGCTTATTATCAGTGTGCACATCGCATTTTTTGTAGATCTCATCGTATTCTGCGTTTCATAATTCGCCGAGATTATGCATTATTCGCCGTGTTGGCTGTCTCCGTGTTGTGCATGAAATTGAACTAAGAGCCAGCCGGCAACTGTTAGGCGGTGCCAGCAGAGTGAGAGCCCACGGTTAGCCTGTCTCGTTGTAACTTGGCAAGGGGTGAACGATAAGTCCCACATTGAGTGCCAACGGCTTCGATACGCGCTACAGTATGCGAGCGCAACGCACACATATCGGAGCATGACGCAGCGAAAAGTCTGACATTCCTTCGCAGTAAAAGGTGCACTTCGGTGATACGCTAGTCAAGTTCCGATTGGCCCGCCAAGGACATAGCTTCCGCCGTACTAGCATGCTCTGCGATCACGGCTTCCTGGTCCTACCCAGTATTTCTTGCTTCAGACGCTAGGCTAAGCGGCGCCACCAGAGTAACAGCTCGCGTTTCAACAATAGAGCCGCCACTCCCAGGCATACCCAATGTTTCTTGCTTCAGTCGCTAGACAGCAGCAGAAGAAACAGCATTGCAGGTTGCCTATACCCTTGTCACACCGGCTCACTTAGGCGTAACTGCGGCTAAGGGGGCCCGTCAAATAAGGGTATTAGATAGGTTTTGTTAGACTTAAGGGAGCTAACACGGACATAGACAAATGTAAACTTTCGTGTATAAATGTTTGTAGAGCAAGAAGTTGGCCAGTCTGCGGCTTGTCGCTCTGTACGCATAGCCAGTAATTTGCCTGGTGCAGCAAGTATTTCATATTTTAGTATTTTCACGTTGACCCCTAACACGTATTAAAGGTGTACGGTCTGCTGTAATGGCCGTTTGTATTGATATTTGAAGATGTTAAATTAGAGCCCACAATGGCCGAGTCTGCAACACAGACTGCAGTTCTGAATGCGAGATGTATGCGTGTATAAAGTATTTGAAAATAAAAAAAGAAGGTTTTTTTGGTTACATTTGAGAGGATTGTTATTCTTAGAGACCTCTCTTGCGTCGATAAATCTCGGCACTTTATGTATGTACCGAGAATTATACGCAAACTTCAAGTCCAATGTCAACGCCAATAGAAGCTTCTGGACCACCCTCATTGAGAGCAATGCTTTAAGGGTGACGGGGACGCCGTATATCGTTCTCTCGATTGCAACGTTTTTTCCGTCTCACTTCCACGTCTCGTCTCCGTGTCTCGTTTTACGCCTTACGTCTTCACCAAGTTACCATCGAAAAAAAAACAAAAAACAGAGTTCACGATAAAATGAGATATAATCAGGGCGACGACCCCGGCAAGGGTCATTCTGACATTCACGAATAATCACAAGGGAGAATTTGCAGCTTATGGCATTCGTGCCTATACACGTTTAGATAAACACGAGCGTTCCGTCACTAAACCAAGCTTTCCTTCTTTCGCATTTCTCGCAGAAAAGTGTGCAACAACTGCAAATGTCCCCGGGAGTCGCACGACGTGTACCACGAGGAGTTCGTCAACGTCCGCGACCGGATCGGCATCAAGCCGGACCCTTCCAACCAGACCTCAAAGGAGAAGACCTTGCAAGAGGGGTACTCTTGGGTGCCTCCTGGACTTTCCAGTGCAAAGGTGCTGTCCTATCTCCCTTCTGCCTGGTAGCCGAGGCGGCTCACCGGAAGAACAGTAGACTATACTCGCTTTCACACCGAGTTCGACCGGAGTCGACAATACGATCGGATGAAGTCATCGAGCAGCCCCAAAGGTGCACGGTCGCAACGCTCGTCGTTTTTGCGCCTTCTATGTTACTGGCTAAACCAATTACAAACTACAAAGGAAAGAAATAAAAAACGACGGATGACGGCGCATTTACTTTGCGTGATTGATTTAGCCGGCGAAAGCAAACGCGCAGTGACTACGAGCACCATAACTCTTTACTTTTGGTACTGTTTGATTGGGTCCACCAAATCGTAGCTTCGGCTGCGCTCAGGCTTGGATGTAAAATCGACTACAGCATCGCTCGCAACCATTCCACGCTCTAGGAGGCTTGGTGCGTGTATTTTGCAGCGAGGGACTTGTTGGGGCCAATCGATACAGTCTGCGAAGGCGAGGTCGGCAACTTACGAGGCTCAAGATACGTTTAGATCGTAAAAAAAAGGAAATGAAAATACCTCCGTTGTCACACTGAACATGATATTTCGCATGCTCACGACATGCTCAGCTTCACAGTGCAGTATGTTTCCCTAGTTTTAAGCATATTTAATCCTCCTCATTCGCCAAGCTTCCTCCAAAGAGCCCAGCTATGGGCTCTCTTAAAGGGACACTGACACCCCCCAAACGTTTTTTTTTTTAATTTCTGGTCAGGCGGTTTCTTATGGTCTCAGATAAATATCCAATTAATATTTTGCTACAGTGTCACATATATTTTTAGTCGAGTAAAAAAACCGCAGCTGCTCGAAACCGAAACCAAACTGGACTGGGGAGGAAGAAGAAATATGGAGGAGGGGGGATTTGCTAAAAATCACGGGGGCAGTGCAACTTTTTTTTTTTTCAATCAACGTATTCGCAGCTTTTTAGGGGCAACAAAATTGGGTATCATATATTTATATATCTATTTTTATTACTGTTTTTAATATTGACTGCGTGCCTTCGATGCAGGGGCGGATTTATGCGTCAGGCCTGGGGGGGGGGGGGGGGGCGGTAGGCCTTCGGCGGGGGGGGGGGGGGGGGGGAGTCGGGAGTCTGCTGAGATATGACACGGTCCAAACGTTGCCCAGGTCTATTTTGTTGACCAAATATTTGCTATGTCGCCAAAAACTAAACTTCTGGCTGGTGTATATCAATGATTTTATTTTAAAAAAAGTTGACCTTGGGGAGCTCAGGGGGGGGCGGTCGCCCCCCCCCCGCCCCCTCCCCCCCCCAAAATCCGCCCCTGCTTCGATGAACCACGTATTGATTATATCGGTGGTTGTGTCTAAACGATAGAGAATGGCACGTGACCACGGCGAAGAGAGTGAGCACTACTAAAACCGGCCTGTTGTCGATCGGCGGTTTTCGGGCGGAAAGAAAACGAATTTTGAGTCACGAACTGTATTCTGGGTAGTTGGGCTCTCAGATACCATGTACGAATAGAAACCTTCGCTAGCATAAATATCTTGTTAGTGTACCCGGGGATTATGAAACAATATCGAGTTGAAATGTTCATAACTTTGCATAGGCGTACTAGTCCTACTCTGACCAAAGTGTAGTTGTACAGACCACCTCTGTTTCAGAAGCGTCTTTGTCAATTTGAAATTGTGAGGATAAGTGGGGACTATTTCTTTTAGTCTTACCCTCGCAAAGCTTGATGACGTAATTGTGGGATCAAAACCACCCGCCGGACGGCAATGGAGCCGCGCTCATGAATGCGCTGAGAACTGCTTGAGTACTCGACTTCGGCTTATAAGAATCAATGCCTCGGCGGAGACTCGGGTACTGGCTTGTGTCCAACCACTGTTTTTTACTTTACCAACCCCAGCGCGTGGCTATGATTAACTTTGGCGGCATAAGATAGGCACCGGGCCACGTGGCTGCCTGCTCTGGCTCCGAGTTGTGGGGATGAATGATGCTCATATTTCTCGAATTTTTTGGCGGCTGCCACTGCCTAGAAAGAAAAACAAAGGCAGGTTTATTCAGTTATAAAACTTAGAGAGTGGTTCTAAGTGGTATTTAGCGAAAGTATGAAAATAGTTTCATGGCTCCTTTAAGTGGTTTGTGGGGAAGTAGAGACGCTTGATGTTTTAGTGGCCAGGCGCAGTCGGTTAGCTACTGATTTCTTACGATTGAGCATAACCGCTTGTGATAAGGCATTATTTTCTCTCGTATGCTCTATACTGCCGTAAAATACCGTTTTTGTTATGCCGGAACCTATTTTAGTTTAGTTTGTGCTATACGTTTGTTCGCCTTGTTGAAATTGCCTATTAAATGGTGACTGCATCACCGAAAAATAGCTTTCTAAGATGAAGATAAAAGACGAAACTAAAAGATTAGCTAGCGGCGTGGTTTGGTAGCCATCTTTGAGAGGGATGCATGTATAGACGACTGCAAGCAGGGCATCTGGCCGCCGCCATGTCTCTGCACATACCGGCAATCACATGTAAACGCAAGGCTATCTAGGCCACGTTAACGCGTAGTCTTCCCGTGCTGGTTCCCCTGGTATATGAAAGGAAATGCTATTCCAATATTTGTTTAACGTGCTGAGGAATTACGAGTACAGATGTACATTTTTAGACATTCTCCTGCACGAATAAGTGAATGCCGGCTAACAACACCTACAAGTTTATTGTCTGACGAGCCAGGAGAAGCTAGATATATATATATACAGGGTGTTTCAGAGAACGCAGGCCAAATGCTCCTGCAAAAACTACTAATCGCAACAAAAAAAGGCTTGTATCGTTTTTGTTCAGGGCCAGGGGCCCATTTAAGATTATTATTAAAGTCTGGGACAATTAAGTTGTTCACTATGTTTGAGTAATTAACTTTTTTAATATTGTGTTTAAGGGCATGGTTTTAATTAGAAAATTGCTCAGCATCATCGAAAAACACTAAATGAACAAATTGCAGAACGATAGAAGGCACGCGCACCATTTTACCGATTTCTGAAAGACCGCACAAATTCGACGGGTTTTGTAAGTTTCGGTTTGCAATCAGAGCGCATCTCGGCCCCGACGGCACCGCGCCCCGTGGAGAAATCGTGCAACCAGCCTCTGCTGCGCTGTTTTCGCGCAACGCAGCAGGGGCTGGTTGCACTATTTCTCCACGGGGCATGGTGCCGTCAAGGCCGAGATGCGCTCCGATAGCAAACCGAAACTTAAAAACCCGTCGAATTTGTACGGCTTTTCAGAAATCCGTAAAATGGTGCGCGTGCCTTCTATCGTTCTGCAATTGGTTGATTTATTGTTTTTCGACGATGCTGAGCAATTTTCTAATTGAAACCATGCCCTTAGACACAATATTAAAAAGGGTAATTACTCAAACATAATTAACAACTTAATTATGCCGTAATTTAATAATTTTCTTAGATGGGCCCCTGGCCCAGGACAAAACGATACAAGCCTTTTTTCGTTGCGATGAGTAGTTTTCGCAGGAGCGATTTGACCTGCGTTCTCTGAAACACCCTGTATATTTGTTTTTAATGGGGTTCGAATCCCAGTTGATGTGCTGGAAATATTTGACCAAGGCGTATTACGGAGAAGGCGCCGTGTAAGTGAGGTGACCGCTGCACGTCGAAAGATTCTCAGATGATCGAAGTGAATCCTCTGTCCTCCGTTGGTGCGTGCCTGATCCCTTCCTTGTTTTTTTCACGGATTCACCCCCCCCCCCCCTTTTTCCCCCTCATTTTTTTTTAATAAACATTTTTTTTTTGTTTTTTTTTTGTTTTTTTTACATAAAGAAGGCACCGGGTGACTCAAGCTCCAACTACGGTTGGTGGATGGAATGGGAGCTGCAATACCTTTCCTGCCTACTCTATGGCTGATCCGAGTCGCGGAACAGGCAGGAGAAATAGTACAATCATTATTTCGGACGCCAAGCGAAGTTAGAGCTTTCGCCGCTGCTCGAGGAAGATATGCGCGTGTGCAGAACCCTTATTGAAAAATGTCCACTACATTACGGCGGCTCCAAGTCGGCGGTCTCAATCTTACGTCAAGCTTCTGTCGACGCAAAGATTGTGAACGGGTCCCGGGCGAACGCAGACAAAGAGCTCGAGTCCTAATTGGTGGCCTTCAGTTGTACGTAGTGGGCGGGCGTCAAAATGTGAGTTCACAGGCCTTTCGAGTCAAGATGGTGTTGGCCGAGCCCGTTAAACATCCAAACGACGAAAGACACCACGGCGACTCTCAGCAACCCTGTGGGCTTATTGAACTCAGCAGAATATGTTACGGAGCGTAGACGCGTCCCTATTCCCTCGATTGAAAAATCCCTTTTATAAGGTTGAGGAGCCAACATGTTTTATTATTCAGGTACAAACATATTACACGTTTGCTTGAAATGCTCTCCAGGTTTGTTGTCTAGAAAACAGAAAATACATAAAACGAAGTTTTTTTTTTTATTTTATTTCGCCATTGCCTGAAGGTTTAAGCCAGCGCTCAAAAGCCGACCTACACTTGATCCAGCTGCCACTGATAAGGGAATTATATTTTTAGGCCTACGGCAAATAATACAAAAACGACATACAATAAGGTAACCTTTTGGCCGCCCCTATTGGGCAGGAGACCGAACTATGAGGGGTGCTTTATCGAGGATGTTGTCCCCACAGCCTAGTGGTTACTGACGCAGCATAACAAAGAAATTGAACCTCACCTTGCACGGACTGAGCACGAGCGCTTCGCTCAGACCAGTGCTTTGGTCGCACGAGCAGCGGCCTTCGAATTGTCATCTTCTATTTCTTTGATGAGCAACGAAGAAGGAAATTCGGTTTGTTAACCACACAGCCGAAGCGTACCTCTAGAGGCGTGACTGTTCGATCTCCTCCCCAATAGACGCGCGCTCCTATCATCGATTCAGTACTGTTCCTTTGCCAACGGCGTTGTAAAAATGAAATGTGGGATGTGACGTAGAAATAATATTGTGCTACACCGTGCCTCACGTATGGCATCTGGAGTATCCATGTGCTGATGACATGTTTTTTTGTTGTTGTTAAGACTGATATTTGTGGTCCTCTTGTTTGCAGTGCGGCACTTTGCGTTATATTGATTGGGCGTCGTATTCCGGGTGTTTCTAATCAAACTTTCAAGCGTCCATAAAAGAAGGAGTTTAACAAAAAAGAAAACTTTTGGAACAAACTTCAAGTCATCTAAAACGTCAGGGATTGCAAAGAAAACAACAAAAAACACACACTAATCAGCAAAATAATTACCTAAAACTCACTAAATATTTTATTCATTCGTGAAACTAAACAAATGGTTCCAATTAGAAACTCGCTGAGTGTCATCGAAAACCCTTAGATCAGCCAAGTTTAGGACGACTTGAATCACGTCCGAAGCGCAGGAGTGCGCTAGAATTCCCATTCTTGCAGCAGACGTAAGGCCAGCGATGCGAAAACACGGATGATTGCACTTACGCACGCGGATTCGCGGGCGGATCCGCGCAGACGGAAAGTGGGAGTTTGGAGCCGGGTGGCGAAATCAATTGGTCGCTGGCGGAAATTCTGGATCAGTCCGGGACCCATGTCTCTACTTTCGACCAGTGGCGACTCGATTTTTCCACCCGGCTTCAAAATTATTACCTTTCCGCCTGCGCGGATCTGCTCGCAAATCCGCGAGCGCAAACGCGCCATTCTCATTCGCGTTTCCGCATCGCTGACCTCGTGGATTCGAGGCAGCTTCGAAAGTGAAGACTGCCTCTGAGAGGGGCTATCCAGAAGTGCTACGCAAACAATGAGGACAAAGTAATGCTGTGCGATCGGGGAATAATAGCTCCACTGGTCCATACACAGCACCGAAAAGACCAAAGCAATTGCTCACGCAGTTGGATACTGTACAGTAACTTAAGATTCAACGATGAGGATCGTGGTTTAAATAGTCCTTCGTGCATCCTGTGGAGCCAAGATTGTAGCTGCCTTAAAATGTCTTCCTTAATTAGGGGGCTCTAGGAGATTGGCCGTTTTTCTGAATTTGTCAGTTAAGAAAAATATAGTGGTAATGAAGTCAAATCTAAATAAAAAATAATTAGCATGGTAGAAAAAAAAACTTACAGTATTCGTTCTTTTCCTTGTCTGATATGAGATGCCAGCAAGCAGATCCAAAGCAACTTGACGCCATTTTGTTTTGTGAATTTCAGTATTCTTTTCGAAATGCCCGTAATATGTAATTCGAATTTGTTTGTTCTGGGTTATACATAGGATTTAGTTTTTTTTTTTAAGTTAAAATTTTTTAATTTTCTTTTTAAATTTTTGGTGGTTTAGTCTTGTAAAAAATTCGGTGGTTTTCGGTGTAACTTTGCGGTGCCAGTAAATAAAAAAAAAATAGGTGTTTATCGGGGCATATGTTGACGAAATCATGACACGGGCATGGGATTCCCAAACTCTCAAAGAACACGCGCATGACCCAAACACTTAAACTGTAAATCAAAAAGAAAAGACGGGACAAAGGGTGTGGTTTTTGAATAAAAAAAAAGCAGTCTCGCGGACAGTTCTGTGCGGGCTGTGTTCCGGGGAAACACGAAATGAACTTGTCGATAAAAATATTTTTCCATGTCCCTGGGTATTTCTTACACTAGATCAGCTCCAGCTCTCTGTTCTTCGGTTTTCTCCAAGTTTCATAAAATCAATCGGGGCAATCCACTTGAGGTGTTTATTGGCGTATACCAGAAATCCACAATCCTAGTAAATAAATTCAAAATTATGAAAGTCAACGGAGCAGTTGATTTTTCATCCGACCTGTATTGGTTCAAACAAATTTAAATAGCGACCGGTTCTGGAGACGTCCTGGTTGTTGACCTGTCTCTTGTCGGCCGTCTTCTTCGGTCTTGCCCATGTCATGAGAGGCGATCGGCTCCGTCTCCGATGGCAACCTCGCGCCGAATAAGGTGCCGATACACGGCTCGTAAAGAGCAGCTATTTCGAGAAGGTGCAATAAATGTTTTATTCTCCATCTCAATCTTACGTTTCCGTAATAAGGAGCGTTCCTGTCACCCCCAGCCCGTGGCGATCACGCTAGATGCCTCGCTTCGTTCGTATTAGCATGTTATACTTAATCTCTTATATGGAGCTTTAGAAGGAGGTCTTATTCATGAGCTTTAAATATGTTTTCACATTTGTCCTGCTTCGTTACCAGCTATGACATTCTTTCGGAATCAAAAAAGTGGATGAGGGACGCATTGGCTAGGGACCGGCTTCCTTCCACACACCTGTCTAATGCAAAAACAAAAGAAAAAAAGAGAAAAATCTTGAATCCGAAAAGAAAAGTTCCCAGCTGCCTAAACAAAAAGCTATCTTTCCGGTTTTTTTTTCTTCTTTTTTGTTGCGGTGGTTTTAAGCTTTTCCTCTCCTTCACTGTCTTCGCTAATTTCTTGTGTAGGTTGTTAATTACGGACTTACAGCTATATAGTTAATAGTTTAGCCAAATATGTCTCTGAGACGTTGCCTCTTCAGAGCTAAGCATTTTCATTGTGTTAATTGTTAGGACTCTTGAAGGCAACACCAAGACAACGTTTATATCGAGGACTATGTTAACTTTACTACAATTCATGTGGTAATAATAAGGATAAATTAAAATGTTATTAATTTAGCGTTATTCAATAAATAAATGGTGAAAATGAACATTTAGCTGTGATTCACGGCATAAATATTTGGTTGATTGTGAACTTTCTGTTACATAGTTCGTCTAACTAAAGATTTATTTCGTAAAACAACAACAACAAAAAAATTAGTTTTGCGTGTTTCATCCGTATTTTAAGGACGCGGATTAAGCGGCGAGGACATATATTTTATACTTAGGACAGAAGTATTCTGCTCTAAATCTTCTGGTTCATTTTCTACTGTACTCCAGTCTCCTTCCCTCTTCTGACGCCCGGCCTTTCTCGGCATGTGCAGATCGAGGAGTACTTCTCTCAGCTGCCAAACCACAAGGTTCCTCGCCTGGGCACGCCCGGGGAGAAGTACCGGGACCGTCAGCTGATCGTGCAGCTGCCCAAGCAGGACCTGGCGCTGGCCTACTGCAAGTTCTTGGAGCGCGAGTGCCAGCGGAGCTTCGAGGACTTCGTGAACGCTCGCAACGAGATCGCCCTCGACATCGGTTACGTCAGGGAAGCCCTCGAGAAGACGCAGGTGAGCGAGACGTCTGTGTATAGAGACCACCCCGATAATAGACCTTTTCGGGCGCTTCCGTTGTGGAACAGGTTTTGGGCATGCACTGTAGGTTCCCTTCCGATGACTCACCACTTTGTTTGCGTGGTTGATAAGCAATGCAATTGCGCTCTCAGACGTTCCTGAGCAACAGCTTCCTGAACAAAACCGTAGTCTAGGAATTTATACTTCATCTTCTTCTACTTAATTAAACACGAGTCTTGCGTCAACGTTCGGCAGAGACTTGTGTTCAGCCAATGAGAACACGAGCTCTAGCCGAATGCTGACACAGCACTCGTGTGTCATCTGTAACTCGCGGGGGCTTCCTGGAGGGGACCTGTAAACTGCAGCAGCTCAGCCTCGTTATCTTGGAGGTGTCGCCCTTAGCTTGTGCGTGCAAGGCGATCCAGTATAGGAGTACGAATCGTTGGCCCTTATTTAATTCGTTTGACCGGTGAGAAAATAAATGGATATTATGCGCCGATATTCATGAGATCTCGGTTGACAAAGATGTGGATGACTTTTCGACACAGAAACTACTACATAACCACTTGGGCGAGCGGCTTGTTTTTTTTTTCATTTTTTTTTTGCACAATACAGATGGTCTGCAGCATCAAGGCAAAATACCAGATGGTCTGACGAGGTCTTGATGCCGCTTTATAGTAGAAATACAAGTATAGTTACTGTCGACAACGTAACAAAATATCAAAAACGCTCTGATAAAATCACATTTTCTACAGTAACAATTGCCGATGACCGCTGATTGGCGTTCCGGTGATTGGCTTTCTGAGTGTAGGGCGGGGCAGAATGCATTGAAAAGCGTGTTGAGCGTAGAGTCACTCGGCATTATTTTATTAGAGGCGTTATCAAAGTCATCTTGGTCGGGATTTCTTCTTTATGCAAAACGTTATAGGCTAGACGATTGAACTTATATCTACAAAAGGCAACGGTGTTCAATACTAAATTAAATCACTCATATTTCGTTTAAGAGAGGTAATTTGTAGCGATAAACAGCATGATTTGACTTTGATTGTGATAAATAAGTCGGGCGAGACCGTGGATCATGTACAATATGTACGAACTAGGGGGGACAATTTTATTTTGTAAAAAATATATTAACTGCATGTTAATGTATAGTTGCATTCTGAAAGGTGATACTCGTATTAAAGCAATAGAGAGTTCCCTATCACGTTTTTAAGGATTGGACTTTTAGTGTATCGAGTTTGTTTAGGATCGTAACATTGGAAAATGAAAGTACTGCTTTAAAATAATAAAAGAAATGTATGGTTTTTGCTGCACTATTTGTGACATATTAGAATTTGTTCCGTTATTTGTTGGAGGAAAGCGTTGTAACTGTATTATTCAGCGAAAAACATATTAGGACATTAAAGAGGACTAAAATTTACTCTTGTTCAAGATATATATCTCGATAGTAAATTTCAATCTTTAGAAACGCTTCTTAAACTTGTTGGACCAAAATATTGCGAAATTAACCGATTTCTCTGAAACATTATAACACAGAGACACCGAGAACAGCATGTAATTGTTGTTGGCATATTCTGCAACTTGCAGCGTGAGCAATGTAGTTTCTGTCAGTGTGTCTGAATGTATGGTTTCTATTGGTTTGTTTTTGGTTAACGAAAACGTTTATAGAAACTTTTACAACAAAAACATACTGTTCAAAATTTAACGGTCTAAGCGAAATAGCTCAGATGAACTACGACCACATTTGAGGAGAGCTGAAACTAACATGAAGGTCAGTCACAGCCTGGGCTGGAGTGTTTAGAACATGGGGTGTTAGTTTAGAAACGAAGACGTGTAGAACAATGCACACATCAATGGGTCACAAGACCACGGAATATCATGCACCACACTTTAGAAGTGGAAACGCACCAAAGGAAATAGTTCAGTAGCCGCCGCAGAAACCCCCAGGCGCCAAATTAATTGCAGAGTAACATCATCTGTGGGTCGAGTATGAAATAACCAGACTGAATTATAATTGAAATCTCTGACTAAAGCTCACACACACAAGCACCGCTACTAATTTGACAGGCGTCTTCTTTTATAGCAACATGTACCAAAGTCGTTGTTTGAAAACCCAGCACGCTGGTTACCCATACGTTTTCGAGCGTTATTCGGCTGTTAAAGAATCGGTGCAAATAAACCAATGAACTGACTGAAGTTATATTTTTCGCAAAGGTGTCTTTTGGTGGTGAATTTATCATACTAAAACATGTTGAATGTAGGTTGAAAAAAAAAAGTAAATCTAAAAAAAAAGAAAAATTACATTTTTTTAACATGTTTTTTTTTTAACATCCGAGTTTGTGTAGTAACATCTGTGAGTAGCAGTGTTAATCAGACGGTTTTTGCTGTATACTTCACTGTGCATAAAAGCACATATTTTTCGGGGGCGCTCAGGTTGTTTTCTCAAAACATACACTCATAACATTTGAGCATGATAAATGCGCTATCTAAAGACATCTTTGTGAAAAGTTTCAACGCACTCCTTTCATTGCTACTTTTATATATGATCTTTTTTTAACGTTCGTATACATCGTTTGAGAACATCCTGTAGAAGGCCTGCGCAGTTCTTAAGAGTGACTTAGCAGCTGGTCGTGCCGAGTCTTGCTTGTTGCCTTTGAGGTGCTCTCTGAAATCCTGGAAATTATCGATTCCTTAAGGCTCTTGGCGTTCAGTTTGCGAGTTCTATGTCAAAAAGCAAGGCGCCCTTTTTGGGCTCAAAAAGATATAATTAAAAACTGGAATTTTAGTTTTCAAATATGCTAATAGTCTTTGCAATGGCATTATCACGCCTTGCTATTGACATTTAAGATAGGTGGCTCAGACCGCTTTGTGTTGCTTTTTGCTGAATGCGTGGAGCGCCAACAAAATAATTTGTATGCACTTAATAGTAACGTTGTATTGATGCCTGCGAACACTCAAAATTATTGGCCCACAATGTGCCACCTGTAGGAAAGAGGTAGGCTAATAATGGTAACCCCCACCCCGCTCAGTCCTGCCTGTGACACCAACAAACTCGTTTTGTTATAATATTCCTATGGATCACGTTTTCACATTCGAAAGACCCCACGAGATATCGCAATGCAATACAATCGGTTAAAAAAAAAGACTTCTCAAAACTACCAACTCGTGAAGTGTATCTGCAAACCAATCATTTTCGAAATTTATTTTTGATACCTTTTAAAATGCAAACACGGCTATGTATTTATAGGTCGTAAACCGAGATGTGTCAGGACACGTTCTTATGTTTATTGCTGAAAGAAACATCCCTTTTGTTCTTCGAGGTTACGGAAAAATAAAGTTCGTAGACTGATACAAGCGTACGGGTGCAGGCTATTGGTTAAACCATTATTATACTTTCACGCCCATAAAAACAGAAGACAAAAAAAAAAGATGAGCAGAGCACAACTTTTTTATCCAAAAGAAGCGGTCGCCGCTTTCATTTTTTATTGTTCAAGGAAAAATGGGGAAAGAAAAGGGGGTCATTTTAACCACCAAAAGGCTGTTGTAAAAAAAAAAAAAGAAATTATGTGGTGATATGCGGTGTTGCAAAGAATCAAGTTAAACGAAATAATTTTGTGTTTGTAGCTGTCCTCCTCTAGTAAAATGCACAGAAGCTCCCAAGTCGTGTTTGCGCTGTGTCTGCAGGGTATGCACACAAAACAGCTCATGCTTAAAGTAGTTTGCGTGTTGTATGTTAATTTATTTCTTTCTTCGTGTGTCGCTGAGTTTTTTGGTATTAGATTATTCGTTCGTAACTTTTTTTTTTATGTGCTTCCGAATTCAAGCTATACAAGACTTGCAGCCGACGTCTAACAATCTGGTCCGACAACTAGACATTCTGTGCCTAGCGTTAGGAGCAGCTGTCAGCTGTTTACAATTAGCTTGTCTGAATACAAACATTAATCTTTTGCAACGTACTCTTCGAACAATGAAACATATATATTTTGTTTTATTTCACACTAAAAATGTTGCAATGCGCTCAAAAACATTGACCTTCTCGCTATTATCTGTCATAATCTTCTTTTCTGGCTTGTGTGTCATGAACGTGCGTGAGCAGTCGGCCAGTATGTGCGAGTGTTCTGACTGTCTGAATGAAACAAAAAGAAACACTAGCAAGAACATACACAACATACAGCAGACGTAAGTAAATGCAGTAGAGGATAGTTTTGCTATAAAAATGGAAAGTCGTTTTGTGTTTTTGGGTTGGTACGAAAAACAGAATTGAAACTCCCGCAATCTTATTCCAGAGGCGTATTTTCCGCATGTCTGAAACTTCATGAATGGCCACTGCACGTACAGGCCGGATAAATGATTTCTTCAGTAAGAATGCCACACAGTAAGGAAGTAATTGGCGCAAACCGAAAGCGGTGACCATTTCTCCGCTTTCCGCACATCCAGCTATTTTCTTCATGCCCTGCCTCCGAAACTGCCAGGCAGGCGATGGGGACCGCGGCCTTGACAACGCCTACGTATCATGGCGACGGCTTTCGGAACGACAACTCCGCCAACATCCATTCATCGATGTCCGGGCCGCAATCAACGATCCACATAGCAACCGACCGTTCCGAAGAACTCGGCTGGCGGGATGCCCCAGCTCCTCGTCCACCATTACCACTAAAGCGCGTCGGGCCATGCATATTGTTGCGCAGTTTCCGCCATTTTGTTTTACGGAGCTCGTAAAACAGGAAACGTACGACGGACGATGACGCGCACAGAGCACTGGGGGGAGTGGTGCGCATATTCATTGCGCCGCAAACATCGTCGACCAGACGAGGAGGGTTCCTCCTGTGGGGAGGACAGAGCTGGACCCCCATCGGGGCGCGCTGTGCATGCTAGCGGGCTGTCCGGCGCGGTGACGGGAATCATCGGAACGGACTGACGTCCTGGGAAGCCTGAAAGCTCCCCGCCCGTCGTTATGAGGGAAGCAGCCCAAGGTTGCGGGACCTCGCCCCGCGTCGCCGCGTGTTCGTAAATTAACGCCGCTCTGGTTCCCTTGCGGTGCCATGGGTTTAGCTTTCGGATCGGTCGGCTGACCGTAGAGCTCGCTTGCTCGTTTAATGGAGAAATGGTGTTAAATGCAGGATTTGGGTTTCAACCTCTACACCGAGGTTTGGATTTTGGTTGTAATTAATGATCGGTGTTTATCGCGGGAAACTATTAAGGGCTACTAAGCTCAATTGGGTCTTCCATATAGCACCTACCGGTATGTGGAGGAAGACTACGTGCCTGCTGAATGGTATTTGACCAACGCCAGATGGCCAATTCAACTAAAATTTACTCCCGTTCAAGTGCGCTGTGAGTGCAGTACGAATGATTTTTAGGCCGATATATGTATGAAAAAGCTTGAGAGGTATTAAATCCTTTATTTATTATCGCTAAGTGCGAGATACAATGTAACCGGATGTATGAAGGTAAATAGAAACACAGCATGATCCTGATGATGAGCAGGTCCCAACTATTTAGTGCGCTATCGAGAATGAACTGCCGAATCTGACACCACACTTCTTAAGGTGACGTATGCCACAATCTGAATGACGTAATTTCTGACGGGAGGCTCCTAACGCTAAGAAATATAGATGCATGAAGGGCTCACGTCATAACATCTCCCCATCTTTGTAAGCTATTTCTAACGCTCAACTCCACTTCGTGACCTTTGACAAATATTTTGCAATCAACGTTACCTCCAATTATAATTAAAAGAAAAAAATCTCGCACTGATCGCGGTAGTGCTAGTGATAATTATGTGCATAGATTGTCACAGTAAAGAATCTATCCTAGCCCTTATATGTCATTAAAGTTACTTTCCCGAGAAACGTTACTGCTATCTGTGCTCGAATATGCGACAGAATTCTGGGACCATGACCCACCTCGAAGCTCAAAAAATGGTGTACATTTCAAATACTGTAACATCGCACCGCTTGCGTATTATCAACGAAAAGTAAATTATTTTTGCCTCTTCCGTTCTTACGTCGAAGAGTATACCTTTCATTTGTCTGCAAACAAATTTATTAGTCAGACACTGACTAAAGGACACAGCGCCTAAGCCTCTATATCCCTTTTCGCGCATTGATCCCCATTTAAAGTTAGCTTGTCTCATTGTAAAACAGGAACTTGGATGAAATGCTTCCGTCCAATAATCTCATTCAAGCGGAACCACCTCGCAGCCTCTTCATTATTATAAAATATATTTATTTATTTAGAGGGGTATCAACGAATTATTTTGGCAACATAACGCCGAACCAATTTATTTGTAACAAAACTTGAGGCATCGTTTTAATTATTTCTGTGACGCCATCTGGGACCTGGGGGTGCTGAAATAATAAAAAATAAATAAAATTTAATCACGCAAGGCGCGGGGTGCTTTGCTAGTTGATCCGATTCAAACCACAACACATACCGTGACATGAAGTTTTATCAGTAATATACGACTTCGTAATCACTAACGAGTCGAGCACTTTAAGAAAGCCTTTCGGGGGTCCTACGTAAGGCTCGCTGTCTAGTGTGTAATGCACTGACCGCTCGTGCATGCTCAAAGGTTAGTTGGCTTCCGAACACAAAGGAAGGTGGAAGGGTCGGGCTAATGTTGTAACACCGAAAGATTTTCTTATAATTTTTAAGCTCTCAGTGACTACAAAGGCTACGTGTGCAAATAGACCGATCTCACCAAGCGATCGGCGCATGCGCGAGGCCGCCATAACTTTAGTTCACAGGAGGCAATTGGCAGTGAACGAGGCTGTTCGTGCCCTACACGCGCACAGCTCCAGCGAGGTTGTCGCACGTGCAGAAAGACTAAAGTTCCCTCGATGCATTGCGGCAGCGGTGGCGTAGTCAAACTGGCTGGTGAGATCGGTCTATTGTGACGGCCAGATATCATACAGCAGTAGCCAATTTGCTTCATCACGAAGGCAGATTGCTATATTTTGAGCCGAAGTATATTACTGGAATATTACGAAAACTTGAAATTAACCGAGATCTGCACATTCCGCACATGGGAGAAGGATTAGTAAATTATGCCTATTATAGAATCTTTGCGAAAAGATGGACGGTCTTAGTCATTACTCTCATTACATATTGAATGTGTTGGGAGTAGCTAATTAGAGCTTATTTAGGGAAAAAAAAGACGAAGAAATGTTGTTGATGACATGAAACGAAATCACGGGTGTTTGCGTGACAACAGCAGCAGGGGTCCTCTGAAACGCCTGGGCAAAGATCAGAGAATAAGCAAGCCCACCCACGGGAGTCTTTTGATACATCTGCCATAATGTCAGCCGGGCGTGCGGCGAATCAGCATGCTATCCTGTCTACGTGCGTTTTATTTAGTACGCGCTGGTTCTTCGGTTCTGTGTGCCTATCTGCGGTCCGGAGGCTTTCAATCTTCCCTGTGTCAGGTGTGCAATTGAAATATCACCTTGAGGGAGACTCGGCCGGCAATAGCTTACCGAAATGGCAATCTTTGGGCCGGTGCTATGTCCCGGCATTAAGGCAGCAAATTTAAACACGCACATTTTTTAATTGGGTGATTCTAGTGAACTGCATCAACGAGAAACATTAAGCCAGTTGTTTTCAGAAAGATCGCAATAATATATTGCGTATTTACGATTAAAGGAGGCCACGCGATGTGAATTGGGGCTTAGATCTTGTTTCTCTGGCATGCTAGGCTTCGCCCTGCTGACGCCGCCTTTACTGTGTAGCTAAAACCCTAACTCAAGTACGAATGTCGTATGCACCATCTATTTCTCTCATTATTGAGCTGTTTTTATATATGCACATGTTTTAAGAGTGATTAGGAGCTTAAGTTATTTGATTGCATTCAACACACATAAAATACACTTCTACGCATGCTGGAATAAACGTTTCTTAATTTACTGTTCGATTCTTGACAATTTGCAAATCTGCTAGCTGATAATGACAGGCAAAGACCACTGATGTCTGCACGTAGTGTTCTGCTCTACTGCAAAGTGGAATATGTCCATCAATCTTATATCTCTTTCTTTAATATTGCCTAAAACCACGTACCGTCGAATAGGATTTTCGGCTAGATAAGCGTTGTCGAAGAACCATTTTAATACAAGGCAGTTTTGTACACTTTACTCGTGTACAAAACAATCAATTAATCGATTTCAATTACATTTACTCTTGGTTAAAAGGGTTCAATTAAATTACTTGATTACTTACGAAGAAAAGTAATTGGCCGTTACCGCTTTGTCTAAATAATTCAGTCAACTTTGACTACAAATATGTGCTCTTTAAGATATAATCTATTATGTGAGTTCATTAGGTTTTATAGGCGACAATTGGAAACTTAACTACTTAACACAAGAAACGAATAAAGCTGACAGGCCTTTTACCTATTGGGAGTTTTTGAGGATACCTTATCAATAACAAAAATAAACTCTAATGCAGACATGAAACGCAAAGCGACATCCTTAATTGTAATAATACTGAGGAGAAGTTGAAATAATAAAAATCGAAAGCGATCATTTTGACGTTTCTTCCTGAACAGGAAATAAATCTAAAAGGTAGAACTTCAACAAAACTGTCCATATTACTGGAAGCCACTTTCGCGGTCAGTACGTCTAGTATGTGGAAGTATATTTTTTTTATTTCGATGTATTAAGCTCAGAACGAGGCTGGGAGGATGTTTTCCTATCTAAGCGAAGCTCGTGCTCCTTCCTGTTTCCGCGCATTAGCTGAGTCAACAGCCGAGTCAAACAGTCATCCCGGACGCGGCGGAAGGCGAAGACGATATTGGCGCACTCGATGTCAGTGGCCCTTCTCAACCTCGCCAAGTTCCGCACTTGTTTCGCCCGTCGATTACATTCCATTTCACCCTAAGGTGAACCACAGCGTATGCTACGAGCCATCCCAGCGAATCGAACGGTTCGAACGTATCACCTGACTACGCGACAGGCGTTACTCCAGGATTGTGAATCTAGGCGGGGTTGCTCGACTTAGCTTGGGGCTGGTCTACGGGTGTTCTCGTCACGTGGCGCTCGTGCAAGATGGGACTGTCTTCGATGTCTCATAGCGTTCTCTGCGGTCCATCCTAAATGTGAAATGGAGTAGAGTGACGGAGGACTGTGCCGCAGGCGCAGTCTCCTCTTCCGGTCACCTATTTTGTACGAGTCTCGTGATACGGTCGCGGCTAGTTTGTTTGTCACCTAAGATGACTGCTTTGAAACGTCTCGCATAGCCTTCGTTGCAAATTTAGGAAACGCTTGAGAGTCACTTGATGCATGCAATTTATTTTTGAGTCTTTATCTTTGATGCTCACGCTTTGCATAGTGCCAACTGCAAGGCCTTAGGTAGAGTTTTATCCCTTAGCACCCTAAATACAAGCCGCCTCGTTGGCTCCGAGGCGAGAGCGCTGGCCTACGGATCCCCATGTGGCGGGTTTGAATCCCGGCCGAGGTGCCCGCAATCTGACGGAGGCTTATTGCGGAGGAGGCGCCGTGTAACCGAGTTTTCGGTTGCGCGTCGAAAGATCCCCCGGTGGTCCAAATTAATCCTCAGTCCTCCGCTGGGGCGTGCCAGATGCCCGCCGTTGGTTTGGCACGTAAAACCCCCAAATTCGACTTCGAGCCTAAATACACAGAAGAAACAAAAAATAAAACAGGACACCTTTGCAGTTTCTGTTTATTTCAATCCTTGGACTTCACTACGCTTTAATAAAGCAATAAATGGGATTGTTTCTGCCCGTTTGTCTTTATTTCAACGTGTAACATCAAGGCACCGTTTACGGAGCTCATAAATAAATGCTCCGGCGGTAAATATGCGCTTGGCCCTTAAGAGAGGTGGGTGCTGCAGTGGCCACTCGAAGCTGATTCGTGTGTGTACGTCATTTTAATTACTTAGTTTAATTAAGTTAAACAAATGTGTAATATTAGTCAGAAAAGCAACGGGCGTAGCCGACAGCTACTAAAGAAGTCTCTTTTTGAAGGATGAAAAGAACATGCATTGTTTTAGTACCCCCTTCCCCCTTCCCCCGCCAAAAAAAAAAATAAGAATAAAAGGAAATAAATAACGGCACCACTCTTGAACGCGCTGTCGTAAGTACGAGTCCCCTTTTGTGTGTTGACGAAATAATACAGCCATCAATATGGGCTCAGTTTTGACACTATAAAACAGAGCTAAAAGTGAGAGGCAACAGAGAACAAGGCGTTTTTATTCCTGTTTATCGGCGTAAACCTCAATATCAATGAGAACCAAATAGTTCTCCTTGCCGTCTTTAAGCAATATATGCATATGTTAAAACGATCTTCTGAAGTCTCGGTTTTCTATATGCTCCTGGCACTAAGGTGTATCTAAAACCAATAAAAGAAAACGGAAACCTCATCAGAGCTTACAAATTATTTTTTCAAGGGACGAAGTGAAAAAGTTGCACGCACTTGAGATCTATTTAAAATAACTTAATCGGGAGTTCTCGGGGATTTTGTTTTATTTTTCTTATTTAGTCAAGATGACACTAATATTTATTATGTAAAGAAAAACAGATGAATATACAAAAATAATTTAATTCCTCGTAGCTGGAAACATCAAGAAATATCTGTTTGTAGCGAGCATTAAGTGTTGGGTTTATAGAAAACGTTTTGTCCTGTGCTTCGTAATCCAGCCCCGTCATATGTTTTAGATTTTTTTTTAGATCTGTAGCTTTTATACAACACTTAATATAAGATACGAATATAAATAAGCCGTACTCATCGAATGAAATAAGCCGCCGAAATGCAATCTTTTTGGCGGCGCAGCAAGTTTTATGCAGCGGTGGGTTTTAAATGTTTCAAGTTGTTAATTTCGTTCAGTAATTGTCATATTGATGTCTGTTGGTAGATATATATAAGCTCGCCCTTCAGACCGAGCTTTTCTACCTTCGATAACACTTTAGCGTCTTGTGAGCTCGAACTTGCACGCATAGGCAAAGCACATAAAAAGGCAACGAATCATGCTGGAGTTCTTGCATTCGAAAGGAACATCCCGCGTTTCTTTTACATCCTCGGCTATGCGATGGGGTCCTCTGTTGTGACCCTTTCTACTAAATCAAACACTTAGCATTACGATGAGTAATTAATGATTGCACGCACTTCATGGCGTAATCGGCACAACCTTGCCCCGTGAACCAAACCTTTCCTTGGGCGTTCCAAACACTCATGCTGGCAGACATGCTGGCAACAAGTTTTGTCAATCTTCAAGTGGCTACCTCTGCGCCATTATTTAGGCTCTCGACTGCTGCTTAAGGTAGATTTATTTATTTATGATACATTCTATTTACTTACAAGGCCTCTTGTCCTCGCTTGGGTTGCAACTGTAAGGTCATGACTAAAAACAATTCCACGTTCTTTGTCTTGAACAAAGGCGGTAGCCGAGAAGCTGCACATTGTTGCACACAGCTACAGTACCGTGTTTATATTTGCCGAACTTAGGTCCCGCTGAATTTAGCGGACGGTGTTCATATGAAATTTTCACATCACGTTACGCCATGACATGACATGATACTGGACGCTACGTGGCACCTTGACGTTTCTTGGTACTAATTTCCCGCGAAATTTGACAAGATAACGTTTCCGCTAACTTCAGCGGAAAAAATTTTCTCCGTTAATTGCAGTGCAGATATCTTCCCGGTAATTTAGCGGATAGTGTTTCCCAGTTAATTCGGCAGGCAGTGACGTACGTACATACACGAGATGCGTTGTGAAACCTCGCTAATAACGACTATGACTATAAAAAGTACGTGTGAATAAAAAAGGTGTTATGTCGAATAAATCATGCAGTCATTGATTAACGACGAACTATTCAGCAATGCGCAAGCAGCCCTTGTTTTAATGCTACAAGAGGTGCACACAAATGAAACTTTCCCCTTCTTCGTACAACATGAGCATGTTGAATATGGGACATTCGACATTGGACATTCGTCATTGGAGGTTACAATATTGGGTTAAAAAATGCGGATAAACGTAACACTTTCTGTTTTCATAACACTCATTCTATTTTTAGTTTTTTAGCTTTAAAGTTAGGGAGCACCCTAATTCAACACATCAGGGTGCTGTGTGATATACCTTTGGAAAGTGTAAATACATAGTACATTTTCCACTTACCTATGCACAGACTGAGTTGTACCTTTCTCGTGCTGACCACGTACTACCTAATCTACGACCTGCTTTTTTAGAAGATCCTATGCGTCAATTTTTCTTAATTGCTAGGTGATCTCAATGGAAAGTCTCAATCCACACGGACCATATCAAATTTTTGTTTTAACTTATAAACGAGCATTTCTGACACAGTGTACTATAGGTTCTTATAATATGAACGTTTCTTTCACACATGACAATGGCCAATTATCGTTCGCTTTGTAACACCGCTGATCTATCAGTTCAGTAACGTGCTAGAAAAACGGCACACCTCACTATCCTTTATTGATTAGTCTTCAACACCTGTGTGGACCCAAGGAGACAGCTGTTCTAGCAGAGCTTGGCAAGCTCTTGTTGTTGATGTTGAAGTCTTAGTGAGACTTTCCACTGAAACTAGTTCGCAACTGAAGTAAAATGTACAAGACTATATTCTTAATAGCTCGTAACTTGTCTGTACTACGTATAAAATGACTACACGTTTAGCAGGACACAAATTGTTCATCCAAGCCGCTTAGGTCACGCAAGGAGGCTAACATTTAACAAAAAAGTGTCCCATTATGAACAAAATACCAGGGCGCAAACGAGCTGGTTGCTTTATATCTGCACCATTATTTTTATTTTCAATACCTATAATAACGGCTTTCGTGTATTTTTAAGAATAAATTTTAGAATTTTTTTTTTTTCGGAGGTTCACAAAGTTTACAAGCGAAAAAATAAGAATAAGTGCTGCAAGACGAAAGTATGTAAATGGTTTTAGCATGCTGTCGTATGAAATTAAATAAACATAACACGGAGGTAGCCCATAGTTAGTTTTTTTTGTTTTGCCTATGAATAAACTACCTCAAAACACCCACCTAAAAACGACAACAACAACGTCGCCACGCAAATAGAAAGAATTACAGCTCACGAAAACCCCAAAAGAAGGAGCCATGAGAGGAATTAAGCGCATATCAGCAAGGACGTGAATTTTGAAGATTAAGAACGTGTAATGCATCTCTCGTTGCTTTGTACAACCAAATATTTTTTGGTACAGCACTCGACACAACGTTCAAGTACACATAATGCCCACTACTGCCACTAGTCGTCTAAGACGAGAGTCGAACAATTTTATTGAGTAATATAAACTATTCTGCAATCGCAAATTTATTTGGTACCCTTTGCCCAATTAACGTAGGACTGTATTTCGCGCCAGAATTTAGTTCAGGAAGTCCGAGCATATTGCCCATTGCTCAATAGATGGCGCGGAGTGCTTGAAGAAATTTCAAACCCACTGGGACTGCCTCGCCATCTGGCGTTAGAACCGGCAACCCGAAGTAGTGAGTCCCCTCTCTCTTTCTTTCTCTCCCCTCTCTCTCTCTCTCTCGACTTTCCCCTCCGTCCTCCCTGGTCTCTTTCTGAAATCTCTTTCTCCTCGTGTTCGGTGGCGGCTTCCATCTTCGCAAAGACGCATAGTGGCGGAGCATTGGGTTCTTTGCAGAAGGCTAAGCATCGCCGTTTGCTTAGTGTTTTGGAGATGCCTCACACAAGCCGTCGCCACAGTAGCAATTCTGAGTACCGTAATTTTCAACAGAGAAAGCGCATTTTTTTTACAATCTTTTTGTTGCGTTGTTGCGTTTTATAAAACGGTGCACATATAGGCCTATATGTTTAAAACGAAATGGTGTCTGCATGCCTCCTAAGTAGCGAATTTGTTTTTTCAAAGAAAGCGTGAAAATGCCGACTAGGTGAAGAATAATTAATTTCCATAATAATCCAAAACTAGGAAGCCTGCCAAGATTACAAAGCACAAACACGGCTGCGCTAATGCAGTTTTCAAGGAGAAAACTGTAAGAGGAACCAGTTTCTCCAGACGAATAGAAAAAGAAATATACTGCTCTCCAAAATATTATCACCAGCTTCTTGCGAACTGGAGTAGTCTTTCGTAGTAGTGCCTGTTCATAAACATATTCATCTGTGGCCAGTTGGTTGGACGCTTAAGCGCTAGAAAGCGTAGCTAAAGAGGTTTATTTGACAGGTCTAGGAGTGCCATTTGTAGTTGGTACCCTGGGTGAGATCAGGCCCTGAGAAGCACTCACAAATCCGATCCTTTTTGTTTCCAATAATGTTTGGTTGGCCTTTTTTAGTTTTAATTTATAATTGGGAAATTATTCAGCTCACTTGAAAAGAGAAGAGAGCCACTCATGATAGAAAATCTCGTTTGTTCCTTCTTAAAGTTTGTGTTGAAAGCGTTTGGATAATATAGAAATGTTTTTACGCTATTCAAACCTGAAACATATCTTAAACAATTCGATGGTTACGTCGATTCTGTGCAACATTGTCTTTAAGTTAGTGAAAAAAAATCATACGGATTTTGTTAACTTATTAAGGGGTAGCTCAAATTTACTCCATATGATATTGATCGAATTCTTACCACAAAGCGGGTTCTGCGTTGTGCGGCATACCTTCATTTATGTGCGTTCGCAACTGTGAAGATGCTGCCTGATGTCACGTATGCAATAACGCTGATTATAATCCTGCAGCTGCACGGTCTGCCCTGCTTCCTTATGGCTTTCATTTCGTTGAATGAGCCGTGAAACAAAAACAATTGCACCATAAAGATGTTACGTATAAAATTTATAACCAATCCTTCGCTATAAAAATTAAAAGAAAAGAAATGAAAATACAGTCTGTCATTTTTTTCCTTGTCGAAAACATATGAACGACCAAGTCGGGTTGAATTCATCGCATTGAACCTGTATCGCATTCAAATGAACACTAATACCTAAGAAAATAGGCGTTTATTCTGGCCCCATTTCTACCGAAAAACTAGCCAAGCGAATAATCGGCGTCGTCGAAAATACTCGTACGGATCGCCTTGTTGGGTCGGCTGTGGCTTTTTGTAGCATTTCAGCAGTCACGCTGTTTCCTGGACACAAAATAGTCTAATTTATTCGCTTTTTTTCGGAGAACCTATTTGAATAAACTGCAAATCAAAACGTTTTCCACAGCCTGAAGCGAATTCAGGTGAGGGGGGTGTGAAGCAGACCGATACCTCCTAGATATATTGACTTGCACTACGGCCGGAATTTCGACGGCATTGCTAAAGTTTCGGCGTCACCTCAGAAAAGGCCGATGCGGGGCACACATCGGACACGAATGCGGGGTTAACGTTCGGCTGGGACTCGTGATTTCCACTGATTGGACACGAGACACGGCCAAACGCTGACACACCACTCATATCCAGTTTGTGGTCCGCGTTGGCCTCTTTTAGGTGACGCCAGAAATTTAGCCCTACGGCTTTGAGCTCCAAGATGTGTTCAGCATACACGTAGCAAACTGGGCTAGGCAAACATGATTTACGCTGCAATGCGATAGTCCAAACTCATCAGAAAACTCAACATACAGAATTTTAACCGTTTTCATTTTTTACCTCCGTTACGACGATTCCTTGTGCACCCGGTCGTTTTTGAAACTACTAGTTTATGCGGTACTACTTAAATGAATGGACCTTTTATATGTTCCATTATATTTATATATATAGAAATAAATACTAAAATTCGAATTGATGCGAATTCAATATTGTGTTTTAGAAAAATAAAGGTATTTTTTCTGTTTCCTTATATTTTTGTTTTGTTGACTCTATCGGGCAGTACTGTATTCTGTTTCTTATCTGCTTATACGAGGTGTGATTAAAAAGTTAACAGACTGATTTTACAGTGTAAGCAGAGGGGGCAGCACAGTGGTGCACATGCAGCAGTCGAAGGCAGGGACCTTCCTGCGTCATTAAGCCAAAGAGCGTCGCTCCGTCAACATTTGGAACTGCGCTACACGAGTTCGTTTGACAACATGCACGAGAATAAAGGAGATCTCTTCATAGACTGCAAACCAAAGCGAGAGCGAACATCAAGTTTACGTCAAACTTGGCAAATCTAAAACAGAGACCTCGGAAATTATTTAAAGGGCATATGTCAAAAAAGCAGTGAGGTGTGCGAGGTGTTTTGAGTGATACTCGCGCTTCAAGAATAGAAGAACGTCACTGAAGCCAAGGACAGGTCGGATAAGGTCGCCATAAGGTCGTCTTCCAGCGGTGTTCGGCCGTTCCTGAAGCGCGAGTGCCACTTAAAACACGTTGCAAAATTCACTGCTTTTTGACACGAGGCTGCATAATCATTTCAAAGGTCTCTGTTTTGTATTTACCGAGTTCGACGCAGAATTGATGTGTGCTCGCTCTGGTTTGCAGTCAATGGTGAAATCGCCCTTTGCGGGAGCACGTGGTCACAAAAACTCGTGTAGCGCAGCTCCTAATGTTCAATGAGCGAAGCCCTTTGGTATTACGTGACATGTAGGTCCATTTCCTTCGACTGTTGCACGCGCATCCCTGTGCTTCTCTTTCTTTTTATGCTACAGATCAGTCTCTGAACGTTTTGACGACACCTAGTACTTTGTTTAAGAATTTTTCTGCTTCATAGCATAGAGGGTTATGGTATTTAAACAAATAGAAACATTCTCTTTACTTAGTAGGCCGCGTTATATAAGTACTTTTGAGGTATGATATATATTGCTTACCTAAAAAGAGTGTTTCATGACGGTTAAGGTTTTACAGGGACTTTGAAGACATGTTTAGCTAACCAATTAAATAATCTTGAGAAATGCTTCGCTTATTTAGACTGATTCTATAAATAATTATCTGAGTTCGTCTGGGAGGAGTGATAAATACTACGAATGTAGGAAATATGAAAATGTTGATTTAGAGATGATATGAAAGTACACATGCAATCGTTTACTGAACTCAAATTTACATGACGGAGTTGTCACGTATACGACTATGCAGTGAGTTTTACCTTTTATTTCTGGAGCTGAACCTGATGCTCAATTAAAATCATATTCTTGATTGAGCGATGTGCTCTTTTGCAAGCATTAATTGACATTCATCCAAACGTGTTTACTTTGTAAACAAAATCGCTTTCGAATTTACTTAAAGGTTTTGTGCACTGCTTAGGAACCCGGATGCGGGATTAGGTTGTTGCAAAACATTGTTATTTTCGCTCTACCAATGCAGAAAATTAGCCCTCTGGGGTATTACACTCTATACAGGTTGTTTCGCAAAATACAGCCTGCATAAGAATCTGCTTACGTAAAACAGTATACCCAGTGTCGGTGGACTTTTAGCATAGAACGGTATCACTGCCTTGTTATTGCTCATGTCTCTTGTAGATAGAAATGGTTAGTTGTACACTGGATCTAGGACAAAAGTAGACATACGGTCATCGTTTCAGTCAGTATGCACTTTATTTTAACTAATCGAGTACGCCTCAATTAGAAATTTTACATTGAGCTCACAACTATTTACGTGACAATGGGCGCAATTTTGAAGAAGTTCCTTCACATATTTTTCTTCAACCAGGTACGGCCAAAATATATGCTTGTTGCTTGAACGTGGATTAAAAAAAAAAACATGTAGAACGAAGACAGGACTTTTGTCCTGTGTTTGTTCTACATAACGCTTTCCTTTGGTTCCTGTAGCCTACCTGAGCCCTCATAGTCGCGAGCTTAAACGTTTCTCTTTATTATTTGACGAACAGATCCTTGATATATGCTTCCTTCTTGTACCTACAGACATCCATCAGTAGGTGCGTTTTTTTAACGTTCGGGGAGCCCTTCTTTGTTTTAGGAGTGCTTCAAATGCGGTGGCGTGCTGCCCAGCGGAGAGCTGGCCGTGATCGCGCCCAAGTTTGGCGAGCTGGTTGCGTGGCACCCGGCCTGCTTCGTGTGCGCAGCCTGCCAGGAGCTGCTGGTGGACCTGACGTACTGCGCCAAGGACGGACACCTCTACTGCGAGCGACACTACGCCGAGACCCTCAAGCCCAGGTGCTCCGCGTGTGACGAGGTGGGTCTACATTGGAATAATTCCTCTACGGCGGCCAAGTCGGCCAAAACCAACACCTCCGAGATAACAAGGCCGTTTCTCTACGTCACGTAATGAGGTGAGCGCGGTCTACCCTTATTGCGCACGAGTGCTGCGTCATTGCTCGGCTGAGGCTCGCTTTCAATCAGTGAGGACACGAGACCAGCCGAACGTTCTGACACAGCACTCATGTCCATTCCGGTGCACAACGTTGGCCTCCTTAGATGACGTCAACGAATTCAGCCACCTCGGTCTTGTTATTCAGGAAGTGTTGCCAAAACGAGTCCCTTCGAGACTGAGAGAGGAGGAGGGAAAGAGTAAGCGGTGCCTCCGCGCATCAGAAGAGGAGGCTTGAAAAGGTGAGAGGGAGTGATCACGTGGACAAGGGGGCTGAACCCTGCCACTTGATTTTCTTCGGAGCGTAGCAGACCAATGCAAGCAGCGTCTCGGCCGTGAGTTCTTCGTTTGTTATTGCGCGTCTGGTAGCTGTTAGTCGACAAAACAACGCAGACGACTCGCAGACGACGCCGGAGCTCGGCGGCTCGGCGCTCAGACGCCACAGCACCCTCTGCGCAGAAAGCAGACGTGTTTCTCCTTTTCACCCACGATATAATCCAATCAGAACTCGGCACTGTAACGTCACTGTACGTTCTGGGCGAGACCCAGACGAACTTCCTCACCGCACTGGCACTCTACATCATTTTGCTGAACTGTGCGATACTCGTACCTAACAGGTCTTCCAGGACGAAGGGGGGAGGGACGATCACTTAATTTTATAAAACTCTTTTCTCGCGCAAGGTCTTGTGCGATCGCAGTATAGTCTTGCAGCTATACTCCGTTCACCCTTAAGCTGAGGCTGCAGCCAAAGCTACAAGCGCGAGCTAGCCCGCGCTCCTGGCTTTGAGGCATGCATTTGTAGCGCGAGCGCACGTTCTTCGGAAAAACGCTTCAAAGCAGCCACCTCAAGCTCTCGTGCTCGTGGCATTGGCTGTAGTATCAGGTTAAGGGTGAACGAGGCTCGCACCCGTAGCTCTGACTGCACTGGATATGAAAGGCGGAATATACTTAGAGTATCCGCTTCGTTGCTGACCAAAATGAGTGTAAGTAAATAGCTATTACTACCTTTTTTCTTTTTTTTTTGGACTCGGGCATGGCCAGGTTTTTGTGAAATGAACATTGTGGAAACTAAACAACACGTATGTAGTGGCTTGCTCGTTTCCACGACGCCGCCTGAAAGTAGAACTCCTGGCCCGAGTCGTCTCTGCCGCGCACACACCGGGGATACCTGACAGCATCCGAGAGCCCCGGCTGCGCGGCAGAATAATCCCGCCGAAGGAGCAGGAGGGAAAAGACGACTTGGGACCAGGGCTGGAGCGGAGGCGAAATTCGTCCACTGCCAAACTGATATGTAATTAAGCATTTAAATAAATCATGTTTGTAAAAACAACATTCAAAATTTCTATATTGGTGACCCGGAGGACACTCTTCTTTTCATACAAGCTCATTTATTTATTTATTTATTTACATATACTGCAGGCAGCAGCGTTGCCCAAGCAGGGGAGGGCTACAAAAGGAGTTTAGTGAATAGATGCTCGAATTGGTTGACATCAGTACGTTCGACAAGCAACGACGGCAAGCAGTTCCATTGTTCTATTGTGTTAGGAAAAGATGACTTCTGAAAAAGGTTAGTTCTGGAAAAGCATAGGCATATGACTTTGGAGTGATTTAGTCGAGCTGATCTTTGTGGCACAGGGAGAAGATAAGTGTCACTAGCTAGACCAGATGAATTCTTATATAGTAAGTAAAGAAACTTCAGCCTAGTGATATGTCGGCGAACGTGGAGGGGTTCGAGCTCAAGCTGCTTTAGCAAGTTAGTTATTGATGGTGAAGTGCGGTAGTCTGATAGGATGAATCATGCAGCAAGACGTTGGATCCGCTCCACCTCCGCAATGTCTTTCACAAAATACGGGTCCCACACAATAGAGGCGTACTCTAGGACTGGGCGAACTAGAGACCGATAAGCTTCAAGTTTCACAGCCGAGTGACACCCTTTGAGTTTTCTTCGAAGAAAGCATAGCTTTCTGAACACTTTGGCACATATGTTGTTGATGTGCTGGTCCCATTTGAGGTTGTTTTTAATTGTTAGACCTAAGTATTTCACAGAGGAAACTTCTTGAAGGCGCTGATTGCCAATATGGTAAACGTAGGAAAGGGAATTTTTTTCCGTAGTTAGTGTCATTGAGGCGGTTTTAGAGAAGTCAATTTTTATTTTTTGAAGGTCGCACCAGTTCGAAAGTTTAGAAATGTTTTTATTCAATGTAGTCTGACAGGAAGAATTTTTGACAAGAGTATACGTTACGCAATCACCTGTGAACAATTTTACACTAACACATTCATCGATATTTTTGGAAATGTTGTTAATATAAAAAAGTAACGGTGCGAGCTACAGAGCCCTGTGGTGCACCAGACGAAACTTGTAGATTATCAGACCTAGAGCCCTCACGTTCAACGAATTGAGAGCGGTTTTGTAGATAGGCCTGCATCCAACGTACCAGCCTATCATGAAGCCCTGCTTCCTTCAATATATCAATAAGCAGATTGTGAGGCACGCGATCGAACGCCTTAGATAGATTTAAAAAAAAGTTGCGTTGATTTGTTGACAATTGTCGATCGCGGCTGCAATATTGTGGACTACAGATATTAGCTGAGTCGTTGTGGAAACGTTTCTGGGAAATCCGTGCTGGTTCTTGTCAAAAAAGTTGGTTGACTCTAGGTAACAAGATATATGGTTAGCGATTATGTGCTCAAGTAACTCCCAACATGTGCTTATTAAAGAAATATGTCATTAATTTGCGGCATCTAATTTGTCACCCGATTTAAATACAGGAAATACTCTAGCGGTTAACCAATCTGCTGGCAAGGAACACTCATTAATTGAGGCACGGAAAAGCACGTAAAGGTACTAGGAAACTATTTCCGAGTAGCAATGAAGAAAATAATTAGGTATGGCATCAGCACCACATGATTTCTTTACATTGATATTCAACAAAATCGAAAATATGCCCTCACGACTGAGCACCACATCTGTCATTTTAACAGAAGCGGATGAAAAGACATAATTATCATTCACAATCAAAAAGGAATTGGGTGTAGAAAAAGCTCCGTGAAAACTGGCATTGAACTCATTTGCATTTTTTTTACCGTTAGTTGACACAACACCATTAATTCTTAGTTGTTCGACTCGTTCACTAGTATCAGATAAAAAGCGCCAAAACTTTTGAGATGATTCTATTAGAAAAGAAGTAAGAGCTTGCCCATAAACGTTTGGACGTGCGATGCGTAATTTACTGAGTAATTTGTCATTGAGGACGTTTAGCACCGAGCTATCTTTAATTTTTGCCTTTCGTTTGCGTTTAACACGTCTCTTAACATAAATTATCTCACGGTTTATCCATGAATTGTGTCTTCTGGTTGGTTTACGACGGATCTGGTTGGCTTATGACGGATCAGGCCGCAAGTACGAAAATAATAAATTGGTTGCCGAGTTGGCTTTTCTGAAGAGCTTGGACTGTTTAACCTGCGTATTAATTTAAACAGATTAAACTGGTTGGCAAGTCCACCACCACGACCAGTTTAACCAGTATGACCAACATGCCAAACTGGGCATGCTGGGGCAATAACCCAGCTTGAAGCTGGGACCAGATCAACCAGCATGACCAGCATGCCAAACTGGGCTTGCTGGTGCAATAACCCAGCTTGAAGCTGACCGGCTTAAGCTGGATTTTCAATAGGGTAGTGGCTTGTTTCCCGGTGTTTCGACGGCGTGAGCGTAAACGGAGTTTCCCCGATATATTTAGCAAAAAAAGCTGACGTCACGTGATCTATGCACGAATTCAGTTGCCCCACTAAATTTGGCTGGAAAATTGATGTCACGAACCTACAGACAAATTCAGGATCCCCGCCAAATTTAGCGGAAAAATTGACGTCACGTGACCCATCCGCCAATTTAGTTTCCCAGCTAAATATGATGGGGAAATTGATGTCACGTGACGTGTCGTCACGGGACCTACAGACAAATTCAAGTTCAACACATCATTTTCTTAAGTCACTTATTCATCAACAACGAATCGACGATAAATCAGCGCAACGTCATTCCAATATCACATCTCCGAATGACGCACGATCGGCGCCATGTCAATCGATCGTCATCGTCATATCGTCGAATAAGCCATGTCAATCGTCTAAACGCATCACGTCGTGTGATCGTCGCGCAATTTTGTAATACCACGACAGACAGTTTTCAGATGGTCATGCAATAAATTGAAAACTTGAACCAGTTTTCGCTTCCCAAGGCATAGGCGGCTTCACTGGACGTCCTACTTTCCGGTGGCGGCCAGCCACACTCCTCATTCTAGAAGTTTTTGCGCGACACAAGGGAAAATCACGAGGGAGTAGACACGTGTCTACTCCCTTCTGATTATCCCTTGTGTCGCGCAAAAACTTCTAGACTGCATCAAGAACCAACTAGGCCAACAGCAAGTTTTAATTGACACACAACTCAGGTTTCAAAAAACAGAGTTTAATAAAATTTATAATATTTTATTAATGTTTGCGTTTCCTTGACAATTTAAGGTCAGTTTATTTTTTATCGTGGCCATAACACAAGTGGGTTTCGGGCCCGGCTGGCAAGACTGTCGAAATATTTGCGTTTACAGGCATCAATGCGAATGACATTGCCATAGGGAGAAAGTCATATTGTAGAGCCCACCAATGCGAATTGCCTGTTTTATCAGAACCGAGTATACACCTTTTCCACAAGGCCGCAGCCATCTTGAATGTCGTCACTTCTGGTATGCGGTAAAACATCGTTTTGACCTCTCCTCGCCGCTGGAAGGTGTTTACGAAAAATCCGTGATCGTCACACATTCTTGTTTAGCTTTGCCTATATTTTCTCGCATATTCCAGGTTGCGATGTTTTATTATTCTTTCGTCCCGCATACCAGATACGGAACCCACGTGACTGAGAACGACAGAAAAATGAAAACGTCTATAGATTTTGAATAAAAACAGGAGCGCGGGTTTTAGATTCATCGCAGTTATAAAAGGCGTAAACTTAATAAAACATTCCCTGCAATCATAACGACGTCTATCAGATATGTTCAGCATGCTTCAGTCGCTTTAGTGATCAAGGCTATTTTGCGGGTGATATTTTATGGTCCCCCTAAGTGTACTACATGCGTAATAAACACAGATTGTTGACTTTAAATGAATTTCCGTTTTTTTGTTCTTAGTTGCTTTCAATTAACTTCCCTATTACTGGTAATACTATATTTAAAACAAAAATTTCATATATTCAAAGTTTCAGCACACATTCTACACGTCATAGATCATTTATTAACATAAATTCTTATTGCGATATTTCGCGTGTCAACAATTAAGGCCTTCCACCTAGGACGTTAGCTTTGTCAAATCAACACATACTGCCTGCTCAGCGTCGGTACCTATGAGCTAGGTAAGCTAGAGTAGGCGAAGGTAAATAACTATGTATATTTTTGCTTAGTAGCTGGTGCTTGATTTTCAATTAGATTTTACTCTAGACTCTAGAGTAATAAAGTATGCTAGTCTTAAGACTTTTGTTGAGACAGCTCTTCAGAATAATAGGAAAAATGTAAACGGCGAATGGTCAGTTTTTGGAACTCACGTCTCCAGTCCCGAACAGTGGAAACCACAAAATTCAGCTTGCGTTGCCCTTGGTTATTTTCCTTTGTCTTGCTCCAAAAAAAGTTTGTTTTCGTTCTGGTTGCCAAGAAAAAGACGTTTACAGCCGTTTGCTGTCCGCGTGCACTTTCTGTATGTTGGTTCCAGCCTCCTGCTGAAGCGATAGAAAAAGAGAACCTTGGCAGAGGCGCCCGCAGCAGGCGAAGACATGTCACGCCGCAAACATCGTAAACGTCCCATTGATATTCTTTGAAACATAGCCAGTGTAGCATCCTTGAGACTCTAAATATTTACAGGAAAATGTGTTTTTTTTTCTTCACAGTTCCAGTTTGTCTTAGCAGAAACGTATACGGAAGGAAAGCTCAAAACGGCTGAGGCTCAGAATAGTTGGCCTCGAAAATCTCAAGACAAAGGAATTTAATATTTACAGGTAGACTGCCACAGAGAGCAGGACTATTACGTTATGGCTTAATTCGCAGCGTTTGCGAATAATTTCATTTTATACCTGTTGGAATTATACAAATATGTCTTCTCAATTCATTTGAATTTCGCTTTTCTACACACGCAGGATATAACCTTTCAGATCATTAGTAAGACACTTGCAGGAGCTACTAGCTGCTCTTGAAAAAGAAACTGTGTTATTTCTTCCGTTCTGTTCATAACCAAGAAATGTAAAAGGTGCGAGTTTGAGAAATCACCTTCGCGTGTCGTGTTAATGCACACACATTGCAATTTTCAGTATCAGGACTATATTGGGACTACTTCCTCAAACATTGAAGTTTGAGTTTGTGCCCGAGAGCTAGTATTTGAGATTGAGATAAATCCGCAAGAATTCCGGTGTCAAAATCATTTGAGTGCTTTTATTGTATTCGCTCTTAATTTTAAACAGAAAGCGAGAGAAGTCATCACAACCGAATCCCGGACAAAAGCTCACCGGACAAAAGCTCACCGGACAGAAGCTCACCGAACAAAAGCTCACCGGACAGAAGCTCACCCATTTTTTCACAGACCCGGACAAAAGCTCACCGGACAAAAGCTCACCCATTTTTTCGCACACCGGACAAAAGCTCACCAGGTGAAAATTTCATGGTGGTCTTAACACGTGTGCGGACAACTTTGGTGCACTCGTGCGACACTAAAATGCAACGATAAATTAAATCTGACAGGCGCATGGTTTGTTGCTTTGAGTAGAAACAAGTTTGTTTATCGATTGCTTAGAAGCGAATGCAGTCTCCCACTAGCTCCAGCAGTCTTGGTAGATCTGGTGTGCCTGTAATCGCTCGAAAATGTTTTTCACACGATTCTGCAGGCGCAGAGTGGTTTTTCGCGTCCGCTTCTCTGGGGGTTAACCTCTGCGGGCATGTGCCAATGCCGTGGCAACGAACGCCTGATTTTCCTGTGGGCATTCAATTCGCATCCAGACGCTTGGATGGGCGTGGCCGACAAACTTCTCGGACCCAGTTTTGCTTCAGTTTCCTTTTCACAACACCCTGAGATAATTCTTGATTTCATATACATTAACGACGCTCAATGACGGTGTGACATAAGCACAATAAAAAAGCGAGGTCGGGAAAGGGTGACTTCGCTTCTTCGGTCACTCTTCGGGTTCAGAAACTTCGGTTCACGAAGTTTCTTGGGCTTGGCACAAGGGTTCTCCGGCATACCTTGAGTAGAGCAAGCTTGATCATATTTGCTCAACTCAGTTTGATCCCAAATCGTTGCTTCTCTGTCTGTTATGGCTTATCTGTCGACACCTTTGCATGGGATGGGATGCCAGTTCTCCTAAAAATGGTGCAATGACCATCGCGTCCGCACTTTATCCCAGCCCCTGTTTCGCCGAGCGTAGCAAAAAAAAAAAAAAAAAAAATGAGGTGAGCTTTTGTCCGGGTTTGTGAAAAAACGGGTGAGCTTTTGTCCGGTGAGCTTTTGTCCGGTGAGCTTCTGTCCGGTGAACTTTTGTCCGGTGAGCTTTTGTCCGGTTACCATCACAACCTACATATAGAATAACGATAACAATCCCTGAAGAAGGGGAACAAGATGTCATAGGACAAACACAAAACTCAAAACACAGCTAGGTACTTGGAATACATTTTAGCGCTCGAAACACAAGGACAAAAAGACGAGAATCAGACACCTCAGTGCGCTACCAACAACTGATTTTATTACATGAAACGTCACTTATATACCATCCGTGTTTCTGATATCGCCCCATCACTAGCGAACCCGATGCCATGCCGCGTCATTGAGGAAGTCACGCTCCTTGTCAAGTAGATCAATTGAGGCCACGCTGACACATGCTGTCCCACCCTTCTTGATCTTATCTGCCTCGACTACCTCCCTCACAGTTTTTTCCTTGTGCCTCGCCTGAATCTTGCACTCGGAAGACAACGGCACACACTTGCAGCTTTGTCAATGATCACACAGATGACCGTCCCGATAATTTCCTACTTTAAGTTTGTGTTCCCTTAGGCTATCATTAACACACCTACCGGTCTGACCTATATATTTGTTTCCGCATGATAAGGGCATCTGATACACTACTTCCTCCGCACATTCAACGAAGGGATTCATCTGTTTCACCGCACAGCCAGAAGGAACATTACGAAAAGGATCTGTCATCCTACCTAATCTACTAAGTTTGTTTGGTGCGGTAAACACTGCTTTTACGTTGATCTATTGGCCACCTCTCTCAGGCCATGCGCCGTTTTGTGAATGTACGGTACCACCGCGACCTTTTGTTTATCTCTGAGAACCGTTGGGCGAGGGCAAGCTTCACTGCGCAATCTTTTTAATATGATCTCCGCAACTGGCACCACTACATTCCTCGGGAAGCCAGCTGCCAACAACCGCCTTTACTGCGTGCCCAGGCCTTCTGACATCACATGGTGGCATGATTTGTTGAGGGCGTTCAGTACGCACATATTGGCAATACTCCTTTTGACCAGTTTTGAATGAGCTGAATTGTACGGCAACAGGGTTTTTTGGGCTCTAGGGTGGTACATCCAACACACATGTCGTTCAAGAAAGGTGAGTCTGACGTCAAGAAACTGCAAATCCCAAGTTCCAAAACCAACTAGCCCAACAATCTACTCTACAGCTAGGTAACTGGTGAGCGTTTGAAAGGATCCGCCTGGCCCTGGAATAGAACCAGGGACCTCTCCGTTTCCAGTGGAGCGCTCTACCAACTAAGCTAACCAGCTGTTATGAACCAGTAAAGAAAACGGGTTTTAACAGCTGCCATCAGTCTAACATCAACAAGGGTGAACGGCCTGCATTTAAGGTTATGATGGTAATACAATTGATTCAAGTGTGCAAGCGAGCTGTACAAGAATAACGATAATAAACCCTGGAAAAGAAGAATAAAGGGGCAAAAGTCAAACACAAATCTCCGAATACAGCTAGGCGACTGGTGCGCGACGGAAAAAGCAAATAATATACTTGTTCTTGTCCAGCTCGCTTGCACCTTTGCATTAATTACATTATCATCGTAACCTTAACACTACAGCACCCAGACCAGAGCTAAAGCTAGTTCTGGAATTTGCTAGTCGCTTCCAGTGAAGGTAACGCTGATAGAGTTGTTCAGCGTTAACACATACGCAAGCTGCTGATCACATTTTATGTCAAATGTAAAGTTACAAAAATCAAAAGTATCACCAATTTTTTCATGCCAACATATGTATTTTACACATACCACAGCAGCAACTCCACGTTACTCTTATTATAAGACTTTAAACCTTTTTTATGTGTAAATTAAGTTAACCTCATTCCTTGCTGTGGATGAACATTCCAAAAAAGGTCTCGTTTCCATTACAAATTTACCAACGAACACTTTCGTGACTCAGGTAACTTATGACTTCTTCTCACGTTCTTAACCCTCCTCACTGCAGCAGTTGTCTAGCACAAAGACATTCCTCCACTGGTGCAGAGAAGCTGTAATGGCCTAGGCACATAGGACAATACTTTAGTACCGTCGTATTCGTATTCTTTGTGATGTTTCTTACGGGACTATGCACGAATTATAATGGCAGCTAGATATGCCATTCTGATGACACTAACGAACCAAAGCATGGTCAGAAAACGACTCTGGGAATTATTGGCAATGACTGAGCACTTCAGAACGTAGGTTACAAACGAGAGTCGCGAGCACTGGGAACCTCTCGCAGACAATCGCCACATGTATCATAATGCTCAATGTTACTGAGGTTGAGGCATCATTCGAATAACTTTAATAATACCCCGTTGCACGCATCTCTCCTCAGTCATCACATACGCTCTGAAATATTTGGTCATCTCAAAACGACGGCTATGGATATTTCTGGAAAGAGCAGTCCTTGTTGGATTCGACCAAGGACGCCTCTGCGGAAAGTCCCTAATCTGATGACGAATTTAAGAGGGTTATAAAAAAAGTGAGTTGGCGGCAGGAAACCGGATAAGCCTTCAATACCTGTTGCGATCACATTATTTTCATTTGTTTAATAACGTGTGGCCCTCGCGTGTTGCAGCCAGGTGCTTTTTCTTTACCTAGTTCCTACCTCCACACTACCACTAGTCAATGTCATTACTGCAGCACGCCTTTTGCGCCATTTAGATCGAACACGACAAGAGATATTAATCATCACTGGTAGATAGTCTCCCCCCATCAAGTCTCGATAAGATGACATTCCAAATGGCATTTTAACACGCTTCAGATAAAACGCAGGTAAGAAAACAAAACACACACACACACACCTAATCACGCTTTTTAAACTAACACGTGTACGAAAGAAATGACGCTTTTAACTTTCGCCTACAGATGTTCAGAGTAAATGCTGATTGCTATACCCGGCGTCAACTATTTTGTTGTACATTGTAGAGGCTAGCGTAGCTTAGACGGTGCTGCAGCCCGCGCTGCTGGTAAAGCACGTGGCATCGTCTTGCGTATTAATAGCACACACTCGCGCAACTAGTTTGACAGAGTTGGAGCCCTGCGGAAACTACGCTAGTCTTGACGGCGTAGCGCCAAATAGTTGACGCCAAATAGGGTAAGTAGAAACGAAAGTAAAATTTTTAATGATCTATTTGATATCAATCGTAGTTCACCACGCATATTCTTGCGATACGTGAACTTTTTAAACTGGGTTTGTTTGTATAGCCCCTACTCACGCAGTGCCAAACGTTCTTTAAAAGAAAAACAAACAAAAAAAAACGCAGTGACGTGTGCCGGCGGTTGCGATGCCGTTGGAAAAAAAGCGTCCTTGGCACCGGATTGAGTCCGAATCGGTCTGCCGTGGGAAGGGCGGGCTTATCGCGGGCTTGAAATAGAAGCGACGCCGAAATGCACCGACTAATCTCTGCGCGCCGACGGACGGCAGTGTAGGCAGCATGCTTCCTCTGCGTCTGGCATCTCCGACGTGCTCCGCCATTAAACACTTTCCGCGGTCTCTTGCGCAAATATAGGAAGGATTAGGGTTTGCGGAAGTTCTTGGTTCTGTTAGGTTTCCTAGACCTTGTTGGGAGCTATCGATAGTTATTGGTGTGCGGAAGGGCATCACGAGGTAGTTTGGTTCTGGAAGGTAAAGTCTGACGATCATTTTGAAGAGCCTTCATCTGATCGCTCTATACTATGCGCTTTACGCCTCTGTGGATTTATGAGCATTTAGTTTTTGGATGCTATTCAGGATGCTTTAAAGGTAAGAATGCTGGACAGCTGCGCTCTTAAGGAAATGTCTAGGAGTTGACTTTCCCGCAGGACACCCTGACAGCCATTCACGGTGAACGGTACTAGGGTTTTAGCGAATGACGTCGCTGAGAATACGATTTGATCTGAAAAATAAGATGTGCACAGGGACACGTCATGCCCATTGTCCGGGCGCACATCTAATTTTGTTTTGCTTTGATCGCATCCTGAAGTTCGCCATTTGCCTCGAACCTGTTAGTGCTGGCTGTAGTTAGTTGTCTCGTGTACTGCAGGAAAGCAAACTCGCAAACCTTTTGTCTAAAATTTGACGTCCCATCAACATGAGCCATCATTTTACCGCTGTCTACTTTGCTCTCGGCGCCTCTGAAGGGCCACGCGGATGTAATGTTTGGACAATGTAGGCTAGTTTCAATAATTACCTATTGCGGGCCTTCATTTTACTCTAGTGGGTTGTAGAGCTGCATGCGCAATAGCTCCTTTCAGGGGAATATGAGACGCCGCATATGCGTCGACAGCCCAGAGACTCTTCCACGTTTTACGAGGTTGATAAGCGCCGGAAAGAGGATAATATAGAGAGTCAAATGCAGATCAGTTTGAGCATGCATAATAATGCTGATACCTAGAGGGCGTCATGAGAAAATAAGTGTTTATGAAATGCGATCATTGAGACAGATGATAGTTGAGGGATAGACTGCCAGATACTCACATAAGACCTTCAAGTCAAGTAAAGTGCTTCAGTGCACGATCAGTAGATTAAGCTACGTATAGCATCTGGCTTGCCGTGCTGCTTGAGTAATATACACGTTGTTAAATTTGTGAGCTTTCCAGTGTCACGATGTGGCAGACAGTACATTTTACGATGCAAATTTGTTTGATTGTCGTGCTTACCTTACTCGACGTGGTTGCATACAGCCAGGAAAGTGTATAAATTTCAAGTGCTGTCAGTTTACTTCCCATACTTCGCCAATTCGAAGGAGGGATAGCCGTGCAATGCATTTTGGCAACTCTGCTGTTCTGATAGCTATGTATGCATAAACGAAGAATCCAGGTTTAGTAGCTTGGAGGAAAAATACATTTATGAAACACCATTTTTGTTGGAATCAACGGGAGTTGTTTATCCATCATAATGTATGAAGAGATGTCGGAATTTAAATGAGTACGTGAGCTGGCTACAACATAATTGATGTTTACACGTCTAAAGAAGTGCGTTAACTCGTTTTGTTCACACCTGCTTTTACACATATGATTTCCTTCCCATTCATTAAAAACACAAAATCCGCAATTTTCTTCGTTTCATAAAGAACAATGCAGCTTTTGGATGTTCCCTTTAGCCAACGCCCGATCAGACCCCACCTTGATTGCTCCGTAGGAGATGACACACGCAACGTACGAAGGATTAACTGTCTCACAGTTGAACGATCTGGAGACAGCGCCTTGACCTTTCGGTGTTCCGTTGCCGACCATCCTCCACCTCGTTGCCAGAGCTCAGCCCTGTGCCATCCTTGTTTTCTACGTCCTTGGCCCCCGTGGGCCCATGTTCGGCATCCTCGTGGCTACGATTCCCAGGAGCTGAAGTTAGAAATTTGACTTCTTGACATTGAAATATTTCACAGTAACTATTTCAGAATGTGCCACAGCGGCGACAAGTCAGTGTTTTACCTATTTGATATTTGTCGACTAGATTTATAATTTCAGTAGATTATACATGCACTTGTTCAAAAAAGGCTATAATCACAATGACTGACAATGATATTTCAGAAAATCTTCACTGGCATCACCAACCTGCAAAATATTTAGACAAATGAAAATGTGTGGCTCGCGATATATGCTATGGGTCACTCATGATCAAACGTCTGATGTTCTAAATAGTGGTGGCACTTTCTCCACGAAAATCCAGAAATTTGGTTGTCTGACCAATTATAGCCCCTTTGGAGTTAGTTTCCTATACGCTGCAGTCCTTGTTTTGTGATGCATTGATTCGTTCACGGGAACCGAGACACCCTACGCAATGATGTTGAACACGCCATTATGTTCCATCTTTGGTAATTAAGCTACGTACGACAATCAAGCTTGTCTTATGTAGTAATTAATTAAGCTATGTACGACAGCACATTGTTATTATTTTTTGTTTGTTTTTGTGATTGGTCTTCTTAAAGTGCCAAATTTCTGCTGTGTAGTCTGCGTAACTTCTCCTTCCTAGTCAGAGATATAAACAAAGAAAGGTAAAGAAATCGCGAATGCTGTTGATGACTTAAGACGGGAACTCAGAGTTGACCTTCGAAATATTAAGGATAGTCAAGAACTGCAGTGACACCTGCGATAGTGTGAATGAAATTAAAAAAGATATACAAGAAATTCGGAAGGAAATGCGAAAGCTGACTAAACAAAATGAAGAATTGTCCTCCGAGAACCGAAGGCTGAGCGAGAAGATGGAGGAGCTTGAGCAGCACCAGCGATCAAACAATCTTGAAATTAAAGGCGTCCCCGATGAAGGTGACCCGTACGACATTGTAAAACGTATTGGAACTATTCTAAACAAGCCGATCTCAGACTCAGATATTGACGTGTGTCAGAGAGTCCCGTGTTTCAAAACATTGGAAAAGAATATAATTGTCCAATTCGTGCAGCGCAGAAAACGAGATAAGATCCTACAGAAAAGCAAAAAGCACCGATTCACGACCAAAGGCCTCGACTACGGGGGGAACAATCACCCCGTGTACCTCAACGAACACCTAACTGGCTCAAACACAAGACTACTTGGTGCTGCCATCTCAAAGAAAAAGAGCGTAGGATGGAAGTTCGTGTGGTCATCTGGGGGCAAGGTTTTTGCCAGAGAAACCGAGAATGAGAAGGCCATCAGGATCGCTTGCCTGATGGATGTTGAAAAGATAGCAAACTAATCACAGTGACAGCCCTGCAGGACAAACTTAGCGATGATGACCGAAGACGCTCTCACCGACTGTAATTATTACGACTGCCAGGCATTTAACATAAAATTCCAAAAAGAGAAGATAGACGGTTTTCCGCAGTACATTTAAATAAAAGAAGTGTAAAAAATAAGGTTGACAATCTTGAAATACTTTTACACTCTTTAAATATAGAATTTGATGCAATCGCACTCTCAGAAACTTGGTTAAACACGAGGATTTGCCGCCATTTCTTCGTGGTTATAGATGTGAAAATATGTGCAGAGTTAACAAAAAGGTATAGACATGTATGTAAAAGATAACCTTAAGTATCAAATTATAGAAGATTTAACAACAATAAATGATGATGCATAATGTTTGGTTGTTCAGTTCCCACATACTGTAGTCGCAGCTGTGTATAGGCCGCCAAATGGCAACGTGCTTGCATTTATGTCATTCATTGAAAACGTATTTTGTGCTCTGGGGCTTAACCTACCATTTATGATTCTTGGTGATATGAATATAGACACTGCTCTGGATGACGGACACGCAAGAGAATTCAGAGATCTTATTCAACAATACGCCTGTCGCAACGCCATAACCTTGCCTACTAGGGTTACCTTAGCCACTGCGACATCACTTGACGCTTGTCTAACAAACATAGAATGTAACCAGATCTCAGCTGGCATTATCTTGCACGACATAAGCGACCATTTACCTATCTTCTGTATTGCAACTCTTTCAACCGCGAAACGTAATCTAAATAAACAAAAACACGCTGTCACCGCAAAATAAACGAAGGAAACGCTAAGAACTTTTGGCTACTTAATAGATCAAGAAAACTGGGAAGACGTTTATATTGAACATAATCCGACGAAATCCTATAATTACTTCCTGTCTAAATTCGAACGCTGTTATTATATAGCATTTCCTCTATGTGAAACTAAAGCCAAGCCTGAAAAACTAAAAAACCGTGGATAACAAATGATTTATATAAAAGAATAAAATAAAAGACCGCAAGTACCATGCCTTCATACATCATCGCGATATAAGTTTACTGTCTTAGTTTAAAAAAAATAGAAACAAGTTGAACTCTGACTTAAAACAAGCAAAATGTGAGTATTATCAAAATCAATTTCAGCATATTCACAATGGCCAATGAAACATTTGGAATACAGTAAACGATCTAACAAACAAAAAGCAAAAACACTGTAGTGTCACGGAACTGATAATTGATAATGTAAGTGTGGCAGGGAAAGAGCTCGAAGACGCAATGAATTCGTATTTTATCAATATCGGCACGTACGCGGCTAAGAATACAACTAATGATGACTGTATAAGATAAAAAAAAGCATCAAAATTCGATTATGCTTATTCCAACGACTTATAAAGGAATTTACAAAATAATAAATAGTTTAGATAACAATGTAGCTGCAGGTGACGATGAAATTAAAGCTTTACCAATTAAATGCACCGCTTGCATAATAAGTCTAGTATTATCCAATATAATAAATAAGATGCTAGAGACTGGTGAGTTCCCCGATGAGCTAAAAGTTGCAAAAGTCATCCCTGTGTATAAGGGTGGAGGAGAAACTAAAGTTAATAATTACAGGCCGATATCTGTTCTCTCTGCGTTTTCAAAAATATTTGAACGCGTTATCAATGTGAGGCTAAACAATTTTTTTTCAAAAATTTCAAACTATTTCTTAATTCCAGTATGGATTCTAGAAAAACAGGTCTGCCGAATCAGCCCTGATTGAAATAAAAGATAAAATAGTTGAGAATATTGAGGGAAAACTTGTCACTCTAGGTTTATTTTTAGACCTAAAGAAAGCTTTCGACACCGTAGAACACGATATCTTACTCAAAAAAACTTGAGAGGTACGGAGTACGTGGAGTGGCGTTAATATTAATTAAAACACATCTTACAAATTGGTACCAATACGTGTGAGTAAATGATACGATATCTAGTAAAATGAAAATACGTTAGGGTGTTCCTCAGGGCTCTAGTTTGGGGCCGACGCTATTTCTAGTGTATATAAATGATATAACGGATACACCAGGTTGCCCCAAGATGACAATGTATGCAGATGACACAAATGTGTTTTTCCAAGTTTAAAAAAAAGAGTGTAGAAAAATTAGCCAATAAATATCTTACAGAACTGTCCAAATGGTTACAAATAAATAGTTTAAGCCTCAATACCAATACAACGAAGTATCCGATTTTTAAGCCTACGGGGAACCGAGATGACAGCATTATAAACATCAAATTTGAAGGCACGATACTTGAGCAGGTGGTTGAACAAAAATGTCTAGGTGTATGGTTTACTGAGGACCTTTCTTGGAATACGCACGTCAACAAACTAAAAGCCGACTTGTCCCGAGTTACTGGCATTATTTATAAAATTCAAAATCTAATTCCTACCTGGCTTAAACTAACGTTATATTACTCCCTATTTTATTCTAGGATCAGTTACGGCATCATGGTGTGGGGTACAACAGCTACAAACTACAATAAACTAATCATTTTACAAAAAACGATATTGCGGATATGTGAAAAGTATAGAGACGACATAAGGATGTTAAGAACGGAGCCACTCTTTATCAAGTATAATATTCTCAAGGCAAATCAAATTTATGATTTCAAACTCTTGCAATTGATACATAGAAATAGACTCCACTCGATGCCAATTACCAGTTATAATCCATACTTATTACGGAACCCAATTCGATAAACACCATACTTAAGAACAAACTATGGTCGACAAGTATCACGTTTTCAGATCACTAAAATGCTTAATAGAACAGATATCAACATAAACTTTGACCAGCCGTTTGGTAGTTTCAAACATTTTTGCAGAAAGATTCTAGTGGCAAGTGACGTGGCATTTTCTTTGGTATAAATTTTTTTTTTCCTCTGGGTGTAACGTTATGTAATTTGTTTCTACAGTATTCAGAAATTCAAATTTGCATTGCAGTATCTGTCTGACCTTTCAAAAATTTTGTTATTTGCCCATCAACAGAGTGTGGAGATGTTATCATCTTCAAATAATTGTTTGACCTGTTTTGTATACGCTTCATTTCGTGTTTATTCCTGACACCATCATTTATGTTCTCGGTTCGTAGCGTGTTTTATTTCGTTACAGCGGTTATTTTTTTGGTTTGATTGTAACTTCTGCTGCTCCTATGTTGAACTGTACGATGGGTGGCAGAGGCTATGTCAGGCATTGTGCCTTTATCTCTGCCCCCTCTGCGGGAACAAATCCGCAAAACAAATAAATAAAAGAACATAAAAAATAAAAAAAATAATGAGTGACAGTAATTATAAAACTTAGTACTATCACTGTGCATGCCAATTTTGCGACCGATATTCGGTTGGCCATCGAACACCTAATAAATTGTGAATTTGTTTTTATTTTCCCCAAGATATTAAAACAGATGTTTTTATTCTACATGTACCGCACCTTGAGAAGCATAATAAATAGAGAGACGTAGCCACAATTTCAATCTTGCTCGCAAACGCTATGTCTTACTGAGCACTGAAATAAGTGACAAGGGCGTCGGGGAGAAAAGAATAAAAAACTGGGCTTGTTATTTATTTGATTATCTCATGTCATCAACCCAGAGGTCAGCACACGAGTATGAATGTATCAATATTCAAAATCTAGTTTTCTCTTCTTTTATTTCCTAACAGGTAGACAACATATATATATATATATATATATATATATATATATATATATATATATATATATATATATATATATATATATATATAAATATATATATATATTTTTTTTTTTTTTTTGTGATGTCGCTTTATGCCATGTTTCAGACGGACGAAGAAGCAAATATTCATTTATTCATTTCATTCATTCATTTCTTTATTTTTTGTGCTCATGAACAGCTTGACGCCTTGGACTAGGATCTCTAGCCATCCAGGCTTCCAGGGAGATTTAGTACTCAAAGAGTGAAATTGCTGCTACCGTAAGACTTAGATGTACGAAAGGTCACACGTTTTCTTAATGCTTGTGCCGCTTATTTGTCTGCGCGACTGTCGTATCATAATGATGAGAACAATGTTTGGGAAGCCTGAACAAACCACAGTTGGGATCGTCTAACTGAAATCACTGAATGCTCATTGACAGTGTGGGCTGTGCTCGTAAGTATTTCATTGCAACTGAAAAAAAACAAACAAAAAAAAAACGTGGTGCCAGCCAAACTTGCGATGCACACGTGGATTTGCAAATAATTCAAGCTTTTGTCTATACGTTATGTCGCCTTAACATCAAAATCGGAGCTATACTCTCTTACTATCTTGATCACAAAAGGACGTCATTTTGTGTGTTATAAGCAAGATATTTCATACCTCCGAGATTTTGAAGCCTTAGAAGTGCTAGGGATACTTCTATGCAATTTTGAAACGTTCTAGAACTCTCCGATACAATGTCGAGAAGTCTCGGGTAGGTCTCTACAAACCGTCGATATCGTGTGGGGCGCAAGGCTACGTATAGCTTTTCTATTATTGGAACTCGCCAAAAAAGCTGAAAAAAGGGAAAGGATAAAGCGAACAAGAAAAACGAAAAAGAGAAAAAAAAAACAAAAAAAAAAACACGGAAGGGGAACCGTTGACGCGCAGATTTTGGGATAGGTAAGCCCGAAATGGACGAGGTGACGAAGACGCACGAGTCAGGGAAGAGGAAAGAGCGGCGATGGAAGGGGCGAGGGGAAGTCAACGAAAGGGAGAGGGCGGGCGTACGAATAGGGGGAAGGGACGTCACGGCGTTTGGGCTCCCGTGCGATAGGCTCTGGTCATGGCGAGAACGTAGACGCACTTCGCTTGTTTCTGCGTGAGGCTGCGGCGTCTTCCGAGGTCTCGCAGCGCCTAGGGCCTTCGAAGCTTCCTTCCTGATTCTCTGGATCCTAGCTAGGAGTCTAGGCTAAGGCCAGTGTCCGGTCAACAACCTGGTTTTTGCCGAATAGGTAAGCGTCGTCTTTACTAGACTACTGGATTTCGGACTCCAATGTGTTTCCTCTGTTTCTGAAATAAGAGTTATCGCGGAGGGGAACTGGGGATGCATAGCTACTAGAAAAATCCGGAAAAAACAAGAAAAAAACAAAACAACGGAGGGGCGGGGCAGAGCAACAACGGCGTTAACTTGTTGTCTTACCCTCCTTTCTTGTGTGTCCTGTGTCTCCGGATTTTGGTAGTAACTGTGCTTCCTATTTGCCTTATGCAGGTGGTGAATCTCATTGTTGCACGTCTGCGGGAGGTTGTCTATGTTTTTCCCCGATTATTCTTGTGTTGCCATTATCAGTTTATCATTGCACACAGTCTGTTAGAAAACAACAGCTCGTCTGCTGCATTAAGATATTGAAACTTACTTCGTAGACATTAACGATCTCTTTTTTAAGAAGTTATTAGTATCGTTTGATATATTTGGGTTTACTGTAAATACTCTACATTATAATATTTCGTACATCTGGTCTGAGATAGGCGGTTTCCTTTTCTAGTACTACTGTGTCGTACTTTCATAAAAGATTTCAAATGTATCACCTAGCTTGACGTGTAATTTATTGCTGAAGATTTGATGTCACATTTCGATGAATGGAGATATGTTTTGGTCCTGCAGATATATATGATAACTCAACTAAGACTGTTGAATCTGTGGTGTTAGCAAATTAGGTTATATATGTTGATCTAAGTATTTTGAAGTTCGGAGATTCCTTAATATAAATTGTTTGTATTTACCATGACTGGTTGCACTAATTGTATTGATGCATACACATCCTGCAACAGTGCCGAAGATTTGTCATGTAATCCAAACAATTCTTAATACTCTTCTCAGCTAAGGTTTCGTTCGTTAAACCTGACAACCAGAGAAACGCCGTCTATTTTTCGAAGTATAGACTATCCTAAAAGTGCAATTGATTTAGATATAATGTAGGGGTGTGCGAATATTCGAAATTTCGATTACGAATCGAATATTTTCCTTATTCGAAACATATTCGATTCGAAAATTGCATATTCGGAAGTTCCCGAAAATTCGTCCAAAGCCGAATATTCGGGAAAAGCGGCGAATAATCGCACAAACTGCAAATATTCGAGCAAGTAACGAATAATCTGCCTGCCACGCATTGCCCTATGAACGTTTATTCACTGAGAAAGACGTATGATGCATGCGTTATCGGTCTGCTCCGTTTCTATCTGTCTGATGGCAGCGAGAAAGGATCAGTTTCGGTTTCTTTTTCACCAAGCCCTTTGTTGTGTGTCACTTTTAAATTAAAATGATTCAATAAAATAAACCCTGAGAGTAAAATATAAATATAAAAAATCTGGAGAGTGTTATCCACTCTAAATGTTTGAAAATTAAAAAATGAAAGCTAGTAGCGAACAGAACATTACATTGCCATGGAAGTCAGCTCTTGCGACTCCCGCGCAGTCAAAGCTAGGGATGTCTTGAACCTGGCCAGGTTCGAGTGCGACCCAGTTCAACTTTTTCTAAGTTTCAACGTGACGCTCGACAAAGGTTCGACTGAAGATTGACTTTAGTGTGCATGCGCGAAAATTAAAAAAAACAAAACAACCTAGTTGACTTTATTTAGCGGAGGAAAAATGCACTATTTGTTGGGTTTATTGGCATCACTCGTTAAAATTAATAACTAATGAAAGCGTTAAAAGCGCATATTTCGCTTTTATACGGTGTAAACATTGGTAACCATTTTATAAAATATAAAATAAACAACTTTCTAAATTATTTGTTTCCCAAAATTCGAAATATTTGTGTAGCATTTCCGGGCAACACTGTCCGTAAGTCGAACTTCTTCAAACGTCAGTGAAATTTAGCCGGTTTCCCGATTAAAGGGTTTTTCTACTGGCGGAAATGTTGTCACGGCGCGTAGGAAGCGCTTACTTTCTGAACACGTTGAGCAGTTAATTTTCCTACACGATAATTTATAATAAGTGCATTAAGTATCTTTAGCCTGCTGCAGCCCAGTAAAAAGCAGTTGCATTGATTTATTTTAAAAAGGCAATAAAACCTGCTGTTACCACTTGTTTTGTCATTTTTGTTTACTAGACACATATTCGATATTCATTTCGATATTCGAAGCCCGTTTTTTGCCTTATTCGTATTCGATTCGTATTCGAAAAATTCAATATTCGCACACCCCTAATATAATGCAATAAATTAGTCCTGACTTTAGCAGCAACCTAATATTCTACATAATTCCGCCTGTTATGGCTTCAGGAGCGCGATTCCCTAAAACGTCACACTACATGACGTTAACAAACAACTTGGTTTTAAAATTTCATCTAGAGGCAAAATTCTCAGTGACTTCAGAATGGTACTGTACATTAACGTATGTGCACCTTCCTGCAACTCATTAATACTACATGGGTAGAGGAACCACTGTCTGCTCTGGAATGACATATAATCAATTAACATCTTCAAAAAAAAAAAGATGAAAAACACAATAGAACAAGCCCGTGCTATTATCGAATGGTTAAAAAGCATAGACATATGCCGGAAGCGTCCACCAAGGACGGATATTTATATTTTTAGGCCGTTCTGCCCTGCTGAGGTTGCCAACTCTATGCTCCAAACTCCAGTCCCTATCTCTGACTCTGGCTTGCCGTATGGTCATGACATATGTTATCTTAGACTATTTTGGTTTTGTCCCAAACGCTTAAATTTTCGACGTGTGCATAAAATCCGCTATTTATTTAAAAAGGGTGAAAGGGGCATGTTTTTTTTTTTTTTTAAATAGCTTAAATGCAACACTGTTTCTGAACCAAGACGTGCTTTATTAAGAACTTTGCTTACCTTGGCAAGGTTCACTGGGGCGAGCGGTGGAACTATTTTAGCGCCTCGAGCGAAGATAAAATCAAACTCTGTGCGAATTCCATCCTCTGGTGTCACCTTTATCTAAAATGTCAATCCTATTTTTTTTTTCTTTTTTTTTTTTGCTGAGATTTCAATTAGGGCTTGCGGCTGATAAAATATGGCAAAGATGCTGCTTTAAGCTGTTGAGAAAAAAATATAGATTTTCTAATAGAGTGCAGAAAGGAATAGATGTCATGAATGATTATGCATCCTCCATAGGACTCACCTGCTCAGCGGAAAAATCTGAATACGTCGTGGTATAGCAAGCAGAGCATCCAAGTAGAGGGGTCTGGTCAACATAACAACAGCAGGGAAGCCATTACCCCAGAGAGATTCCATAAGAATATTGGGATTCTTCCTAAAGGAAACCGGCAAATTTAATATACCCGTAAGTAGGTTAACTGGACAGATAGAGCAAATCCTCGCTGTGATATGTAGAATCACGAGTAAAAAAAAAGGCATGAAGGAACATGAACTTTGTAAGGTTGTAGAAACACTTATCTATTGCAGGGTATTGTCCACTTGCCATAGGTTTCCCAAACTAACACTTGCCATAGGTTTCTATAGATTGGAAACCTCAGGCCTTTTAACTCACTCAATAATAGAATAGACATTCACAATATGGGTAAACTGCAGAAACTGGAAACCACACCCCAAGGCAGATAAATCCTCGAACACTTGGGATACAATATAACGAACCTTACTCCAATTCCATTAGGTATCCCACCTTGGAGGCAACTACCCAGAATCTAAGTTGATCAAATTCCTAACAAGATGCCTAAAATAAGAGACATAAACAGAATACTCGATAGAGTAAAACGCCTGGAGAAAGAGGCCGAGCACTCAAACGTATCCATCTATTATACGGATGCTAGTTTTAAAGCAGAGCAATGCACGCTAGCGATTTGGAGCCAGAAAGAAATTATGACACGGGAGTGCCAGGGAGTTCCTACTCCCCTGCACGCTGAGATGCTAGCCATATCTACGTCCATCACCGAGTTATTCAAACACGAGGAGGAAGAAGCCACAGTGAGTAGGGATAACCAACATGCCCGTCGAGCTTTTCTAAACAATGAACTACCCACATACATCTACAGCATTCTGCAACGACGCATACACATATACACGCTGCTAAAAATTAGGACCCAATGTTTTCCAGGACTCCAGTGACTGAGAGGGCATAGCCGAGCTCACGAGCTCACCCGCGGACCGAATCCAGGACCCTCTCTGGCATGGCCAGCAGTGCAAGAACATGGACCGATATCGACAAGAAATAATCTGCATAAAATTAGAAAATAAATTATTAGGGACAGACGCAGAGCCTTCACTTTTCTACCCCCACCATCATGCTCTCATTCAAGAGAAAAAGCATCCCTCATGCGTAAAGCACAAACGCACACTTACTTATACCGCACTATATCCATTACATTAACAGTGCTCCAGGTCGACCCATCTGCTCCTACTGCGGTGAATACCCCTGTAACCAACATACACTCTGGGACTGCTCTGCAGCCCATGGGCTGCAGAGCAGTCCCAGCCGCTTGGGATGAGGTGGAGGGGTACATGGGAGAGCAACTGGTGGCGACTCTGGTGCACCAGAGTCGCCACCAGTCGCTCTCCCATGTACCCCTCCACCTCATCCCAAGCGGCTGGGAGGAATGGTCCGCTCCACCTACAGAGCTTCGGGGGGATTGGTGGCCGAGTGGCCTAGCGCACACCAGCTCGGAGCACGTGGAGCGAAAGCTCGCGCTGCAGAACCCAGGAATCCTAGGTTCAATCCTTGCCCCTGCCCGTTTCGATCTGGATGAGCATCGTACCGGCGTGCGGTCGTGTATCACTACTGCGTGGTGCACGATAAAGACCCCAGGTTAGTGGTTGTACCGCAATGGCTAAATTGCTCATCTACAGCTGAGACACCAGACGCCCACTGAGGCAGACTAACTCCGGCTGTATAAACATACACACAACAATTTGCTTTGCTACAGAGCTTCAAAGGGTGTGGTGGCCGCGCCTCGTTGATCACATTCCGAAGGTGGTGGACGACGGAGGTCCGAACACAGCTAGCTAGGCCCCAACCTGGGCTAGAGATAGAGAAGCATTTTCGATCTAAATACAAGTTTTCTCTCGCTTTCTTCTGATCAAAATATAATACGCATTAAAAGCACTTTTTCATAAGTATCTAAAGACGCCTGATTATATGGAAATACTCTACGAGCTTGTCGATGTCTGTGTCTAGTCGATTGGAGAAAGTTCGTTCCCCAAGAACTTGTGAAATGTGTTTCCATCTTTACACTGGCAAAATTTATTATCAAGGAGAGGACGAAAACGCCTCGGGGATAATCTTTTTTTAAGCTATTAATATCACCCTCACATAGTAACAATATGGCTAAGCGGTAAAGGCTGGATTATTAATAGTCGAGTCGAGGATTACTCAATAGCTAAACATTTTATCCTGTATTATATTACAAGTTCATTTCATGCAAATGAGTTTGATATAAATCTCTCTCTAGAAGATCCAACCTCTTCAATCTTTTCTGGACATTAACAATAAATAGAGGTGGGGATTAAGTTAAAAATATAATTTGACTGTCGATTGTAAAATGACTTAATATGTCATGAAGATCGAGCGGACTTCAGCAATCAGTTACCACACAAATAAGTGCATGTGTATCTAACTTTAAACTTCATTTGCTTAGCCACAAAAAAATAAATTAATTGGGTAGGCTTCTGGACCAAGAAATGAGACGCCAGAAATGTTTGACTCCTATACTACAGCTCCATGAATGGCCAGAGGTGCGCTGCACAGCATAGAACTTCTTGCGTAAAGTGTGTAATTTTGTGTAAATTGTCGTAATATCTACCTTAACTTGCTTGAATAACGTATAAATAATTAGAAGCAATTTAAGGAAAAAGAAGCTATTTGAGGAAAAATATTGAATCTCATTATTTACGATTACTATCTGTTTCGCCAGGTTGCAAGGTATGTGAACTTGCATTCAGAGTTACTGATCTGTTTATGAAAACGTATTGTACTGTACCCACAAGCAAAAGTAAATTTGCACGTACTACCTTCTGCTTTCGCTGCGCCATTCTGAAAAAGGCACATGCCTTCTGGAAAGAAGACCCGTAGAAAATTCGACGAAGTGTTACTAAATTGAATTATTTCACCTAGTTCGGCATTCTCTACCCATTCGACTGGATGCTCGCATGGTAGTGTCCATAGAAGCAAACACATTTGACGGCTCGGTGTCTTTTGTTACGCACAAAAAAACTTTGCTCTTGATGCGAACTCTCTGATCTAGCTCAGGGCCAGTACAGACGTATGACGGTCGCGCAGTGTGCCTCGATGACCTTTCGAAGTTATCGTTCTTCTTTCCACGCGTCGATCAGAAACCACGAGCGTCGACGTTCGCACACGCGACGCTTCCTGCGATCCTTGCCGAACTCACGTCGCGTGATGTTTCGCGGAAACGAACGGCAGAAGAAACCTCGCGATATAACGGCAATTCCTCGCGATGTATAACGCCAGTGTTTCGGGGCAGACGCTTCGGCTGTCGAGAATCTGTGACAAGGACGGGGGTTGGATGCGTCCTTCTGAGAAATTTGTGCCTAGGTCCATATCCGGCGTGTGCGGCCTACTCCGTTTCAATGGGCTACAGCGGAAGCTACGAACCATCCCAGTCAATCCAGCGCTGTCAATGTATCACGTGATTATGCTCACCGCGCGTAGCTGCGCACATGCCGAAGGTCAGTTGATATTGACATGGAGCAGGCACGTAGCCAGGATTTTGTTTCGGGGGGGGGGGGGGGGGGCCGTCCATGACAAAATAGTGTATGAGGGGGAGGGGGGAGAGGAGGTCCCAGCAAAATTGAGGATTTCGGGGGGGGGGGGGGGCCCGGGCCCCATGGGCCGCCCCCCTGGATACGTGCCTGACATGGAGTTAGATTGATTTCTGTGGCCCTTGGCGTCTGCCTCGACGGTTCGTCGTGAGGTGAAGCTAAGTATAGTACTCGGAGCTGCAGTGCAGTGGAATGTTGGACGAGTTGGTGGTACAATTTAACGGCAAAATAAATAGTGCAAAAAACGCACAAAAAACCCCGAAGGACAAGTAGATAAAGTACACATAAGAAGCGCTGTCTCTGAACTGCTATCTGTTGTTCCAATACCAGTTGAGAGACAGTACTTTGTGTGTGTAATTTTTCTCGTTCTTCGTTTTTTTCTGGCGCTGTTTAATTTACCGTTCATCGCGCTCGAAGCCTTGCCACTGCACACACACAAAGCTTGAGTCGCCTGTTGCTTTCTTGAGAGTACAATATTTATTTCGTTATTTAAAGTTTAACCTCGTACCTGTCTGCGAAAACATTTTTCGGCAAGAGTTCTGAACGCATACCGTTAGCTTTCATGAATGCAATGCAGGTATATTTTGGTGAATAAGATCAATGGGTTGGTCAGTTGAGTTTGATTTCTGTGTATGATTTAAACGACTTAATTGTCTCGAGCTTGATATGTGGACAATTTCGCGATGTGTGTGATTGGGGAGTATTGTGCGAACACAAAATCGCAATTCGGAGTGGTATGTTATGTACTCGTTCCTATGGCGTAATGTATGAGCGTGATCGCTTTGTCGCAATGTTTTTCATATCTTGAAATTGGCAAATAAGGTTCTGGCAGATATAAGTCGTTTATTATATACTTTACCTTTTCATTAAGTCGCCATGGGAGAGAACCCTCGCTTTCAACGAACACAGCGGTGCGACGCGGAGAGAAAGGAAAATCCCGACCGTCTACTTTTTTGCTTTAGAATTGCTCGATCGTCACCTTGAAACATTCTTCGAACGATCTTAGATGACGGATGGTGTCTAATAAAAAGTAAACGTTTTGAATTGAACGTAGATGTTCTTATTGTTTTGATTCCTCACAAAGTTTAAATATTTTTTCTTACGTTACGGTGTAGCTTTTGTTATTGACACGAATATTATTCCAGTGTGCTTTTCCCTCGGAACGATTTTGTACTTAAACATAAAGTAATGAGGCGTTCTTATGGCTAATATTTATCAAAGGGCAATTTATAGTTTAATCCCAGCAAAATCCGGCATGAAAGAATAAATCTTTTCGCAGCCCGTTCGGTATTGGGCTAGGCTAAATGTTCGTGCTTGATGCCAGCATTAAGGCCGGGGTTAGCGGTGGCCCGTGACTCATTTGAGGTCAACTGAGGCTGAAATATTTTATTCAATTAAATACAATTTCATGCCTATATATGTTCGCGAACTGCTAGAATCCATTGGTCAATGGAAGTTTTGTACAGATTATTATATCTGTGTGACAACCTCCTTGTACATTGCACAATAACGCCTGCCGTGTTTACCTCGACTTTGGAACAATAATGAAGTACTCCCCATAGTATAGCCTATAGTAATAGGTGAGCACTTTTAAGATTCTTCGAAGTTCAGTGAGGCTTTTGGAGTAGACGCGCAAAGTAGAAAACATCCAGCACGCCACCCTCCACGTCTACTTGATAACATACATTTGCATGATGAAATCGAAGAAGCGCACAGCAGAGCCCAAAAAGAATGCATTGTCAAAATTATCACCGATGAGCTGGCTACGAGTGGCTACGGACTTGGTGCCGTCTTGATACAAAAGCATGACAGACGAGTACATGTCGTCGCATATGCCAGTCGTACATTGTTCAAAACAAATAAATTACGCCGTTACAAAAAAAAAAAAAGTTTTGCCGTTGTTTGGGCGTTCTGCGAATTTATACTTTACATTTTTAGCCATTCGTTTAAGGTCGTTACCGATCACAACGCTTTGTGCTGGCTATGAAACTTGAAAGATCCTTCTGAACGCCTTGGACGGTGGGCACTGAAACTCCAAGAATACGACGTGTCTCTTTTTCACAAGTCCAGCAAGCAACACGACGCAAGAGACTGCTTATTTTGGATTCAACTTTCGGCATCCTCAGATCCTCTCATACCTGCCGTTGCGGTTATTGCCTTGACATCTACGTTGAAGTTCACTGTTGAGCACTGAAAAGGCACACACTTGGGGGAAAGTTTTCGCAGTTTCACTAAAAACCGACCTTACCCGGAACGAACAATGACTTGCCCGACTCTACACAATTCAAAACAACATATAATATTGTCCAGCTATGGTCCACAAGGCCCAGTTCTGCTACTGGTTTGTGCCAAACATCTACCTGGCGATATTCACGTGCCCTCCATTATGATCCCACGGATGGACACCAGGGATTTCTCAAAACATATACAGGTATTCGCAATCCCTTCTACTGGCACGGTATGCACCGTGACATCTTCAAGTTTTGTTTTTTCTGCAAACCCAACATTTACAGACCCCGACAGTAAGCTTGGCCTCGATGCTCCAACTCCCCTTCCGTATCCCTCGTCTATCTCTATGGTGAGCCACAGTCAAAGATGCAGAACACCGTGTACAATTACGAGTCAATGGGAAACCACGGAGGTATATTGTCTCCACGTGTGTATCAGTGCGCCGAGACGTACGCGCTTGGTATACGTAGGTCAGAAATGCGCCCGCGGATAGGTCGGAAACGCACGCGCTGATACGTAGTTCACATACCACGTGGATTCCAACTGGCTTGTGATCGATACGAACAAACCCTCAGCCGTGGCTGCAGTTTATCGTAAGGTGATAAGAAGTATACTACATTCTATACGATGAGCAAGTGTTCCGAAATACGTCTTTGGTACATCGGAATGGAAGGAGGAGCATGCCAATCAGAGGGCAAAAGAGAGAAGGCACAGGGAACGTGCGATGACGAGGCAGCCACTTGCTCGCGCCGTCATTGGTTGTGGTCGAGAGGAAACAAAGGCAGGTGAGCGCGTTTGGGACGCATAGAAACGAAGAAGGTGCGCAAGGAGCAGTCCAACTTGCGGGCCGTATAGTCCTTGATAGGTGAAGAAACGCGGGCGTGACTTGCAGTGTACACATGTCTTGATTCGTGATTTGTTTTTCGGCGCTCTTATTGGCTAACGCGGCAACCTCATGGGTTTTGGAGTAATGCCTTGAGTGACAACAGCGATACTGTGTCGACTGAAATTATCGTTTTCTCCTTACCTGTTTAAAAGCCTTGTATTTTCATGACAGGGAAACATCTCCCTGTGATGCGCTCGCAACATCAAATGGAAAGACCCAGCCGAGACCATTTTTGGAGCAAATTTATCGCTAAGACAATAGATGGAAAACAATGCATGCGGCACTGTTACTATTATACTCCGTTCCACTTCAGGGGCTCTAATCTTGACACTTGGCTAAAAAGTCGGCGAGAAATCTGGCGGCCGTGATTGGCCAACGCCGCACTTGACCTTGGCGCCGGCCAATCAGAGGCGCCGGATTTCTCGCCGAATTTTGCGCCAAGTGTCCAGATTAGGGCCCCAGGTTCGACCGGAGCCGGCGCTACGTTCCGTTGGACCCCATCAAGCGGCGTCAAAACTGCATCGTCAAGGCGCTTGTGGTCTTTGTGGCTTCGCTGTCACCGACTGTAGTTATCACGCACTGAGGAAGGCCCTGGACGATGGCGCATTCGCTGTGTGTGATTGGTTCAGTCGGCAATACCGAAAGCGTTAACATGATGAGCGCCATGATTCCGCGCTTTTAGCCCCGCTTGATTTACTCCATCAGATAGTAGCGTTGGCTGGTGGCGGACTTAATGTGAAATGGAGTATATCGGTGACAATAGACCTTTAAATCGCTTATACCTCGGGCAACAAATGCTGAGTCACTGATCTGTGGACGCATGCGCAGCGTCTCGTGTACCATCCACAGCAGAGCAACAGCGCATGATCAGAAGGCGTTCCACACCCGAGCAGACAAAGACGGCGGCGCGCAGAAGGTGATTTTTGCGAAGGTCTATGCGCTGCTTGCTGGGTGTACCAAGGTTTAAGAATATTGGGGTGCTTTTTAAAAAAAGTCTATACGGCAGGAATACGTTTTTTTTTTTGTTTAAGACAAGTTAGGCTATTTTTTTAAAGTTTGCAATGAAATAAATATTTAAGATTAGTTCATAGGCTTTTGACGTATTCAATTTAGAGCAAAGGTTTTTAATGACGAGGTTGTACAGCGTCCACAGAAACATCCAATGTAATGTATTTTTTATGAAGACATTTCTAACCACTCATCCACACACGTGATACTCCTTAAGACCGCCTGCCTTAAAAGCTCTTTAAAAGTTCAAAATCTCTTACGACAAGATAATACATTTGCACCATCTACCGGGTGGCCGTGTAACATATTCAGTGTCTGGATATTTAATATATTTTCGCCTTCATCATCCTTTCCTTCGTGGCTCGAAAAACATTAGCCAGTGTTATAAACGACATTGTGACAATGTTATAAACAATTGACAATGCTGTAAACGACCATGTCCTAAGAGAACGCAAGTGTGTGAATGGGTCTCAACACGGTTCTTTCTTCTTTCCGGGCTTCGAAAAACGCCCGCGAATTACCTCAAAGATTGGCAGATAACTTCACGCTCGCCCACCTTGTATTGTAGCGCTTTCGACCGCGACTTGAGCGAAATAGATCCGCATGCTGGACAGGGGACTGTTGACAGATTCGCGCTATATTTCCTTTCACCTGAGGCACGAGCGCGGCCGATGTTATTAACCAAGGACCAATCGAAAAGCGCAACGTCATGGCGTCTCCCTGCGCTTGATAGGGCGAGTCGGCGGAGGAGCACGCACACAAAGACGGAGAACACCGGTGGGTGTGAAATGCAGAGAGCACGCCGTGTCGTTGTGCCTTTTTCGCTCTTTGATTAGCACTTCGTCTTCAAAACATGGGCCGCGCTTGCAAAACGTCTATCTCGCGACCAGCGTCATTAGTAGTGCCTTCCTTGTGCTTTTGTTATTATAACAGCAGCGCGCCCGGCCAGCAGCACTACAATACTTGTTAGTCGAGGGCGCAGTCACTTGTTTTGTTTTTCGTAATTTGAGGAATTTTTTCGAAGTACAAAAAAAAAAAACGGTGTTAAAAATTCTAAAAAGAAAATCCCTGAATTGGATGTTTTTGAGGACGCTGTACAACTTCATCGTCAAAACCATCGCTCTAAATAAAATATTTAAAGAATTCATCGTTTAATTTTTAAAACACATTTCAATGGGCAAAACACAAAAGTAGCCCTACTTGCTCCAAACAATGAACTGACTTATTCCTTTGGTCTCTTCGTCCTAAAATGCGCCAACATAGTTTAAAACATCCGGTCAAGTTGCGTGGAACGCACTCGTAGCTAAATAAAATGACTGTTTTTCTATTTGATACTTTCGTCATAGGGCGAACCTATTTTTGTGAGGCCCACGAACTCCTGCAACAACAAACTGAAAGACCCAGCCGAGACGTTTCTCGGCGTAGGCTTTTCAGTAAAGCGAGAGATAAAAAAACAATGCGTGCGGAAAAAATACAACTAAAATCGACATCTGAAGTTCTAAAACTTCAAATGAAAGGTGTGGGAAAAAATATCACAGCGCATAATGGCAGAAGGTTGAAATAGAAATCACTGGAGCCTTGTTTCGCACGTCTGCAGCGCGAACGTGACCGCGGTATGGATAATGCTTCCAGTCACGAGTTCCGGTTGAAAGCGGCTTTGAACGGACCTATGCCCGCCTTCGAAATGAAAACGACCCGAACGTGCCTGACGGCAATTTCCCCCGAAAGGTGTTGATCGGCTTTAAGAATATAGCTCGGTGAGCAGTTTCAGTCACAGGGAGCGCGAGGCATAATTTTGAAACGGCGTATATTAGGTAATTTTGTCGCGTTCGAACAGATTGAAATCGCAGTTGGCACGAAATGCCGATTTAGACCCATTCCGAGAACTCTGTAATCGCGTGACATTGTTGAACTTTCTCATTTTCACATTGGCTGTGAGATGGCGTGTTTTTAGGCTTGTGTTTTCTTTCGCCGCTATGAATGGCCGATCTAAAAAAGAATGGTTGTTGATCGCAAAAGTATTTGTTCAGTAGGATTACGCTTAGGGCAGACCGAAACTTATGAAACAAAAAAGAAACAACTAAAGTAATCAGCGCAGAATCGTAATCAGAAGGATTTAGAATAAGGTAAAGTAGTAATCATAATTATTTCAAGAATGTTCTGACTTACGTGTGCCTGTAGTCATTCGTGCTAGGGCACAACTGCCAGGGCAAGGCTGGCGCTGGCCCGCGCCAGCCTTGATAGAACTTGTTTATTTAACTCATTAAAGACCAACTTGCTTCCCTAAGGTTACGTAACTAAGAAACGAAGATCGTGCCTCGTCTTTGGTCTTTGTATACAATAGCGGAGGCACCCTAATGGTTGTATCAAGAATGAAGACATCTCAAATTGTCAAACGGTTTATTGAGGAAGACTTATTCTAGTATCTCTGCTTCTTTCTGTCAAAAATATATTCCCCTATTCGTATTTCTATATACATTTCAATTTTTTAAATGAATACATGCGTGTATATCGCGATACGTTTTAATGAATGCATTGCAGTTTTAGTATTTTAGGGGTATTTTTATATATTTGAGTACTTGTATTGCGAAACACTTTTTTATCTATTTCTGTTCAAACCTTCGTTATGGATGGCTAGACATAAAAAGGTAAATACTCGTATTACAGATTGGGCTTGATGTATTAAAGTTAATCTACGCGTGCACCTTATTCCGTCTAATGGGTACACTATTTTCGCTCGTGAATGAGTAAAGGTAAGTTGTAGAAGGCCGACTTGATAAAAAAAGACTTAAACGAGCGGGCCATCGCACTCTTTTCGTGACGTCACTGGGAAAGGCGATCGGGTCGGGCTGGGCTCCTGGAATAGCCCGAAAGTGAAGGCATCGCGTGTGGTTTTCTCATCCCAATAATAAGTTATTACTGACACAAGTATACCTTGTCAACTGAAAAATAACTGAAACAAGATTTGAGCTAGAAGTAGTCCTATTTCTATGGAGATAGGGTGCCGCGGCAGAACGCTAAAAGGACGGCACCGTGCGTGGAGTTGCCCTCATAGCATTGAGTTTTTATTCACACAAACGGGTTTTGTTAGCTAAACGTACACCTATGAAAACCAAAATTATATGGAGAACTTACACAGACTAAGTCATAAAATTGTTGAGGTTAAATACATGCGTATAAAAGGCAAAAAATTAGAATTGGGCTTCAGCAGAAAACATCCTGTGATGTAAACATTGCTGGTAGATATGGATGTTTTGTGTCATGAAATGACACAAAACGAAGTGACAAAACACGATAAAACAAACAATAATAAGGTAGTGTATTAAGAAACAAAGAGATAATAAAATGCGATTCCAACGTAATTCATAATTTTCTTTTAGTTGTATTCTCCCAAGTTTGAGCACACATAAATATATAATGTAACAGAGTACAACCACGGGGAACAAGCACAAAATACTATTTGTTTTGAAAAACAAATATTGGTATGTCTTCGTGGACTCTATTTTTTATTATTTTATATTATGTAAACTTAGTCACATCACGTATTAACAAATACAAATTAAAAAAAAAATAATAAAAGCTCGTAGTTTTTGTTTCAACAAAATCGTCGAGTTTAATAGCTTATTTGCACTGACACACACGCATATACAAAAGGAAACTAGCGTGTGCTTTCGCCCGTCGTAAAAGACGAAAGACTATTAATGAGCCAGTAAAACATAGGTGAAGACACCTATGCTTTACTTGCGTTGGTTCGAAAATGTTATGCACACTGTGCCCTCTTGTTATATTCAATAACGAAAAAAACACGGCAGCAGCTGTGGTTAAATCTTGAAAACTGTGATATGACCTGCGTTATCCTGCGTGGGTCCTAGACGACAAACGAGCGCATCAAATGCTTTCTTTCTCAGATTTCAATGGGTTTCGACGTTCCGTAAGTATCCGTTATGAGGTAATTAGAATACGAGTGCCTTATACAGCGACTGAACGATATGGCTCAGTCGAAGGCATCATGAGACATATGTCTCAGATGATGCCTTCGTCGTAAGGATTACGCACCGCGTACAGTGGATAATCACTCCTCGCGTTCACATTAATGCCATATAGCATCAAGGAGCACAGGAAACTGCGCGCACATGAGGTACAAGAACGGCCGCAGAAACACGCAATTTAGATGTTGTTTAGCCGTCGTTAGGCTTATTTAAGTAGACCTGTGTAGTAGTCGCTGTACTTGACTTGTCTCGTCAGGGACGCAGTTAAGTCTCTTCTCTTATTTCTTTCTCAGTGTCTCCAGGTTCTTTGAAGACACTATGCAGACACCCAGCAATCCGCCAATCTACATCAAACAACTAAACAAAGAAGGTATCTTGATTCCGTGCGTCACGTTAGAAATAAAAGGAATCGCAAGGAGCAGCCATGACTAAAATAAACCATTTTCTGGAACCGACATGAAAATGTGCTACAGTGCTGAGGCCGTAAGGTTTTGTCCCCGGGAAGTAAATCACTCAGGATTGCCTCTTGGTCACGCCCTTGACGACACCAACTCTCGGAGCGCTAAGGCCTTACCTCTCGATAGTGTTGCCTCGATAAACCGATTCACGACAAGTGGCTTTTACGCGGAAGGAATCCATAATTCGAGCAGCAAATGTGCTTTCTTTGGAACTGACTCTTATGCCTGGTGCTCCTGTAAAACTTTACGCATGCATGAATACCTGTTGAGAGTCCCCTTTGGCGTACCTTGAAGATTCCGATTAACACCAAGTTCTATTCCCCTCAAAATTGTTATTTTCTCCGTGCCTTCTCCAAGGGGAAAATCGCTACCAGGCTTTGGCAGAGGTGAGAACCAAAGACGACTTAGGATGAATCAGGTTTTACGCATCCGCTTTCGTCGACAATGGTCGAAATTTTCTCTATGCGCCTGATACCGTCTTTCTTGATAAGTCGATGGACACATAGCACGCTCCTAAGCCTACGCGCGTCCATGGGTTAAAGAAATGTAAAATAAACACAAAAAATAATGACCCACGAGCGACGGCTTCAGCCCACACAAAACACCCACCGGGAGAGTGCGCCATCGTTCGTGTGTTTTTACTTCTGTACTCCTTGTGCGAACTTCACACACTCAATTGTTTCCAATGAAATCAAGTTATTCATCCTTTGTTTCTAATTAATGTTTACTATCTCCGAAGTTTTGATGGTAGACTATTTACGTTTTTTTTTATTATCATGTGTATTTCACGATGATTTTAAAGCAAAAATAGCACATATGATTCTGAAGTTCCTACTGTTCATGCATTATCCGCAATCAGTCAGTAACACCAGAAACGCATAAAGCTAATGGTACTATTGAAATGACGGGGAGGATATTCTCAATAAGCGTCGTCCAGTGGTGTTGATACAAAAGATTGATGTGGATGTCATATTTTATTGTCAAACTCAGAGAGGTGAATTTACGAGTATACATGTTGTGGAATTCGTTGTAATTCTATTGACGCACTATAAATGTCTCTACAATTGCGTCGTTGTTCATATTTACAGATCTGAATTTCTAATATTACGAATTTAGCATCCCAAGTTAATTTGAGTTGCTTTTCGTTAGAAATGAAATTATGTAATGACGTGCAGACCTTATTTAATGTTAAGCTGCATGTTTTTCAATTCAAGTTGTCTTAAACTAAACAGTGAAGTAAGGTGGAACAGCACCGCTAATTATATTATTTGTGGTTTGATCGAAGACAATTTGTATCTCGCTTTGCCCCATCACTAGGTTTCTATCTAATTTTTGATTAAAACATTCAGTGAGTTATACTCCAACAAACATCTCCTAAACTTAAGTGAGGTATAAACTGTCGCACGTTTAACACGAACGCATTGACGCAAAGTCCGGAAGTTTAGTTTATCTGCTTCATTAATGCGATATAATTCACCAGGTAAAAAAGGTACAATACGTACCGCAAACTTTTAAAGTAATGAAGTACAGACCTAATTTAATGTTGAAATTGCGTGTTTCGAAATCATGTTATATTAAACTAAACAGTCAAGTAAGGCGGAACACCACCGCTAATTATGTTAATTGTGGTCTGATCGAAGACACGTTCAATATCCAAAGATTTAATAATAGTCAAGAATCAAGGATCAATTTTATTAGTTGTCAAGGAACAACCGTGTGCCTTGGTGCTGGCACACAGAAACGGGCACACACTACAAATTAAGCATAAACTAAACATACAGATACAAAAACACAACGAATACATTTACAATACATACACACATACACTATTGCACACCGAGTAGAAAACACGGTCCGAAGTGCACGCCATGAATACAATAAAATATCTATCTATCAGATATTAGCCCTTGTCAATTTAAGACATTCACAACACAGTACAGAAGTTCAAGACATTGAGTAGGGGGATTCAAGACAACAAATGTTAACCTGCTTACTTCTGTGCCTTTCAGCACCGCAAAGTAAATGCACTTCATATATATCGAAGAGAAACAACTGCACAAGCAAAAGAGTTTTCGATAATAGTTCGTTTAATTCGTGTTACGGACCTCCCTACTTACTCAAAAAGGAGTTCAGTCTGTTTACCAAAGTTCTGACGGCACGAGTTAAAAATATTCAGTTTTTCGTTTTAACAATTAGAACACTCTAACAAACAAGATATTGGGTTGAGGTGACTAAGATTGCTAGCAGCGCAAAATGTCAATTTGAGCCGTTGAGTTACTGGCGGGGCCCTAATGCACGCTTCATAAAAGATAACTGAAGGATCAATAAAGCCATGTATAGTTTTGAAAAGAAACCAGTCTGCTGTCTCCCGACATTGATGTAGGTAGGTTCGTGCGTCCAAGCACAGCTTCATAGTTCAGGTGATGGTCAATCTCATTAAAATACCGATATTTGAAAATTGAGATGTATTTTCTTTAGCGGACGTTTTATACTTAACGAGGGATCCTTGCAGACGCAATTCCACACAATTGTCGCGTATTCTAACTGGGAATGACTGAATTAGCTTTAGAGCGTCAGGGAGGCAGATGGGCTGTCAACATTGTTAAGCGAAGTGTTAATGATATTAAGAATAAAAATAATATTCAAGAAGAATCAAGAATAATTTTTATTAGGTGTCCAGGAACGACCACGCGGTCTTGGTACCGACACACCGAAACATACACGCTACAAAAAAGTGAAAACAAAACATAAAAAATTCAAAGCATTGAGTAAAAGAAATAATAATAATAATAATTGTAGTGATGATAAAAGTGAAAATATGAATAATGAGGTTCACACAAAAAAGCAACAAAAAAAAAAAACAACATGTACATAATATTGAAAGGGTCCAAAAACGCACAGTGGGGCTTGTGGGCGTGGTCCGGCATCCCGCAGAAAGATAAATAAAGTTGTATGCGTGACAAAAAAAAAAAAAAAAATACTGAACCTCTCAAAACAACATAATTCAGCAATCTAAACTCGAACAGTATGTTTTGAAATCACTTTTGACGGTCCTGATTATTGAACTTCGAAGAGACCTTCAGTCAGTTTCCTTCATCAAGAATGTGGTACGTATACACACGAGCCCGTTTCCCGTAGCTTGTAGAAATGCTTGACATTGAAAATGTTTCTCTCTGTCTGAGGATTTGTTCTTCCGCAAATAATGGCTTGGTTTTAGAATTTTGGTGAAGGAATATATGAAGAAATATATGACTTCGGAATATATGAAGTCGATCTACACGCTGCAACCATCAGAAAATATTTTTTTCTATATGAATGTTGCAGTATTATGAGATAGAAAGACTCAGGCGCATTATAAGCCACAGATAATTGTTATAAGTTGTTTTTTAACAAAAAAATCATTGTTTCGTTTATGTACTTAGAAAGTAGGGATTATTTTTTTAGCCTTATAATACCGGAGCCTGAATGGAAACGTTTTAAATAAGTATCAGAGGAAGGGCATACTTTCCTATCCGCTGACATGAGTACTTCTACTAAGTTGCCCCTGGAACTGAAAGTAAACAAATGACATAAAAACGACTTATTAAAAATTGTCATCTGCATTATCATTAGAAAAGTATGCGGTCCACTCGCCCGCCATCCTTCAATTGTGTTATCTCGCTGCAGTTTCTATTAGCTACAAAATATCTCCTGAACTGTTTTTTTTTTTATTCCATATTACTCTCCAACCTACGCACTCATCAATTCTGTTTTGCACTTCCTCCTCACACAAAAATAAAGGCGTCCCATGCTCTCGCCCCCTGAGCTTTTTCGGTCGTCGGCGCCATCTCCCGGCCTATATCCACACCAGGCGTTTCAGCCGAACAATAACAGCAGCCAGCCGCTTGGCGCCCCCACGGTCCTCCTCCGGTCGCCTTGTTTTCGGCGTTTGTTTATGGGACTGTGATCGGGGCAGATCCCGACCCTCTGTTTGCCGAACCTCCCACCAGAGGGACCGAGTGGTCTCGTAAATCATCCGATGGCGTTGGGGGGCGCCTGCTTACGTTTTGGGTGGGTTGAGTGACGTCATGAGGTCTCGCTTGGAGGCGCTATTTCTGGACTAGTCCTCGCTTCGTTACACATAAACAAAATGCTTGCGGGCAGCGCTGCCCTACTTCAGCGGTTGCGTGGCGGAAGATTTGGAGAAGCGCGTGGGGCTTCCACTCGGTAACATTCCGCGAGGCTTTCTGGCTTTTTGGCTGTAATATTGTATTCCGTTCTTTCTGTTGTTGTTCTCGTTGCTATTTTTATTCGCGGTTTAATTTAGCATTTTAGTAGCGTTTTGTCTACTGCGTAGAAACATATCTTTGCTTCTTGTTTGACTGCACGTTTACATTCTGAGAAGCGTCTCAACTCTTAACGTAGAGGCAGCGCTTACAAATATATTTGTATTTCTCAATATTTGGGCATGAAAACAACGGTAAACGGTTATAAGTATGACAATATAGGCATATGCGCCATGGATATCATTTTACAGGGCGCGCTTCGGAAGGATAATTGTATAATTTAATAACCAAGCATGTATAATTACTTGATGAATATGATTATTTAAACGCAGTGTATGAAGCTTGAGGATCTATAATTTTCTCAAAAAAGCAAAGGTCGGAAAGACAACACAAGAACAATGGAGTAGCAAAGTGCTCTTCTATAGTATATTTAATTTACGACTACATAGACATGAACACATCAGTGCTCTAGTGTGCGCGTTTAAAATACACTGTAAGCGCAGACACACCTAAAACAATGTCCGACCAGCCCTTATTCTGCAAATTCCGAGCCCTCATTTTTAATTTTTTTTTAGCTAGATATATAAGTTTTTAATTTCAGTCATCAGAATTTGAAAAGCATGAAGTTTCTGTCCATCATCACTTTGCTGTAACAGAAAAAAAAAAATGTGTGGTACTGGTAAAGCGGTGCAATGTGTGCGCGGTATAGTTGCTTACGTGATTCTTTTTTTACCTGTTGTGGTTGCCCCATTACCATAAACCACACGTGCTTTGATCGCATTGTAAATCATGTGCTTTAGAATTCAACTCGGCAAAAATTGAATCAGTAATTTGTTTCAAGCGGTGTTTTGTGACTAAAACTACTAATATACCTGGCGACCCTAATATACCATGCCGTTTTTAACAGAATGATAAAGTACACTTTTGGACAATAGGAGCTGCAAGACCTGATTTAGAATTGAACTACGGCCTCAATTCATGGAGAAGCTTCATTAAGGCCTGGTTTCTCAGGAAGATAAATAAATGAAACCTATACTTCGCGTTACTCTCCTTGATTGGACCCAAAGATTCTTCTAACACGGGCAGGGGCATCAAAGCAAGATGGAGGGCCGTTGCGTTTAATACTTTCCGCAATAATAGAGTACTTTACAATACCGATTAAGATACAAGAGCATCCAGTCTCGAACTACGTGCGAGCTACTTGATGGGTATTGGCAAAAACATCCGGCCAAAAAGGGAAGCCGGCTCAGAGACCGGCGGCCACCAACATCCGGTGCTTCACTCTTCGTCGCCGACGTCCTGTTTGGCTATCGGAGACTGTAGGGTGGAATACTGCTGGCTATCTTTTCCATGGCCGCGATTCGTAGTTTACGTCATCAACATTCGACTTCCTTGCAGCTATCTTGAAGCACTGGTGAAGAATACCTACAGAAGTAATCAGAATTACTCTCCCAATGTTCGGATAGGCTCGTTTCTTTGTTTTGAAACTATCTCCGTTTCTGTACCTTTGTTTGTTTTTTGTTCGGAAACGGAAACGTCTCCGCTTTGCAAAGCAGCGATCCAGGTGAGTAGCTCGGCTGGAATAGGTTGCCCGAGTTATGTCGTGAATAATAGAAGCCTATAGCGGGCTCGCGATTGGATATCCAATGCAAACGGGAACCAAGGCAGCGTGTGCATAAGGTGAATGGCGAATTTCAGATTTGCCGAGGTGTATTTGTTTATGTTTGGAAAAAGGAAAGCGGAAGCAATGTGGCTAGCCTGTTTCGAACTTCGGGGATGAAAATTTATTCTATACGTGCGTGAATGCCTGAAAAAAAAAAAAAAAGGCGTGCGAAACGCAGATTTTACACGCACGTGGTTACTCGTTTTAGATAAACGGGAGCTAATGGTGGCACCACTCTCACAACGGAAAACGTCTTTGTTGAGCGATTTGTTTGTGGGCGACTCGTAGATTGTTTGCATTGATCGGTCGCTGGCTCCTAACGGTTTGTTGGTCTTAAAAAAAAAGAAATGTGACACGATATTTTTTGATTTTGTAGTCGAAGTTAGACAAATAATGAGTGCATTTTTTCAGCTTTAAATTGTGTAAGCTGTGATGTTGATGAAATCCACATAAGACCCGTAAAGCAGGGGATTCACCTGTTAGCACCTCTAATAGCTCAGATATTTAATATTTCTCTAGCCACAGGAGTATTTCCTAAACGAATGCAGATTGCTAAAGTCTCAGTATTGCATAAAAAAGGAAGCGTAAATGACATGGGAAATCACAGGCCCCTCTCAATATTGCTGGTTTTCTCCAGGACACTCTAAAAAGGCATTCATACTTGATTAACCAACGTTTATAAGAAGTATGATTTGATAACTGCGTCGCACTACGGTTTTAGGAAGCACAAATCTGCTGAATCTTCACTACTTGCTCAAAAAGTATTCATTCTGCAAAGCTTTGAAAGCAAACTGATGGTCCTTGGAGTATTCATAGACTTTACTAAGGCTTTCGACTGTCTCAACCATAAGATTCTACTTTCCAAATTAGGCAATTATGGAATTCGAGGGCACGCTTTAGAGCTAATACAGTCGTATCTGGGACATCGGATGCAATATGTCATTATTAATGAAAACGCCTCCTCAATAAAACCTCTTTTTTTTTCTGGCGTACTACAGGGTAGTACCTTTGGGTACTTTCCTTTTTAATATGTACGCTAATGATATCACCAATATTAATAAAAGTTCTAAATTTATCAACTACGCTGATGACACAAGTATACTCTTTACTGCAGATAATGATGATACTTTAATTGGTATGGCAAACCTGACTCTGTCTAGATTAGAAATACGGAGTCGGAACAACGCGTTACAAATAAATGTGAAGAAAACAAAAGCAGTGCTGTTTTGCCCTAAAAATAAACCTGTAAACATCACAAAAGACCTAAATCTAAATTCAAGCAAAATTGAAATAGTAAATTCCTTTAAGCTCCTAGGTGTTACCTTCTCTGAGAAAATGTCGTGGGAAATTCATATAAACTACCTTATTCCAAAGCTATCCCGGGCTGTGGGTATGTTAAACCGTCATCGTTATATAATTCTCTACTCCACTCCCACTTAAACTACTGCCACTTAGTCTGGGCTATAACGACTTTTACGATTCTAGCAAAGTTACACGTGTTGCAAAAGAAAGCACTTAGAGCTATAGGAGATGTCCCGTTCGACTTTCATGCAGCTAGCTTATTCAAGAAATTTCATGTCATAAATGTCCACACATTATTTGATTACAGGCTTCCCACTAACCTAAAAGTAGAGTAAGTTAGAAAGACGAACTCTTTTTACAAACCTTGCACAAATCTCGAAACAGATGTTCACAGTTACCCTATCCGCGGAGCTGAATGTTGGGAGGTGGTCACACCGAGAACAAACAAACACTGAAATACGCTGTTCCTAAAATTATTGAATCTGTATTTAGCTAAAGGTATTGATTGGGAAAAGGTATCGCTGAGTGAAGTCAGGTCACCCTGTTTCACTGATTATTAGTGTAGTTACTCTTTTTACTCTGTTCGTGCTCAAATTTTATTACTATGAGCTTATTTGTCTTGCCCGTCATGCCCAATATGTCAATATTGTAATAATTTGAAATCTTATGCTTATAATGCTGTGATAGCGATCTTTTTCTGTACATTTGTGTTTCTCTTTTGATTATTGTACTATTTCCTCACTCTGTTGCTGGTGCTGTAGGCGGTCAGGAGCCCGTCAAGATGTAGCTTACAGCTTTTTTTTTTTTCTGACCGGCACCATCATGTTAGGGTGGAAATAAACATTATTATTATTATGTCTTCAGCCATAAATCGTAGCAGTCAAATAAGATGTATAACACGTTGTGAGATTGTCGTATGACAGACGGTACTCATTTTCGGAGATATGTTTATAATGAGAAATTGTAGGAATACGTGTATTAGGCCTATTGTTCTGTCCAATAAAAAAAGGATACCCCCTCCCCCAAACGTAACGCCACCACGCGAGTAGACAACAAAGAGCAGCAAGTTCGTGTATAGCAGATAACGTATTCGTCGGAGTATTCAGAGTGCTTACACAAAATAAAACATTTGAACTACCTCATCAAGTCATCACATTGACGGGTAGTTCAACCGGCAGCAGAAATAGGCTGCAAAACGTCAAGCTGCATGAGATTGCGTTGAGTATAAAAAGGTGTATTAAATAGAACGTAGACATCCTGGCAGCAGAAACGTCAACTAACAGAGAATGCTCCCATCGCAATTTTTGCACAGTTTCCTTTACTCATGATACAACCATTCTCTCAAAATCCACGTCATTCAAGCACGATGCCGTCCATCGCTGACAGGTGCCCGAAAATGAGCGGCTAAACGAGTCCGTTAAGCATTGAGTGCCATCCAGTGGGATCGGTATCAAAGCACAGCCCGGTCAAAACGTGCAGGGAGATTCGCTCTGTCGAAGAGTGCGGGGAATTTCCTTCCGCACTGGCTTCGTCCTCATAACAGCGCCGTCCTCTCACTCCTTTCCCAGCGGCCGATGTCCATTGCTCTAATAGCGGGAGGAACTCTCGAATCACCCGACTGCACGCATCACCATGGCAACTGTCAAGTGGGCACACTAACCTAGCGAAGTGCCCGCTGCTGCTGCTGCTGCTGCTGCTGTGTTGCGCTGCAACCATTCGCGTGTTTTGTCCAACTCGGTCGCCTTGACGCTCCTCTCTGTATAGTACGTCCGTCGGAGAGGAAGGTTACCGCTTTCGACGTCGTCACGAAGCCACTCTTGTTGTTTTCGTTTGTTCTCTGTCGTTCTACCAAATTGGGAGCGCGGTCGTTCTTGGGCCAAAGCGTAGGTTGGCGTAGTGGTGCTCGCGGCTGTCGGTGTCGCCTCTTTGTTGTCGAGTTGGGGCCGCTTTGGAGACAGGAAGACGCCGATTGAATGCACCTGGACACGGCTTTCGAAACTCCCGGGGACGGACCACTGCCTTGTTGTCACCCCTTTCGGGCTACTTTTTTGCCGCCGGTGGATACGCTGTTCCGGTGTTTCCGCTCGGCTGTGAAAGCGGACCTCTGATCCGAGACATCGTTGTGGTGTTTATTCACTTTCTTCGCTGTTCATGACGTCGCAGGTAAGTCATTTTTATCCATGATACATTTCATTACGACGGGGATACGCTGAACTAGTTGGTTATGCATTGGAGAGAACCAGCTGAACACACAATTACAGGAACGTTTTTCACACAGATGAGAGGATTCAGAGAAATGCGCAAACAACCGCTGGACTACCGACTGTTTTAATGATAAACTCCTTCTTCAACTAGTTTTGTTTTTCTTTTTCGTCCGCTTCATTTGTTTCTGCATCATTGCCTATATGCCTCTTTCTCGTATTTCTACTTATTAAAAGGGCCGTAGCCTTCGCAGGAATATTTTCTCTTCGTTGTATAGCACAACTGATGGGGAACCGACGCCGTTTTCTTTCTCCTGTACCGCGGCGAGGTCCTCGAACATCTCCCGTGCGAGCTTCTTTCTGTGGAGTCCTAAGAGGGGGCTGCGTACAATTCGGCATTTGAGAAACCGTTGCTTGTGTCTGGTTTTACCACTGTCCCGCTACACTATGCGAATCGCGTCACGATAGCTTCGCTCTAAAAGAGTGACCCGAATTCTTCCCGTTCGCTGTCCAGATTTCAATAAGATTCGATGAAAGGGCATTACATATCTTCGCTTCGTTTCGCTTTAAGGAGTCAGATGGCAGTGAACGCTACGATTCAATAAAGCCAAGCAAGCAGCGACAAAACTGCATCGTCATGGCGCTCGTCGTTTTTGTGCCTTTGCTATCTCACCGGCTAAACCAATCACAGAGAGTGGGCGTGCCGCGATCCTGCGTATGTTCCGTGCGTGATCGGTCAAGACGGTCGTGTGCAAATCCACAGAGACGACGGGCGCTATGGCGATGGACTTTTGACGCTGCATGATTGGCACCATCAGACTGTAGCGTCGGCTGCGGTCAGACTAAGGAGTGAAATTGACCATAAGGGGCGAGGGAGGGTTCTGCGCACTACTAAAGACAGATACTTATTGTTATTGGCAAGAATATTGGATTTTAGGGCCATGTCAGATATTGAGCTTCTGACTATATCCGTAATGGGCAACGCTTCCTGCAGGGTTCGCATCTATCGGCAGTTTTTGTTTTTCTAATTTTTTTTTGTCGCGATATTGCGCCCGAATTTTAACACCGAGGTGACGACTGTGCACGTAGAAGCTTACGTGGTGGCTTAAAGGATGGATTTGATGTAAAGGTACCTTTTCTCGTACGAAAGCCGCAAATCTTTGTGTTGTTTTTTAAAGCTTTGTTACTGTATGAGACCCATGAGAAAACGCTCTAGCTCAAATGTCTAATGGGTTCATGATACTTTCGCACACACTTCTTGTATAAAAGTATGTTTTTTTTTTTTTTTTTATTGTGATAAATGTGCCCTAGAATGTTGCTATGAGAGCTTCTGATTTGGCTCCAACGTTGTCTCGATTTGTAAGAATTCTTCTAGTTGCGATGAGCCACAAAATGAACCATTAGAGACACCAATTTTTATCGGTTATAATAGAACACTGTCGGATTTAAAAAAAAAGGAAGAAGCAATCAGGAAAACATTGCAACAAAATGTATTTGTTAAACTTCATTCATGGGAATTAGTTACCCACAAGAATTGTTTAATTGCTTCTTTAAAATGCATAATTTTATTGCTCAAGTTTTTTAAAAAATGTATACGATGTTTATCGCGGGTTTTAAATGGCGTTATTGGAACATATTTCCTACAAGTGATTTAAAAAAAATCCAATAGTTTTTACTCATTTTGCAGGAACATATTCTGCTTGAAAGATGAACTCTTGGAAGTCGGCCAACGGACATTCAGAAGTATGTGCCGCAAAAAATTAACTGTTTTATTATCAATACTTTTTTTTATTTATTACACGCTCGGATCACACAAAAAAGTCAATCGGTGATACAGAGCTTTTTTTTTTTTTAATTTTGCTACACTGAAGTATATCAGTGACTGTGACAGTGATTATTTTCAAGCTCAACAATTTATTACAGTGGCTGACAATGTAAGCTGATTGAGACAAACAAACGATGACCTAAAATTGCTGTAGGCTGTCTCCCAACACGAGAAGTTCAACTAGCAACGAGAGCTAGGATGCGACGAGACTGCAGGGGATATATGCAATCGGACTCAGCATAATCATGCATAAAAACATCACGTCGTTGCAGCGCACTTACTGTTACCAATTCTATACCTATTCAATATCACCTTTGTCTGTTAAAAGCTCAGAAAAAACAATAAATCATTCAATCAATCAATCAATCAATCAACGAATTAATCAATCTAGGTATTTTTATTGTTTTAATATGAGAAGCAAATTTCTTTCAAAGATCCAAATCCACAAAAAGGCTCGAGAATGTCGCCTGACAGGCTAGCAATGGCCAAGATCGGGGCCGGAGCCCAGCAGTCCACAATGCGCGTAAGACAGACGAAGAAAAGGCTAAAAGGTTTGAGTCATACATTGTCAGAAACAGCAATGTAGGAATTCCGCAACAGCAACACAGTTGTAAAACATAGAAAAGAAAAGAAACCGGTTATACATACGTGCGTACAAACACTTTGACAGGCGCAGGGACCAAGCCCTCAGATTATCAAGGAGGCGATGAGCGTGGGCAGGCGGTATCAAAGAGTAAAGGCGCACACAAACACGTCATATAGAAGTGTGCCTAAAACGCAGAAAAGAAACAGGGTGAGCTTGATAGAGGCGGCCACCGCACTCACATCGGCATACTTTCTCTCGCTGATAGTTCTATTTCTTGTGTTCGGAGCAGCGCCACTGGTATATTTTAGTCGTCATTCGGTTGTTTCAGCTTACACTGTTCACAATTGTACGTTATAAACATGCTGAATACTTATTTGTGCTACATTTTATATGTATCGTCAGCTACATTGATACTCGAAATTGGGCAGAAATGAAGGGTGCGAGGTGTGCATAGAATATCCCTTCGTGATTTCGAAACACTTAAAAAAGGTGTTCGGGAACGGTTACCAGATATCTCTAATAAACTTAATCTGGTAGTTCGCAGCCATTTCGGGATTAGAAACAACGATCTGTCAAATGAGCATTACACAAACAAAACAATATCTTATTCATAAACCTTATATTTACAGTATGCGCCGTTGGTTTCTATTGCTTAGTCGTAATTGCGTCATTGCAATGAAAACTTCGACTTCAATCCCAGAAAGGCAGAATTTGAAAGAAAAAGAAAGAGTACGAAAGAAGGTGATTTCTGGACTTTTAAAGTTTTTAAAACATCAGGCATAATCTTTTACGTCACAAACTTTCGTTTTATGGTCTACGCGGTTTACATCTGGTGCTTTTCTGTCTAACCTGAACATTATAAGGCGTTCATATCAATGAACATTATAAGGCGTTCATATCAATGAACAAATAGTTTTCAACATGTACGAAATAATGTTTTTATCGTATAAACTTTAGGTCATAATAAAGTGAGGATGACATCAGTACTTTGTTTTCCAAAACCGATTCGCCTGGTATATTTTTGTCTAGAAATAAATATGTGTCTCCCAGCAGAAGCATATCTGTTTTTATTCTAGTAATTAACATCATCAGAGCACACGTTTGGCCGCCGATTGGCCGCCGATTTCGAATTCTCTCTAATTTGGAAGTGCTATAAACCACACTTTCTTACTCCATGTAAGCTACCTAGACAACTGCCTCAGGACAATGTTTAATCTTCCTTACAAGCCATTACTTTCTAGGAAAGGAAATGTTAATAATGCTGCATAACATCTCTTAATGACCACCACGTGGACATTTTGTATCGAAAAGCTTCTTTAATGAGGACTTTAAGTATCTACATATGAAACATGTGCTCATCATACTAAAAAAATGTCAAATGTAAGTTTTTTTCTGTAATTTAGACACAAACAAACGGGTTTTAAACCATTTTGTGAGAATCAGATATTGGAAGGTACTTGGCTGTCAGTCGAACTACGGCACGCAGATGACGTAGTACACTCTTCCTAAGGCACTGAACATAAGTACCCGAGATGTTAGCGCAGAATAATTCCTGGTGGACAATGGCGGTTCTATTAGATAATCAACTAACTGCTTAATGATAAGTGGCTGCTTGTCATCTGTTAGCTACATATTAAGTGATTATACACATCACGTTTGTGATGCTGCCTCTCCGGCCTTAAAAGGTTAGAGGCTCGTCAAGCTTCCACAACCCGAGTTAAAGGAAATCTGAAACACTCCTCAAGATATCTGAGTTAGGAGCGGACTTCAATAGCTTTTTTGTCTCTTGAATTCAGTTATTGCACTTAACTTGAGCAGGAGTACACGTAGACCGTATTAATTTTGAAAAATACGCGCAGCAATCGCTACAGGGCATACGGCGAGCCTCTCTGCCGCCTGGTATCTGTCTCAAGCGTCGTGACGTCATCGTTTCCACGCGAGGTTTAAGGCAAGCACGGGTCATGTGACCCCGCCGACAACGTCATTTTTGCTAGTTTTCTCCCTCCCCTTTCGCGCTTTATAACGCTCGGCACGCCGCAACCTGTGTGGCTACGTAGAAATTTTAATTGTCGATTACGACGCTCCTACAAATAAGGTCGAAAGAGAACTTAAAACACATAATGTTTAAAGTGCCTGCATTCAAGCTTTGAGTAGTTCCGAATTGAAGGACTTGTTCAGCTTCCTTTAAGGGTTTTGGGTGAAAAACGTTGATGTATCTCCCGAATGCCGCATAATTCTATGAGGCACATGACTTTTGCGTTTGACATGAAACCACTTGAAAACAGCTTACAATTAAAAAGTGAGTAGCGAGGTGATTATATGCTCATACGTTTACATTAAGGCTTGTATCGTCTTATCTTCTTGCCTTCCAACATTGTTACCTACTTATTGACAGTGCACGCCCGCGTGTGCCTCCCTCGTAAGTCCTGGCGAAGTTAAGGACATGTTCGCTGGGCGAAGAAACGACGCACAGAGCTTACATGCACGTCTCACACCGACGTGTTGCATTACTTCTCCTCACCTTAATACATAAAGAAAGCTTTGCGCATTGTTTATACTACACGCGAAGAAATTCTTACACAATTTATTTTAACGAAAAGAAAGAGGAGATGCTCTTTGCATTTGAGTCGTGTACGGTTTGTTCGATGAAAGTAACAAATACCTGGTTCTAAATGAACATAAACATTCCTGAATTCACCCCTTAAAAAGTATCAATGCCCTGCGAGGCGCCGAACGTTGTTCGCGATGGTTCTTGAGGTGAAAGCAAGTGTCTCCACCCATTGACATGCACAAATGTCATTAAGTAGTTATAATGACATTTGTGTGAATAGAGGAACAGCGGGAGATTACTATTTGGTATGTCGGCCAGCCGTGTTTGTTTTGTTTTCGCTTTGCGTTGCTAGGCTGTCACTCATTCGATCATTTTAAAGAGTACACCGCTATTGATTCTCTCAACACCACTTGTTCCCATATTGGGAGACACCGTTTTGTACATGCTAAACGCATAATTATTGCTCGGATTCATGTTGAATAACGCAATCCGTCTTGACTAGTTCCCATGCTAAGTTATTATTCGGCAAATTTTACGCTCAACGCCATTATAGTTTCATGTTATTGACAGAAAGGTAGGGCAAGCACGATTTACCCAGAAGATCACATCTGCAATAATGTCCAGCTTTCACTTCCAACACGTCAGCAATCTCTGCAAGGAGAAACAATCTTCAACTATTCTAGTGCGAACATCGACATAATCAATGAAAACCTAGATTAATTGGATGCAAGATCGTTAAACCGAAACTGAAAGTTGTTTAATCGTAAATTACTTCAGTTACGCAGCAGATTTGTTCCAAAATTACACATTCACACATCGTTTCCAAACCCGTGGTTTTCATCCAGTTTAAAAAAAAAAAAATGTTGTATAAAAGCAATGCACCAAGAAAGTGAGGGAGGGGAGGAGGCTTGAGCTCGCGGGGCAGTCAGAACGCCGAGTCCTGATTCGAATGATTAGTGTGTAGACCTAAAGCTAGTTGCCTTTGTCTCCACTCCGCAAGTCGAACGCGTTCGAATGCGAGAGACAAACTCCAGACGCCGGCATTCGCCGTTCTATAGCTTTCGATGAGTGCAGTGAAGACAAAGACTGACATTGCCTCCGCTGAACTCGTCGAACGCGGTCGAATACAACAGTCCAACGCCGAGTGCAGTGGAGACAAAGGCAGCTCGCTTTAGGTCTACCCACTAATCGTTCCATCCAGAGCTCGGCGTTCTGACGTCCCCGCACTCTCTCGTATCCTCCTCTCCCTCACTTTCTCGGCGTATAGGCTGTTTTGAGCTGCAAAGAAATTTCTAACAGATGTCTCGTGGTGAAAGTGCCATAAGTATCAGTCATTTTGCAAATACAAAATGAAACAAAGGAAAAAAACAACTAAAAATAAGCTTTTCAGTTTTGTTCTTCACAATAAACTAAAAACCAACCCAAGAAAATGTTGGTCCACTATTAAAGGGATACTACAACGAAATTTCGGTGCTAATGTTTTGGTTTATATGTGTTCAAAGGAGTAATATCACATCGGACACACCAATATCCTGTTAGCAAAGACACGAAAATAAATTTTAAAACGAATTAAACGATTAGCAAAGAGCACCTGGTAGATGTCGTTAATGTCTCGTTTGTAATGACCGTCTAGGAACCTTGGCAGATTGTGTCGACGTTTGTCTCGCCTCCGGCCACCACAATGTGAGGAGGTGGAAGGAGGAACTCCCGTCTACCCGGGTATCTTTTTTGTGTGTCCAAGAAGTCGCTATTGTCCCTCTACAAGATTAAAGAAGATTAACCCGTCACTCAAAAGTTCGTACAAAAGCAGCCGCTTTAGTGGCTGGAACGACTAGGCTTTCCTCTCGACGTGAGCCTCATCCGTAGCCTCGCAGCAGCTTTGCTCGTCCCGAGACGAACTACGTCACGATTGCGTTGGATGTCACGTGCTCGCCGCTGGCTGCTCTCCGAGCGCTTGCCAGAGTGGGCCGTTTAAACGGAAAATACAGCCACCAGGCTCAAAATACAAACGTGCGATTGTCATTTACGGATATTGTGGATCATATTCAACCTATTCGTAAACCCGACGTGTATATTTCAAATTTCGTTGAAGTATCCCTTTAATACCAAACACAGAAAGGATTCAAACAGCTTGACTGATATCCCTGGAAAACGTTTACCGATCGACGAGACTTGCAAGCTCTGTTGTACTTTCTTTTGTAAAATTTTCTCTCAAGAAATTATTCCTTACCCCATCACTGCCCAGAATACTTAAAAACTACCCATAATATACAGATCAATAAAACGACAGACGGCATTTTAAAACTGATATCAAACTTACTATCAAATTCGGCTCCTAGTCCTGATTTGTTATAATCTAAACTGCAAAAATAACCACTGCAACTTCCAGTGTACTTCTAACACACAGCTTTCAAGAATACCTCGATTCCCGTGTTTTACCGGTTGATCGGAAGATGGCTATGTTTGTCCCAGTTTTTAAATAGATTCAAAAGATGATCCTTCTAATTACAGGCCTATTTTTTAACACCCGATTAAAGTATAATGATTGAACATTTTTTTTGTATTTTAGCGTAATTAATTATTTATCTGCCAACAATTTACTTTTCAAAATGCAGCTCGGTTTTAATTTAGTAACTGATATTGACCACAACCTACATATTAATAATGAACCTGATGCTTTCTTCATCGATTAAAAAAAAATAACGTTTGGAAAAGTTTTGCATAGTTGCCTCATTCATAAAATTAATGCCCTCGAAATAGAGGTATGGATTATAAACTGGATAGCTAACTTCCTCTCAAATGGAACTGATAATGTTACAGTAGATAATATTTGCTGTTCACAGAAAATTGTTAAATCAGGAGTACCGCAGGGAACTCTGCTGGTCCTGCTACTATATTTAACATACATAAACGATCTCCCAGATAATCTTACCTTAATTATTAGGTTTTATACGAATTACTGTGTCATGTATAGAAAAATAACAAATGTGTTAAGATTATAATGCAATTAAATGCAAAGGTGCAAGCGAGCTAGACAAGAATGACAAATATAATCCCTGGAGAACCTAGCTAGTTGTGTTTGGAGATTTGTGTTTGTCCTTTGTCCCTCTAGTTGAATGTGTTATATCGGACCCTTTTGAAAACTGATTTGTTTTATGTTGAATAGTGGTGTAAAGATTGGAAGGTGGAAACCAACGGTAACCAAAGTAAAGTTGATTATTCAGCATCTAGCATGCCAGTTGAAGCTGTAACAGCAACGTACACATATATCGCCATCAACTTTAACAACATTAAAATTGCAATTTGGCACAGTTTGTTTGTAATTAAGTAGGTAAACGCCAAAAAAACACACACAGAGCCAATGAAGTGGACAAAAAGGGGGCGCGAATAGGAAATCACCCCTTGTCTGTCAATTTTATTGTCCCTGTGTTGTTTTGGCGCTTACCTACTTGACAAACATTAACACATGGGAACCTGTTATCATTCACACCTCTGAAAAAGATAACCGAAGTTTAGGTTTGTTAAAGCATCATGTCCATCAGGCCACGTCGCAAACTCAACTAATCGCGTATAATACTCTTATTTTTATCCGTCATCAGCTTGAATACACCTCACCTTTCTGGGCCCCCCCCCCCCCCCCCCTCTCAGTTATACCTAGAAGCAAACCTGGAAGCTGTTCAAAACCGGCCTACTCGCTTCATTAATCGTAATTAAACGTCTACTACCAGTATTACTGCATTGAAAGCTCAACTAAAGCTCCCTCTTTTAAAACACCGAAGGAACCGATCACGTATCGCACAATTAGAGAAAATGTATTACTACCGTTCCCTAAAAACGATGCATACTCCCCGTCGGGTTCCAATTTCCCTCCTCTACAGGTAAACCCCTCAAAAGTCAACCATTTACACATAGGACTAATCAATTCAAGTTTTGCTTCATGGCTATCTCTGGCTGGGTATAATCTACCAGAGCACCTGGTTCGCATCCCAGAAGTTGATACTTTCCGACCTGCCATTGCGCTCTCCATGAAATTTAACATCATGTTTGTTTATCGTTAGAATTTGACCTAGTGGTCATTTTCATCGTCTCATTTTATAGTTCAAAATTGCCCCCCCCCCTCCTCATGTAAAGCCCCCCGTGAACATTTGAGGGTTTAACAAATGAAATTAAATACGTGGTAGGGCACATACGTGCTACCGCAAATCACTAAGAGAACATACCATGATTGAACAACTATTCAATCATGGTACTCTGGAATTCGTCTAGTCATCTTATGTGGATGTCTTTGCTACTTTACATTATAACTTACACTTTTTCTGATCGCGCAATGGCAATACCCTGAACAATATCAGGATTGCAAATAAAAATAAAGTAAGAAGAAGCTTACAATGAACAAAAAATACAGTGACGCGAATCTTTCTGACATCTTCTTGATGCGGAAGCCAGTATTCTTCTGTACATAGCATATTGTGTATATGACCCCACTCTAGCAAGAACATATGCGACAGGCCATCGTCAGGTTCCGCCCCGTTATTTCTTCTTCGGAAGACAGCATGTGAACCCAGTATGTATTTTTGTGTTGATAGATATTGAAGACCGATGTGTGCTTCCGCCTATCTAGTCTAGCTTTTTTTTTTTCTCGTAATTTTCTGAATAAAGGAGCACCCATATAAATGTTAAGCTAATGCATTCGATCTGGGATTTTAACACTGATTGCCAGCCGAAGTTTGACAGAAAACCGTCACAAAGAACTGTCACGTTGATTTTCTCAATAAATTCAACGGGGAAATTATTGTCACGTGGTGCCAATTTTCCCGATAAATTTAGTAAGAAAATTGACGGGACGCAATCACGTCGCGTTACATCAATTCACGTGTCGTCCACTTCTACGAAGTGGTTCTGCGAGGTGGTAGTTTCCGCTCAACATATTTTGTGTTTGCTAGTTCTGTCAACATGATCAAGCTTGTGTCACTTGTTTTATGACTAGCGGTGCCCACAATTCCCATTGCTTTTCTATCTATCACATAGTTCATTGACTGGAACCTACCCTTCGCGTTTCAGCTCAATTTTGGACCAGTGAGTTTTAAAAGGTGGCAGGTGTGCCAAATGAACATCAGGGGCTACTCACACTCATTGTAAGCGCGATAGTATTTACGGCGCTGAAAGCCTGTTATAAACGGCGGGGAGCCCTCGGCTTGTTGATCTTTCAGTGAGAGATCTCAATGTGGGACATCTATATTTGCTCAACTTGAGTCATCGACTTGAGGGCAGTGAATTCTGGCGAGACACACGGCGCGGCCTCAAGAAATGAGCTTTCTTTTCAAAACTCGACGGCATTATAACGGTAACATAAGTTCAAGTTTCGACGATCATATAACACGTCTAATCTTTTATTTATTACAAAAGCGTGTCTTGGGCGTCGCAAAATTAACAGGTGGTTTTTCTTTCTGGCACTCGGGTTGCACATTATTCCGGAGCTGGATATCTTGGATAGTGCTCGTGTTACGGGGGGAGCTAAAATAGTCTATGGGATGTTTTGCGATGCATCTGTGTAGTATTCTGATCATTTAAAGTTTGCAGGTTGAGTTTTTTTCTTTTACTTATTCCCAACTTTCTTGGACATTAACGCTTTTGCGTATGCACTAAAATAAGAATTTCAACCGAACAACAACGCACATCAAAATGTTTCCCGGGAATTTTTTAGGCAACAGTCATAAAATATAAATAAGCAGTAATTGAACCTTTGAACACGTGTAGTTTTTATTTCACGACTCTACATTCTGTTTTGCATTGAATCCTATGGTCCACCTTCACAAAAATTAATTTCGGCTTTTCTTACAAAATATCGTAATGTTCCCGAAGACTGTAATGGCTTTTGTAACATACAACGCAGGTCCATTAGAGCTTTGATATCACCATGAAAACGCTTTATTCCACAGAATGACCTATAAAGTTGGTCATGACAACAGCAGAAGCAGCGCGATTTAAAAATCCAGAAGCAATATTGTAATACCGTGACTATAAATGGTGCTTGAGAAAAATGTAAATATATACCGTAAAGTAATGGTATTATGGCGAATTTCTCAAATGAGCCTTCTTTTGAAGAATTTTTGCCTTGAAGTTTATTCGAAAGCCCTTAAAGGTCCCGTGCCGTGTACTGCGTTCTGCTGTGGCAAAGGCGAATGCGGTGCAACCAATAAAAATACGGTACTCCATTAAGTGCGAATTCAATCAGAAGTAATACGTCGAGCGAGCTCGTGTCTTCCTCGCGCACCTCGTGCCTTCGCTTACCGCCTAAACGAGCTCGCGTCCTTGTGTTTCTCCTCGATCTCAACCAACGACGGCGCGGGCTTGGCCGCCTCGACATTGTACGCTCCCTGCACGCTCTCGACGTTGTCCTTTGGTCGGCGGACCCCTTCTTCGCGTTTCAATGCGCCAAAGACGCCTTTAGAAACGCTCGCTATACGTTTAGGAAAGGTTCGATGAAGTTCTTGTCTTTTGGTAGTTACATGAAATTATTCCAACATTTCTTAGGACAACTACGCAAATCTAGGCTCTAAATGGGTGTACATTTAATTTATACTTCATACATCCATAATCGCTGACGGCCTAAAGAAAAATACAGAGCTTGTCGGGTCCCAAGCTTCTTGTGACCGCTCCGCAGCCAATGAAATTAAGTTCTTCGTGGATGAGGATGCCGAAGAACGAATCGCGAGGCAAGAAGCATGAACGTAAAACGACTATGCACTGCGTTCCATTAGCGGTCGCTGATGCCTCAAGGTCACAATGCAGTGGTGTGCTTGCGGGAATATTGGCCGCAAGGTCGCTTTTTAAAAGTTTTTGTTCTAGCCAGGTCGTCCGTGTCTCGTCTGGCTCCAAGTAGCCTGCTCCGAAAACAAGCGCCTCAACTTCGGCAGAAATCAAAGAACCAGGCACCAAAACAGAAACGCTTCTACGCCACGGTTTTTGTCAGGGGAATTGGAAAAGATCCCACTCGTTTCAGGCTCACTGTTTCAGTTCGCTTTTAGTTCGGTGTGCCTGTCCCACTTTGCGAGAGCACAAAGATCGCTCCCCTCCTCCCCCTGTCTTTTTTCTGAACTCCCCTTTCCAAAAACGAGGACACCCCCTTAAAATAGCGCCTGAGACCCCCGATGACGTCGCTCGTGAGCCCCTGGTTCTCCGATTGGCCGACTCGAATACCCAGCGAGCAGAACGACTTTAGGACACTGGGGAGAGGATCTCAAATTCAGAGTGCCTTTGCGCACGGCACCTAGTGTAGCACTGGCTCGGATCCGTGCCGCGATTCGCCGCAAGCACCCCCGGATACGACGCTTGTGCACACGACTCGTCTCGGATATTTTGGCTGTCTTCCCCTTCCCGCTGGATCTCGTCGACGATGTTAGTTTATTGCTGCGGCAACACTCGGAATGTGTTAGCCCTCAGTGTTGGGTATAAACACCGCGGCGCCTCCCCGCGGGTCCCGTTGTCTGATGTGTGTGTGTGTGTGTGTGGGTGTTTTTGTTTTATTTCTTCCGGTCTCGAGTCATTTAACTGGACGCTCCAAGGATTCGTGTTGCTGCGTTACCGAGACTTGTCGCAGGTTGTGTGACTCATTCCGTCGTTTACACAAGAGGAATCTACTGACATGGGTGGCACTCGAACTGGTTCGAGGTAGTCTTCAAGGCCATCTGCACCAACCGTCGTTAGTTGTCGGACTACGATGCTTGACTGACAATACGCTGTTGAGCATTGATAATCCAGCCTGTATGAATGTGATGTACAAAATATATATTTAAAATAACTAGTTTCATGTTGCTTCTATATTTCATTTAATTTTTAGGGCTGTATTTTGGTAAACATCTTCAAGATCAGAAAAAAAAAATATTGTCAAAGAATGTATTCAATGCCAGCATAGGAAGCTGCTTCATTCGCATGATGACAGTATTCCAGTCTTGCTTCATTCACCTTCTTGTGCTGCTATATATAATAAATGCATTTTTTGGATATGGGTCTAATTTTTTTACCCAATTGTATTGATAATTTTTATGAATAAAACTGATATTATTTTATTTGAAGCTGTCGATGATTTCGAAATATCAGTTGTTGTGGGTTTTGCTGTCTTTCTTCGACCGCCGAACATGCCATATCCGGAGTTATTTAAGAAACTACCCTTGGCTTGCTAACAAATCTGCGTGAAAACAAACTACATAAACAGGATCCACCTATATCACAACTAACATACTTGTTGTTTTCAATGACAGACAAGATCTTGCCACCGGTTGTTAGTAGGCTTATAAAGGGTGACGGGCACGTTAGTTGCGCGCTTTCGCCTCGGGGAGGGGGACAGCTGGCGCAAATATGCGTTTCGATAAAAAAAAAAAAAAAAAAAAAAAAAAACTTAAAAACGCGTAAAAACTAAGTTTTTTTTTGAACGTTGTAGAATGTTGTTTGCCCTCTATTTTAGTAAGTTCAGTGATTAGTTTGTTTTCTGAAGATGCCCAGAGAGTTTCGAATTAAAACCATGCATTTTACATTAATATTAACAATATAGTTACTGAAAGATAATTAAGGACCTAATTATACCGAACCTTGTTCGGTTTTTTTTATATATAGGCACTTTAGCAGAAACCAATATCATATCAGTGCTGGTTTTGATCGATGAGTACCTTTCGCGGAATCGATTTTTCCGGGCTTCTGATAAACTCACGTAGGCAATGGGAACCCTTCTAAACTGAAGTTGAAGAAATTATAGTCCGCTGCGACTCAAAAAGTTAGGGCGAGGGAAAGGAAGGCCGGGGAGGAGGAAGCAGACGGATCGCTGAAGAGAAGTGGAAACCTCCTCCTCTCTTTAGCCTGTCGTCTGCTTCCTCCTCCCCGGTCTTCCTTCCCCTCGCCCTACCTTCTTAAGTTGCAACGGACTATGGTTTCAATTGATAGATATATTGTGAACTATTATAAAATACTGGAAAAATGTTTCCCTTGCGCGTAGACCCGAATAGAGTAATAAGCTCAAGTGAACGACGCTCTAAAGCCAAATACCCTGTATTCAACATCAACACTGGGGGACCACCATACAGAGTTCACATCTTCTTTGTACGCTGTGCAGAACATCTTAGTTGAATGTTGTATGTCTTTGGATTCTCATCACCTTTGAAGACGCACTGAATGAAGCCATCGCAGCTGGTGCTCCAGTTGAAGACCGTCTTCCTGTCTAACCTACCATGTGCGACGGCTTCAACCCAAATGAACAAAAACGTCTTCTGTCAAGTAGCTTAAGAAATGCGCTAATGATATTGCACTCGCAGTTATCCAATTGCTTTTTGAATTTCTTCGCATGACAATATTCGTATAAAAACTGCTGTAAAAAAAACAACTAATTTATATAAATATTACTTTGGGTAAACGCGACTCCAGCTTAAAATCTAGGATACACACTTAAAGGGAGGAAGACGATAAAACGATGCATCAGAGGAACGTGCATCAGCCCAGAGTATAAAAAATCCGGTATGCTTAGTTTGTTCCTTAGTGCAATGTTTATATCATGTCTAGAACTACAGCTTTAAGAGGCCGGTTTCTAGATTCATACGAATCCCATAGTAGCTACATATAATACATAAAATATAGTTTCCAAGGAATTGAATACTAAGATACTCCGAGCAGTGGACCGTGTTCTCGATGTATATTTGTCTACCCAGGTTCGGTAACGCAATAAATACCGTAATCGTCTTTTTTTTTCTTTTTTTTCCTTTTGTTTTGTTGGCGCACATTTTAGGTACAATTGATATAGATATAGGCAGTTCCCGATCAGGTCGCTCCACGGATGCTTGAGGTCGGTGCTTGTGTCGGTCGCGTTTTTTAAAATCTCCCTTCTTGAAGTCCTCTGGGATGTTCCTATCCTGCGTCTGAATGTATTCAGGGCGATTTCAGTGTTGACACAAACGTTACTTGCAGTTTTTGTTTTGTTTTGTTTGATACACTTTTCATCTAAGAAGGGAGAGATGAAATTTATAACGAGAGGTTAGCATGGCTCTGAGCACACTCTGCTGGGAAAGAAGGAAGCGAAAAAATTCAATTGAAGGGGGAAGATAACGTGCGGATTGAGAAACTCATCAAAGTGGAAAAGGCAGAATTTTCGTCGGCTTTTCAGGTATTCGAGTAGTAAAAAATTGCTGAAGACCGCTTTTTGGAGATTCCAGAACTTAAAAAAAGAAATTGAAGCGTCGGCGTTACTTTACTTTTAGGTCTAAGTTGGAGACCCCGGGGCCACTAGAAAAGAAGCGCTTTTCGTTTATTAGTTACAAAATGAACCAAAACACTTAAATTAACCTTTTACAATTTCTATTTTCAAGGCCGCATGTATTGGAGAATTGACCCTCGATCTCATCATACTCTAATCGTGACGTAAAAGTTTCGTTCAACGTTTGCAGTGAGCGCTTAAGGGGGAGAAATGTCATCTCTGTAACCGGCTTTAAAACCCAAGCTAACCGAACAAGCACGCCCCTGACATCGGTCCCTCCGTCCTGCGTTTGCTCCACAATCCAGATGCCCGTGCCTCCGGTGGTGTGTTCAGTGCGACGCAAGCGCCGGGTGGAGGAATCGACGTCGGAAACGCGGTTTGACGATTAGTTCCGGTTTATAAGCCGTGTGAAAGGACGATATTTCTCGCCCCGTACCGCCCACTACGAGCATTTTATTAAGCTTTCACGTGACGGCTAGACCACAATGAGGTGGAGCGTCGGTTGTTCAATGCATCCGCTGAGAATGAAAAGAAAAAGTTTAGAAGTTTACTTAATCTTTTTGCTTAGCTAAGTAGTAATCAGTATTGCCTATTTTCTAGTGGCCCCTAGGGTTCCAAACTGAACCCCAAAGCTATGGAAAAAAAAAAAAAAAACTAACGCAACTTGATTTGAAAAAAAAAAAATGTCGGACCTTAAGAAACACATTGTATATATACCTTTTATAGAACGACGGAACCAAGGGGAAGGCGAGCTTGCGTTATGTGATAGGGAACAAAGACTGCGTATACCAGGAGAGCCGTGTGAAAGCTTGGTCGTAAAAATAGGTATAGATTGGAATCAGGGCGTGTTTAGGCACCTCGACGATGACTGTGGAAATAAAACAAAGTAAAAAATATAAGTATATAGGTGGGCGGAGAGGTCGTCAGTCAAATTATGGTAGGCTCATGGTTTGTATATCTAATAAAGAGTACTCTTAATTTTATAGGAAAGTAAATACATCAGGCGCATAATTTACTCCTGCTCAACAACATTAAGAGGCCATGGTCCGATTGCTAATAACATGTTATTTTCAGTTGGGTCTGCTTAGTGCTAAGAAAAGCAGGGATAGGAGCACGCTACTTCGTAAAGGACTTATCACGTGGACCTTTACGTGAAAACTTGCTTATGAAACAATCTGCCCTTGCATTTTTTTATCAATTTTATAATATAACTTTTTAAGGTGGCGTATGATTTCGACAGCGGTGGTATTTGTACTTAAGAATTTTATTCAAATGAGATATCATATGATGCTACTTTACTGGTTACACGAAAGAGCAAAGCAGTAATTATAATGTCGAGATATATCAATTGTCTGTGTATGTCTCTAAACTTAAACTTGTTAATTTTATACCGCACCTAAAAGGCGGTAAAAAATGAGCTACATCTTGCTTTGATTAAGCCTTGCAAGGATAATTTTAAGCAGATCAGCGACACTATAAATCACCATGGTAGGAAATATGAAAAACATTATCCGACACTACTCAGAATTTGTAGTCCCTGTAATATGCCTATTTAGTGTTTATCGCAAACACTCAACTTTCCCTAGTTGCCAATTGGGGAGGGTTGGTTTTATTCTCAGGCACGGGTGAGCGACTACGAGCAAGCATTGTCGTTACCTGTCTTTCGTATCTATGGCGTTCACTCACGTAACATGAGCGGCCATTGTGAAGGACCTTGTTGCCGTGTGCGTACATTTTGCAGCTTATATTTTGCATAACGGAATTTGTTTCTCGGTAGAACAAGTAGAAATGACCATTGGTACCGTTCGTTGACGTCACGTGCATGCCATATCTTGCAGATGATGAGGAATAGCGATGTCTGCAGCACGTCTATCACGCACACTCGGGAAAACAAGCCAGCTGTACTGACCTCCCGCGGCCGCTTAGCGACATCATGGTATTCAATTTTGTCTGACGGACGTAAGCGTCCCGAAAAGCCTCAAACACGTCCGCCCACTTTTGCAGGGAACCGCTGAGCTGGATCTGTGGCATTTGGCTCGCGATCACTTCCTCGGTGGGCGCCAGGCATTCAGCCAACGACCACGGGCGGCTCGAGGCCGAATCAGCGCCGGGTCTCAGCTCGAAATAAGCAGAGTGCCGGAGTGCAGACCCGCGAGTCTGCATTTCTTTAGTGCTGCCTCGTCCCGTCGTAACTGTGCGTGCGGGAATCTTCCGGGGAAATTGCGTTGACTGGATTCCTTCGAACGTTCATGTAGGCGGGTAGGGTACCAGCGTTTCGCTTGGAGCTTCGCGCTTTTGAAGGTGAACCCACACGTCCTAGGAGCTGCCCTGTCGGAATGTTCCCTGTCCGCTCTTCTACTCTGCTACGTCGGTACTTCATAAAAAGGACATATGATAAGTTGAGACCTAGAGAAATAAGAAAAATGTTGTGTCTCTGGTCTGCTCCCGCGTTACACAGTGCATCAAGCGCTTCTGTATATAACCTCCATACACTAATTGGTGTTTATATGTAGACTCTCTGAGAGAACAACAAGCGCATCCGTCTTTTGCCATTCGGATTATTCGTGGCATAAAACATGCTAGGATATTTTAGAATCAATCTGGAATCAATTTCTTTGTTATGAAAGCTTACGAGACGAAAGATCTTATGCAATCTTATGCACAGCAAGCACGAGGACAAAAGAGAGAATAGGACACAACAAGGCGCCTTGGTGTGTCCTGTTCTCCCTTTTGTCCTCGTCCTTGCTGCGCACAAGATTGCATAAGATGTCAAAACAACTCGCCCAGACAACCACTCTTCTTGAGATGAAAGAGTTTAATCTGTGTTTCGTTGCAAATACCGCAATATTTACTTTCTCAAAGCTGTTGAAGTATAAACGTGGTGTGGTTGCAATTGTCACCTGACTTATCAAATTGGAATGATGTCACCTCAAATGATACAATTTACATTAGTAGTTGTGTTGGAAAGTTGTCACCAGAGATTGTTACTGACTAATACATTTCGGACATTTTTCAAAATCCCAATCACACTGCCATATTTTCGGAATAGCACACTTTAACACTATGTTATTTCTCAGAAATGTTCACTCAATTGCTTGGATATTTGTAATTGAGGAGTCAATGGTTCACCCAATATTGTTCTTTTGGGATTTCCAGATGATGTCGGCGCGTCAGAATTTTATAATGTTGTAATTTTTTTACTCTGATACACAACGTTTATTTTTATCCAAAAGGCCGCCAATGATTTAGGACACAGGTTAATGTAACGGTACACTAAGATGGGCCGACATTTCCGTGGGCCTCTTGGTTACAGGACATAAACCAGGGGCACTCATAGCCTAACGCACTTGCAACGTTTAGAAGAATACAGTTGGCGTTAAATATTACATTAATTGCTATGAGATGAATGAAACTTGCAGTTCTTATTGTTACCACACCACGTATACTATATACGTTGTTGATATGCTTTCTGTGAGAGCTTAATGCGAATGCGAATAAGTGTCCAATTGCTAACTTAGCGCGTGTACTATAACCATCACATAGAGTTTACGCGTCTGGAATAGCAAGCACAAATCGCTTTGGTGGGTGCACGTCTCTGTACACCCAATGCATGTACCGCAACAGTTTTCTGTTTAGTCGCGTCTTACAGTTTGTATGACACATCTTCGTCTCAATTAGCCTGTTACCGGTGGAGAGCAAAGTTAATATAAGACACTTATCTTAGAGTTGAATATCTGCGATCATTATAAAAATAAGGCCTCCGTGAATACATTTGCGAGGTTCGGATCATTGGGTGTTTCAGCGCACAAAAAAAGTTACGCGAAAACATTGAAAATAGTTTACCATATCCTTACCCCAGTTAAAAATTCAAAAGATGCAAACTTTTTTTCAAATGAATAAAGGCAAAAGGAGTAGCGTCCCGTATGCCGTCTGTCGACGCCAGTAATGTCCGTTTTATATGCAACCCTTGGGTGCCCGAGAAACGCAGGCGCATTTCTCGTATATCTTTTTTACTTTCGTTTATAGCTGTGGAATTCGGTGCCTCAGTTGTGTTACACATATAGCTGCAACTCCTAACTTAAATTTGAGCTTCACGTACCAGTGACGCCGGTCGTTTATGTGAAAGTAAAATGAGTTAGCTAATATTGTCACGAATGATAATTGACGAGGCATAACAACTGAAGAAACTAAACGTTTAATGGGGCGAACTTGTGCCCAAAAATAAAAAGAGAACAGAAGAAAGCAGACTGTCGCGGGCGTCGAAGTCGGCGTTACAGCAGAGTCAAACGCTGGGGCGAAACTGATTCCGCTCGGCTTGCGGAATCCCTTATGTACCCACGTGGGTTTCTGGATCGTTTGGCGTAGAACGTTCGGTGCGTATAGAACATTCGGAACCAGATCAGTCGAGAATGTTCTCGAACTTACGAGAAGGCCAAGATGAAAGGATAAATAAAAGGACAGTCCGCTAACTGGAATCGAACCTACACCTTCCACGCGACAATCAAGCGCGGTAACCACTCGGCCACGCACGCACTTGCTCGCCAACGCGCGTAACATTACTCCCCCCTTTAAAAGCGCATCGTCTCGATGCGACGTACCGGGAAACAAAACAGCAAAAAAAACCAAAATAATGGCAAACTACGGAAACTTGTAAAATACATTCCTATCGAGCATAGTTGAAAACACAATTCACAGTCCTATCGATCGTAGTACAAAAACGAAGTTCACAATCCTATCGATCGTAGTATGGTTTAAGGCGCACGACGTGGACGACTTTCGGTCGTGGAGGGTGGTTTGATGAAGTGCGTGTTCCGTCGGGCATCACTTCGAAGTTCAGATCCCCGAGTCGACGAAGCACTCTGTAGGGTCCAAAGTAGCGCTTCAGGAGTTTCTCGCTGAGATCCCGGCAGCGAATCGGTGTTCAGACCCACACCCTGTCTCCGGGCTGGAAGTGGACGTCCAGACCACGAAGGTTGTAGCGGCCCGCGTCGCCGAGTTGCTGGTCTTGAATCAGGAGTCGGGCGAGCTGGCGGACTTCTTCGGCCCGTTGAGCAACCACCTGGGCGTCGTCGCTCTCATTGTCAGATGGCTCATGGGGAAGCATGGCGTCCAGCATGGTCGTTACCTTCCTACCATGTACCAGCTGGACAGGTGTGAATCCAGCGGTCTATTGAACCGCCGTATTGTAGGCGAGCGTGACGTAGGGCAGCACCTCGTCCCATGTCTTGTGCTAGACGTCGACGTACATAGAGATCATTTCGGTGATTGTCTTGTTGAGTCGCTCCGTCAGCCCGTTGGTCTGCGGGTGGTACGCAGTGGTACGACGATGGCTGGTGTGACTGAGCCGGAGGATTTTTTGGGTCAGCTGTGCCATGAACGATGATCCGCGATCTGTAATCAGAACTTCAGGAGCGCCGTGCTGGAGGACGATGAAATCGATGAAAAACTTGGCGACTTCCACAGCAGTCCCTGAAGGAAGGGCTTTCGTTTTGGCGTACTGCGTGAGATAATCTGTGGCGACGATTATCCAGCGGTTTCCCGACGTTGACGGCGGAAAAGGGCCAAGTAGATCCATTCCGATCTGCTGGAACGGTGTGGTCGGCGGAGCAATCAGCTGCAGGAGACCTGCCGGCTTCGTCGGCGGTTTCTTACGTCCCTGGCACTCGTGGCACGATCGGGTGTAGAGGTGGACGGCTTTGGGGAGCTTTGGCCAGTAATACTTTTCACGAATACGGGCCAGTGTTCGGCTGTAACCGAGGTGTCTGGCCGTCGGGTTGTCATGGCATACTTGAAAGATCTCCCGAAGGTCGGTCGGGATTACCAGCAACCACGGTGTGTTGTTGTCCCCGAAGTTCTTTTTGTAGAGTACACCTTGTCGAATGGCGAAGGTCGGCAGTACTCGTGAGAAGACACGTGGCACGTCACTCCCGCCCCCTTCCAGGTGCTCGATTAATGCGCGCAGCTCAGAGTCGTCCCGTTGACGTCGTGCCATGTCGTCGGTGTTCACTGCTCCTAGGAAGCACTCGTCGTCAATGTCGTCGCTGCAGTCGGAATGGGTTTTGACGGGGGCTCTGGACAGGCAGTCGGCGTCGCTGTGCTTGTGGCCTGACTTGTAGACCACAGTCATGTTGAACCCTTGTAGTCGGAGACTCCATCGAACGAGGCGTCCTGACGGGTCCTTGAGGATCACAAGCCAGAAAAGCGAGTGGTGGTCCGTCACCACGCGGAACGGGCTCCCGTACAAGTACGGACGAAACTTTGTGATTGCCCAGACGACCGCAAGGCATTCTTTCTCAGTTGTAGAGTAATTTGTTTCCGCCTTGGACAGTGTCCGACTTGCGTAGGCGATGACTCGCTCGATGCCTTCTTGCACTTGGACCAGTACTGCTCCCAGTTCCGCGTTTCTTGCGTCCGTGTGAATCTCGGTTTCCGCATCCTGATCGAAATGTCCAAGCACAGGTGGAGTCTGGAGTCGTCGTTTCAGCTCGTAGAATGCCTGCTGCTGCTCCTCGGCCCATTCGAACTTCTCGGCGTCCTTCGTGAGGTTTGTGAGTGGTGCGGAAATTTTAGCGAAATCCCGAACGAAGCGATGATAGTAGGCGCAAAGTCTAAGAAATCTTCGCACGCACTTCTTGTCTGTTGGCGCTGGAAATGCCGCTACGGCGCAAGTCTTCTCGGGGTCTGGGCGGACGCCTTTGTTACTAAGCACGTGGCCTAGAAACTTCAGTTCGTCATAGGCGAACCGGCACTTTGACGGCTTGAGTGTGCGTCCGGCGGTCTGAATGGCTTGGTCAACAGCTCGGAGTCGTTGCAAGTGCTCGTCGAAGTCACTTGAAAACACTACGACGTCGTCAAGGTAGACGAGACAGCTCTGTCACTTCAGCCCTGCCAGTACCGTGTCCATGATACGCTGGAAAGCTGCCGGCGCCGTGCATAGGCCGAAAGGCATCACCTTGAACTCGTACAGGCCATCCGGCGTGACGAAAGCTGTCTTCTCTCGGTCCCGTTCGTCGACTTCGATCTGACAGTAGCCGCTCTTCAGATCCATCGATGAGAAGTATCGAGAGTGGCGCAGCCGGTCTAGCGTGTCATCGACTCGGTGGAGTGGATAGACGTCTTTCTTCGTTACCGCGTTCGGCTGCCGGTGGTCCACGCAGAACCTAAGCGTTCCGTCCTTCTTCCCAACCAGCACGACTGGAGAGGCCCACGGACTGCTTGAAGGCTGGATTATGCCGTCGTTCAGCATTTCTTCCACTTGCTGTTGTATTACCTCCCGTTCTTTTATGGAGACTCGGTACGGCGATCGGTGCACAGGGAGCGCGTCGTCCTCGTTGACGATGCGATGCTTCGCAACGGTGGTTTGGTACACCTTCGACGATGTCGCGAAGCAGTCGCTGTATTCGGCGAGGAGGTCACTCAGCTGTCGTCGTTTTGGGCCTAGAAGCTTGGGGTCAATGTCAAGCTGCGCTGGCGGCGTAATGTCTTGCTGAGGTGGCGATGATTCTTCAGCAATCTCGGCGATTTCGGCGGACTTCCGAAGTTCCTCGACGTGGCCCACAGCGGCACCTTTTGTGAGGTGTTCCGTTTGTTGCCGGAAGTTGGTCACGAGGACCACGGTGCGCCCATCCTGAAGTTTAGTCATTCCTCTTGCGACGCCTATTCCTCTTCCCAGGAGCAATTGAAGGTTGCCTTCCAGAACAACTTCGCCGCAGGTAGCTGCATCGGTCACGTCGCGTATGACAACACTTGATCGCGGCGGCATATTCACGTGGTCGGAAGCGACTCGGACGGCGGCTGACGCTATTTGGGGTTTCTCTGAAGGTGGAAGAGGCGTCTGCAGCGTCAATCTGTTCTCACCAAGGTCCATGACGGCGCCGTATTCACAGAGGAAGCCCATGCCGAGAATGACGTTCCTGGCACAGTTTTGTAGAATGACGCATTTCACAGGGCACATCTCACCGTGGATCTCGACGCGAGCGGTGCATCTCCCGACTTGTGTGATGAGATGCCCTCCGGCGGTTCGTATTTGAGGTCCATCCTACGGCGTTGTCACTTTTCGCAGGCGGCGAGAGAGCCTCCCACTCAAGACTGAGTAGACTGCTCCGGTGTCCACGAGTGCTGATGCGTCGAGGCCGTCGATAACAACTTTTAGGTTGTTGGACACCGGTGCAGGGGCGTCGGTGCGATGCGGGCGTCGGGGCAGTGGGAAAGCTCCGGCGTTCTTGGAGGCTGTTTGCTTCCGTCGTTTTCGGCAACGTCACCTACAGGCGTTGCCGCACTTAGTTTTTCCGGCGACGCAGGGGAGACAGGCTCTCTCGGCGGGGTCGTGGCGCTGGGGACGCTGAACGTTGTGGCGATGGGGAGCGGGCTTCACGGCGGAGAGACGACACTGGGGAGGGCGAGCGTCGGAGGTACTCCTCGATGTCGCGAGGGCGTTCGTCGTACCTTGGCCGCGGGTCGTTCGGGTGGAACCCGCGCAGCCACAGTTGTCTGTAGGGGCATTGACGGTAAATGTGGCCGGCTTCACCGCAGTGATAGCACAAGGGGCGTCGGTCGGCGGTCCTCCACACGTCCGTCTTCCTCGGCGCAGGTTGATATGGGTGGACGTGGGCGGTTGCCTAGGTGCTGAAGGCTCACGTCGCGGCTGCGGCGCAACGGGTGTGTGTCGTCGGGCCATTGCGGCGTAGCTCAGCGCCGGTTGTTTGGTAGCTGAAAGGATGATGGGAGTGTCCGGCTGGCAAGCTCGCTGTACTTCCTCTCGAACCACCTCGGCAATCGAGTGCGAAGCCGGGCGGTTGGAAGTCGGCTGTAGCTTCCTGAGCTCATCCCGGACGACGTCGCGGATGATCTGCCGAAGGTGTTCTATACCGACACCATCGACATCGGAGCGAGGTGGCGAGACAGCCGGAACCGTTGACACACCGGCGAGTCGTTGATAGTGCACAGCTCTTGGCGACAGCGCTCGCTCGATGTTGGTCGCCTCGGCCACGAAGCCGTCTACCCCGTCGTCGGGGGGCTGCGGACAAGGCCACCGAAGATTTCGCTTTTGACGCCCCTCATGAGAAAGCGCAACTTCTTCTCCTCGGTGGCTTGCGGGTCGGCGCGTGTACACATTCGTATCACGTCTTCAACGTAGCTTGTCACGCTTTCGCGGTGGCTTGTGTCCGCGTCTGGAGCAGGTCCTCCCATTCTGTCGCCGGTGTTGGTTCGAGAAGGTTCGCTTCAACTCGGTGGCGCAGATATCCCACGAAGTGAGCGAAGCCTGGTGGTTTTCAAACCAGCGCCTCGCGGTGCCTTCCAGCGAGAAGTAGAGGTTCTGGAGGCGTTGCTCGACGTTCCATCCGTTGTGGCGGGCCACGCGCTCATAGTGAAGGAGCCAGTCCTCGACGTCTTCATAGATTTCGCCATGGAAAGGCGTCGGCGATCGGGGGGCGACGGGCAGGACAACGACGTTTGGAGCGGTCATCGTCGCGGTCTCCTTCTTTGATTTCTGCGGCAGGGGTCCGAGTTCCGTCGGTAGGCCTTGGTTACGGTGACTTGACCGGGCCTTGGTCTGGTCTTCTGCGAAGGGAAGCCTCCCGGGGCTAAGCACGTCACTTGGCCTGCGTGTTTTCGGACTGGTACGGTCCATGGGCATAGAACGCAAATGTACCCCGAACCTCCACCAAAATGTCACGAATGACAATTGATGAGGCGATAATAACTGAAGAAACTAAACGTTTAATGAAGCGAACTTGTGCCCAGAAATGAAAAGGGAACAGAAGAAAGCAGAGCGTCGCGGGTGTCGAAGTCGGTGTGACAGCAGAGTCGAACGCTGGGGCGAAACTGATTCCGCTCGTCTTGCGGAATCCCTTATGTACCCTCGTGGGTTTCTGGATCGTTCGGCGTAGAACTTTCGGTGCGTAGAACATTCGGAACCCGATAAGACGAGAATGTTTTCGAACTTACGAGAAGGCCAAGTTGAAAGAATAAATAAAAGGACAGTCCGCTAACTGGAATCGAACCTACACTTTCTACGCGACAATCGAGCGCGGTAACCACTCGGCCACGCACGCGCTCCCTCGCCGACGCGCGTGGCAACATTATGTAGCCTATATAAAATGTTTTCACTGGGAGATCAAAAAGAGTGTTCTTTAAAGGCTCTCTTAACATTGGTCTAAAGTCCGAGCACCTAAATATAGTTATTTATATGTTAAAAAGAGAACGGTCTCTTGGACGTTGGATGTTTAGTATTTGTTGCATTTCTTTAATTTAATTGCTAAAGGGCACAATGCCAACTAGGTAAGTTAAACGTTTCGTGGTTGTTTTTTGATTGCATAGAGTGTGATGATAAAACTGGGAATCTTTCCACTTTCGTATGATTTCAGAAACGTTATCGCTAAGGCTAAAAGGGTGTCGGTCCTAACGACATTTAATCACTGTTCCAGACCAAGTCGCGGTATTGTTCGGTATCAGCTTTTGAGGTAAAGTCTAAAATTCTGCCTCATCAAGCATTGCTTTTTTTTAAATTTTACTTATACTGAGGGACATCAGAGATGGCAGTAATGACATTACTGTAATGAAATTACAGTAATAAATAACTTTTTGTGGTAATGAGCAAAGTAATTAATTACTTTTCTGGGGTGGTAATAGAGTAATGTAATGTATTACTTTCAAGCAGTCATTTCGAGAAATTACTCATTACTTTTGAAATTACTTTCGTCCTAAATTAGAAGGTTCGTTTGCGAGCTTTAAATATAAGACAAAACTTCTTTTGCATGGTGAAATGTCGTGAAAAAGGCATTCAAAGCAAATAAACGACGGCCATTTAAGCGTCAAGCCTCGTACGGAGAACCTGACAGACACACAAAGCCGGGCTGGAAAGGAGAAATAGAAAATCTTAGGTGTAAACACATCGCTGGAAGGCCAGGTCTAATGAACTCCAGGAAAGACAGATTCACGGCGTCACGTCATCACGCCGATACCACACTTCGTTTACCCCTAAGCTGACAGTATGGTAGGAGCTACTAGCTCACCAAAACCAATGAACCACCTTCCTTTGATTACCTGACCCGTCTCTTTTAGTGCGCGTGGGTATAAATGAACGAGAGCGTGGTTAGATGTCGAAAGATAGACGTGTGAGTGTTCCAACAAGCACGTAGCTTCCACCGCGCTGTCAGCTTAGGGATGAACGGCTTATAGGCTACAAGGCAAATTGCAGACCACCAGTGAGGTAAGCACGTTTTAAAAAACCTGAGAGAACAGGACAAACAGATCCCCAGCCTTCTCGCTCTTTCGTCGAGCAAGGTCAAACCGTAAGCTTCGACCATTGTAAACAACAAACGATCGGAATAAATAGTTAATCCCAAATGCCTTGTCAAGGCCCCAAATCGTTTCGTGCGTGTCCTTGGCCGTGTTAAGTAAAAATGCTTTTTCTAGTCGGAAAAGACGGAAATCGATGAAAGCTGGTGCAACTCACGGTATGCCACGCAGCCTTTTATTTGGAAGTTTATTCGGGAATAACCCTACGGACAAATATCCCCACCCGTTTGTTGGGAAAGTTTACATTTTAGGAAGCTCGCGCATCCCTTTCGTCAACTGGCGACGTTTCTGCCTAGCAATTATCCAGCGCCTTTGTGTGACAAAGCGCAATAACTTGGGTTCTTCGAGTGTTTGCGAAAACCGTACTCCTTGAGTGGAATGACCGGGAATACGTGAACTAGTAAGAAAATAGGATTAGATGGCGTCCGAGGCGGAAGGAATGCGTTTCACGTGACGACTACTTGTAAGAACAAACTCCAATGGTCCGACTTAACTAACTGACACGGATTCTAACGTTTTCTAAATCAGGAAGACGGAAATATATCACCCTTTATCTAAGGACCTTCACAATTGAATGAACAATGAAACCGGTGAGTCGACTGTCCAGCAAAACGACCGTTCAGTACGGTTCACTTTGAGGCGCATAAGGCTGGTGCGGTGTAAACAGGAAGATCTGAGTTTTGGCACATATACGGTAAATAAAATGAGCACGAATTACAGCCCCAAGGTATTAAGAAGTAATGACAAAGTAATTTATTTACTTTTGGAAAGTAATTGTAATGTAATGTCATTACTCTTAGTTTGTGTTAATTTGTAATGTAATTTAATTACATTTTTGCACTTTTGAGAGAAGTAATTAGTAATGTAATTTAATTACTTTTTGAAAGTAATTTTGCCATCTCCGAGGGTCATACAGATTTTAATTGTACTGAATTGTTAGCCCTTATATTTTATTCCGTGTATGCATTTTAAAGACAAATAGCCTCTTCGTTTAATGCAAGGAACTCTAGTGCCCGGTTTCGTTAATGTTTGGCTTAGGCAAGGAGCACCTTGCTATCTTCAGCAGGCATGCAGTTTTAAGGGTGCTTATCTGTTTTTTTTTATTATTTTTTTGTTTAGTAACGACAATATAGAGATGAGTTTTAGGGCTTCAGACAGCCAGAAAATATCTCTGAAGGGTTGTGCTGAGTTTTCATTTGTATATTTACGATAATGAATAACTTAAACGGGAGTAGTCGGTCGAAGAGCCGTTGTTTGAGATCGCAATCTAACGTAGAGAAAGCTGCTCCAATATTACGATGTTTATGACCTCACCACAAACATAATGGTGCGTAAAATTACTCTATAAAATGACGCAAACAAAATTATAAAATCAAATTGTAAAGCCGGTTGTGTTTTTCTTTTTTTTTAACGTAGCAAGGATTGCGAAAGTACTGCAACCACACTGTTTAGCTTCTCAATATTTGTGCTGAGTGAGAGGACGCGATGCTGATCATGATGTAACAAACGTTACAGAAACACGAGGACTTCGTGTTTCTGTAGTGATTTTACCTTTTTATGATTGGGTGTTTGTGGAATGAAGGGTTTGTTTCAATTGTGTAACTTCTAAGGTCTTGTTTATGATTTCATTCCCGACTGACATTGAATGAGGAGCACCGGAGGCAGCTGTAAATTTTGTTGCAATGATGTAGATATCGTGCGCGCTGTGGCGCATAAAATAAAGTAATTGAGACACAGATTTGGTGTGTATTATATTGTTATTATTTATAATACACACTAAGTCATATATATATTTATATATATATATATATATATTAAACACACACACTGCTTCGTTTTGTTTGTTTTATTATCTGGAAGGAACAATCTGAGTAGATATTATATTTGTTTCAAAGTAAGCATAAGAGTGACGAAACTGATAAAAAGGAAAACGATCGAGGCAAACATTTTAGGAAAATAATCACCTATAACAAGGGCGGAAGAAACGAACGAATCATCAAGACCGAAGAAATATCATCGTATTTTCTTGGATGCAGCACTACTAATTTATAACCGGAGATGTGTTTTATAGTATGATTTACGTGGATCTGAGCTAGTGATGTGGCCAGCGATAATAATGATAATAATGTTGTGTGTATGTATAGACAGCCGGAAGTTATTCGGCCCCAATGGGCGTCTGGTGTCTCAGCTGTAGATGAGCAATATAGCCAGTGCGGTACAACCGCTATGCTGGGGTCTTTAATGTGAACTACGCAGTAGTGATAGGCGACCGCACGCCGGTACGATGCTCATCCAGATCGAAACGGGCAGGGGTGGGGATTGAACCCAGGATCCCTGGGTTCTGCAGCCCGAGGTTTCGGTCCACGTGCTGCGAGCTGGTCATTTATAATACTAGTACGAGAAAACCAAGGAGAGACCCCGAACCGGCCTCAGTTACCTTTTTATTGAATTTTATGCCATATACGGGGTTGTACGATTTAGAACAGACCGGAAAACTACAGTGTAACGAGGAGGTTGATAAATTCTCACAGCAACAATATAACACAGATTTTTCTGATTTCTTGATATGGTTTCACATTCATGCACTCTCTAACTGCAATTTAATAACTTTAGTACGCGTTCTTGTAACCACAGTTTGAGAATGTAATCCGCCTGATGTATAAAAAAAAAAACAAATTTGACAGTCATTTTCGTTCCCACCTTTTTGTCTGTGATGTAAGTTCAAGATGCTGTACACATTTTATATGATGTACGAAAAGCAAAAAAAAACAAAAAAAACAACAAGAGATGAATATTTGAATTATGTCACTTTTACATAATAAAATCGAATATTTTAACGGATGTTAAAATTTCTACAAGATAATATCAAAATGTTGATGTTGAACCAAATATTCCCAGATATTATTTTGATAATCTTGAATAAAATGTCTACCCGATATTTTGTTTAAGATGTCTTCCAGAGTAATCAAACATAGCACTGGCGTTATTCGCAGACGGGGGGAAAGGAAAAGTTTCATGTTGTTTCGCCTTTTTTTAGACCTTACGTGTGAGTTGTTCTTTCGTTTCTGAGTCCTAGCAAATGCTGCTTGAAGGAACAGAAGTTACGATTATATACTTCATCAACTGTACGTGTTATACTAGTTTCAAAAGTTTGGCACATCTGCTAGATGAGGACGTTTGGTGGTCGTGGCGGAATCTCATGCGGTGCCACGGACAGATGGCACGATCGGCGGTGCGTTGGAGCAATTCGCGTCGTGGTGCCGCTATTTAAAGAAGCCAGGGTCGACTTCTGAGGTTGAGGCGGCTGGGGCTCTCGGCGGAAATAAAACGGACGGAGACTGCGGAAGCGTGACTCTTCTAAGGATTGCGAAGACGGGCCGACGCGGACAAACAAAAAGGAAAAAGCGCCTGGCCAGGGCGCAAGAAAGAGAAACCACATCCCAGAGACAATGCGCCCTCAGTTTGGGCGATCTTTAGCAAGCATTCCAACTCTCGCTAAAAAGCAGAGTTGTTTGCTGCAACGCCCCTGAGCGGCACATTTAAACTGGGGATTGAATGAATGTAAAAGTACAGTTGCGAATTAGTGCGAAAATTAAAGTAGTCCGGGTCGATTGAACATGAATCATAAAGTCTACTCGATGAACTTAATAAGCAGGCTAAGTATAGTAAAAAGTTTTCATAAAGAAATTTAGTGTTTTGTTTGCTGTTTCGATGTCCTATTTACTTTTAGTTTATGAGATGTAAGTTGTGAATCACAAAAAAATCAAAACATTATTTTTATTGATATTAAAATAACAGCAACGTGAACACGATAAAGTAAAAAAAAAAAAACGCCACTGACGTCTCTTTAGCAACGTGCTTTTTGTTCCACAGCCTCAAGAGCCTTTTAATAAAATTGACATTAACCGCTCAACTTTCTACGTATTCTGATTATTTGTCTGACTATGGGGGATATCAATACAAGGTTGGAATTGGTTTGAATTAGACACTGCTCGCCGATTTGCACGAATACGAATTAAAGTTTTTATTTAATTTTACCATACGTTTCCGTTTCACGACTTCCGTGCCGCGCACAGTACAGTTTTTGGTCTGAGTAAAGGCGTGATATATCTTTGGGCGGTCATGTATGCCAGTTCAACTGAAGTGTTGTACGGTTCTTTAAAGCACCGGCCGTGTTTATCTTGTATAATATGCTGTGAACATAGCTCTTAACACAGACTTTTCTGCTTTCTCCCCTACTGTCGGTGATAGAAATAGTCCACTAAAACACCATGAGTGATATTTGATAAAATAAATATTTTGCGCTTGTTCATGTTATAACAACGTTTATTGTGCCCAAATAATTTTTCTCTGAATTTCCTAGTACCAATTGCGTTTCCATAAATTAATGCTCACGTAAATAACTGTAGTCGGTTAGTTTTTCGAGAAAAGATACAACCGTCTTTGTGCTCCTACTGAGGGTTTTATTGAAACATATTTTTATAATATATTGTATGTCCATTTCTATATTTTTATTGGGCGAATGGTGTCGAATGGATCTAGACAAGGTTATTCGTTCCATTCCTGAAGCAAAAAAAAAGCAAAAACACAATAATGTTATGTCTTGCGTGAGAATTAAAACCCCTAGTGAGCTAGAGCTGACACTGAATCGCAAATCGAACCTTCCAAAGTTCAGCTTCGTGCGTCATATTTGAGGCTTACTTTCAAAGCATTTAAGGTCGAATTCTTCACTAAATAATTCTTAATTTGATGACACAGAAAACAAAGAATTAGCATAGCAACCAAACTTTTCGACATTCTCGGTTCTGAAGGTTGCGTTTCCAAGCTTCGTCATCAAATTAATTTAAGCATAATTGTAATAAAAGGTGGTAGAACCAAATAGTTTAAATCATAGAATGTAAGCATAGGTTCGCTTTAAATTTAAAGCGAAATGCGAATTCTGCTATTGTGACCCTATAATATGACGTTAGAAATATTCTACGCTGAACATATATAAGTAATAATAATATTAATATCTTGTGTGAATTTTGTTTCCTAATTTTACAGCGTTCTTTGCTATGCAAACAAATAAACTAGTGTTATAACATTTGAACAATTTAAATGAACACAATTATCTATGTATGGCATAGCCCTGAAACATGGTGAACCGTTCGTCAAAAAGACAAGTAAAATCATTTAAGCGGTAATCTATAAGAAAACAGCTGGTCTGGTATTTAGTCCGGTATTTTAGGAACATGCCTAATACCTGACTCGTTTCACCAACCTGATTATATTGAATACGATCTGACAATTACTAGCGCTCAGACGAAAATTAATGGAATTTGATAATATGATCATAAACTACAACCAGGTCAAGGAATAAAAAAAAACATTACTTCAAGCTCTGTGCTTGGATAGTCTTGCGTTTCCGACCTGAACATTTGTTTTTATTCCAGGCGAGAAAACAATATAACGTGTGCCTAATTTTGGACATTATATTTCTTCCCGTAATATCTTTTAATTTTGTATCACGGTTCTATCCACCAAATCCAAATGTTTGTTGCGACGTACCCATATTATTTGCAAACAACTGTGTCGTTCATTTGGGTGAACACTTTCCTTCGATGTAGAATCGGTGTTGTAGCAAATTTAGAAAGGTTAAACTAAAATTTAAGGAACGTTGAGCATGTATGTTCAAACGCAAACCATTTTGTCATGCAAGCAGTGTATGCAATAAAGTTAAGGGTCGGATTCGCGTGACATGAGTCTAATATTCGGGGCCCCAAGAAATGAAAGTCGTTTCCATCGTCATGCACCGCAGTATCGACACTTAAACCCTGCCCCTTCTCACCCTTTTGCATGTCTAGCGAACTGCAAATTGATGTAACGTACGTAAAAAGGTCAAAGAACCCTAGTATTACCAAACATGACGCGTTTCTCGGAACCAGCTATATATTACCCATGTCTCCGCTTGGAAAGAAGTTGATTTCTTTGTTATGAGGTTCAGGTTCAAGGTGATCACGCTCTTGATCGACAAGTGCTCAGCCCGTGAGTCGTCGTCTCTCTCCCCGGAGGTCAGTGTGCCGAATACTTCAGTGCGGTCGAGGTAGACTGCGTAGGAGTCTCTCAAGATCCTGAGAAAAAGAGAGGTCGGAGGAGTCGGTGAGAAAGAGAGAGAGAGAGAGTCTGCATAAGCCCTTGAGCATCCCTTAAAAGGTGGATGAAAACTTAGAAGATTTTTCCCCTCCAGGGCGGGCATGCACTCCTGCGCTCCCTCTCGTCCGTTTGCGCACGGCTCTGTGAAAAGGTTATTTTGAGCCTCCGACCCGAGTTGCGAGTGAGATCAAGAGAAAAAGCACCGCTAGAGAAAAGGGGGAAGAGGTTTCGTTCGAGGGGCCGAGATTCTGGAGAAGTTTGCGCGTCGTGCGCGTTGGGGCGTTCGTCTTTGTGTGTTTTGAGAGCGGGTCGTGCACTCGTCGTGTCTTCGTGGCGTGTATGCGGTTAGTTGCTGCGACTGCCCCGTCGCTAGAGATTTAAATGCAACGGTGTTGCGCGCTCCCGAAATTACAATACCCAAACGGGGGAAAAAAAGAAAAAAAACCAAAAAACAAATACGCTTTGTGTTAAATGTTGCTGTTTCACACAACTTCCGAATATTTCTGGCTCGTTTATTGGGAAATGCCAATAAACGAGCCATTTGGGTGGCATTTTATTGGGAAATGCCACCCTAATGGGAACATTCGAAAACTTATATGAAACGGGATTCTTGTAAATAAGGAAGGGTATCTTATAAACCGTTGTTTCCAGCACCATAGCGTATCAGCTGTATGTTCCGCTAAGCCAGAAAAAGAAAAAAAATAGTCAATTATAATTTATTAAGCACTATTTCCGCAACCTTCATGCAACCAACTACTGTTCGAATAGTGTGTTAATAATTTTAACTGTTTTGCATTCTTAAATTTGTTTGGTTAGTTATATCCCACCAACAAATATTGTCTTGGGAAATCCACGCAAATTCGTTTCTTCACATTGGAAGAAAAAATAATTATGATATCATATAGTTGAACCTTGCAGAGAGTAATAACAGTGCAAAATATGATGTAGGATGTAGAGGATCTCGAAGCGATGCCAATTGACATTGATAACCTCCTTTCAAGGTGTTTGCATGTCCCCTCATGTGAATAACGAAGATTATATGTGACAGCGTGCCGAGGTTGGCTAACCTTATTGTTTACTTCGGAAATACTTGACATCACCTGGTTAGGATTAGGCAACATTGAAGTTTGTTTAGTAGTCGTGTAATGTCGCAAGCGGTGTATGCATAACATTTTGAGACATTTCACATGCATGAATGCAGGAGTTTCACTCATGTTACAATCGCGACCACGTAAGACGGTTTATAACTTATAAGAAAACTCCCAACTTTTCATCATATAGTCTTGCTTGAGGAAAGGACATTATAAATAAAATTAGAATACAAGAACAGAAGTAAATGCAAAGCTTTATTGGCGAGAAGTTAGATTTAACGATGTGTGAATGGCTTGAAAGGGTCGCAACTTATTGTTTTGGGGAGTGCTTAGTTGAAATATGTTTCGTAGAGTGTTTTACAATTTTAGGTTCCAGCTCATTCCGTGAGTCTGTTTTTCTTTATCCAGTTTTATAGGAATAACGAATGTCTCAACCGACTTGTCATCAAACTAAATGCACAAAATGCTTTGAAGAAAATGATTTTCCCTGGTTTTTGTGGTGTTGTGTTCTTAAAGTTCTTACCCATAACATTTGTTTTGATTCGAAATTTAGTGGTTTGTAAAATACAAGACGCCTGAAAACCAGTACTCATTCACATCAAAGTTTTACTCCAGGTAGATTATTAGAGGCATCTCTTTATAGAGTCCACCAACCACACGAGCCGCATAGCCACAAAAGGTCTAGGTCGGTCATTCCGTAACCGCTAAATGTTCTTGAAAAACAAATAGGCAACCTGTGCCAGGAATCGAAACCGTTCACCGGCGTGGAAGTCGAGTGCGTTGCAGACTGAGCTACGGACCTAGCACGCAAGAACGGGTAAAGCAAAAGAAGGTTGCGTGAGAAAACGTGCGGAGAAGAGAGGGGTGGGAAGAGTAAGAACGGGAGGAGTAAAAACAGGTGGTGTAGAATTGGTGCGTGGAACGAGGAGGGGAAAGGGCAGGAAAATCTCGTTTCCTCTCTCTTTGCGACTGATAAAATTCAGCGCAAAAGTTTTGTATCCGGGCGGTGCTGAAGGGAAGCGCGCGCAGCGTGACAAAGAGACGTGGTGTGACGTAACCTGTTGCCATGCAAAACCCTGACTAGGCACCATCTGGACTAAGAGCACAAACCCACCCCAGGCACTGTTTGACTAAAGGTCATCCTGCCCCAAGCACCACCCGAACTAAGGGCACCACCAATTGTATAAAGCTACCGCATTTAAGCTCGTTTTGGAGGATGACCAAACATGCAGTCAATTTTTATTTGTACACTTGACGAACAACATCTGCCATCTTTCAACTTTTGAAAGTCTATTTATTATACTCCAATGTCGCTCAGTTGGAACCTTTAACATCCACCAGCTCGCTTGTACTCTAACCATTTTTTCATTGACGGTTTGCTTTTGCCAGACGGCTTTGAGGCCTCCGCTGCAAAACAAACATGGATATAGACAGATTAATATTTATCGCTACATAAAAGCGCTTGATGCTAGATGGTACTTATTAATTACAACAAGAACAAACACAAAACGGCGCGGAAAGGGCAAGGCCAATTGTATAAAACAAAATATCCAAAGCGGTGCGTAATTTTAGTTATTTCAGTCTTCTCATGTAGTATTCCCACTTCTCTTTCGTTGTCCAATAAAAAATATTTGCTTGATATAATATATGTTGATTTGTGACGGGTTTGATTTTTTTTATAAGCTTCAATTATATCTTCGCTACTTGCAGACGGTATCTACGCTAATTAATGTTTAAGTAGATGATGAGGCGTTAGGCATAACTGCTCCCTTATTAGCACCATGGGGGGGGGGGGGCAATTTTAAAAAGAGACACCTTCGGTGACGCAGGGATCTAGTGTGATGTCAACACCGTGAGTCGCGCGTCGGTTATTAATTATCTAGGACTTCGCAACTGTCTTTTTTAAGTACTCTCCCCTCTCCAGGCACAGAAAACGTTTCTCGTCGTCACCGCTCGTCGCTTAATTGTGCCTTAACGGTACAAAGCAGTCATAACAGTCTTCATAAGCATCATACCACGCCTATACACACCCCTCGAAACACCCCATGGGATTAGATACTGCTCGGGCAATGAAGGGACAACGGAAAGGTTAAAAGAGAGTTCTACGTAATTAAAGCAGAAGTATCGTATTCGAAATTTGTCGCGTAGCATGTATAATATCTTGGTGTTGATTTGATGTTATCCAGACAGTATTTTAGTCAGCGCCATGGTCGAAGTAATTACGCTTTGTTTATTCTAAGTTTAACTTCGCCAGGTGTTGGGACATACGTAATTGTGACGATACTTACCTGTTGAATTTGGATAATGCGTCCTCATACCCATCTCAAAAAACAGAGGCGCCAACGTGAACATTGGTTTGCTTTTTTTTTCCTGAAAGTTTCGTAGAACTTGGACGTTTTTTACTGGAAATATATATGTTCATGCCGTTCCTTCGTCTCAACGTCATTCCAATGTCTGCCTTCAATACAACTCCTTACTTCTCCCTTCAACATTATAGCATTTCGTTGAAGACCGGGTGGATTTGTTTTTATACATTTCTCGGGGCGTAGCCCTGCAAGTATGAACCTCGAGCTAGCCTCTGTCCCAAGAAACACCCACATTCCCCCGATGCTCAAGAAACACCCTACTATGAATGGCGTAACATATTAAGGTTGACGAGGTACTCAGACGTCACGCTCCTGCATACTTCACCACTCCTTCTCCTCCCACCTCCTCAGAACGAAGGTTTGCCCTCGTGTTCCTTGTATAGTAACACATGTTTCCAACACCGCTGTGATCCTATTATATTGCCGTCGGATGACCGCCTCAACTCAGTAGCCCAGGCAAGAAAAAGAAAAAAACGACGAAACACGAAGAAAACGCGGAGAAAAAGAGACACGAAAGTTACGTATGGCGGCGGCATCCGACGTGGCACACGTCATTGCCACGATCGCCCCCCCCCCCTTTCCCCTCCCTTTCCTTCCTTTTGCTTTTCTTAACCGTCTTTTCTGTCGGGGCCCCCCTGCCCCCTCCCCCGCCCCCGGGCTCGGCGAGGCACGGCAGGCATCGTAAACCGAACCCCGAGGACGCTTCCCTCTCCCCGACGGCCGCCCCTCCTTCTTTCAATCTGCGATCCGTGTGCAAGAACGGCCGCGGGGATTGGCAACCCGGGCCCGGCGATCCGAGCGTCCCACAAGTCTCGGCGCGACTTCATAGGTTGAGGTCGTCGTGAGCGGCGGGGGGCTCGAGTTGGTGCGTTGCTCGCTCTCTGTCCCGTGGTCCAGTTTGGAACTTCGAAGGGGCGCCGTTTTGGTGTGTGGGGGACAGCAGCAATCATGTCGGAGGAGGTGGACACCGTGAAGAAGGTCAAGAAGACGACCAAGAAGAAGACCAGGATCCAGGTTGAAGTGGACACGGACGAAAACGCGTATGGCTACCAGCCGCAGAACGACGAGGTATTTGTGTGTTCAGCGTAATTACGCGTGCTCATGCAATTGGAATATGTTACTCGAAAAAAAAAGAAGCTAATATGGTTTGATTCACTGGCGTTAATACACTCGAAAGGTTTGATTTTCCAAACTTCCACTCTTTTGCGGCAAGACGTTTTTGTTTTGTTTTTTATTTAAATAGGGCTGAGTAAATTAGCTGTCAATGTCGTTCAATTCATGATATTATTGTTTCTGTTACTTGACCGAGTTGTAAAGACAGTACCATGTCTTAGTGTAAGCTAGGTCAGCTATGATATTGTTACTAAAGTTTCAATCATTTCCAAAGTTAAGATAACCTTAATGTCGGTTCTACTGAATTGTATTTATATGATTGGCAAATTTATTATTAGAAATAAGATCCAAGTTTGTGTCAAGATAATGTTATATCTGCATGATACCCCTTCTAAGGGGTCGCGTTAAGTCTCTCATTTTTTATGGATGTCAAGCTAAGGTCAGAAGACAGAGCCGTAAACGAAAGTCACTTTTATGTCAATCTCAAATTACTTTCTTTAACATAATCGGAACTCGTCACATAATGAAAAAGAGGTGTTTATAGTTTAAGACTTTTGCCTTTCAAACTGCATTTTAGTGCTTTCGGGTTAAAAAGGAAAAGCCACTGGGACACTTTTAGGGTGCCTTGCAGGACAATTAGCTTTGACAAGTAGTCTTCATGCGACAGAAAATCGTAATATCAACCTGGACAGGTCGAGATTCATAAGGCACTATTTTTCTTTTAGTGGTTCAATTACGAAAGTTCGGTCATTCACCTGAACGATCGTAATGAACGACCGCCCTCGTATGAACCATCTTAGATAAAAGTGACAAGTAAAGTGTGAGAAAGAGGGACAAATAATAAACCCCGTTGTAAAATAAGTAACTCAAGCGAGACGCCGTAGAATTAGCGTCTGTGTGATTGTATAATACCGGGTTTAAGTCTTTTTTCATATATAGGTGGAGGTGGAACGTTAGAATAAGTGCTCTGCAAAAACGATGACTGGAACAGGTATCTGTTTCCTTATGTAATAGCAACCCCTGAACCCAGACAAATGTTGGCACCCATCCCGGCTATTTTTGACTGTTTGGGTTTCGGAAGCACTAAGGAGAAGCCAAGTCTGGTTGGGGTCGTCGCTGGCAGCTAAGATAACGGCTTAAGAACATATAGAACTTTTCCTGGGGGCCCTGATACAAACACTGTCTTTAAAATGATGGACTGAGCTTACTGAAGTTATTAGCTATAGGCGTTAAAATGTGGGGGGGCCGTTTTCTAGATTAACGTCTCTATCGTGCTATAAATGTTATAATAAATTTTCGCGAGTTTAAAAACACATTTTTCCTTAGGAATAATTAAATATAATCCCAGAGAAATTTCCTTTGAGTAAAATTACCCAGATATTCTAAAGTGAAGTAAATTGCGTAAGCCCCTAGCTTTCAATTTAGCTTAGGACATATACCTGATAATTAGGTCTTATAGACAGGGCACGTTTTTATTATTTAGTGACCTGAAATCTGACAATTTATTTTGATGCAAAATGCCTTCTATTTAAATTTTAAAAGAAAAGTTAGTGGAGCACCTCTAGTGTGCTATATTTATTCATAGCTCTTAGCTGGGAGGTTCAAATTATAATAAAACAACACATGCGTCTAATTAACTTTGAGTTTTTTTCCCCATAAAGATACCCTGAACATGCTCTGAAGTTTTCAGTATAACATGAAAGGGTATTATGAACCCTTTGAAACATTCATATTATACTACTCAAGGTATGCAGAAAACCTCATTACATATAATTCTATATGTAATATGTTTATCAATGTCTACCGGTGCACACTGCGGAAAAGTCAAGTAAGCGCGGCAATACAGATTAACAAACAGAAACAGGATTTCCTATTTCGTGCTAGAGAAACCGGGAACCCCGGTGAAATTATAGCTTGTACCTCGGAGATTGACGCCAATTCCGAGTGAAGAATCTCTGGGAGCGTAAACGGTGACGTATACGTATTGGCCAATCATTCTTACTGAATTACACGTGAGCCAAAGGGTATGGTTTCTGCCTCTTTTTTCTTCCTCCTACGCATGGTTGGAGGTAATTGTTAATGAAGCGAATGTGTTAATGACAATTTATTTCTGTTAAGAATGTGCACTATTCATCAAACCTCGCGTTTAGAAGTAGGAGACCTGACCAAAGTCGCCTAGACATCTCTTGTAATTACATGATTATAGCGCTGTTTTCCTTGAAGTATTTACTTTCATCAAACAAAATTGTAACGCGACAAGCTAAAAAAACAGCGACATCAATCCAGAAACTTACTGTCCCTCATCATTACTACAGATTAAATATTGTTTTATCGCAATACTTAATTGAACTCTGCTGCTTTGCATAAAACGAACTACAGAACATATCCCCAGATAAAATGTCCTCCCCTAACTAATAAAGAACTATTTTCGGTCTTTTGTTTCTGAGTCCCCAGGTTTGGCGTGGTCAAGCAGGTATAAATTCTGTCGAAGCTTCTTGCTTATGTCTATTAGATTTTATATCTTGCTTAATATGCATTTTCTACAGGCCTATTTTAAATTGTCGTAAAAATAGCTTTCATTTTATCCGTACCCTTATTGTTTCCCACTACCTGGTCATTATGCATGCACGAGGCCTTACGTTACTTGCCAATGTGCAGGCCTCGTTCTTCATATATTGCAGCTTTGATGGGGAGGAGTTTATTTATATTCCTTTTACCTTAAGCTATATTTATTGCAATGGTAACATGGCTCTCGAACGACAGTCGCTTCTCTAAGCTCGCCATTCTGGAAGAGTTCCAAGAGGAAATGATCCGCAAAGTGGCACTGTTTGTTTAAAAGCGAATTCGAGTTGAAGACTGTAATGAGCGATAAGATGTATTTGATGAGTTAGTACGGACAAACCGACCTTTAAGGGGCCATTAATGACTTGCAAGGACTTGACGATGTACAGAGACCTTTCAGAGGAAGTATCTATAAATGCCTGAAACTAGAGAAACTGATAACTCTTGATCTATTGTATTACTCTTGAACAATTTGTTATGGGCTTTTGTTGAGCTTGTTGGATCGCACTTGTTAATGGAGACAGCTTAATTGTTTTCCAAAAAAATAAAAAAATAAAAAAGTGGCCAAGCACAGTGCAGTGTCCTTGCCGAGTCCTTTACATTCGTGTTTCGTAAATAAACTTTACCTGCTCACATTAATCAAGATGAATAATTAGCACCAGAAGTTTCATGGTTTTTTGTATTTTATCATTGTTGGACTCTGAAGCTCTCCTCATCTAGTACGTTGACTTTGTGGGTGACTTTGAGGTTTAAAGAATATAACGACCGGGTTCAAAAGAAAACCGTTTCCCTCGTTCGCTGTTGAACTCGCGCTATCAATACCTTCCTTCTTCCACGTACGAACTATAATCACGTTCACTTCGTTATACAGCATGAAATATGCAACAGTCGTGCCACGTTATACAGATTAGGACGTTGTGTTTTGCAATATTGTCCTAATTTTGATTTAAAATAAAATAAGCTCTGCTGAGAGTTTTCAAACCTTAAAGATGCGTGATATTTGAAATCAGTAAACTTTACAATGAGTATATATGAATTCATTAATTTACGTATTAATGTTTGCTCTCACACTAGTTCTTTCCTAAAAGCAGATTGGTTCATTCGGGTCCCTTTCATTTCCATTGGAGTAGGGTCTTTTATTTGCCTGTAACAATATAGTGCATACTCATCGTGTTGTTACGAGTTTCGGTTGAAATCAGGACATTCCTGAACAAGAATTGAAGCTAGGAACAATCCTATGTGTGATATTGTGTTATTTAAATTATTTTTGTTTTGTTTTTAGTTTTTGCGTGCACGTGGGATCTGCTGGGTTATCAATGCATTCACTATGGCAAAGCAGAGCTGGTTAAGTACAACTACTAAATGACCCTCCGCTAAAATAATGGTTGTCAAACGTCTAAGCAGGCGGCTTAAGCGGATATACATATATGCAGTTTGGTACTGGCGCATGATTGGAATATACTGCATACCTTTTTCGTTAGTTGTGCCTTCCCATTAAGTTTAGTGAGCCAGCACGTATCTTTTTTGCATTCATTGGCATTTGTATACAGGGCAAGGTATATTGTGGATGATGGTTTTTCTAATGGAGTATAAACGTGAGCAATGTGAGAAAATCATTATCTAGAAAAGTATGCTTCTTTTTCGAGATGGTATAGTCATACGGGATAACTCATTTTGGTGTGGTCTAGATTAGTACCATAATGGGAAAGGAATCGCGTAAAGACTACGCACGAATAACATCATCTGAGGAGACACATCGATGTATATTAGTACATTGTTCATTATAGTGGCTGTACGATTTTAGTCTGTCGTGGACATTGCTCATGTATATAAGAATATACATGTTTTACCGTATAATGCATAGCGTCCTATAAAGTTCTACGTGTTGATCCGACAGGGCTCTGAACCAAGGGAACTCTAACGTATGACATGCTGAGCATGCAGTGTACTGCAATACATACATCGATTTGGACAAATAATACCTGCTTGCATGTGATGATTCTGCCTCTACCTGTTGATCACAGTAAATCCGGACAGCTTTGCGGTTGTCATTTAAGGCTTTATTAACTGCGTTCGGCGGCTCATTGACCAAGAAATAATTATTTTAAATTAAAGTTGACCCTTCCGGCACTTGTTTATACACCGGGTGTTCCAAAAAAAAAAAAAACACACCTATTTGTTTTGTTTTTTTACTTTAAATATAGTTAACGCGTATCGCCGAACTCCCAGTCCCCGCCCAAATGTCGCGGTCGCGGTTGAGATGAGATACCAAAGATTCGGTGCTTTTTCGTTCATTTGTTTATTTGTTTATTTCTTCAATCGAAAGTAAGGTCTCGGGAGAAAGGGAAAAAGGCACATGCACTCTGTCTGACTAGGTCGAGTCACTTTAGTGGATTTCATCAGCAGGCAATTGAAACAGAGAGATTAAAAATACAAAAGTTATATTCGATATTGAGGTTTTTTTTTTAAATGAAAAAATGATGGCCAACAAAGCTCGCAAATACAAGGAAAATAATTGCATCTGCTCCGAATGCGCTCGATTTTCTCATTAAAGATTGCGCAGACCCCTGTATCAATTTCTAATCACATATAGTATGCTCTGAATCATTGGCATCGGTTCCCAACCACGAAAGCTACAATTGGGCGGAAGGAGATCGCTGGGCGATACATTATTTTTAGTTCTGCTGTGAGAAAAACATGGTTCCCTTTTATCCTAAACACTCGCTGCGTGTAATCAAGAAGAATGTAAAAAAAATATATATATCCCGAGCGTATGCGTAACAGGGAAAGCCGGTAACACCATTTGATTTCTAAAAAGGACGCATGATCGGGCTTTGCGCGCACGCCAGAGTATTCAGTCCCTCACTTATCACGAGTGGCCCTACCTGGATATATGTTCACGAGTCGATCTTGTTTTCGGCACCTATTGTAGGCCGATACCTTGTTTAACGTAAAGTGCAGACGCAGCCGACGCTACGAGCTGATGCGATCAATCAGACATCGCCGAACGCGCACCATCGTTGTGTTCTTCATGTTTCTCTGCGTATCCTGTCATCGCTGAACCAATCATGAACAGAGAAGTCCCAGTGACATGCGCTTTTGACGCTGCTTCATCGGTCCCACTAGCTCGCAGCGTCGGCAGTATCAGGACTTGAGCTGAAACGAAGTATCGAAAGCAGGGTTCATCGACATAATTAATGAACATAAGTGGTGGATGCGTTGAGTCTGGGAAGAGTCTACACTTTCCACGACAAAAATTGAAGAGTGGCTGAGTAGACCAGAATGCACGCTAAGCCCGATGATGATTGAGTGTTTCACTGTTACGGTTGGTTAAGACCTTTGCATTTTAGTCTGACCGATGGCGCCACGACCGCGAGTAACTGTTTACGACAATATGATTGCTATTATGGCCACCGAGGTCGGCGCACCGCGTCCACAGCGAAACGCAATTTGTCGTAACGTAGTCAGAAGCGCACAAAGGCATATGAATCAGAGTTTAGAGGACACTACACATTTCCTCAGCACCACATTCGCTTGGGTTTTTCCATTTTGGAACGAGTGTACATGGTCATTATTTTACTCCAAGGTTGGCTGATCTAAAATCAATTACTTCGTAAAATTTAAAGTTGGGAGGGTTCATTGCTGTACTGCTGTACTTAGAAGATATTCAGGCTCCCCTTCTAATATACGAGCAATAGTCTGGACCAGCTTGTATGCTTTATCTTTCTTTAAGTTCAAGAGAATAATGAAGCCTCGTATGTTAAATTTTAATATGAAGAGCCTGTTTGAAGCACGGTTATTTCTTGGACGCATCTAAAAGCCACGCAGGTAAATTTTCAGGGCTGTTGTGTGTTTTGGGGAGAAGAGAAACTATTTGTGTCAGAGCTTTTCAAATAAAAACAAAAACAAAAGCAAGCCATTACAAAATATAGAATGAGAAAAGTGCCGAAAATAGTTTTGGTGTCTTACGATCATTCACGGTTCGTGTGTTTCATGTGTTTCTGATTAGTCTAGTTTCGTGTTTCGTTAAGGTTTTTTTTTTTTTTGCGAGGTTGTTTGATGTTCAATATTCTTCAGACACGTTTTCTGTTTCATTGAAAATCACCAAGTGAAGGCCTAAACTTATTGCGCTGCAAAAGCAGAAACACACACACGTAAAGCGTACATTAATATGTATAATATTTTTAATTTCGCCTTCAGGCGAATTTCATTGAAAAATAAATGCACTTGTGGAGTCTAATACCATTTGTGCGCGTGCAACTGTTCGAAGATCTCAGGACTAATCTACCAGTCACAAATAATAAATAAAAAATCAACATAATATAATACATTTATGATTCCTTATAAGCGTGATTCATTCACATATTTTCTATTTTGAAGACACTAATCGATTTAATGTAAAGGTTTGCTCGATTAATTGTCCTCGAGTTACTCCGAAACTGGGTGAAAAGTTTTGATTTATTATTATAATTCCTTCTCAGCTCAGTTCGGGCAGAGCCGTATATGTAGAGAGTTTGGCCATTCGTTGGGAAGTATAGGAGACAAATGAGGAGGCGCCATTGGCCGAAAGCGGGCTGGGCGTGTTCCAGGGCGTCTTCAGAAATTCGAATGTGACCAACCAGAAGCCGGGAATAATACCCTGGCGGTGGTCGCGAGAAACAAACCTGATAACTGCATTGGAGTAACTCTCGATGACTGAAAATATGGTACACGTGATGTTTCAATCACGCTCATCCAAAATAATGGTGGAAGAGTGCGACTAGCGGAACGATTGACATAATCCGTACGCCATGCGCCGAGGGCCGGGAATCTGCCGTCCGAGCGGTCACACTCTGTCCGAGCAAAACAGAGTTGAGCGGCGCATTCGTTTCTTACATCTTTCTGCATGATCATGATGAAAACAACACGTGTACCCTATTTTCAACCACAAAAAGTCACGTGACTACACATCACTCTTACGCGCTTATTAAAACCATTTACGAACATAGACCTTTGATCAGAACTGTTTCTCGCTACCACCGCTAGGGGATTCTTTTCGGCTTCTGGTTGGTCAAGAGAGCATGCCAAGCCCTCTTTCCGAGTCTGCCGCACGCCCTGGCTCTGCCCGTGCCTCCCATTGACCAAACTCTCTACATATACGGCTCTGAGTTCGGGACCTTGCGGTATATTAGTTCACCTTACAAATGCAATTGCATTTCGGTGTTGTAAAATCGGACATGATCATCTTATGCTGACACGATACGACATGTCATAGTTTGCAGCAGATGTGATCAGTACCGTAACACACGCCTAACCTTTCCATAGCCCGTTTACAAATTCCAGGCAAAACCACAAACAAAGAAAGGAAAACAAAAAGAAACCTATCAGGATTGCATATATTTAATAATCTTATCCTTGGAGCGTCTGTGGGCTTTAAGATTGATGTTTGTTCCTCCTTTCCTTGTTTCGTTGCAGTTAATCTTTTCCGGTGAATACACGAAAGCCATGAACAAGGACTGGCACTCGGGCCACTTCTGCTGCTGGCAGTGCGACGAGTCGCTGACGGGCCAGCGTTACGTGCTGCGCGACGAGCACCCGTACTGCGTCCGCTGCTACGAGCAGGTCTTCGCAAACTCCTGCGAAGAGTGCTCCAAAGCCATCGGAATCGACTCCAAGGTGGGTTTTTTACTTCGCAACTGAAAGCTCGCCTACGCGAGGAGAGCACACTGATCTCTAATAGCTTGTTTACGAGAAACGTGTGTCTGATCGCTCTATTTTTTATGTTTCTTTTTGTAGCTTGATGATTTCTTTGTTGTTATAAAGTTGTAAACGCCATGACGTTTTTTGTTTTCTTCGAGCAAGTAGGTCACTTTTTCTAGTCCGTCTATACACTTTACTTCGCATGACTTATTTCTGTGTCCACTCTGCCTTGCACACGTGACACTTGACAACACAATTCATGTCGCAACGTTTACCTTCAGACACACATCGGAACACCCCAGTAACAGCACAACCGTTAACAGGACGAGTGTTGCCAGACTTGAATCTCACTCGGCTTTTCCTACATCGTCATGCACTTCGATTTAATACTCGCTTCCATAATCACCGTGAAAACATGCACGCAATCAAAAAAAAAAAAAAAGTTAGATCGTCCTGGAGCAGTCGTGATTGCGCCCTCCTGTTTCTATTGCCCTGCCATCGCCCGAAAATCTGTCCGTAAATCAATATGATGAGACTATTTCTAGGGGACATTCCTGAATCTCACAGAATGAGCGAATGCTCGACAGTGACTGAGGGAACGGACGACACCATGACATCCGACTACCAAAATATCTGCTGTCTGCCAACAACTATTGCTACGCGCTATAGGCCACTAACTAGCTAGTATTCTCAGGTTCGCGTCTTTGTTGCCAACGCTGAAGGCACACGCCAGCAATGCCTCTACTGTATATTGCCATGCCAATAACAACAACGAAAACGGAACAATCCAAGCGGCGTTTTGACACTCCAAGAAACGTGGAGCGTGTACTTTCCCGCAAAGCGCTAGGAAGAGCCAATAGCTGCTGTCTACTGAAAGAGCTCAGCCAATGACGAGGTTGATAATGCACTTAGACGTAACAAATGAGTCTAAAGCTGTTACAGCGAACATCGCTAAACGTCATCTTCAGCGTCACAACGCAGTCTTTTTTATGTCTAAACATATTATCAGCCTCGTCATTCGCTGAGCTTCCTCCATAGATTACAGTGATTGGCTTTTCCCTGTGCTTTGCGGGATGGTAGACGCTCCCCATAGTTTTAGAATTAGGTAATAATTAAAAATTCCCTGCTCCGCTTAAAATACGAAAACGGACATGGGATACACGTGTCCTTTCTTGTAATGCAGGGTGTCATTTTCTGGAAGAAGATTGATACGGTTTAGCGGAAGCTACGACGTTAGGGCTTGACAAATATTGTTTTTTGAACGCTTCACAATTACAACACCAGCGATTTTGCTGCGGATCATTATTTTAAGGGAAGCAGCGGCCCTACATTCGTTCTGCCTTGGGCGACCGCGGAAGAGGGCGTGAAGAAACGCGGAGGCGCAACGAATTTTTGCGGCCTTCTTTTAACAGGAGGATGGAGTGTTATTCCAAGCCTGATAAATGCGGCTGTTGTTTTTACAGCTGAAATCAGGCTATCCGAGCTGCACGTACGTAGACTAAACACGTGGGTGATTATTTTTAGTTTAACTTAGCTCGAACGTACGAGAATGTGCCCCTCCACACGTGATATTTGTTTTGGTACGTCGGACTTTCAGCATCATCTTTAATGCGGATAAATACAAAAGTATATATTTTTTTTTAGTTTTGTGGCACGCTTCGGCAAGAAGATCACGGGGAAAATTGTTTGTCTTTATTTTTTTGTGTTTAGGTACAGTCATATTGATGGCAAACACAAAGATGTAATGAGAATGTAATAAAACCTGATATATTACTTACGTGGTGAACAGTGTGATTCATACTATTTATTCTAAACGATAGCATTTAGTGGAAAGGTGTTTTCATGTTTTGAGATGTTTTGAATATTTTACGGCGCATAATATTACCGAGGCCCGCTCTTCCGACCTTGCATTATTAATGAACTATAGAGTACCCAAATCGGCAATGATGACTGAAAGTCACCACACTTTACCTAGCTGTCTATCAAATGAATAATTTTACGTTGTGGCCGCAATCGTATCTTCCTTACATTATATCTATCCTTCAACTTGAATAATGCTGTGAACCACAAAACTTAAATACAGTTGCAAGTTGCGAAATAATTTATATAATGAGCTTACATTATAAGTGCGTATTGCACTTTAAATTCCGACAACAATAAAGAAGTAAAGTCTTTTCATATCATGCATTCTTGCTTTAAATATCGCTATTTACTGGAAAAAGTAGATCGTTACAAAGATTACAACGCCATGAACATATAAAAATATATTACATAAGGAACCCAGTACTTTTAGATTATGAAACACGACATAAATATTGTTTCGAATTTACCACTTGAGCACCCGATAAGTTTCCTCTGGCGTCTACAAAAACAACAGAGGCACTAGGAGACTAATCAAAACACTTGACGCAGAATATAGCATCATACAGAACCAATTGTTCGTACTATGAAATGTAGAAGCATGGAGCGCAACAAACCGACTTATTGCGCTGCCAGCTTGAAAAAAAAAAAAGATTACGCTCTGGCGAGTTTTGAGAGTATGGATATCGCTCCACTGTCAGTGTCCTTTAGCCGACAGAAAACACCGACGATTGAGAAATGGTCAGCGCGCAGGTGAGCTGGTCGAAGTTTACCATGATTATTTTAACCCGAGACTGAGGCAGCAGGAGGACATATTTTGACAGTTGAAGAGAAAGTAACAGAGACAGACAGCGTCACTAGAATAGAAACGCTGTCTCGCCTTGTTGCTTTCTCTTCAACTGTAACACTTTTTCTCCTTGCTCGAGTCTTGGGTTGAAATAATCGTGATTGAATCACGGCGCTATAATGAGCGGAAATTCGTCTGCTTCTTGCACAGAAGTTGCTATGATGTCAGAACGTCAAGCTCTTATTAACTGATTAAAAAAAATAATGCGTAGACCTTAAGGCGTCAGGCATTGAGGTCGATCCACTATCCTTTCAATCGAAGCCAATCAGAACTCGGCGTCGTACTGACGTCACAGCAGCTCCCTCGCCAGAAGCAGACGACTTGCTCTCCACATAGACCCGTGAGCATAAGATGATGCTCTGCGTTGCTTAAGCTGTCTATGATCATGGAAAGGATGAGTCATTAGATGGCTATTATTTAAACCTTAGTTAAATTAACCGCCAGCCTACCAAGCGCAGGGTGTGGCTTACTAACTACATGCTTCTTGCCTCGTGATTCGTTCCTCTGTGTTCTCATCGGCTGATGCCGCTGCCCCCATTGGCCGTGGAAGGATACTGAGATGTGCGGGAATCGCCGCACCCTGCGCGTCGTACACGCTCGGTGACCAAAGCTCTGTTCCTCAGACCATAGCCTCCTCTACACTCGCAAAGCCTGGCAGTTCGACGACGGAGCCACAGAATGTCCGGTCACAGATTTAGAGCGGGAGGATCTGGTAGCACAGAGCTTCAAAAGGTCATTTCTCGGGAAACCTGGACGTCAGCGCACAGCTTTTGCGGGGGCGAGGATCCAAAACTTACTTGTTCGCTCGGGAGAAGTACGTTTCGGCGCCTCGCCGCAGCGGGGCGCCAGTCTTGTGGCTCTCCTCTCATTCGTTGTCTGCCGCTACACCTTTTCCATTTCGGCGGCCGCTTCTCGTGGCGATCTGCCAGGCTTTTTTAGTATATAGGAGGCTATGCTCAGACGCTTACTTTGAGAAGCAGACGCCTAACTAGATGTACAATATTTTAAACATCGGCATTCTTTTTCTCTTAGGATCTGTCGTACAAGGAGAAGCATTGGCACGAGGCCTGTTTCCTCTGCAGCAAGTGCCGTGTGTCCCTGGTGGATAAACCGTTCGGTTCCAAGGCGGAGAAGGTCTACTGCGCTTCCTGCTACGACGCTGCCTTCGCCTCCCGTTGCGATGGCTGCGGAGAAATTTTCAGGGCAGGTAGGTGCCAGAAAGAAATCTTCTACATAAGCATGCCTGCTGTAACAGCCTACACAAGCACCAAGCAATATGTCGTCTGTTGGGAGCCTATGCGTTTACTTAAGTTGATGTATTTGCCAGTATGTATGTGCGAAGCTTTATGAAGTGTCGGTGTATAGTCACTAGCAATACTAATCTAACCTCGCGGGACTGAACAAGGCAAGTAACATCAAATTCTTGAATGGCGCCTATGGTCAGCAAATTTTTAAAATGTAAAAAAACCTTATTGATTTATATTTCTACTCTGACGTTTACGCATCATTAAGAGTTTATTGCCATGGAATGCAAGGAATTCACTGGGAGCATTGTGAAGTTCGTTGAGGAGCCGGGAAACTTATTGAGGCCCTAAACATGCGATATTTCCTCACAGTTCTAGGTCTGCAGGAGCAGAAAATTAGTTTGATTTGATTTATAAATAAACTTTTACTTTATTAGCGTGCAGCGAAAATTTAAAGAAACGTAATTTCATCTCTAAAATAATGCAGATGGCGGTTGTTAACCGTAATTTGCTTTGGCTCTTCCAATTCCTTTTGTTTCTACGCCCTAAGCTGCATTAAGCTGCATATCGGCTGATTTCGTTAAAAAAACAAAACAAAAAAACGTTTGGTGTTTTTCTTTACATTTCTGGCAACGTAAAATAAACGCTGAGACGCTCGGGAGTAGCAATTGGAAGAGCACAAACGATTTGTGTGAGGTAAACACAGCATCATGAAACTTGAAGCACTCTTTTTTTTTGCCATGACTCTGATGTCGCTTAGTTGTCAAACTTTACTTTTGTTGAAACATTATTTACATTCCTAAAGTTTATAATTGTACAATATTTGGATAAATGTTTTCAGAACGTTTTGATAATCGGTTAACACTAGTCATTCAAGAAGCTAAAAAGAAAAATTTGTTTAAAGTACTGAGACACGAAATACATTTCAGAATATTTTGACATGTAAGAAACGCAAATAATCACAGTTTTTTTTGCGTAAATGTTCTCACTTTCATAATGGTTTTGGTACTTGGCGTAAAAGTGAAATATATCCTCGACTTATGTTAATGTTTAAGCATGAAACATATATACAACTTGTTTTCGTGTCTCAGGGTTGTGTGAGGTAAAGTGTATAATTTTAAATACATGTAAGATATACTCAGAGAAACGACAAACGCAGTGAAGTTGCGTGACTTGCAGCATAGGTCTGGCCTGATCTGAATCTGCACGCAACCTTTACTGATTTATTTAAGGTGAAATTTGCTACAATAAAAATAGATTGTTGCCAATTTAAAGAATTGCAATGAAAAATATATTAGAAAACATTCGTGAATGTATTACTACTTAAAAAGAAATCCGCTATTTTTTTTGTGACAAACAATAATTTAAAATTATTTTGCGTAACCAGACATCGAACTATTTCGTATTTATTAAGTTCGAACAGGAACTATTTCTGGGAAACTACGCTTAAACCATATGACGCCAAGTTTGGCATGATTTTGCTTGACTATCTCTTTCGCGAATTTTCGCTTTTGGCCCGTCGCCAGGGGAACAACGGATTTATTGATCTGTAGTTATTAACGGCTACGAACTTTTCGGAGAAAGTGTTCACAAAATATGAAAGAATTCGAACCGCCGACCGGTAATAAAGGCGTAAGATAGGTTATGTTAAAACTAAAGTGGTTTCACTCGATGTTGATAAAAATCTAAGTGATATTGTAGATATTTAAAACACACACACAAAATAAAGCAATCTGTGCGTAATTGGGAAGCACTACTGAAACCCGAAGTTCTCGCGGCACACAGGTTTTCGCTCATTAGTAACTGTTATTGAATTTTAGTTAATATCAGTTAAACGAGCTCAAGGGCCCTCCAAATACAGGTAGTTCAAAAAGCGCTTTTATTTAGTATGCGATGCAAACATCACACAGGGAAGTTTGTCTTGGTCAACGGCACACCCTCTATATCAAGGTTCTGGTTTATTTCTAGTTGCACTTTCTGCCAAAAAGTTACATATAAAGCTCGGCAATTTATAGGAATAGCCTCGTAAGCTTGGCTAAATAATATAGGTATATAAAGTGATCACCAGTAGGTTTATTTTTCTACACACTAGTGAAAACAGCTTTATAGTAAATACCGATATAGCAAACACATGCATTTATTAAAGCACATTTTTGATACTCCTGCAATAGCGGGTGAGACATTTTAGGAATTGACAGAGTAAATCTAATGTATCGTAAACGTGTTTACTGAATTGCTTTAGGAATGTTGAACTGTATTTATATCGCTGCGCGTTTTTAATCCAAGTTATGTATTTATATTTTTTCGAACGTGGGGTGCCGACATCTCTTCAGCGGATGCGCACCATTTCTTTCTTCCACAGTGCCTATCAATGCGTTTTGTTATTTTTTATTTGCGTCGGCGAGTTTGACTCCGTCAAACTCCCCGATGCGCGAACTTGCAAGCGGTCGCTGTTTCCCTCCTAATATAGCGGCTCGATCGCCGGACATTGCCGTCGTCCGACGCGGCGTCAAACCTCACGCTTCGCCGTGCCTCGTTTGCTAACGTAATTTCAGAGGCGCTGCTAGATCTGCCTTACGCGTCTCGAACCCCCGCCACTTCTGGCGTGACTTTGACCCCTTCCCGGTAATGGGACGGTCTCTTGCGACACCCTTGGAGCGCCGGAGCGTCGTCGTACGGTCATCAAAAATCTTGGGACCGCAGCGGGGCCCCTCTTTTGTTGCTGCAGCAGAGCGACGGGCCTTCTGCCGCCGCCTCTCTTGCCCCTTTTGTGTGTCCGAAAGAGGGACACGACCTCCGACGGTCGGCGTCATTTGGTCGTCATGGCTACCAGACAGAGAGAGGAGGACCGGGGAAGGGCGGGTGGTGATCTGGAGTACGACGGGCGTGGCTGACTGCACTGCACGGCCAGGGGACGAAGTGTCATAGCTGTCGTTTGCGTCTCCTCGGCCGCCACTCTTCCGCTGGGCTGCACCGTTGCTCGTCGCTGCTGCTTCTCTTTCCTGCGCGCCCATCTGGTCGAGTTAGCCGCAGTTCGTTGCTAAGTGCACCACCTCTTGCACCAAACGGCTTTTGCCTGCTTCAGCGTGCGATTCGAGAACGGTATCACATTTCTCGTTGTTCTCCGCTTAAGCTGGGATAACCAGGGATGAAGTTTTGGAGCGACGATCTCTGTGAGTGGGTCTTCCAAGGTTTCCTACTTTTTCTCTGCGCTTAAAGCTTAGAAACAACTGGAATTTACTAGTTAAATTGTACGTGTTTTTCAGTGAAGTAGGGTTACGGCCAATTGCTTTTCTAATACACGTAATTTTACTTCGATAACCGCAGATGCAAGGTTCGTCCTTGAATGGGTATAACCTCACTGGCTTGAGGCTGAGAAATTGATTGCAAGTGTAGTTTCCCGTAATGTGCAATACATGTGCGGTTTTGTCCACAAAAAATATAATATTCTGGTTTATTAGTACATGTGTCTTGACTTTGAGAATTCAGTACTGCCTGTAGTAAACGATTCCAGTAATGAACGAACCTCTGCGATGAAATGAACCACGCCAGAACAAGGAAAGTAGTTACAGAATTGCGGAGCTAGTTCGAAATAATATTTCACTGCAGATTGGCAGTTCTGGTACGAACAACAGATTTTGTGAAAATTCTTAGCCCGATTTTTTTTTCGGCTCCACCTGACAAAGTTTTATTGATAGGCTATAGCTCGTTTCTGTTTCCCTCGCGTCTACCTTCCCCCTGCCACGTATAGGACACAAAACATATCACTAAAATGCGGCCTAATTATTAATCCACTCGGAATACTTAAATGATTCTTTAGGCATAATCTATGGACTACAGCAGACGGAAAGGAAATAGTATGACGTAATAATTATGAAGTTGGTGACCTGAAATTTTAAAATTTATCTTTTTACATTTTCGTCTGGACTGCCAAGTGTACTAATTCGAGATACGTACCCCTTCGTTCAAAAAAGGCCCGTATGACTTCTTAGTGACAAAAAACAAAGTTATCCTTTACGTTTTCAAAGACCCTCGATGCCGATGCTACTCCCTTTTTGCATTAAGTCCTCAGCCGACGTCGCGACCCGACGGGGCCAATGAAGCAGCGCCGAAAATGCATCGTGATCACGGAGCTAACTGTCTTTGTGGGTATACATCACCGGCTAGACCAATCACGCACAAAAACAAAGTGTGCGATCGCAGCACCTTTACTGTGCGTGATTGGTTAAGTCGGTGATATGCAGGGTGTAACAAATAGCGGCCCGGCTCTTTAAATCGACCGCAAAAATCGGTTTCTTAACCTATCGCCCTACGATTCGGTGCAGCGTTACGCACAGGAGGTGCATTTTTTTTTAAATAAAATTTGCAAAGAGCGAACTTACCTGAGGAAAAAGTAAAGAAAGAACAAGCCTTAACTCTTATGGCAACGCAGCGAAGCCACCAGTCTTCAAACAATAGGTGGCCTCATTGTTTGAAGACCGGTGGCTTCGCTGCCTTTTTATAGGAGTTAAGATATTTTTTTAACTTTTTTCTTAGGTAAGTTTGCTCTTTGCAAATTTTATTGAAAAAATGCACCACCTGTTGGCAACGCTGCACAAAGTCGTAGCGTGATAGATGAGGAAACCGATTTTTGCGCTCGATTTAAAGGGCCTGGGCACTATTTGACACACCCTGTAAAAAAATCACAAAAGACGATGAGCGCCGTGACGCCGCACTTTTGACGCTGCTTGATTAGCTTCATCGAACAGTAACGTGGACAGCAGTCCGACGTAAAGGGAAACGGAGTATAACCCCAAGAAGTGCGACGAAAGTGTCACACGCGACCGTTGCTGGGGCAGGTGGACTGTAATCGCGAGCCAATTTGTCGGCGGCGGTGCGATACGTTTGGCTAACGGCGTTTAAGCAAACTCTGGCGCTCCTCGTCTGGCGTCGGACTTCTGGTGTTTGTTTTACTTGTATACTTACGTTATAGGCGATTCATTGGTATCTAGCACTACGGAGTCATGATACTACAAGCTGCGACAAACGGCGGCAGTTTAGTAGCCACCCCAATAGTGAAAACACTGCCAACATATGTTTCTAGCTGGCGTGCGACGGACAACGGTGTGGCCTGATACTGTTGTGATACTGGTGGTGCCGTTGGCCCGCTGGGTTTGCCACCGCGCCAACCACCGAGCGAGATTATTTAACGTTTAATTTTGTACTAGCTGCGTGACCGCGTAATTAATGGGAAACCTCGCCTATTACAAAGTTCCCTTCAACTGATGTAGAAGAAAAATATGAATAGCGTTCTTTAAGTTTTTTTTTTTTAATTTAATGAGAATGACAGACGTTGTGGGTCGGATGTTTTTCTAAGAGATTGGATCTTGGTCGGTTCAAATTGTTTGTATGGTCCCCAATAAGTACGTCTAAACGTCCGGGACATTTCGTAGGTACCAAGAAGATGGAGTACAAGGGGCACCAGTGGCACGATAAATGCTTCTGCTGCTGTACTTGCAAGAACCCCATCGGAACTCGAAGCTTTATTCCTCGAGACAACGACATCTACTGCACCACCTGCTACGAGGAGAAGTTCTCCACCCGGTGCATCAAGTGCAACCAGGTAAATAGCTTCCTATCGAATCGCATAGATTTTTATAAACAGTGGGGTTCGATGGTTACCGTCCGTAGAATGCACAATATATGATTTTGCAGTGCCTGTAGGTCGGGCTCTATGCTGTGCTACTGGGAGGCACATCTTAACAGTGATCTTCGTTTTAAACATCTGGGAATACCTGGAGGTCATAGCGTCTTCGTCGTAGAACGCATTTCACAACAGCTAGTACTAGGATGAGGTTGTCGTTACATCGCATTGAAATTGATTGGTGGAATTCTGCATCGTTCACCCGGGCGCACGTGCTTATATTACGTTTTCCTGTTCACGTGCGACTGCGGACGTCGAGTTCAATCGCTAAATGTTGCGATACTCAAAACTAAGGTAAAGAGCATACAAGTGCTTAAAATCCATTGTTGTATTTTGTGACTTGTGCTAACGCAATGATTAGGTAATAATTATAACCGTGTGTATGATACACTTGTGGGGTATTTAGCCACCGGCCATGTATCTTTATATTTCCATGCTTAATTTAGTTGTTAAAGTACGTAATCTGGATTTTTATATAAGTGCGAGGTAGGAAGAAAAACATATAAAAAAAAACGCAAACAAATGGGACAAAATCGGAGAAATACACAACCACAGGAGAGGCGCTGTGTGTTTCTCCAACTTTGTCCCGTCCTTTTTGCGCCTTTTTCTTTATGTCAATTGACCAAACACCCCCAGCAATCTACTGTCTTACAAACAAATATATTGCAACCACGAAATTACTATCCTGCAATAATGGTCATCCTAATGCACTCACCGTACTAGGCTGCAAGAATGCTTTGTTAGTTAATGCATAAAAAAGATGCAGCCAATTTTGGATCTTTTTGTGTTATTGGGAACACTTATAGCCGCCCCAGTATTTTTGCTCACCTTTTTTTATTTGTAAAGTAGTTGCATCCCTGCAACCTTTTTACTTGATTGTGTATATCACGACTATCAAAATCCCTGTTACGAGAACAAAGGAATTTACGCATCATTTGTATGCCGTTGTGCCTTTCACATGGTATCTTTAATCTTTACACTACACCGACAAGTCGTATACGCTTTCCAAACCAAACGCTAATAAACAACCTTAAAAACAATTACCCGAAAAGAAAATGTTTTATGTGAAAATGTGGTTAATTGATGTACAAAAAAAAGCTATATTCAAGTTCGTTGTGATTTTATTTTCTGTGCTCATATTCGGTGACGGCAAGGTGTACGAGAGGAACGTATTCACCATTAAAGATAAAACAATTTTCTATTACTTAATTAACATTTCGTGTGTAATCACTAAAAGCATAAGAAACGTACGGCCTGGGGAGCCCCCTGCATCTCATTATGACTCCGCAGCCAATGATGTTGCAGCGTTGCCCAATGAGATCGCCGGAAAACGAATATCAGAGTCAGAAACCTGAACACGATCCGTTTATTCGGCTGACACCGACTACAGTAACCCCACGCACACATCGTCTGCGTGTTCGCGCCTGTACACGTCTTTTAATTCGAGATCCTCGAGGCCCCAATGAACCGAATCTTTCATCGAGCTGAAGATGACAGCATTGTCGCGTATCGCAGATCATCAGCAGCGGCGGTGTGACGTACCGCAACGAGCCCTGGCACCGGGAGTGCTTTACCTGCACCAACTGCAGCTCGTCCTTAGCGGGCCAGCGATTCACTTCTCGCGACGAGAAGCCATACTGCGCCGAGTGCTTCGGCGAGCTCTTCGCCAAGAGGTGCACCGCCTGTTCCAAGCCCATCACCGGTGAGGCTGCAGTTTGGGCCTTATACTTCAGTCCCCTACGTTTACGCGTGTGTCTGCTCTTACTTAAAAGCGATCATGTCCGTAGGTATATGCCTTGTTAGGAAACGTTTAAACTTCCAAGGCTGGTCATGCTCTAACCAAGTTTTAATCAACAAAATCCCAGACGTTTCAGGGCTGGACGTGAAACGTCAAAATAAGCAACGGAACATCCCACAGGCCCCATCAGAATTTCTCGTGACCGTGACCAAGCTGGCCCCGTGACACATAGATGTTTGCTTATTAAAACTTCTTAATTAAACTACGAACAGTTTGAAAAAACAAATTGTTTTCTCATGGTTCACAACGTTTGTTTGACTTCTTGTAAGCATAAAACAATATTATTTTATCTTTTTTTTAAATTCGGAATAGCCCTAGTTGAATAAACACTTCGCGTTAATTAAGTGTGTAACGGGGATGACTGTTTTTTTTTAGACGGTTGTATTAGGAATAAAAGGACAATTGTGTGTTTCTGGTTAATTTTCTCCCTTGGCTGCTTGCTGTTATCACGACCGGGTGCCTTTCCCTTAACATAAAGAAAACACTAGAGGAATGAAATATTTCTTCTAAGCAGACAACATTTTTATTTACCTTTCGCGAAGGTTGGTGAAATGAAGGCCCTCAAAAATAACATAACAAAATATTAAATATGCAACCAACAGCAGTCACAGAATTCCGGGACGTTACACGAGAGACCCGGTGTGTCACGAGGGGATAATCACACAAGAAGAAGAAATATAATTCTGTTTACCGCTGCCAGCTAAAGGAAAATATTTGTAATATTGAGTTTTTGTACCTTACGAGCTTTATCGTGGTCATTTCAAAGAATAGGTAACAGTATTAATAAATGAACAGTATGTAATATTATTTTATTGCTATTACTTTTGTAGTTTGTGGGCTGAAGGGCACGACCCAGTTAGAACGTGGTCGAAATTGCAAACGCAGAACAGTATACTTGTGAATACATTGCAACAAATGATTTTGTGTTTCAGTAATGGGAATGAACAGATGCATTCAATTAGAAAGCGTCATCTTTAAGTATAACGTTCGGTAAAAACTTTTGCGTCATTAACTATGGTTGCCCGCTATTTTCTTCAACACATGTCGGATAAAGGAGTTGCTTGGTTTTGGTCACTTCGAGAATTCCGTGGATTTGCGGTCCTCTAAATATTGCGAAGAAAGCCTGATCATTAGATCATTGATTATTTGCGTATTTTTATGCCATTATAAAAAAAAATATTTATGGCTCTTGCCTACAAAATTTCCTGGAATGGCTAATAACAGGGGATTGTTTCAGAGCTGTATTTTTTGGAACACATTGAAATAGTTGAAACTGTTCTTTTCATCTCCCAGTGGGATCCCCACACCAAATTATACAAATATGAAGTAACCTAAATGTTTTAGAGTGGTTGTTAGCTGGGCTGCAGTGCGCTCTTTGTAATCAGTTTTAACAAGCAGGACCTTGATTGCAAACGAATTCTATGTTGCAGGAATTGGCGGAACCCGCTTCATCTCTTTCGAAGACCGAAACTGGCACAACGACTGCTTCATCTGCGCCATGTGCAACAACTCGCTGGTGGGCAAGGGCTTCATCACCGACGGTCCGGAGATTCTCTGCCCCGAGTGCGCTAGGCAGAAGCTCATGTAACTGCGACGACTGACCACTTACGCAAATTGCCCCCCTTCGCGCTTTCTCATGAGACGCTAGCAACAGAACGAAAAAAAGGGACGGAGATACTTAAGCCAAGAAAGTACTCGCGCAGACGAAGGAGAAAAAAGGAAAAGAAACGACAAAACAAAACAATTATGTGCCTGAGAAAGTAAGCCTTACGTAAACGAACGTTTAACTCCAAGATATGGAGTGGATCATAAAAAGGCGCCGACAGAATTGTTGCCTGTTAAAGCTTCCAATTCACGTACGCAGTGAAGCCTTGTTTGTGTTTAGCTGAAGTGTCATTTCTTGATAGGTAATCCTGATATCCAGAGGGCGAATTGAATATACCATCTAAGTTTTTGCGGCTCTCGCTCCCTGGCATGATGCATGATTCTTTTTTTTTTGTACAAGCAAATAATCTAGAGACAATATTTCGCTATTTTTGAGATACCACCTATTTCAGCGAACCATTTTTTTAATAACGCGAAGTTCTGAGACCGTCATTTGGGAAATATTTAATGTATAACTGCCAATTTTCGTTAAAGAGCATATAGCAAAATTATACAGTAAATAACTTTTCCTAGGTACTTTTTTTAAAGAAGTTTCGCTACTTTATTTTAAAGCTTTGGTACTTGTATTCACAGCCTCTATGCATTTCATGAATTTATAAGTCTGCACTCATGCTATCTTAGAACCTTTCACGCAGTGTCTTTTATAAGTACAAAAGAGTTAATACATCCTTGTTCTAGGCTTGTGTCCTAGCTAGGGGTCATCACGTTTTGATGATATATATATAAATTTTAGGAGGTTCTTTTGCAATTTTCTTATAAATTGGGTTGAAAGATATATTGTTAGATAATCAGCAAAATAACTGTATGAAGAGGTATGTTGCCTCAGCCACAGTACTTTGACGACAGTATGCAGAGTACAAGAAGTCCCAGTTATTGTATTTATGTCATTCATTGTACTTCCAGTTCAGTTTTATAGTTGTAAGATAGGTCTCGGTGCAATTAATCACATATTGTACTGTGCTGGTCACAGTGCCTTAGTGTCAGGAATACATTTTGTGTGATTATTACTACTTTCCAAAAATACATATTTTGTTGATTGGAGCAGTTAAAACATAGACAATTACTCTTATTCAAGAAATGTACCTTTTGTGACTAACCTGGGGCATTGTCAGTTGCTGCCAAATGGGTAATTAGTTAGCAAATCATGCCTTCCATCAGGGATAATCCATTTGCGCTATCTGAAGCGAAACACTGGTTCACTTTCTTGACCCTGCATTTTCCTATGATCGTTCCTACTCTTTCGCTGTGCACGTTGCTTATTGTGACATACGCACAGTACGTTGTACATAGTTGCAAATAGCGAGACTGCTGTGCAGACTTTATAATAAAAATATATGTATATGTATCCACTAATATTTACAATTGCTCTGTTTACTCACACAGTGGCTTTTTGTGGAGCAATCTACCCTTAACGCTGATGTCGTATGAGAAGCTATATGTATAGTTTTCTTAGCATTTATTGGCTACTGCTTGTTCCTTGCTGTTCCTGACACAACTTTGTATTTGCAATTCCTGACTGTGATTACACTGATTGCCAACAGTGTGCCATGTTAACTTATTGTGTGTATTGCAAGCACTGATTTGTTCACTAACCTTTGAGGAATGATTTTTTTTTTCTTAGAGACAGAAATGATAAAGGTTGATAACAGGCAATAGCAAAGCTGTGAAAGCCCAAATACTTTCCGTCGTTACTCAGTGTATTGCCTTGTTTTAGGTTATTTTACATAAATTACGAATAATTGACTTTCTGTCTTTGTTTATAGAGGCATAACGTGCTGAGAGAATTCGAAAGGGCCGTTTTTATACGCACTTGTTTTTTATATTTGTGAGGTGTGACATTTTTTTATGACTATAAAGCTTACACTGGCGATACCATAATAATGGCACGATAGAGGTTGCATTAGCGTTAACAGCTGAATAAATTTTGACTGAACGTATGCATGATTTTGTGCTTTACTAATACATGTTTAACGCGTGCTTATTGCTGAAGATGGATTCGATTAATGTATGCACGGGCATAAAAATGTATGCATACGACTAAAGGTAGGTGTCGGTAAGGTGACTAAAACAATTATTTTGATGCATCCTACTGTTCACAAAATAATGTGACAATTTATGTCTCGAACATTCTCTACTTTTTATTTAAGGTATATTAGGTAAATCGACTTCCCGTGAACTCCACTAGCCTACGAATTCATATTTAGTGGCGCGTTTCTTTGAAATATATATACAACTTGTCTTTTTAACGATCCATAAATAATTATTAGATTCCTAACAGTGCTGTGCGTTTCAACTCGACTTTTTAAAGAGCTACTGTCTGAAGGGTGATTACACTTTTCATACGCAAAGTATTCGATATGTGGTTTGTCGAAAACGTTATTTATGTTTCAATAATTACGACAGAAACCGTAACATAATTGAGGTCACCTGCTTTTACGTAATCTGCTTTAATTTCTGTGCGTATTCTCCTGTATATGTTCGCTTCACCTTGCATCTCCAGGTATGAAGTTTTTCTCTAATTTTCAGTTAAGATCATTAAAGTGGTGAAGACGAGTCTGCGCATCGCAGGTACCTTGAGATTCAATTTGCAATGAATGAAGAGCGAAAATCGAAAAGGAATTGTCTGTCTTACTAAATTGTTTTATATGACGCTGAATTTGCGCTAGCATACTAAAGGGAATGAGATTTCATGTGCGTTCACATATTTGTGATTAGAGAAGATTCAGCGCCAAACATCTGTTCTACAATGCGCTTGTGGTTTTATTTTGCTTGCCGGTTGGCATCAGTGATACATTTGCACGTGTAATTTGCGCTATATTATAGCGATATTGTCTTGAAGATGCTGAAATTTTGAAGGCGTATCCGTGTAAGAACTGCTCATTGCGTATGCCGAGTGTCCATTTAGGTGCCCGCAATAAATCAAGGGATATATTTGACTAGGCTCACTCCCGGTGTATTCAGTACACCACAGCATGAAATGCGGCTAAATGGCAGTTTCGGCGAAAGATACAAGGAGCGAATTCATTGTAATGACTGTTGCGTTCTCTTCAGTATAGCAGAAGATGGCGGCACCGACGGGACAAAGCGAGGAATGTGAGAGCAATAGAACAAACTTCAAGTTTTAGTAGCCCAGAACATGAGAGCCAGGTTGAAAGGAACAAGGGAATGGAGTTTCTAATATTAGGAACGTTGATCAGTGTTCTTAAATACAAAACTTAACAGATAATTGATGCTTGCCATGATATGGCATAATAATCAACACACGTTCCTCGCACGCTTGGGCCGTTTAATCTGTTTGTTCAAATGAAAGACAGCTCTAACTGAATTCAGAGTTTTTGTGTTCTTTTCAAATGTCAGCCTTTCGGAGGAAAGAAAAAAATCAATGTACCATTTAAAATGGTTATTTCAGCAAATGTTATGTTCTGCAATACATTGGTAACGAATCCTGACTCTATTGGTGCATATTTCAGGAGTTATGCTGAATTGCATGATGCTCCTCGAGCCTCACACAAAGCTAAACACCACCGCTTCAATGTCGTTGAGCTTCCCTTTTGGCTTGCAAAGAGTAAAGTAGAAGGTATGAGCTTTATGTGGTTTCTTTCCTTTAATGTCTTCGGGGCGTCGCTCACAAGCTCAGTTGCTTTGCGATGTAAAGCCCCAGTACGTTATTTTACAACTGCATTCTAGAACATATTGAAACCTTCACTTGTTCACGATGGCCATCTTGATAATATGGACGCTCCCCATCGCTTAGACATTGGCTGTCAGTAAGGAATGTGCCGTTAAGCCCAATTTTAAGCTTATAGTTAAATACATTTTGCAAGCAACCTGGCCCGTCTTCGAGATGACATTTCATTCTAAAAATAAAAATGTGAGAAGTAATTTTTTGCTAAATTATTTAGTCCAGTTCTCTCACTTTGGGAGAATTGGTATTTTCCTCGTCTTCTAAATCTGTGTGGAATTTTAATAAAATAACTAACCAAAAGTTTTTTTTTTTTTTTTTCAATCTTGATTAGCAATCTGCGTTTCAATACACGAGTAAAAAATAAGGCAAATCAATCCCTGAAAATTTACCAACAATAAAACAACGCATCATATTCTTTTCTAGAGTATATTGCAACCACATTGCCTTCATGTCTGAGATGCCCTGATTTGAAAAAAAAAAAACAGCTCGAGCACTTGGTCCTTTCCACAACCATAACAACGATCTGAATATCCCGAGTTTCGGTGGGGGTTTCTGTTGCAACTCATATTCGCTGCGCTTACATTGCAGGGTAGAGCTTTGTCATAAATCTGAGGTGAACTGTCATGTATGCTTCTAACTCCAGCTTTCACGCAAGTATCAAATACACCTGACCTGGGAACGACATTAAGCTTGTGTGCTTGCATTTAAAGAGGTGCATTACTTTCGTGGTAAATAAACACATACAAATGTTCCCCATAACCTAAAAATATCATATAGGATCATTTCAGAACTATGTACTATGTACAGGATGGCAAAAAAAAAAAATGTACACGCTAAAATGGCTTTCAAAAATAACGAACTTGACGGATCATGTAGCAACGTTTCTCGAAAATGTCTTTAAAGGGTCATATTGTTGCGCTAAAATTTCAAGTCGTAACTCCGAGTACAAAGAAAATAAGGAAATGAAACATGGTCTTTTCAACCAGGGAGCGGCAGCTGTTGGGGAGACACCGAACGACGGCCATGTTTCTTTGCCTTATCCAGAGATGGCGCTACAGATTCACTGGACGCAGAGCCTGATATACGGCTCTGACTGGGCCACTGGGCGTAGAGTTCCTGTATAGGCTCCCTACGAAAGCCACAGTTGCGCGTTCACCCCCGTAGCGCCGTCTTTCCGACGAATAGCGGCGCGGCGGCACGTCGAAAACAGAAGCGCAACTCTGGCTCCCGGAGGGAGCCTATATAGGAACTCCAACAGAACGTAAAGCCCTCTATCCTGGGAAAACTGGCGCCATTCTTTGAAAGAGTCGCCGCGCACACTATTGGTCAGCCGTCGCGTGACATCCTGCTTTCGGTTTTGAACTTCCGGTCGCCATTACTTTCCCAAGCTGTTGCTACGCCGTAGCTAATGGACAGCCGCACCTGTGGAAAAGTCGGCCGGAGGGCCTTTCAGTGTTCCGTTTGGAACGGAAAATGAACTTCGGTAGCTAGATCTTGCGTCACCGAATTGGACGAAAAGATTTCAACCCGACGGGAGCCGCAAAGGTATGCGATTTAGGTGTGCGAATAGGGAGCTCTTTAGCGCGAGTATGCACTCCATTCCACCATAAGCGCCAGCGATGTAATAGCGAGCAAAACACTGCCATTGGGCATGCACGGACGCCCGTGCCATGGAAGAAGCGTCGTTCAAAACGGCCTGCTCCTGCTCGTGCTTGGAGCATCGGCGTCGCTCCCTCTTTCAGGTGCGTGCGGAGGTGCGGAGTACGCTCGCTCGTGAAGTGTTGCGTAGAGGCTCACGTACGATGCTTTGTTTCGCACAAAGTTCATAAGCTTGAATCCGCTCTCGCGGCTGAGAACGCGAGCATGTGGACGTATCTATACCGCGATTCAACTTAAGTGGGAGCGAAGCCAGTGCGACAAGCACGAGTATGCTTTTGCCCCGCACATTAAGAATAAGTAGTGAATCATCTAAAATCGTGGAGAATATATTTGTAATTTGGCGGTGTGATATGATGAATAAAAACGATTTGCGATTTCTATGAAGCCTAAGGGGGCGGGCAGGTACCCACGAGACATTGCCCGATAATGCAACTCGGTAGGGACGATTGGGACGATTATCCAAAGCACTTTTGGGATCCACGGTCGGACGAACAGGTCTAGTGCCACTTCAGGGCAATCGGATGCGAATGCGAGCTCTAAATAAGGTCATTGCCACTTTTATACGACGAGAATCGCGCCGCTCCAGCTGACCGAGACGTCGAGACACTTGGGAACATCCAGAGGGCGCCTCCGTCGCAAACTGGTAGTTAAGGATGGGGTAAGGAGGGTATTTTAGATGAGGAGGCTAGAGAATGCGCCACATTTCAGGGCTTTAACTGGACGCTGAGTGGACGCGCCGAGAGAAAAAGCGCGCTTTATTCGAGCTTTTGGTTCCGCGGGATATTTAGAAAAATAAAGTTGTTTGGATTTTCAGTTAAGTTCCAGACTGCAGAAAGTGCCTCGCCAGAAATATTAGTAAATCAGACCACCAAATGCTGCTCCAGCAGTAACGTACATTCGTCTGCGACCGTTCTTGTTTCGTGCATCGTCTGCTTTCGCAGTTTGACGTTCGCGCTTTACCTCAGTGCTTTAACTTAATTTCTTATCGCTGTTTCTTTTTTATTCTTTCGTTCAACGCCTCACCATGCGACAACGGAGCTCCAAGGAGAGGTTCCAGGGGGTTCTTTGGTATACCCAGAGAGGAAGCTTCAAGGAAGTGCGACCGAAGTGCCGGACCACCTTCAACAGAAGACCACCCTCTCGCCCACTATCATCACTTGGGTGACAAGGTTTGCTCAAGACAGAAATGTCTTCAGCAAACCTTGTCAAATTACAGCACGCGGTAACTTTCTGTCGACGGTCAAAACCCGGGAGCAGCTGCCACACGCGTACTTCGTGCCCGTCGCCATCTTGAAAACATAAAGTCAGAACCAATTACGGCAAGCAACAATTTTTTTCGTTAGGTTTCCTCCTCGTTAAATAAAATTCAAGACAAAGTAAACTTTCAGTCTTTCAGATTTTCGAGAGAAATATTAAAGAACTCCTGCTCCTGGTGGAGAGTTATATCATTTATGAATCAGGAAAAAATGTGAAAACGTTATTTTAGTCGTGACTAGCATTATTTCAATCGCGTCTAATCTGGTACAAGTGTATCTGATTAATTTGTTTTGTTCTGCATGTGCATTTGCAGATGTCGTGTTTCGCGCTGTACTATAAGGGGAGGTAGAGGCTTCGTCAAGCTGAAATGGCAGCTTTTTTCTCTACCTCCCCCCTTCTCTATGTAGAAAAAATACTGTATTTATAAAAAAAAAATCTTTTTCAGTTTTGGTTTTTTTTTGATACGTGACATGGTAAATTGGTTGAAACCTTCCTTTGGATAGACTGCCTTCTGGAAGCAAAACATTTTAATTTTAAAATAGTGATCAGCAGATAAGCACAAAAATGTGATCACGTGCCGTTGTGACATCTGAGAATTGAGCATTGTTATCTAGTTTAAGCGAGGACGGCTTTTTCTGGCTCACGATATTATTCTTCAGGTGTTGCAAAGTCGCGATAATAATGTTGCAAACGCGGAATTAACATATTATTTGTAGTCCTTACAATCAAGAGGCCACGAAGAAAATTAATAGAAGCGCTTAACTGACATGGAGGATTTATGGGTCTTTTTTTAACTATTCGGGAACTAATTTACGCAATGATAATTGTTTTATGTAATACCTAAGGCAGATAATCCTAGCTTGATACATACACCAGAAACGCATTTTCTAAACCATAAAAATATTTCAGCTGAAAGACTAACAATGTAACGGAAGTTTACTAAATCACACAGTCAATAAAGCGCCGCAGTATTGCGAGCCTTTCACTTGAACTGGTTGCAAGCTAAACGACGTTTCAAAATATTTGAGATTCAAAAGCGTACCTCGTTCGGAAGCATTTCTACGGTAAGTGGGTTTTTTTAAATAATAATTTATACGCATCCTCAAACTCTCAACCAGATCTAGGGGTTCCTTTTTCATTAAATTTGCAAAAATGTCGTTCATGTTCACTTGCTCTGATACATCGCTTACCAATGATTTCATTCCATTTTGGATCGCGTTTCGGTTAAAATTTGAACCAGTATCTCAAAAGCTGAAAGAGTAAAAAAAAAACAAAAAACGGACTCTTTTAACTTAATGCATTGCTTCATGTGTACACGAGTTGCGTTGCATCATTTTTACAACCTGTTTTCTAGAGTTAAGCTTATCTATACACTCTGACAGCTTTTACCCTCCATTCAAAAAAAAAAAAAAACGCGGAGTCACGTGAGCGGGTGCGCGGCGTCTGATATCCTACAGAAAAAAAAAAAGCCACTCCGCCTACTCAGAACGGCTTACGCAAGCCTGTAGACAAAGATGACAGCGCACAGGAAGCTACGATTCATATGGTCCATAGGCTCACATAAAAACATTATTTGTGAAATAATACATTTCCGCTTAGTTGTTGAGCCTAGAACATTGTAAAAAGGCGGCAAAAGTGTTCCATTTTGCAGAGCTGTTTTGTCATTTCTTCGATATCCTTAAGCGGCTCCACAGTTTTAAGACAACATTGAAGACGGTGTCACTGCCATCTAGTATGTAAAACCTTCGCGCGGAGCAAACCCGACGGTAGTTGAGGGCCCTTCTGAGAGATGGCAGCCGCCGTCCCTAGCTCATTGTATCGCTGCATTGCGGTGGGAGGGAACACTTTTATGTTGCTATTTTAAGGTGTTGTTCCTAACCCCGCCTTCGTTCTCTTACTGGGCTAAACTTAAGATGATAAAAAGCTGCTCGTTCTTAAATTCAGCTTTCACAAGAGGACCATGTTTAGAAATCGTAGTTTCAGGAGCTTCTTGAAAAAAAATGATCGAGCCCTGCTTGAGCGAGTGCCGGCATTTCTTCGAACGAGAAAGGTGCTGGCTGCACTCAGCTAAAGTGAGCTATATTGAGCTCTCCCGACGTTCTTTTTTGCCTACTGCGGTTGATCTTTTAATTTTACGCGAAAAAAAGCTTTTAGAGCAATATTGACGGCGCGAGACGCGATTTAGTTGGTAGTCACCTCCTTTCCACTTGTTTTCTCTTTCGGCATTTTGGGCGCATGGGGGAGAGGTGGATCGACATCGCCTTCTCGTTGAGGTGGAAAGAGCGAATGGCCATCTCGTTGAGGTCGAAAGAGCGAATGGCCATTCCGTGACGTCATGGACTTTGCGCGCAGAATTTCAAATAAACGCATCGCCGTCAATATTGCTGTGAATTGTTTTTTCGCGTAAAATTTATTTCTCGACACGCGTGTCCCAACCAGACTGTTAAAAAAATATTCTAAGGGGCCCATTAAGCATGGCGGTAAGATTAAGGAAAGGGCTGGCGGATGTCCCGAATGGCCCTCTCGTGATCCTCCACTCATCCACGCGTGTCCCCGAACTTTCTGCCAACGGATCTCTCTCAACCCATAGAAAGCGGGTTGCGCATCTATCTTGAGGTTGAACACGGACCTGCAAGAAAGCCTTTTCTATATTTGCCGTTACGGCGATCGCGCGCAGACGAAACTGCACTAATATCTCAACAAGGTAAGGGTTCATTTTCGCTAGCTTGTCCAGCTGTTTATTAGATGACGCATCCCTTGGTAGATGTGAAGAAGCTTCGAAGACGACTTCTTGTTTAGTCGTCTACGACTCGTTTCGAGTGACCGGTTGACGTGGCATGTAGTACGTCCGGGAGCGCGAAGACTCGGCGTCGGGGGAACTCGTTGGAACCTACTATGCGTGTCCTGCTGTTTTGTAGGCGCCGATGGCGTTGTCGTACTCTCTGGAGAGGGACTCGTTACGTGGCAGCCTTTTCGTTAATCCATCCATCCAGACGCTTCAATGCCAGCCTAAGGTTGTCCCTCAGGTCTCCGGTACGGGCTTTCCACGGCATACCGAACCTCGTACCTTCCACCAACGTTTGTGTTCGTTTCATTAAACTCAGCCAGTACGTCGCTGTGCTCTTCTGTCTGGCTGTATGGCTGCATCCGCTATGACGATGCTCTTTAGCCTTCCCCAAACTCCGCAGCACCCCTCCAACGTTCTCGTTCTCAGCGGATCCGACCCTCAGGACTCACACCATGCTGTCTGCGTTGCCGCTGAGGGAGGGAGCTGTGACGGGAGCCTGTTCTTTGAAAGGTCCACCCAAAAATGGTGCTGATGTCGAGCAGTTTTTTTTATTTTCCCACACCGCAGCACTTGGTCACCGGTTACCCTCCACATTTGATTGGACCCGACTAGAATAAATATACCTTCTTCTGACAGAGCTCCAGGAAAGAGGAGCGCATCTGCAATGCGTCGTCCGTCTCTCTCGACACGACGAACAAACACATGGTCGGCGGGTACCCAAACGACGTCCATAGAAATGAAGGGGACGTCTACAGCCTCGACGACGCATTCTTCTTGGCCGTACTAGCTGCGCAGTCGTATTTTAACCAGTCGTTGTCGTTTCGGTCGAAATGAGCAGTGGCCGAATGTATTCAGCCGGAAGCTCGGCTGTCCAAGAACCCTGAGGCCGAGCTTGCGTCAGCCTCATGACGTCTTCCAACGTCGTGAAGATGACGCTTCCAACGCCTATGATAGCTCGCACGTAGCCGTTTCGTTTACCTTCGACCGCCCAGGCTCGGGAAGTCTGAAGAAGGACCTCGTAGTTCAGCGGGACGTCTGTACGATCGGAGATGGCGCTTTGGACGCTTGTCAGAGGGGCGTCTCGATCCTAGTTCCTTGTCGCAGGCTGCCACTTATGATCACACATTGATATAGCATGTCGACCGTAACATCCGTCACATGTCACTTTCCGACGACACTCCCTTGCCCTGTCTCCCCCTCTTAAGCATGTTAATCACCGGGTTTGCTGTGCCAGTTTTTTACTTGAGATCAATCGTAGGGTCACCAGTGCATACTTCAGTTGAATGTTTTGGTGACCCACAAAAAAAGCAGTCGACTGTGATGCTTGTGTGCAACAGTGCCGCTGCTGACATTCCTGCTCCGTCAAGCTTAGTATTGCGCCGCGAATAATACCGGTAGGCCACCACCCCCACTCTCTCCCTGCTCGCAACCTCGATCCAAAATACGCTAACAATCTCGGCGAGCTCTCCTTGGGCCTATTGAATGGTAACGGCAAGGGCCCAATCCGTCCGGAGGAGAGTATATAGATCGAGCGGCTGGCGTTCTGTCCTGTTTCGGCCGGTGACTCCGGGTCTCTCTCTCTGTTGCTTCTGACGACCTGTAGACACCGTTGCTCAACTGCCGCCCGTGCTAGTCCAGCACTTTCTCCCTCTGCAGGGCCCTGATAATAATGTCCAACATCACTGTGTAGTAGGTTTCTGATCCTACGCCAAGACCTCACATATCTCAAATGTTGTTATGTACATTGCCAAAGACCCTCCTCAACCTTTTTGTGTTCTTCGGGGACGCTGCAGGTGGTAATGCTCCGAGCTTTGCCAGATGCTCTTGCTCAATCTTTCGCCTGTCACCGAACCGCTGGGTCAGCATTTGGATTGCGTCGTCGTAGCAGGCCTCGGTGGTCTGACGTCCTGCGATGGCTACCACTGTTGGTCTGGTGACGAGGGCTCGATGGTATTGGAACGTCAGCGATCTCGTGATGTCGTTGCCATAAATGTCTCCGCTGAACCGCTCCCAGAAGCTTTGCCATCAGCTGACTTCGCCGTTGAAGGTCTGGAGTCGCAACTTTGGGAGCTTCTCACAGCTTTTCCTATATGTAGGAACTTTTCCCACATCTGCCGGGGTTGTCGCCTATCGGGTCACACGTAAGAGCGTCGATGTGAGCTGCTTTTTGTTGGCGTAGTGAATCTGACTTGCATCCCAAAATTGCGAGAATTCGTGTGGCTTCGTCGTCGTACTTAGAGAACGCAGTGTATTTGGCGACGAAATTCTCCTCTGAAAGTGTTCCTCGATCTCGGCATTCAGTGCCCGAAGTTTGTTGATGGACGTGCTGAGTCGCTCTATCCAGGTAATTACTCTGACCAGATCTGTTTTGTTTCCTGCTCAGTCGTCGCCTCGTTGATGAACTTTGTGTTTAGCGCACGTTTCACGCCACGCTTCGCTTTTGGACTGTTCCATCTTCGGTCGTTCACCAACACGCACACAACTCCTTCACAGAGTTCCAGTCAGGTGGTTCAAAATGTTAGAATCTGCTCACCTCGTTCGATGTTTGCTCCGTTTCCGGGTTTCTGCACCATTAATTTATGTTGCAGAAGTTGCGCGCGGTTAACTCAACAAAATGTGTTTACGAAAACAAAACAACTATATTATAATTTTGATTAGATGAAGGCTTGCCACCATTACGTATACACAGAATAGTCGTCGTTCACCGTATTTCCTATACATCGTTTCACGTTAAGTCCAGACGCAGGCCACGCTACAATTTGATGAAACCAATCAGACAGCATCAAATGCGCGCCATCATGGTGTTCGTATTGTTTCTGTATGGGTTTTATCATCGCTGCACTAATCATAAATAGAAAAGACCCAGTGACTTACGCTTTGTACGCTGCTTTATTGGCCCGATTAGCTCGTAGCGTCGGCTGCGTCTTGACATAAGCTGAAACCAACGTTAATAGAATACTCAGTTGGGAAATTCCCATTAGGCGCTTGCTTTGAAAAAGTGGCTCCGATCCGTAGTCGAGAACCAAACTAAACGCGATCGCAACGCCGCCATTTCTCCCGCAGCGGCCACTCCTGAAACTGCACGGCTGCACGTATTGGTTCAAGTCAAGTCGTGCAAGGTCCGGTGGCGCCATCTCGCGGGGCTATCTCAGAGTAGCTAGATAAGGTAACTTTTATGTTTTTACTCGTGGATGAAGGGCGGCATTGTTTTCGTATTTAGTTTTTTGGTCTAGGCGTCCACCGAGACCAACTGAGTGTTTTAGTAACGTTGGCTGAAACGAAGTATAGTCGTTGTAGTCTTCTATCAGCGGCACCGCGATCTCTTTTCCTTGCCTTCTTCTTTCAAACGCAGTCACAAATTCTCAGCCAAAAGCTGAACAAGTTTCACACGCAAAGGCGGAAATCGCAGGTGTCACGGGTGAAGTGGAAATGAGTGTCGTTTTTAGTTACCTCGCCTACTGTGCATGGTTTGCTTATTGTGTAACACTGGCCCTTCCATTCATCTCTGTGCCACATAGAAGATCTTTGGTTGCCGCCAGGATAGTGCTCCCAACAAATGTCATACATTTTGCGTGTTCTGTATAAGTGTAGTGAACACTGCACATGCCTACACGCGAAAGTAACCCTGAATGAGTTAAAAAGAAACAGGGTATTTTATGCTCAAACGACTAGAAAAGAACGTAATGAAGGAGAGAGCGTATACTTAAGGGAGGGGGGGGGGGGTGAAGGGCGATGCAGTACGTATCTGCATTCTTTCTCGAGCGAGTCGTGACGCGTGCCCAAAACAGTTCTTTGAAGTTCGGCCTCCATCGGGGTAATTAGATCGCCAGGAATAGCTGCTCTAATGCGATATGTGAAGCGATTGCTGTCGCACTTAATGTCTGCAAGCCACCTGGGGACTTGGCTTTCCGCTATATCTGAGGCGTGCGCAATATTGTCGAGATGGCCATTTCTTAAGGCACGGGCTTGTACTTCCAAGCGGGCGTAAAGTCGTCTTCGATTCTTTCGCGTCAACATGGTAAATTAAGAGATCGATAGATAGATAGATAGATAGAGAGAAGGAAGCGCCAAGAAGTCAGAGAATTGAGAAAGGGACTTGAGATCGGGATTTTGTGTTCCTGGAATGTTTTGTAACTTTGGAAAGAACACGCCGGCAGTTTCGAAACTACGGTCGTCATGATGCGGAAATGAATTCTGCGGGTAAACTTCAAGCACAAATAAATTCAATCTCCGTCTCAATAAGTTTTGCAATCTGGGATTTTACTATATAGATACTAGGTTCGCATTTTGGTATATTGTTGTAAACACAACGGAACTTATTTTTAAGAATCTTAACACCCTTTCAGACGAATTTCGAATTCGTGTTTATTTGCTATTGTGTCATCGAATCAACTTTTTTGTTAAAAATGTCAGTTATCTAGTCTACGCTAATAAAAGAAACCTATATAGCATTTGCTAATTAAAACTTTATATTGTTATTATCAAAGCTTTTTGTACCTGCGAAATTTCGTACAAGGTCTAACTGAGACATTAATATGTAAGTGTTCTATCTTCATTTTAAAGTGTAAAAATATACACTTGCGGTGGAATTCAGCTGGCAATGTGAAAATAAGTCCTGTATTTCCAGACGGGTGCGGCCATGAGAGAAACACATTTCGCACGCTTTACGAAATTCGAATTCAAAATGTACTCGCTTCCAATTTGGCACGTGAACGTAGTTTCGGACGAAGTTCTGTCTATATTTGTGAGAGCTCAATTCAGAGGTGATAAACCATTAAAAATAGAGCAAGAAATGAAAGACGTTTACAAATCTTTGTAATGCGAAATTAGAGCGCAGCTCTTGAAGAGGAGGAGGGCAGTATACGACGACAGGGTATGTCCCTCCTCCTCCCCTTCCCCCCCTCCCCTCCTCCTCCAATTAAGTTTCACCGATAAAGTTTGCGGGAAAGATTATGTCACATGACTTGGTGTCACGTCACTTAAGAACAAATTCAGTTTGTCCGCTAGATTTAGAGGGAAAATTGAATTCACGTGACCTCAACACCAATTAATTACCCGCTAAATTTATCGGGGAATCGAATTGCTGTTGAGGTCACGTGATGTCAAGTTCCCCTCGAAATGGTGCGGAGAAACTGAATATGCCCACTAGATCTAGCGGAGAAGCTGAATTTACACGCTAAATTTAGCGGAGAATTGAATTGGTGTTGAGGTGACGTATAGTGAAATTGAATTGGTGTTGATGTCACGTGACGTCAAGTTTCCCGCTAAATCCAACTGAGAAAGAAGATTTGTTCGCTAAATCTAGCGGAGAAACTGAATTTCCCTGCTAAATTTAGCGGGAAATTGAATTGGTCTTCAGGTCACGTGACGTCAATTTTCCAGCTAAATTTAGCGCGGTTACGCCGACGCCAATGCCGACGCCGCGAAACATGTAGACTCGTTGCCACTGCGCATTTTTTTATTCATCAACTGTTGGTACGGAGCGTGTTGGTAAACACCACTCAATGCGTAGCTTCGGCTGTCAGAAGCACTAACGATAAATAAAAACAGCATAGCTCCGATTAAGTGCACCCTGTAGTCATTCGTGACTGAAAAATGTAATAGATATTGTGTATTTTGTGATTACGAGCTCCTGCACTTGGTTCGATTCGTAGCGGAGGTGTCAGAGCGAAACACTTCATCGACGGTGCTTAAAGCGCGGCGTAGCAAAGCAACCACGCAGTAAAAGTCCCTGATAGATTTTTAAACTTTCGATGTACCTTTAGAAGCTGAACGTTGCTACATTTCGTTTCACGTTGTGTTGAACCGCAGGGAAGGCTTAGAGGGGAGCTCCTCGCCAGAGGATGCCGACTGCGTGAGTTCATGCAGCCGTTAGCCCGCGATAAGCAATGAGCTCCTCCTTGTAGCCTTTCCTGCGGTTACAGAGAATTAAACGGTGTATAAAATCGCTTACCTCGTGTCTGATGTCTGCGTTGCCACAGAAGAAGGCTCGGTGTACGCTTCTACCGCAAAGCGGTAAGCCTTCTCTCGTTGGCGGCCGGACGGATCACTGATGGCGAAGAAGGCCTCCAGTGTCGCGTCAGTTATCCTCGGAAGAACACTGATGTCCGGCGCCCAGTCTTGTTGCATCTCGAAAGCTAAAAAAACCTACCGCGACGGTTTTAGCTAGCCGTGTAGCATATACCTACAGTGATACAGCGGCTGTTCCACCGGCGGCACGCCAAACCTTGCCGCAGAGAAGATGGCGGCGCCGAACAGTGTTGCCAGACCACTAAGTGTTTTGAATATCTCCTATTACCCGCTAAATTTATCGGGGAATCGAATTGCTGTTGAGGTCACGTGACGTCAAGTTCCCCTCGAAATGGTGCGGAGAAACTGAATATGCCCACTAGATCTAGCGGAGAAGCTGAATTTACACGCTAAATTTAGCGGAGAATCGAATTGGTGTTGAGGTGACGTATAGGGAAATTGAATTGGTGTTGATGTCACGTGACGTCAAGTTTCCCGCTAAATCCAACTGAGAAAGAAGATTTGTTCGCTAAATCTTGCGGAGAAACTGAATTTCCCTGCTAAATTTAGCGGGAAATTGAATTGGTCTTCAGGTCACGTGACGTCAATTTTCCAGCTAAATTTAGCGCGGTTACGCCGACGCCGAAGCCGACGCCGCGAAACACGGAAACAGGCGTCTAAGCTGCACTCTGGAACGGCGGCCATGGATGTTTTATGGCCTGTACCGGATGTTGGTCGTCGGCACAGATTTGTGAGCTTGCTCTCAGATGGTCATTGTTCATATATTCCGTTAAAAGTATTAATTATCGCCATTATCTCGCTCATCGCCAGCTTCTACCATGAGTTCTAAACGTTTTTGCGTACAGAAAGCCACCCATAAGCGATCTCACAAACCACTGCGGAGACGAAAAACAGGCAGGTATAGGAAATACGAAATACACGGCGTCCGATTTTGCTTTATTTTTAATATTTCAATACCTCCGAGTTGAGCTCATAAAAATAAACATGAAACTTCTGCGAAGCTACGTTCGTGTGTTCAATTTGAGGTATGTACCTTTGTAATTAGAATTTCGCAAGGCGTGCGATCTCATCCATCGGGGATTTGAGGTCAAAAACAAGCATGATTAAAATAAGTTGAAAACGTCAAATTCTCAATATGAAACGGTCGTTGCTAAGCGCACTCCGAGTATATTGTATAAGGCTAATATGACTAAATTATCTCTCAATTGTCAAATAAAATCTCAGCCACTAAAGGATGGAATAGTTGAAGAGAGCAAGAACAAAGATGATGTTCTCCAGATTAAGGACTAAGTAAACAAAATCAAGAATAAAGACGTGGGCTCCTAAACCCAAAATTTCATCCCTGGAGTTCAACAAAGTAATAACGACAATTTCCTAGAGGACGTGAACGAAGCATTACGTAATAAAGGCGTTATTCAATTATGGGTGGTGACGAAAAACTGACTTTTAAGAAAAGCAATGTACCGGCCATTGTCCTTAGCAGAGAACAAAAGCCCCGAGATGATACAAGCATATCGCTCAAAAAGAACAAAAAGCAACATGACTCGGGATGTTAGTTGACTGCTTCTTGTCGCAAAAGATTTGGCGAATGGAAGTTTAAGCTTTTCAATAGGGAGTTATTAAATAATTATACTGCACTCTAAAAGAATTTTCCGCGCATTCTTCCCTTCCAGACGTGCAGATACCCAGTAATTGTGGTGAGTTGGCTGTTGTGTTAAGTATAGCTAACTATGGGTAACCTGAGAGAACCATAGTACTGTGATTTACTATGGCTAACTATAGCAAAACTATAGTGTTAACTATATTGTTGACCCTTCTGTTGGCTATAGTGTTGTCTATGAAGTTGACTTTCGGGCTAACCATTGTTAACTATAGTTAACACGACTTCCTCGAGTCGTGTTAACCATGCGATAACTCTCTCACTCCGAACTATTATGTATCCGCAAGCTCCGTGGAGTAGAACGTGCGGAAATGGTATGTTCGGAGTTGTACACAACTCCCAAAATATCTTAATTTAACAAAACAAAATGTTTATGCGCTGTATTATATAACGTGACGTTTCACCCGTACATTTCAGACTGAAATGTCAATCTGAAAAGTCATGCTCAGTGTCGCATATTATTGTCTCTTCGGAGATGACTGTTACGAGTCGAAGCTATGTTCGGCCTCATTGAATAAGCCGTTTCGTAAGGCACATTGATTTGTAACGTACTAGAATACAGACGTGTGAAGTTTTCGGGCATTAAAAAATCCGTTGCAGTTTTCAAGCGGGGCATGTTTTATCAGCGTAAAAAATGCATCAAATTTGTATTTCCTTAGGAACAATGAATTAATACTGCTATGATATAAAATGCGTTTGTAAGGCACTCGTAAAATAGTTTGTCGCAAGTGCGTTCAAGTTTACCAGAATCAACAACAACGAAAGAATTGACAAATTTATTCAGAGTTAGCAAATCGAGAAACTGTTTAAAGCGAGTTTGTTCTTTGCTCGGGAGTATTTCTTCTGTGTTTGGTTTCTTCGTAAAAACGTTCCCTGGATTTCTCCCAAAGCGAATGTCTCCCCCTTCTTGACCTTTATGCGACGACGTAGCATGTGAAGTAAGGATATCATATATATACATATAAATACGCATAGCTTATAACGCAAAAAAAAAAATGAAGAAACTGACAATAATGGATTATAGTGCCAATCATAGAACAAAAGGTTTCTAGCCTAGGGAACCCGTCCTGTGATCTCTGAGACGGATATTAGTCACGCGAGGTTCTCTGAAGTTCGATGAATTATTTATGACGGATATATTCCATACCCTGCGGTAGGAAAGAACCCCAGAAATCGATATTCGCTCTTGGACCTGCGCCGCTTTGGAAAATATACACGCGTCTTCTTTACCGGACAACGCGTGGAGATCGCTTTGGTAGGATCTACGGAGCAGGTCTACTGTATAACTGAGCATATAAAAGGGTGGCTTGAAAACAAGACCGCTGTGGGTACACTGCGCCCCTAAAACGCCGTGATGAATCTTTCTGCGCACTTTCACGAAAAAAATATTTTGACCTCCTCATCTGTTTGATGTGCTATGATAATAATTCGTCTTCTACGTATTGTGAGGTGAAGCAGAGACGCAGGTATTCTTGAAGTGCATTCCGGAATGTTTTCTCCGATGCGTAATATACTGAATTAAAAGTAATTGATTAACGTTGAAGTTTTGGGCTATTTGGTATACAAATATACTGAAAACAAAAATGGCGCAATGACGAGGACGAAATAAAAGGTAACCGACGGCACACAGCACTGATTCTCAACTGAAGTAATATGCCTGTTTTTAGTTTTTTCCATGATTTATTTGGGTGTCATGTATGATATTCATATTAGGTACCAACATGAATACACTTTAGTGGAGTCAGCGCTGTGCCGCGTTGCCTACCTCTTATTTTGTTCTCGCCTTTGCGACGTTTTTGTTTTTAATATAAATGAAAATGGGCATTTTGTTGAAAACAAGTATCGTGACCCCCCTTGCAGTAGTCAGATCTGGATGCGAAGTGGCTTATTTACTTATTTGTTCATTTCAAATACCGTCAAGGTAAATATTTGAAGACGTGAGAGAAGTGTAAAATAGTAATTATAAAGTGCACATATTGGTAATAGCATGTTTAAACAAATCAATACCAGTGATGTTAGCAATCGAGACGGCAAGGGGGTTCCACTCTATCGATGGCTGAGGCATACAATAATATTAAATAACTAAGTTAAAATTTGGAAAACCAACCTTATGGCTATGATCAATGCGAGCAGATATGTAGAAAGGGGGAGTAGTTAGTTTATGACGAGGGGTAACATTTTGATGAAATATATTATGAAAATACACAGACGAGAGATTTTTCGGCGGTGATTTAGTTACGGTAGACATAAAGTGTTTTTCATGGTAGAATCGCTGGCAGTGCGACTGATAGTTTGTCAATATGAAGAGGCTGAGCGGTTTTGAAGGGATTTAGTACATGCAATTAGTGACTACTTAGCGGGGTCCCACACAGCAATGACATATTCTAAGTTTGGAGGGATAAGGGTTTTGTACATGGTTTGTTTTAATAAAGACGAAGCAAGAAAAAAAATTCTCTTTTAGTATTTGAACATACGGTTAGCACTGTTAATTCTGTATTCGAAGTGAATTTTCCAAGAAAGGTAAGACGTTGCACGAACACCATGATATTTGTAAACAGACATTGAGGCTAGAGGATTGCTGTTAAGACGATAAGTATGAGACATCGATTGAGACCTTGACATTCATCGATTTACATTTGTCGCTGTTTAGCTCTGTTAGCCACTGTTTACACCACAGTGATATATGATTAAGGTCAGATTGTAGCAGAATAGTGTGAGATGTACATAGTAAAAACTCCACTAGACTTGGAAAATAAAGGACGAACAGACACAGTGCTTGTCGGTCCTTTCTGTTTCCCGGTCATGGGGTATTTTTTATTATGGTCAACTACCACCAGCTCGTTTGCGCCCTAATCTGCTGTTCAGTGACCGATACGTCTGTTATTTCCCTGTATATTACGCAATCGTCAGCAAGGAGGCAAATAACAGAAGACAAGTTCTGCGGCAAGCCATTGACGGAAATAAGGATAACGGGCCAAGCACAAAGCCGTTTTGGACACCCCAGGTGACTGAAACAGTACAATAATTCCTATTATGAGCAGTAACGAACTGTAGGTGGTTAGGTAAAAAGGCATGAATCCAGTTTCATACACTGGAGTCAATGTTAAGTTAATTGTAATTTATGAAGAAGGAGTTTGTGGGAAATATTGTCAGAGACGTTTAAGAAATCTAAAAATACACAATCGGATTTCACATAGAATTATCAAGATAATGATGGAGATCATACGTGAAGAATAACAGCTGCGTCTCACATGAAACTTTTCTTCTAAAGCCATGTTGTTAACTCGTGTAGAAGTCACTATGTTCAAGCCAGTTCATCAACTGCGAATAAACAACGTGTTCAAATATTTTACATGGCAGAACTGTTAAAGAAATTGGTCGATAATAAGATGGGGTTTGCTTTCCGACAGGTATGTGCAAAGGAACCTCCTTCCCAACGACCGAATTGCTTGGAACTACGCCATGGTTAAGATACGGGATATAAAGTTGTGAGTGAATTACTGAACAATTATTGCAAATTATTGCGCCGGAATACCATTTATTCCAGCGCACGGTGAAACCTTCATGTGAATAATTTTTCCATCAACACCAATCGCGTCAGCTGCCAATGGGTCCATGGGAGAAAAGCAGGAAACGACAATACTGGTACTTGGTTAACATCGGAGGTAGTAAAGGGCATAATAAAACATACTTTAATACAATTGCACTTTTAGTTACTGGCTCATCTATTGAATCAAATGACTGAAGGATAATATTAGACTCAGAGTTGGGATCAACGAAATTCGAAAATAGTTTACAATTAGTTGCTAACATGATATTTAGTGTATGATTAAAGAAAGGTTATTAGTTTCCGTAAGAGCTGCTGTGTATTTTTGATCTGCGGTTCGGTACGCTGCCCATTATGCGTTAGTGGATCAGCGCGAAACAGCCTTTTTTTTCTATTTTTTGCATACGCCTGAGATCAGCGTTAAACCACGGCGAGTTTGTGTTGCATCGGATATTCCTTGATGATATGTACTTTTTAATTAACAATGAAAAAAAAAAACAGTTTTAAACGACATCCAATTAGATTCAAAAGAGCACTCTGAAACCTCAGGTAAGTAATCATCAAGAAACTTAGAACAGTAACAAGTTAATTGACGTAAAGTCAGCTCTGCTGTAGTCAAGGATATATTTTACGCGAATTTTAGGGGCTACGAATGGAATATTTGAAGAAAAGTGAAGACCTGAATGGTCACTGATACATGGCAGGCATGTGAGTGATGACATGACCCTCGTATGCGTTGTTAATACGAGATCAAGTATATTTGGTGAACTGTTTCTAACCCTAGTGGGCTCCGAGACATTTTGAGAAAAGTTGAAATAAGAACAGTCTTCAATAAACTCGTTACCTTCAGATAAGAAGGAGGCTGATAAAGGACGTACATTAAAGGAGCTGTGCAACGATTTTAACGTTGAAAAAATTGGCATCTTCAGCTTTTGATACTGTTCACCTTGTCACAAATGACAGAAAACACACCTCCTTTCATCGAAATGTTGCGTTTTCGCCGCGTAATCGCGAGGTAAAAATTAGAATATCCCCCGACCTGCAGCCGCGAGCGGCCGTCATGGGAAACACGCGGCGTGACGTCACTTGGGAAGTTGTAAAAAAGATAGCAAGTTCTGCAAATACCTGCTCGATAAAGGGTATTTTTTCCATAAATATTGTCGTCCCAACAACATAAATGCTTCAAAAACGTAGTATCATTGACAAAAGGTTTATTATACATACAGTGTTTTAGTGGCGCCATCTACCCGAAGTCAACAAAACCGTCAGCTCGAGCAGCGTCAGCGGCTAGCACGAGGAGCCGAACGAGCGCCTTGGTTTGGTTTTCCGCCGTGTCAATCTCGACTTCGAACGCCGCCGCTCGGCAATGCCGACCGGGTGCTCTGTTCTCCTGTGTCCTAACCGGACTCCACAAAGTCCTCCTGTCCGTGTTAAAAAGCACCTGTTCCATCGTTTACCGCGCGAAGAACCTCTCGAGGGCGAGTGGTGTGGGAGGATTAGTAGAAGGGACCCCGGACAGGCAGACATGCGCGTGTACGGAGAAGCTCACGCCGCGACGAGTACGGAGCCCCGGCTGCCTCGCGCGGCGACGGCCCGCCCCCCATGACAATTTAGGCCTAGCGACGAGTACGGAGCCCCGGCTGCCTCGTGCGGCGACGGCAGCGAGGGCCCGCGGAAGCGAGAACGAGCGCAGAACCCCCGCACGCCCCGCCCCTGAGGAGGCTCCGCCTTATTACAGGCCAGCGACATCAATACCGACACTTCTCTGCAGCAGACGCACTCTTTAGGCGTCGGCATGATGGCGCACCTCTTGCACGAGCACCTGAGATCAGAATAAGCCAGTGTCAGACGAAAGCTGTTGTCGTGGTCAGCCGCCACGAATCTGGGTCTGGAGTAGGACTGTGGCTTTCTTCGAGCACCGCTCGCATGTCCTCTTCACTCGGACACTTGGACGGCGTCCCCGCGTACGGAACGAGCCCCAGTGACTCGCTGTACTCCAGCATCTGGAGCTCGACCTCGTTGAGCTCGCCTCTCCAGCAGCCGGTGGCCGTGTTGATCGCGTGACGCAAGCACGTGGTCGATGTGGTGACGCGGTCACGTGGTCGTGAGCGGATGAGTTCTCGCCGCTCAGTCATGGCGTTAGAGAGAGGAATTCACCGGAACCCCGCGCCTACTCAGGTTACGTCACTGCGCACGTGACCCGGAAGACGATGTATGAGTTGAGAGGCGGCAAAAACCTGGATCTTTCTCATTTTTTAAAATAAAAACTAGGGTATCCAGGCAAAATCTGTTTTCTGTAGTTCACTGCAGAAGTGTCAGGCATCAACTTCCACAATTATTTAAGCAAAGCCCTGAAATTGTTGCACAGCTCCTTTAAACAAGATGATGTTGGGGTAATTGAAATTAACCGTCAATATAATTGGCACTCCTGCATACTGGATCGTAATTTGGTTAATGCAATTATTTAACAAATTTCACAAATGAACAGCTGCTAGTGGGGGGACGATGACATACACTCATTATCATTTGTTTATGTTTAAAAGTCTTAAAGTAAACAAGCCACCTTCTTTTTCACTAGGGTCCACGTTTCACCAGCACAATCGTCCACACCATGAAATACAAGATCATCTCTGCGTGAATAGTCTTCTATCTCGTCTAATCTACTCCGCAAATTGTTTTTTTTTTTCAATGCGTCGAACAGATTGGCTGGCACAAGCGAACTCGCGGTGTAATTAATCGATTGAAGTCGACTTCAACTGAATTGTAGGAAGCCTCCAACTGATATCTGTAACCGTGACTCGGAGCACGTGGAGCGAAAGCTCGCGCTGCGGAACCCAAGGATACTGGGTTCAGTCCCTACCCCTGCCCGTTTCGATCTGGAATGAGCATCGTACTGCCGGGCGTTCGTGTATCACTACTGCGTGGTGCACGTTAAAGACCCCAGGTTAGCGGTTGTACCGCACTCGCTAAATTGCTCATCTACAGCTGAGACACCAGACGCCCAGTGAGGGAGACTATACTTCCTGGCTGTATAAACATGCACACAACAATTTGCTTTCGCTTGTATATCTGAGCTTAAATGCGTTTTCTTGTGTCTTCCCAAGACTTTGATTTTGGAATGACCAAAATCAGAGGTTCACCTGTGGCATCGCGCACCGCGGCATCGCGCATCGCGAGAAAGGAGTTGTGTACAGTATTCCGTTGTCATGTGGCAAATGCTACATTGGACAAACTGGGCGGTCTATTAACGACCGCACCAGGGAGCATGCAGCTTCCGTTGGCGCACTAATGTCAGCCGGCCATCTTCCGGCGCATTGTCATTTTAAAAACATTATCATCGTCGGAAAACACAAAAACCTGCTTGCAAGGGAAATCCTGGAATCTGTGCTATTGAGGCGCACGGGGATGACAGCGTGAGTGCCGCTTCCATTACGCTATTTCCGAAAGAAAAACTATCTTCAGGGAGCGCCCCAAGTGAGAAATCAAGTCAGAAACATGTGAACGCTAGCCACCAAATATCATACCGAAGAAGAAGAAGAAGTTACCCCTGAGAACTCAATAGTATAATTCATGAGGGTAGACGAAAAAAAAAACAAAAAAACTTCAGTAAATTGTATAATTCATGAAGGTAGATGAAAAAGAAAAAGAAGAATTTCAGTAAATGGTTGATAGTCCAGTAGTGTGTCTCTTTTTCTCCACTCCTTGATTTTCCCTCTACGTTCAGCTGGAAACCTTCAGAAACAGAATCTTCCCAAGCTCCAGTAGTGTGCGTCGAGCTAAACGAATCGAAAAGCTAAAATCTTGTGAAACAGAAGTAGGGCTGGCTTTTAATTTGAACTCGGCGTGCAGGACACTTTCTTCAGTTTTAAAGGACTGAAACTTAACTAAAAAGGGACGACGAATTTCTATTATAAAAATGAAAGACGTTCACAAATCTCTGTAATGCGAAATTAGAGCGCAGCTCTTGAGGAGGAGGAGGGGAGGGCACGGAAGGGAGGGTATGCCCCTCCTCCTCTTCTCCTCTCCTCCCTCGTTTTCTTCTCTCCTCCTCTGTCGTTTCCTCCTCATCCACCTCCCCTCTTCCTCTCTCCTTCTTCCTCCTCCTTTGCTCCCACTGAATTTAACGGGGAAACTTAACCCGCTAAGTTTGGCGTGGAAATGTATCCGCTAAATGAAGCGGAAACATTTCCCCGCTAAATTTAGCGGGTTACGTTTTCCCGCTAAATTTAGCAGACAAATTGACGTCACGTGACATACACAAATTCAATTCCCCCCTTTAGTTTAGCGGGGAAACTTAACCCTGAAAACTTCAGCGGGGAAAGGTTTCCGATATATTTAACGTGGAAATTGCCAGACAAATTTAGTGGCGCGGTTACGGCGACGGCGACGCCGACGCCGCGAAAACCGAAAACGGGCGCTGAAGTGCTGCGATCTAAAAAAGCCCCAAACGAGGGGCAGACATGATTTGTTCGCGTGAAATATTAAAAGAAACTAAGTCTGAAAGTAAACGAACCACCATCTCATCCGCCAGGGCCCACGTTTCACCAGCACAATCGTCCACACCGTGAAATACAAGATTATCTCTGCGTGGCTAGTCTTCTATCTGGTCTAATCTGCTGCTCAAAGCGTGTTTTTGTTTTCAATGCGTTGAACAGATTGGCTGGCACAAGCTTAACTCGCGGCGTAATTATTCGATTGAAGACGACTTCAACTAAATCACAGAAAGCCTCCAACTGATATCTGCAACCTGTGACTTGTAGCTATTGCTGGTTCGTCTTTAATTCGTTAATCGAGCTGAGTACACTAGTTCACCATTCCTCAACCCTCGGAGTACGCGCATTTGTATCTTGTGGAACCAGCATCATTTCATCGAGCTGTTTAGATAGTTCAATATTAGTTCGTCCGCGGTTAGTCTCGACATCACCTAGAAGCAGCGGTTACAACACTCTTAACGAATTCACCAAAGCTTCTAGGCATGGAAGCACTATATACAGACGTCATTAGACTTAAAACAATAAAAACCGTCGTGACTACTATTTTGCAGGGTTGGAAGAAACAAATTGACGTTGTGCATCATTTGTGTGCTTCTATGACCTCTGACGAGCCATGGTGACGAGGCCAGCCTTCTATGCCAATGCGATGATGCGGGTGTCAATGTGGCTGTTTCAGAATTATGGAGGTGATGAATGATGGATAGATGAATGGATGGATGTTAATGGATATTCCCTGTGTAACAGGCGGTAGCTTGCGCCACTTAGCCTAAGTAAAAAAAAACCAGGACATGATTCTTCCCGCCCTTCAAAGACTAACATATGATTCCTCCCACCCTACCAAGAACAATATTCTCCCCCTAAATATTACCAGGCAGTGTGGAATATCACCGATATGACCTTCGGGGGATCGGCAAAAAACAACAACAAATAAACAAAAAAAAACTAAAAATATCACTCTCTCCCCCCCCCCTCCCCCCCGGCTAGAGAGTCGCCAATTTTACTCTGGTCAAACCTTGTCCGCGTGACCCCAGCACCAGACCCGCTGGGAGAAAGGGTTGAGACTTTGGGCTGGAGCCACGCGAGAGGGTGTCCCAATTTTCCTCTGTCTGGCCTGTCCCCAGCTGTTCTAGTTAGTCATGCGTCATTCAGTTTTCCCGTGATAATTTCCACTAATCTTCTAATCGCCTGTTTGCGACTGTAACCATTTTCTCTTCCGTCTCTATATCGTCGCTAGCAAAACCCAAAGCCCTATACCCCTTCAGGAAGGGCAGGGCGAAACCCCGCGCACTTCAAAAACTAAGTGGTCTATTGTCTCGCTCTCATTATGGAAGGCGGCACATAATATGCTTGTATCCTGAAATTTAGTCATATACGTCTTCGACCTCAAAACTCCCGTTCTCGCCTCGAAGAGCAAAGAACTTCCCAGTGAATTGTCAAACATATTTTCCTCTCTTATGCCTTGTTTTCGGGACCTGTATATCGTTAGAGCTGACTTTTCCTGCACTCTTCCCTCCCACATTTTTTCTGCCTCTTTACTCTCTTTCTTACTGAAGTAGTCTGCCCAGCCACATCACTAATGTGAAGGTACTTAAACGTAAGCCTTCGGTTTCGGTTTGTCTATTCTGTGTTGAAACGTTTTATGTATAACTACTTGAATACCTTCCGTGCCTACCACGTATCATCCATTTCGGTTAACCTTTGTTCAAATTTAACTTACTAATTGCCTCCGTGCTCTCAAAAGACTACCAGCCCATGTCCCACAGTACTCCCTCATTTGGTGTCTTTCCGTGTGCTCCAGTACCAATCCGCCTACGCTTCTCTGTCGAATCTCCAACCCTGATTCAACTTCGGATTTCATGCACAGTACCCCACTTCCAACGACAGTCCTGGTACCGTCACTCCTTTCCATATGCCCGTCATCACTTCATATCTAAATAGTTCCTAGTGCCTTGAGCTTCATAATAGATGAATTTATTTTTCCTGTTCTAATTATATTCTCCTCATGTTTCTCTAGATATTTACTTCCCTCATTGAGCCAGACTACCAGAGATTTGTATTTTCCTAGATGGGCTATTACAATGTCTTGTATCCTCAGGGCTTCCTGCTTCTTGCCATTGAACACCATTACTCCAGACTTGTCACTACTTAAACTCATGCCCGAGGTGTCCCCTTCCTCTCCACATATTCCAGCTAGTTCGTGTAGCCTATCTTGGTTATCTGCCATGAGTAATATGTCGTCCGAATACATCAGTCCTGGTATTACCTGTCTTCCATATCTTCCTCCTTCTATATATCTCATATCAAAACCTAAGTTGCTCTGCTCTAATTTCTTTTCTCATTCAACTGAGATGCATTATGAAGAGCAGAGGTGACAGTGGACAGCCCTGCCTAAGCCCTCTTTTTATTGCTGCAGGTTTTGTAGTTTGTGTATCCCATGTTAAAAATATCTTATTGTCTGTGTACACCTGGTGAAGAAACCTAACCAAATTTGCATCTAAGTTATACTCGCTCAGCCGACCCCAGAGATTTTCCTGGCTCACATTATCGTACGCTCCCTGGATGTCCAAAAAAGCTAACCATAAAGGAGTTCGTTTCTTCATTGCTATTTTTATACATTGTGTGGCGACGAATAATTTATCTTCCAGTCTTCTATCTCTTCGGAGTCTCTTTTGGAGCTCACCCAGTATTTGCATATCTTCTGCCTATTCCTCCATTCTCTGCTTTACTATTCTGGATATCTAATCGTTATAGAACTAAAGTTACCGTTATCGGGAAATATTTATTTGAGAATACTGCCGGCCAACTTTTGAGGGCCAAGGCATGGTGGTGGAAATATAACGTCAGGGAATGCTAGTTCGCGTACATACAGGCATGCAAATAAAACAAACAGGTAACCTATTCATTGGCAACAAAGAAAAGATCATCGATTGCACTAGCAAACGAAGCAGCAGAAACAATAGCTGTCACGCTGTGGCGCAACGTATTCCACTCGCTCACGGTTCGAGGAAAAAAATGAATGTTTAAAAACATCTTTCTTGCAACAAAACTCACGGAGTAGATTTTCATGTTTCTGCCTTGTATCTCGGCTATCATTATACTGCAGATACTTATCAAACTTCAAAGCAACGTTATCATATATTATGTTATGCAAAAATTTCAAACCTTTTAATTTCCTTCTACTTGATAACTCGGTTAGACCGGATGCTGCATACAACGGTGTCACATGTGAATCTTTGCCGTACGAATTATAAGTGAATCTAAGAGATTTTTGTAATGCTTTCTAACTGATCAACATGCGATTGTGAATAAGGGTCCCATAATTTATCAGCATATTCCAGCAGAGGCCGGATTAGAGATTTCTACGCCGTGAGCTTCGTCTCAGAAGTACAGTGGGTCATAGTCCTTCGTAACGACCACAATTTACTGGACGCTTTTGCAATAACTTGCCCAATGTGATGAGCCCAACTTAAGTTTGACGTGATGGTAACACCTAGGTACTTATACTCATTAACTACTTCTAAAGCGTTTGAGTGAATGGTATAGGAAAAGAAAAGGGGAACCTTTTTCAGCGTTATAGACATTTGCACACACTTCTTAACATTCAAATTCATTTGCCACTTCTGACACCATGAAAAAATAACTTTAACGCTGTCATCTAAACTGTTTTGATCCGACACGCTAGATATCTGGGAAAATTATACACAGTCATCAGCGAAAAAACTACACTGTATAGAGGGCTTATCTACTCGCAGGTCGTTTATAAAAACCAAAAACAGCAGCGGACCGAGCACCGAGCCCTGAGGCACTCCAGAAAGAACAGGTAACTCAGTGGATTCAGCTTTGCCCACACAAACAAACTGTTTACGGTTCGTGAGGTAAAATCCAGCCACATCAGGAGACATTCATTGCCAAGTACCTGCTTCAGCTTATGTAATAACTTCCTACGCGAAACTCTATCGAACGCCTTAGCTAAATCTAGAAAAATAGTGTCAACCTGACCGTCATTGTCGATGGCTGAGGCAAAGTTGTGGATCGTGTGAAGAAGTTGAGTCACTGTCGAGTATCCTCGTCGGAACCCGTGCTGTTCATCAACTAAGAACGATTCTGATTCTAGGAAAGTTATGATATGCTTAAAAATAAAAATGTTCGAGAACTTTGCTACACGTACTTAAAAGCGACACTGGTCTATAGTTGCAAACACTCTTTTTTTCGCCACTTTATATATGCGCATTACCTTAGCTACTTCCCAGTCTTGTGGCCCCTCACCCGTTTTTAAACTGCAAAAGTAAATCCAAAAAAGAAACTTGGAACACCATTCAGCATACGTACGTAAAAAAGCATTGGGAATTTCGTCCGGGTCGCACGACTTCCTAATATCTAATCGCAAAAGACTGTCGAAAATACCTTCTACTGAGACCACTAAGTCACCGATCCCACAATTGTTATAAGTAAATGACGGCAAAACAAAGTTGTCGACTGTGCTAACAGAAGAAAAAAAGTAATTGAACTCGCTTGCGATGCTCTCTTCATCGACAATCGCCCTTCCGCTATGACTAAGCTCTTTAATCGTCACACTCTTTTTTGTCAAGTGCGCCCAAAACTTTCTTGGGTTTTCCTTTAGGAAGTTGTGCATTGTGACATTAAAATAACGATATTTAGATGTGCGCACTAAGGTTCGTAACTCTTGACGTAGATGTGGAAGCTTAAATTTTAAACTTGGTTGGAACCTTTCTAATGGATTTATTTTTCGTTTTAGATGTAAGATATCTCGCGTCACCCATTGACTGTTCTTTTTTCTTTTTGTTAAACGCTCTGGAACAAACTTCTCAATACATGTAACGACAACCTGCTTGAAAAAGAGCCAAAGCTTATCCACCGACTCATCGTTTTCCTCGTAAAAAACAGTAAATCTGTCAACGGCAACTTTCAAGAAGTCGAGAATATCGACATCGCTTGCCAGGGTGAAATCACGATAACGTTTAACCTCGGGCACTTTGTACGAATAATGCGGAGCAGATAAGTCACACACAACTATGGCGTGGTCAGATATGCCATCCGCGATAAATGCATCAAGAACACTTCAGGCAACGCCCTCAGATAAAAACACAAGATCAAGTAATTACTCGCAACCGTTTGACACGCGCGTGGGACATTTGACCACCTGGCTTAAATTATTGCTAAAAGCAATATCAACAAGCAGTCTTGAATGTTCACAGCTCCCTTTGGGCATCACGCTGTCCCAGTCTACGTCTGGCAAGTTGAAATCACCGGCCAATACTACTCGTAAAAATTGCTTAGTTTTGTAATAAAGAAACTCAAATAAGCTACGTAAAACATCGATACTAGCTTGGGGACATCTGTACATTCCTCCTACAGGCATTAAGTGGTTACCAAAGTATATAGTAGCCCAAACCATTTCACAGTCATAGTTGTGTTCAATGGACGTGCACTGAAGTGTCTCTTTGACCAGAAGAGCGACCCCTCCCCCTCTCGAACCGCGGTCACGTCGGAAAACTTTAAAACCATCGGGGAAAACACTGCTATCAGTTATTTGATTATGCAACCAAGTTTACTGTTATAATTGCAACATCAAGATCAATGCCAATAGAGCACCTTCCAGCTCCACCGTCCTTATTGGCAGCACTTCGTGCATTAAGGTTTAGCAGTCTAAAGGGGCGATAAGATCTTCCCCTTGCTTTGGTTTAAGCTTCGGAGCGCTACGCGCATCGTCCAGCCTAAGTCTGCCTAAGAACGGCCGAAAAAGGCAGCCCTCCGGCCACAAGTCAGGGACAGACCAGCTTTTCGAAATCTTCATCGTTAACAGACACATGAAACGAAGCGTAGGTGTCGTACCTTGAGGCCAGCTTCGTGCATTCGAAACCTTGGCTGTCCAACACACTTCCCACGATTTCCGAGACTTCTTCAGAAGTTGTCTCGGGGTGTAGCCGCGAGACGAAAAGAGCCTTCTTCCTCGGAGGCTTAGAAACAACACGTAACTTGCTCTCTTTAGCTGAGCCGATTGAAGCTTTCACGCGTCGGCGTGGCACGACCTGCAAGAATCCGTCAGCGTCCACGGATTGGTTGACGGTCGTCTTAGAGCCGTCGGCACCTGTGTATCCTCGCTGGTCCGAGAGCGCTGGCACACTGCCCCTGTCGAAACCACGCGAACCGTGATGCTCACCAGACAGTTCCAAGCGACGTTCATCAATCCGAAGAAGTCTCGTCGTTATCGAAGGTAATGGACGCTGGTGAAATTCGCCTCTCGATGGACGTAGAGAGGCCTCGGAGACAGACGGCCAACCTGTGGTCGCAGACGAGGCGGATGCACTGTTGGTGCTGGTTCATTCTGTTGCACTTGACGAGGCTCGCGAGCAACAAGGGAACTCCGAAGAAGGTCAGTATTCCGCGCTAGATGAGTACGCAGAGACTCGTTGTCGCTCCGTAATGACCGCACTTCTTGAGTCAGGTCTTCTATCTTGCGACAGAGCTCCTGCACCAGCTCGCGGAGACCGCAGTCATTCGATGGTGACTCTCCCGGTCGCCTGTCGCTGTCCTGAACCGAAGAAGCAGACGACCCGGTGCTGACGATCGACGTCTCCACGCTCCGACGTTTTGTGCATAAGTAGCACTTGAATGCGCTAACTCCTTTCGTTACTAGCAGGTCAAAGTCGGCCTCAAGAACATTGACGCATTCGCAATGGAAACTGCGAGCGCACGTACCCGAGCAGACGATAAATCGCTGGCGAGATATCGGAGCAGAGCAGATACCGCACACGCCCTTCATTCTCGAGCGCCAGCTCGGGAATGAAGGGCGTGTGATGTTGTCTTTGTTTCCTCTGCCTTTATATATTAGTCTCAGTTTACTTAGTTTCCAATCATTAGGTACCTCTCACTTGATAATTCCTAGATTAATTATATACCATAACTTAAATTTGCTTGTTTTTTCCTAATGTCTTTATGAGTTTCATGGGTATGTCGTCCGGGCCTGTCGCTGTACCTGCAGGATCCTTACTTTCTGCCTTGTCCCACTATTTTGTGGTCGTCTCCGTAGGTACGTAATTCTGGTCCTCCTCTACATTGCTGCTGTCAGTGCTATCCGCTGTCCACTTCTGCTCAAGCTGGGAGAAAGCCTCTTCGATTGTCTGCCTAATAGATTCCCACGTGCCTCTTCCTCCTCTACTCTTCTCCCCTCCTGTGTGTTCAGTAAGTGTTGGAAACTCTTTGCCTTTCTCCCCTGTGCTTTAATGTGTCCCCAAAACCTTTTCGCCGCATTCCTATCTGTTTTATTTATTTCCATTATCCACTGCACTCAGTGAGAAGGTGATTGCCTCGGTTGCCTGGCGCTTGTCTACGCTCCTGGTACTAGAAACGTCGATGAAAGGAGGTATGCCATCCAGGTCGATAGGATTCCTTGTTCCAGACGGGTTGGCTCCTATGAAGCCAGGTCGGGGATCGAAGTCCGTCCCGCTAAAAAACTGGAAGCTTAGAAGAAAAATTGACGCTGTGCATCGTTTGCGTGCTTCCCTGCCTTCTCTTATAAGCTCATACTAAAATATAAGCAGTCAAGGTACCCTTGTTACCCGCTCTAACATTAAATAAGCAAGCTACACACAAACAATGCGATAATGTAGTTTAACATTATCACTGTATTTGTCTAGTAACTTTTGAATTTATAGGGAACTTACTGTCAGGAGTGATGCTATAAGAACATGCTTTACGAAAAGCAATACAAAAGGCTGAAATGCCAGAACATCAAACAGCAATGATTTAACTTGTCTCCTAACTAACAAGCAGCCGTTATTAGAAGCGTTGGGAAGGAAGTCAATTTATTGAGCAATGATATCGGTTGTACTCACCAATATTGTACATGCTTCTCCCGTGTTATCATTTCTGAGCTTCTAAACCATAGAGCAACAAAGACGAGTAATAGTGTAAACTTGCTGGATTTTGTACGCGTTCCTCGGGGAATGTAATCGAATGCCCTATCTCGTTACCCAGTCAAAAAGTCACTAAAATACGCTGCTCGCTTCTATTCGTTAAAGTGACGCAGTTATTGCTTCGTTAACGAAATAAAGACGAATTCCACGTTATGAAGTATGTTATAAGTGTGGGGCTTGTGCGTGCAGAAATGCAAGGCCCATGTGCACAGATACTGAACTAGACGAAATACTGTCGGCCCAGACCATATACGTATTGGTTATTTCCTTTCAGCTCTTCTAGACCGACACGCGGGCTTGACGTCACGAAGCTGCGGCGGCGCTACGATAACGCCGGAGCCGGGTGGTGTGGCCAGAAGAGCGCACGTTTTGCATCGGCGTCATACAATTTCAGCATGCCTCAAAGCTGTGTACACTCTAAAAAAAAAGGGAGTAGTACTTACTCCCTTAAAGGAGGAACGCGCGTTTATCATATATTGCTCTACAAAGGGAGGAAATTTCCTCCCCTCAGAAGGGAGGAAATGTTGCCACCTATATTTGCACGGGAAGAAAACGTTCCACCCCTAAGAAGGGAGGAAAATCGCCACCTTTTTTCGCCCAATCGAGGAAACGTTTTCCCCTCGTGTAATTCATATAGCTTCCACCAGATGGCACTCAAAGCAGAAACAAAAATGTTGGTGAAGTGTCAAATTGTTTTCCAATGTCCCCCACTCTTGAACGCTACATGGTGAATACACATACCACACTGAACACACAAAATAAACGAAACACAAGCTGAACACCCCACAACAGCAACAACGCAGCGACACCGAACCTCACCCCACTCCACGTACGCCGAGTTCGCACTCTCTCTATATATGGCAGTCTTATTTTTGAATCCGACTTGGCCGGTGACTGCCATCATTTATCTCGTAAACATGGAGAGACGGAGCAAATATTACTCGTACTGGATACATTATTTCAATTGTCTCTTGGAATAGCCCCCATCTCTTAATTCACCACCCTGATCAAAGCAAATGTAGATCATTAGGCTAATTCACTAAAATTTAATATGATTATCTTTTTTTTAAATAAGTTCGAAGAATCATGTTGGCTATGCAGTGTTGAAATGCAGTACACTGGTGCTGAAATTTGCCACCAAGCTATTGCTTGATTGGAGTGTTTAGTGCCAGTGTAATCTAGTTTAACGTTTTGGCGGGGAATAATTAATTTTAATTGTTGCACAAGTATTTGAATGAATTTTTCAAACAAAAATATTACTGGTTTTAACAAAACTTGTTGCAAGAGCAGAGGACATATCTTGGCTCATGCTTTGTCACCCGTATTAGATGAAATGTAAAAATGTTTTAATTTTCTAACTTGGAGCGTTTTTCCTATAAACAGTAAGTGCCGGGAGCGATAAGGACCCACGGACCATGACTTTGGTATCAAAGCAGACAACTAAAATGAAACTGTCTTAGGTGATATAATGCGACCGTTTGAAAACATCACGTTGCCCAAGTCAGAAAGTAAAACAGCCCGTGTTGAAAGTTTTAGTAGATCGTTCAGTCACTTCCGCAACTCTATAAGTAATCCGTTATGAGTATGGCCTCCGCTATATATACCGTAGCGGAGCCGTGTTTTCATGTTTTAGAGAACGTTTGCAACCCGTTGCAGAATATAGCGTTACGAGAGCTAACGCAATGCAACTATTTCGGACACTAAAGCTAGAACAAAAGTTTGTACAGCAATTGTTAGTAATCTTCTATTCATGTCGCTATCTAAATAGAACATTAATTTATTATCGAGTAAGCTTATGCTCATCCTTGCTTCTTTTAAAAGTACGTCCAGTACATTTGCGACGAGTAGACTTGAGATCCACGTTGTTGACGCCGGGTTGGCTTGGTTGTGCACTACAGCCGGCCCGCGCTCGTTTCGCGACACGAGAGAAACCGCGCGATAAGGGACTGAGTCGGCCGCATAATAGAAAACAAAAGTGGCGACGGAATTATTCGTTCACTTTACTTTTTGTTTTGCGAGTGCGTTATTTGATATGTAGCACACAGTAGCAGGAGGATGCCGCACAAACTAAAAAAGCGGCGGTGAACCGTCCGCTGTGGTGAATCATCCGTTCCTTCAAGACCGCGGATCCGGCCTCCCTCCCCCCCTTCGCCACGCAACCGGAATGGAATGTCTGCACTACCCTTTCTTCCAAGTGGACTCTTCCCGAATGAATGGTTAACCTTGTTTCCCGGATCCGTTGCTTCGTTTCTTCGCCGAATCGTCATTTCAGTGTCATTTCTAGTGCAAAACTATGGTATAAAAAAAAAAAAAAGTGTTTCCGCAAGTTGGTCATGGTCACGATGTTGACGGACTACAGCAGGCGTCTCAAACTCATTCTAGTGTGGGGGCCTGATACTTCACCTCGAAAAGGACGAGGGCCAACGGGGAGGGGCTAGGGGTATATATATATATATATATATATATATATATATATATATATATATATATATATATATATATATATATATATATATATATATATATATATTTTTAATTTGGGGCGAACAGGAAACGAACAAAAAGAAGTGATGTTTCACGTTGCAAAGCAGTCGACACTCCCAGTGACACCCCGGAGATGTTCTAGAGAAGGAACCTTGTGCTTTTTGCTTTTTGTTAGCTCCCCGTTTTGCCACTTTAGCTTTCATTGGCACATATGACAACTTTGGACCCTCATCTGCTGCTATAAAGATTTAAAATACGATCCTACTGGCAGTTTTCTATAGAACGAGAACAAGCACACCGTCTTCGACCTGTCGCACAATTCACTATGCTCAACAGGCATTGATAAAATATCTTCATATAACAGTTTTTGCTTTTCTGGCTATTTTTATAGCAGCAAGATAAGAAAATACTCGCAGTTTAAAGGTATTGCCGACCGCTAGAAGCCCGAGCTCATTGCTTTATCTTCGACAGGTGTTCCCGCTGAGCAAAGTTTGGGCAGCCCAGGTGCCTCCTTGAGCAATGAGCTCGCACTTGTAGCCTAATAGTTGTAGCGCCATTCCGGTTGATTTACATCACAAAGGGCTTAGAGGCAAATATTTAGACGAAGTAAGATTCTGCCAAAAAAGAAAAAGAAGCATAGTAGTACAAAACGTACGAACACGTTATATGAGCAGAGCTTCTTTTCGAGCGGAAATTAATTGACAATATAAAACTATTATTTATGGCGTATGTGGAGCTCGAGGCATGGGAACGGGGGCTCGCACCCGTGGCAAGCTTGCGGGCCGCATCCCAGAGAGTCACGGGCCGCATCCGGCCCGCGGGCCGCGTGTGTCGGACGCAGTCGCTCGCCGCAACGCAGTGCACGTTCCTATCGACTGGATATGCTGTTCTGTTTTACACAGAACTGAAATAAACGCCGCACGGATTACCTTACGCTGTATGGTACGTACGCTTATTTCAAGAGTATATGTTTCTCGCGGAGGTGACGGGGCTAGGAACGTAGAGACGTGTCGACTCGAATTGAGCAGTGATCTTAACTACAACGTGATCAAGCAATAAAATAATTTCCACGATTATGACGGCTATTTCTTGTGCGCCCGACTTGTTACTAAAGTTAAAGCAAATAGGCAGGCGAGCTGGTTAAGGATAGATAGACATAGTTCCGTGTCTGTCCTTCCTTTTTTGTTCCCTCGCTCCAGGGTTACTATGTCTACTTGTCATGTAGCAAGTAACGCGACGAAAGCGGTCGTCCTTGCCATGCCAGTGATAAGTCGCCACCTGTACTTATCGCAGCTGCAAGGTTTCATCCACAATGAATAAGCGCGATCTCGAAGCGGGCACATACGGCGTGATTCTCGCGAGAGAAACGCCGTGCTGCGCGCCTCGCTTTTTTTTTTTTTTTTGTTAAACCAGTGTACCTCCGATAGCCCCCGCAGCTCCGCATTTTCTCTCCTAGCACCGAGCATGGGCAGTAGCGGGATCGCTCTAGGTGACGGTAACCAAGCCTTCAAGTTGCCGTCACCGCCATTGAACATGTTCGCGGCGGCAGCGGCGGTTCGACCGCCGCTGCCGCCGCGAACATGGGGGAGGAATTTTCGTCCCTTTTTCAAGCGTCACCAGGTTGCGCTGCATCTAAATCGGTGAAATGGAGGAACGGGTGCGATTGCCTCTCTTCCGTAGGCGACAGGGAGGAACATCGCTTTTTCCTCCATTTCTCCTCCCTTTTTTTTAGAGTGTAGCCGTTAATTGCACCGAAAGGTACAGCAAAAATAGCGGAACGAGTTTCCACAAGTTCCCGGCGGACTCTGAAAGGCGCAGAAGAGGGATAACATCCGGGGATTGAAAAGAATGGTAGCCTCGCGCGGACGACTGTTTGTGGGGTTAGCACTTTCGTAAAGGCAAGTGTGGCTTGCTTATGTGCAGGGAAACCGTCGTCCGTTTGAGACCACCTAGATTTTGTTCCCACGGTGTTCGCTCAAAAAGCACCGGTCAAGCGCTCGATGGTGGCTCGGTACGCCCGTGCTACCAGGCGAAAAGAGAGTTTTATTCAATTATTTATTTATTTACCCTCAGGGCCAGAGGCGTTACAGAGAAAAGTGGAGTACAAAGGTCACAAAAAAAAAAAAACAGTATAGAGCAAAAATTTATTATGAACTTGCTAGGGTTCTTTACAAGAAAATATTAGCTATGACTGTTTTTAAAACGCGTGCAATCAGGGATTTCGACGATGGATCGATGCGTGCTGAAACATTATAAGGTGATGTTTGTAGCCTTTCTTTCAGAATCGGGTTGTTTTGATAAAACTTATGAAACTGACATAGAACGAAACGATTTTCTACGTTGCGAAAGGAGAGATAATGATAAGCATGGTTTCATTGCAGTCACACAAGATGTACGAAGGTAGTTGGAAAGTATAAAACGAGATGCTCTGTTTTGAACTGATTCTAATTCTGAAATAATAGATTGCTGACCTGGATCCCAAATGGAGGCTGCATATTCCAATTTAGTGCGAACTAATGTTTTATAAAGTAGTCTTCTTAATGAAATGGGCGCAAGATAGAAGTTGCCCCGGAGATAGCCTAGCACGCGATTGGCGTTATTTGCAACATGGTCGACGTGAAGCTTCCAGGAGAGGTTTGAAGACACATGCACGCCCGGATATTTATACGATGATACGCCTTCAAGAGAGTGGTTATTTAGATAATAAGAAGGAGTGGTTATTAGATAATAAGAGGGACATCACGACGAGAAATAAACATATATTTGCACTTGTAGCGTCAAGATTTATGTTCCACAAATCACACCACTCAGAGATGCGGTTAATATCAGACTGGAGAAGACGGGCGTCAGAATCACTGTTTATTTCAAAATAAATCACACAGTCATCGGCAAAAGACTCACAAATGAATATATATTAGTTGGCAAGTCATTAATATAAATAAGAAATAGAAGAAGGGCCCAGGACGGAGCCTTGGGGTACACCTGAGCCAACTGGAGAAGGATGAGAACTAGTATTTAAGCTGTTACAAATTGAGACCGGTTATTGAGGAAAGAGTGCAAACATGCAAGTACATTGGGGTCCAAGATAATTTTACTCTGTCTGGGGAAAAGTAGTTTCTGTTTTAAGTTATAGAATGTTTTTGAGAAATCAAAGAATATGCAGTCCATTAGAGACCCACGATCAAGGATGGAATGATTATCATGCGTGAAACACAAAAGCTGAGTCCCGCATGAAAATGTTCTACGAAACCCGTGCTGTGCTGTATTAAAAAAGGAATTGGACTCTAAAAGGTTTGCAAGATGCGAGTAATTTATATGTTCAATGATTTTTCATGGAATGCTGGTGAGCGATACAGGTCGGAAGTTATTTGGACATTGTTTGTCGCCTGATTTATGCAAAGGAATCACATTCCCGACCCACTAATCTTCGGGTACACAACCTGTATCAAGAGATTACTCAAGCAGTTTAGTCAGGATTATCAAGCTATACATCTCAGTGTTCATTAAAAATTTCGAATTTATGTTATCAATACCTGAGGATGACGATATCTTAAGATTTTCGATTATACTTGCGATACCGACAGTGTCTAAAAATTGGGTCCATTCTTGAACACTCGAAAGATGAATAGTCAGGATAGCTAGAAACTGTATTGGTAGAAAACGCAAAAGCAAACACAGTGTTAAGTATACTAGCACATCCATCGCTGGGAATTGCTGTGCTGTCAGAATCTCAAAGCGATATAACGTAAACATCATTTCTGTTAACATCATTTCAAAATTGTTTCGGGTTATTTATAAGCATTTAAGGTAATCTTTGAATAAAAAAATTAATCTGACTTTTTCTAGTGTAATTTTGTAATAATTTGCTGCAGAGAAGTACACACCCCAACGGGACTGGGAATTGGATGACTTAGAACCGAATTCATAGATGTGACTTCAACTGAAGCCGAACTTCGACTTGCTCAAGTCCGCCTTAACACCAAGTTCGACTTGAAAACGCCCAAGCTGCGTTTTGCGTTTTACGTCACAGCTCCTACGTTAAACTCGTAGCGTTGCATTTGCATCACAGTGAAAATATATTGATCAATCAGCACTTATCACACATGCTCGGATTTGGTAAAAAAAGCTTGTATGGTAAAAAAAAAAAAAATTGGTAAAAGAGCTTTACCATGGCAGACCGTGAAGTCTTATTATATCCAGATGATTACAATTTTCGGTATTGCGATATCATAGTAGCAGAACACGTTGGGGATGTCAAAGCCCAACTTTTGAGAGTCGCATCTTTCGTGTTGATGAAGCGAAATGAGGTGATATCGTATTCATTCACTTTGTTACAATATAAGAGGGTGATCGTAAAGCAAGTCAACAGTCACTGTGAATTTTCGAAAATGCACGTAAAGTATGCACCGCGCTGTGTGGACCATTTTTTTGGTTCCGGATAGAAACATTTAGCGCATATTGTGTCGGGGCCTTTGTTCCAAGTGTGGAGCGGTCTAAAGTCCGACATCTATCAAAGGATATCGCCGGTGTTTACAAAGGGAATAGCTTCGTTCCTCGCTCCAAAACTCGTGGCCACCGGCGGAGATGTAGCAGAGCGTGTCAGACAAGGTTCCTTACTTCGGGATACCCTCAAGAAAGGAATTGGCCAGACGTATCGAAACACGATGGACGAGCTTCTGCAAAAGCACTCCGGTGCAGGTCACGGTAGAAAGAAGGCCGAAAATCCTTTCTTAGTCTGCCTACGAGAAAAGAGACGGAATGTTCGAGACTTTTTTGGTACCTAGAGAATCTCGAGCGGGATTTTTACCCTTCCCGAACGATACTGTTTGTGTACAATCGGCGAAGTAGAACTTTTCTCGTTGCCGCCTACTTCGTTTGCCATGAAAAAATTGGAATATCTTGAGTTCTTTGCCGTCGCTAGTGCAACCTCCACGACCGTTTTGGAATTTCACTTGCCTTTTTTGGGTCCACACTTTTACAATTTGAAATCGAGCTTCCTTCATATTCAATCTAAGATCGTTCGCGCCAATGGCGATCCTGCGAGCACTATTGCGGCCGAGGGGTCGGTTACCAACGATAAAGTGATTCCGGTTCAGGCCTTTGGACGGTCCCTCTTTCAATTCCTACACGTTTATCTGAATAAAACTCTGGCCAGCAAGTACTAAAACTATGCCTATCGTTCCTATCTTGATATTCTGCTTAATGCAAACCAAGTAATAATAATATAATAATAATAATATTTTATTGTTCTTTGTTTACGATACAGAAAATCGGGTCCGTCAAAGCCTAGAGGCTTGTACGACGTGGCCCGGCAGCCGCGAATAGTTACTTATACAACGCTGCCATTTGCGTTGAAAAACAAACAAAACACAAACAAAACAACAATACATCAATGACAAGTTCACTCACTTGGAAATATACATAAAAATAAAAAAAAATTGATCTTGTCTTCTCATTATCTGAACCAAATAGTTGACATACAAGATATCACGCCCACCGAAAAAAAAACGAAAACGTTCTTTTTTTTATAAGAACCAAACAAGAAAACAACAACTTTTAACTGTAAGCATCTAGAACAAAAACATTCTGCCACTCAATGCAAAAGATTTAGACTACACAGATAAGGTGAAATAATTTATAAAGAGAACATCTATGTATATAAAAACGTTTACATCTGATTTTGCAAACACCATGTTCTAAATTTGTTTTTAACTTCTTTTAAAGAGTCTAAACTAATGAGTTCTTCCGGTATCTTATTGAATATATAAGGGACATAAAAACTTCTCATTCTTTTTCCGTAATGCGTGTTTATTCTTGGCAAATAATATCTATCTATATTTCTGAGAGGCCTTTTCTTTACCGGATGTTTGTATTCTGTTCTAGAGAAGTAATTTGTTATTATAGCTATATATCTAAATAAAGTATTCAACGGCATTATATTAAATGCTTCAAGTTTGTTGATGAGGTCTAAGTGTTGAAACTGTGTACCATATGCAATATTGTTTACTATTCTATATATTAGTTTATCTACGGTTCGTAATCTGTTATTTGAGCTGGATCCATAAATTAAAATGCCATATCTCAGTATAGACTCTCCTAAGGCACAATAAATATTTTTCTTTACAAGAGCACATGCTGAAGTACCAATACGATATATAAACGATGAGACAGTTCTTAATCTTTTTTTAATGAAGTCAATGTGACATTCCCAAGTCATGTATTCATCGAAATTTAGTCCAAGATATTTTGTGCTAGCCTCGTATTTCAATTCAGTATCCTGCACCCCTTTGTTTCCAGGAAGGAATAAAGAACGATTTAATAAAACACGCTTGTGGGGATTTCTAAAGCACAGTAATTTTGTCTTTTTTGAATTTACAAAAATATTATTTTCAGCAAACCAATTTGATAATCTATTAATGTCACTTTGGAATATTGTCACTGCTATTTCATAGTTTTCATGTGGAAAAATTAAAGCCGTATCATCTGCATACTGAAATAGGGTTGACTGAAATTTTAGGTTTCCCAATTCGTTTATTGGGAAACCTAAAATTATCAAATTATCAAAAAGTAGAGATCATTCTCTTTCTGAGATGGTTTACGAGAAAGAACCGGTGGATACATCGGAAATGCTGGAAATTCCGTCGGATGCCAAGAGAATTGCTGCTCGCTTCAAGCGTACCGAGGGGTCTACCATTTGCGATCTCTTCTGTCCAATATTCAGCGACATTTGCCAGCAAAAAAAAAAAAAAACGCTATCACTTAACGGCGTGGACATCCGCGTCGTGCTGCGACGAAATACCGAAGAATTCAGACTCTTGTCTGCTTCAACGATTCTGCAGAAGCACAATGTTCAGCTTCTTCGCATCGTTCTGTTCATTCAACAAGTCCAAGTGGCCCCGTCAGTACGTGCTTGTCGGACTCGAAAGGCGACTGCAATCTACGTGGAGTGGAAATCAAAACCAGAACCGTTTCTCCCGGTGTGTCACATACCGTTCTCGACGACCTCTATCGTCATCAGGCTCCCTCTAAGCTCGTCGTCGCGTTCGTAAAGAGTGAATTGTTTCAGGGAAGTCCCGAACACGACTCCTTCAATTTCGAGCACTATCTGAAAACGGCTGTACTGGATGTCGGTGGGTCTCAGCAGACGGAAAATTTCGATTTTAATCAGATCTTTATATGAAGGCATATATAAACTTCCTGCATCGACTGAATAGAAAAGACGTTCCGTTCTCTAAAGGTGCCTTCTCAAAAGACTCTTTTCGTCTCCATTAACTTTGAATGCCGACAGGGAAGAGCAGTGTTTATGTCCGATCCTCACAGCCAATGTGAAACTCACCCTGACTTTCATACAAAACCAAAATGAGACAGTTACGATCCTGTTCATGTCAGAAACACCACGCGTTTTGGAAATTGATAAGGAGTGACGACTCAGGATTGCTAATTGAAGAAATGAAAGAACACGAATTTGATTCGAAGTTTGCAGGGAACCAGTGTACGCGTCCCTGGTTTCGCGGTACTTTTTCCTGTGACACGATTGGCAGGAGAGACCAACCCAGGGTTTTTAAGTACTTAACATGGCAGCAAGATCATCTTCGGGCGAACACATGGGTCTTTTTTTTTGCATCTCCAAAGGACGATTCGATTAGTTATTTCGACAGTTTTGGTATGATTCCAATACACAAAGAATTTTACGACTTCATCGGAAACGTTTTCAGCTTCTTCTACAACAAAAAAAAAAATAATTCAAGGACTCGGGACAAGGACGTATGGACTTTACTGTCTATACGTTCGGCGCTCTCCTGTGTTGCTGTGTACCACTCCGCGAATGCACCAAAACGTCGTGGCCAACCGATCATCGAGGGAACGATCGTTTGACGCCTGTACTTGTGCAAAAACAATTTCCATCTCCCAAGTTAGAGCAATACTGCTGCAGCGTTTTGTAATCTCTTTTCAGTCAAATTAAAACAAACACAAAGAACAAAGCCTGAATACTTTTATTGCATGCATTAATACGCATTCAAAACGCTCTACATAAAAAGAGACATGAACACACAATTTAAATGTAACATAATATTAGAATGCATTACCACAATGACATTCTCGTGGGGCAACAATTTGAAGTCTGTCAAAAAAATATCAATATACACTTTCAAAATAATAAAAAAATATCGTGTCGAAATTACATTTTGATTGAGTATATACGGGGGGGGGGGGTGACAATTCCAAGATTTGATACATGACACTACACACGCCCGCCGCCCCCCCCCCCCCCCCCCCGCCCAAAAAAAAAACAAAAAGAAGACGAAATGCTGCAATTACGTTTCTAGCGAACGCCCCCGGTTGTCATGGAGGACGACATTTCCCCGAGTCTGAAATGTCCGTAAGAAAGCGTTGAAAGTCCGTTGTCTTCGATAAAACGCTTGTTGTCGAAGGGGTTTTATACAATTTTTCTACGACGACACTTTTGTTTTCATTTTGCTCACGGGCAATTATACTTTGGGTGATAGTGTGCAGAGTTTGGGTTTTGAGAGTCTGAAAGTAGAGATCGTAAGTTAGCTTACGTAACTTGCATCTTTTTACTTATTTAGCCCTCACATAGGGTTCTTGAGACTCTAGATCGAGCGCATATAGCTTCGGTTTAAGACAGAAAAATCCTCGAATGTGGTCTTTCGGCAGCTCGTTTTTAAAAACACCAAGTGTCATTTCGTTTTGAAGCGAATACAAGCCGTGCTCGGACGTGCAACATTAAGTATCTAGTTGGCTTTCGGTAAGGTCTGCGAGCCTCTCGTTGACGTCCCGACCGCTGATTTGGAGAAAAAATTAATGTGCTTTACTATATGCAGGTCGAGCATCCGGGAAAACTCTCCTGATCTGATTATAGAAGAAATCGTACATAACGATCTTTGACATCTCTATGATAGAGAAGCCTGTGTAAATGGGCTTCTTCAAATGCAAAGTTTTCTGTGAAAAGTGAAATATGAGCACGTTCGGACCGATCGCTGTAAATTGCCTAAGGTTAGGTTTCTCCAGATGTCTTTTAAGACTTTGTTCTTGAAAACGCTAATGACAATGTCGTTGCACTGGCGAGGATTTTTAATCGTTTTTTCGGAGATCGACTTCATAGAGAGATTTGACAAATTCTTCTGAAAGGTGTTAATAGCCTGCTTTTGCAGATCGTGAGTGAAGCCGCTAAATTCTTTTAGAAAGGCTCGCTGGTAAAACAGCAGGGCTCGATGCTTCCTCAGTTTTAACCCTAGCTGCAGGAACAACTTTTGGTTTCAGAAATGAATAACCTAAATTACCTTTGTGAAATTTGGTTAAAAGAAGCTTACATTTAGACTCTTTCTCGGGTAAGTCAAATTTTTTTTACTAGCACTTTTTGATCAGACGAAAGCCGTTCGAAAGGAACCCCTCATTTTTCCGGAGCCAAAGGACAGTCTGCATGTGAGTCATGTAGTTCTTGCGGATAGCCTAGGTCTACCTCCAAAATGTAACCAGTGAGCGAGTCGTCTAAAACCTGCTCGAGCTGAAAGGCATCGATTTATTCGCGGTCGAGCCATCGAAAATCGTAAAGACCGTTCACATCGAGGTCGAACATTTGAGAAAATTATTTGTTAGGATCGAACGAGTCGCTGGTTGGAACATCAGCTCTCGCATGTCGAACTACACATTGTACAATTCCTCCTCGCAAACCCTATTCAACAAAAAGATAGGCGTCGACATTGTCCAGCATTTCAAGTTTGACCTTTGTTTTCTTAAGCGCACATGCCAAGCTGAGGGCGAAATGCGACCCGAAATGCAGGAGATCGATTTCGTAGGTTTCCAGGGTCCATTTCCTAAAATTCTGCATTACGTCGGATAGAAGTAAGCAGTCGAGGTTCAGATAGCAGTCACTGCACTCTCCCACGTTTTTAAAGTTAAACGTTTCAAAAACGCTCTGGGTGTTTTTGGAACGTCCTTCTCGGAGATATGAGCGTCGTTAAGTTTGTTGCAAAACGACTCACGTGGTGGCACCTCGGGCTCATCGTAGACGCTAAAGTCGGTTATGTAGACGTAGGGAAACACACCCTTCTGAACCAGCAACTCAATATGCCGAGGAAACAATTCGCGAAGGCAGCGAAAGTTTCCTAAACCTTTGGACTGGAGGTCCTGCACAAGTGCGTCCAAGCTCGCGGGGAGGAAGGCTAGACTGCACTCTTAGAAAAAAGGGACAGTATAGTCCTCCCTAAAGGGAGGAACGCTCTTGATACATATGTTCCTTCAGAAGGGAGAAACGTTCGTCGCTAAAGCAGGGGAGCAAAAGTTCCTCCGTCGCCTGCATCTCATTATGGCGGCCACGAATCGAGCAAATCGAGCTCAATAAGGCTTAACGAGAATACTAAGTCTATTGTACGGGGCAAGAAGAGCAGCAAATAACAACGTAACACGAGCTTTCCGCGAACTGTATTTATTTCCGAAGCCGGCTTCCCCCTGCAGGTAAAGAAACTTACGTTTCAAAAGCATGCAGTCACTCAGTCTTCTCATCGTCAGCACTGCGATGTTAAACGGAGACAACCGGCACCCAGTTCGCGCACTTTATGTCTTACCTTTGCCATTCCTCGAGCCACAATTCTTTCGTCAATCGTTGCGTCAACCGCACATCACCGAGGAGTGATAAACCATTCACCCGCGAAACTAAACGGCGCTCTTAAAAAGCAAATCCCTTGGCTCATTTCAGCACGGTAACACGAAATTATGGCATAGCCGCGTAGCGTAAACGGAGGTTAAATCACTTGCCACCAGATGGCAGGGTCAAGCAGAGTAATTGCAAGTAGCTAGGCTAGGAAGCGCTAGGTACCGCCCAATTCATGTTCTACAAAACTACTTTATTTTCTCATGCCACCATAGCGCTTCGGGATCTTCGGGAGCCCCTATTATACACACATGCAGGCACATTTGGCATAGTACAAGCATCAGCTGAACACACATTAAGCGTATACACATGCATCGCACATACAAACATCAATACAACAGCACACTAACCCGATCACTACTCCCGAGCTCTGCGTTTCAGCCTTTTATACTGGTCGTTTTGAACGTACGGAATTTTTCGGTGACTCCCTATGCAATAAAAAATATTCACAGCATGTTGATTTTTTTCCAGCAATGTCATACATCTGAGAGTATTTTTAATTATTCAGGGGATGAATCTCTTATTAAAAAGAAAACGCTCGATCATGCCGTAATTATTTGAAAGTCAATAAATCGAGCCGCTCCAATGCGGTTCCAAGCCATGAGTTCGTTTCCCCGCACGGCACTTCGTAGCCACTATTTATACTGTAGTGTTTGTTTTTCTACTTGTGCTGTTCGCGCACGGCTGCGATTGCCGTCTTGAATTAATCTCTGTAGAGCAGATATTCACCCAGCTGGAAGTGATGCTTCACGGGCAGAGAAATCGCTTTTCGATCAACTTGAATGCAGTCAAAGCCGCGACTTGCGGCAAGTGTACGGAGCTACGCCAGCTACGCCGTGGCAAGCTCGAAAACTTCTAGCGCTCATTCCAGCGCGCCACTTGGAGGGCAGTTTCTCCAGGAACCGTAGTATATTTAAACAGCAAAATAATGTTTAGCTTTTTGTTTTCGATTTTACCTGTTTTTTCTTATTTTTAATGCTAAAATTTCATTGTAAATATACGTACTTTCCGTCATAATTTCGTACTGTCCAGTCTTTTCCCCAGAGCGCAATCTCTCCCGGGGACCGACAGTCACATTGGCCACTGTACGATAGGAGCTTACCGTTCAGACCAGCGTTCCAGCATGACTATCCGCACGTCGATCGACTGCACCTAATTCCTCAAGTGGTCTGAAACTCTTTAATGTAAAGCGGAATGTCAACCTGCGACACCCCGCCCCCTCCAATCAAGGCCCGACCAGCGGCATCAATGCCCGACAGTTTACGTCATCTCATCTTGTTGTTACACCACTGATACGCGAACACACGGTCACATTGGCGATAATTCCAGTCTTCTGTTCACTACGCACAACACTGCCTTAACGATGTTGCTGCTATGTTGCTGACACGCAGAAATACAGAACCACGTTTGACGCCGGTTGGCACTCGGCATGGGAAAACAGAACCGAATTCAGCACGGAAGGCACCCAGGCAGCCGGCAGGAAAACCTGCCTGCCTTGGACGCAGTTCCTGCGATTTCCATAACGTCGAAAACTTCGACACAGTTCCGCGTGATTCCGCTACTGTAGTTCCGCGTGGCAATCCAGAAACGACCATCTTAACCAGTGTACGTAGAGCTGCTGGCACTGCTCCGGAACTTCGCTGTTTCTAGCGGCTTCGTGTGCTCGTTTGATAAAATTAGTGGTAAAAACGTCAATGCAACCGTAATGTTCTGCACGTTTGGACTAGAAGACGGAATTACAGGCGGCCTTCGCTGCCAGTGAAGCTCGATCAACTTAACAACATTTATTCAACAACGTGCGCGACGTGCTCGAAAAACGAAACCGAAAGAAGATGAGTTGGGAGGGCGAAAGCTTTCTCCCGTCTGCCTGGAGAAGGAGGAAAACGTCTCGTTCCTCCCTTCTTCTCATGTCCGCTTGGAGGCGCGCCGTTGCTACCATTTTCTCCATTTTTTCTTAGAATACGCTTTTTTCTTTATGAATGTCGAAAACTCTACGGGAAAAGAAACGACTGAAGGACCGACCTCGTCGTCTTGGCCCCTGCGTCAACGGCTTAGCTCCAATCTGGGTGCCCAAATCCTGTTTATCAAACAGCGTGCTGATGAAACCTGTAGCAATGATATTTATATAGTTTTCCTTGGCGTCGGTGGATAATAAGGACTTTAATTTTCCTTCCATCGGTTTGAGTTTTGTTTATTTTTGTTTTGACAAATTAAAAAAAAAAGAAAACTAACAAAGCAAGAAAAAAAAAAAAAAAGAAACTTCGCTTCTTTTCAGGGATCGAACCCTCGACCGCTTGATCAGTAGTGCGATGTTCTACCCCTGCACTAACTGTACAAGGAGGAGCCTACGCTGTTCCTTTCGTCTTACCTTCCGTTCCTCCCTTCTCAGGGGGGCGTGTCCAACGCAAGGAGGAACAGTCACTTTTGCTACCTTTCTCCTCCTTTTTTTCTTAGAGTGTGTCGTGAAACCGTAGGATACCCACGTCGAGTCGCTTAAACTGTCGGCAGCTACTGGCGAGAACCTTGATTTCTTTCGACTCGAATAATTGCAGTTTCGGTAATATAAATGCCAGGTCGTATGAGTCGTTGTGTCCAACCAGTGGATTTACGGTTTTGTTAATCCTGTCGCTTAAATTACTTCCTTGACACAGCCTGTAAAGTCCGGTGAAATTGTCGTGGTCCTTTTTTACTTTTGTCGAACGGCTCGCCACATATATCACAGTGAGTGTCGGAGCTTTGTGTCTTTTTGCCCGTCATGGGGTCGCCACAAATCCACTCGGGAATGAGTTTGGACATTTGATTTAGGATGGAAATTAACTGCTCGGCACAATATTCGCCTCGAAACAGTAAATGTTACCCGAATCGTGAGTTCGTACAACAAATTACTAGAATACACAAGGAGCTAGGTACGTGGCTTTCGTAAACGTGACCCGTGTTTTCCTCTTTTAGGATGACTTCAAAGTCGCTGAGGCAGACGCAGAAGTATGACAAAAGCTTCACGAAGTGTGTGCTACGGAAATAAAGCGCATCACTTTTTTTTTAGGTGAGACTGTTCGGACTGGCTTTTCTTCTTTAAACAAAGCGAAATGACTGGTTAGCGAAGACCGAAAACGAAAACCCATCATGCATCTTTTGCAACGGAATCGGTAGCTGGCCCTCGTTTCGAAAAGTCCTCCGAAGTTGGCAATGCGGGCAAAGTGATCGTCGATCAAAAGCAAATCTGCATGCTTTTCCAACTCGTGATCGTAGATTTTGAGAGGATAGACAAACTTTTTTTCCCGTTCATACACTTTGATGGACCCGTAATTGTTTTTCCTTCGAAAGACTCTTCGTCGTCTGGAAACGTCACTGGATAGTTTATAGGAAACGAGTATTTCCTCAGATGGTCCCTGTATGAGAAAGCTCTCGTGTTAGGTTGAGCGGGATGCAGCCTCGCAATCACGGAAAAGGCGAGGCACATTTTTCTTTCAGCATTCCTCATGCGCTCATTCACATCCAAAAGACACTGTTTGTTTGCACGTTCCTTAGGCAAAGGGAAACTTTGACATCCGACCGTCTGGGGAACGAAACGTCCTACTGTGATACTACATTGTCGAATGGAGACGATCGCGAAACCCGACCCACGTTCCGGATACTGTTCTAGGCGGGCGTTTATCTGCACGCAGGCAAGCTGGGGGCGCTGGCTATGTTCCCCTTGTGTGAACGAAATGATGAAATCATTTCGAGATCGTGTGAACGAAACCGTGTGAACGAAATGATGAAAGTATAATGCACGCTAAAGTCAAATTCGCCTTCTTAGTCGAGTCGTGTCAGTTCTGCGGTTAACGTGATAAACAAAAAAAACGCAGCGGCATTCCGTAACTGTTTAAACAGGTTGGACATTGTATCTGAGTGATGATGGACAGTGTAGAGACGTCGTGAGCCTCGTCGTTGCGCTCGCGCAAATGCATATCATAGCGTACTGTAATGTTTCAAAAAGCGCAGAGGCTTTCACAAATTGAAATCCAATCTTGATAGGGAACATTATGTACTAGAGCCAGATGAACTTGTAAGGCCTCTGTGTTGAGAAATTCTTGGCCTTCGCGTACGTCACACAGATGGCAGGTTACCATTTCCGAGAAAAACACCTAAATATGCGACATCGAGAAGACAATGACGGGTAACCGCCCGTCGCCTAGCTTTTCTGCAAAACTAATCCCGTCATGTGACGCTTACTGTCACGCTCTTCGTCACTGAGCTCTGAAAACCGTTTAGGCAAAAACACCTTGACAGTGTCGTTTGCCAGCGGGAGGGATACGAAGATGGACAGCCTGTGTATCTAAACTTTCAATGTCTGACACAGGCAACTTGACAACAGTCGGAATGAGATCCATTTTAACAAAGTTTGACGACGATCGCAGGGAGTTAAGCTTGTCGAGAAGCTTCTCTCTCATTGGGTCGGTGGCGGCGGCAGTGCGTTCCTGTAATGAAAAGGTATGATAAAAATAAAATAATCGCGTTTCAAATATTTTTTTCCCTCACCTCACGTGTAGTGGCACGCTCTGAAGCAACGGTGGACGTCTAACAGTTTTATAACCACCTGTTTGCAAAACGATGGCAACGAGACATGTCTAGACGTGACAGCCTCCACAATCACGAATCTGACACCATGCATCGTATTAGGTTTCTTTTGCTTTTTCTCTTCGCTTTAAAACAATCTGTTTACGAGCTGACGAACGGTTGCGCACGTTAAGCGGGAATTCGATACCAGCGGGGTCGGTTGCTACCGAGTTTATGGCTATGCTAAGACGGCGCGAACACGCTGGCGGGTCGTCTCATCGCGCATTTTTGTAAGGAAAGTGGTAAATCTATCCGGCGTATATAGAAACGGGTAGATACACTGCCTTTTCCATTTGAAAACGCGACGTCATGACGCTCGTTTTTGATACATTCCAATTTGAGACGCCTGTGTCTGTCACAATGATTGGTTCTTCGAAATCAGGAAAGCGCATGTATATTCGTAAATTGCCGCACTATAGAAAGGAAATGTCTGATGAAAAATTGGACGTCAGTTTCTACGTGTATGTTACAAACAACCGTTTTCTTAAAGATCACCCGGACGTTGTGTTCACTAAGGTCATTCCACGGAATTTGGATGCTTAAACAAACTCGCTAATCATTTTCAACGACTTTCTTTCAAATAGGACGAAACTGAAGGAGATATGCGAGTACTTCATAGGCGCTGCTCACCACTATAACGCCTCTTTTATTTTCATTACTCAAAACATGTTTCACAAAATTCATACTTTCGAACAATCAGCTTAAATTCTACGGCTGGCTCTAATGATATTGCGGTCGGTGAGGATTGTCGATCAACTCCAAGTACTATCTCGACAGCTCTTTGGAGGAAAGAGAGGGCATGTCCTTCCGCGTATATATTTGAATGCGTGTAAAACACCATTCAATTACATCTTTATCGACCTGTCGCAAACTTGTCCCGATAATTTCCGCTTGAGAACAAGCATCTTGCCGGACGGGGGACCAGAAGTCGTACGGTACATCCTCATGAATCGTTGGAAGGGACATGCACGGTTTTTGCACCTCTTGTCCAAAGCTAAATCGTCTAGACAAAGGGAAATCCTTCTTCGTGACGTAAAAAAGGGACATCTAAACATCATTCGCGAAATTAGCTTAAACCTTGGCACAGGAAACGTTCCTCTCACACCAATTATAAAAAAGGGAAGGTAAATAGGATTATATTCCTCATGAGATCACTGGGAAACCGAAAGAAAAGTGAGGAGAATATAAAAAGGGTATTGATACAACAAGGAAGCTTTTTACTTTTGATCCTACGGGCGCTCTTGGGCCTGCTGTTACGCGTAGAGGAAGAGCTATCACCAAAGCCATCGGACTGTGAAAATTAAAAGAAATACCATCTCGTACCTTAAAAAGAAGAGCATACTCCTGACATTTTAAGACAAGACGGGGAATCGGATGACGTCAAACTGGAAAAAAAATCCTTCAGACGCTTTATAAAAGTTTACGTCCGCACAATCTGGATATTAATAACGTCATGCATCATGACTCGATTTTCTTTACGGGAGGACAGACGTCGCAGATGAGCGATGTCACGGAAGATCGCGATATCGATGCAGTCATCAATATTTTCGGCCGAACATATAGGCAAAAAGGTCGATAGCTTTTAAATTTGTTAAAACCGGTGATTGCATGGGACCTCCACACGTTAGAGATTATAATTGATGTGAAGCTTCTCCAAGAGTCAAATATCCTTCATATGGTTTCTTATCTAATTTCGCGAGCGAAACAGATGCCATTTCCCCTCCATTTCAAACGTGTCGCGACGCCATTGGTCAGACAAACTCTGCCAACGAGCATCGTAAACTACGACCGCATTAAAGGAAGGGCGGTCAAAGCAGGATCGACCAGTCGACGCAGGATCATCCTCCCCGACCATTTCACCGAAGCGCTCCACTGGAGCAGCAAGAACTACCACCATCGCCGCACTCACCGCTGACCTTCCCTGTTGATGCTGTAGGTGCCTGTGCTGATCCTGCCGCACGGATATCTAAACGACTGGTCGGAATGTCATGGCAAATATTTAGACTAAAATTACCTCAACGACGAGCTACTTTTTTCCATATTTGCTCCACGTCAAATGAAGAAGGTTCAGGAGCTCTGGGAGAGCATATCGTCGGTAATTGCCTACACCTCCGATGAAAAGTTGGTTGTTCATGGAGAGAGGATCGAAGAATCCAACATAACCGCTTTACTACGCTACGAGCTCCACGATAGACAACCGTCTTGTTGTAAGGTGCAGTTTCCGCCGTAATTAACAACTTCCTGGACCTTTCAGCCTTTCGCGCTCACTCGTACCGGCGGATGACGAGATAACATCGTCAAAGAAGGAAAGCAAAGCAGTCTACTACATACCAGCCCATCGAGCATCCGTCGGTGGATTCAACAGTCTGGCCAGTTTGTTGGACAGTCCGACAACAAACCATAATCAGTCAGACAATATATATTTATATAGTACGGTTCATTCATTTGCATATATATTTATATATGCAGATGAATGAACTTATCCAATGAATAATAGAATCAAAGTTTTACGAACCCGCCAAAAGTCAAAATGAACGGCGAAGCCAGGATATGAGCTCTGGGCCTCCAGATGTCTGGTCCGGTGTGCTGACCGCTACACCACTCCACATTGGCTTTCTGGCGTTTTCTATCTGTCTTATTAATGCAAAAGAAACGAAATGTATCCAATCAGAGGTGTTCTGGAAGCACATGTCTCCACGTGGAACGCGGTACGACGCTTGCTGTCACGTGGTACGTGCTCGCTGGGCTCCAAAAATCCTCCCACTGTTTTTCTTGTCACGTGTACATGTATTATTCCTTTCTGTTTATGAGCTTTAGAGACACAGTATCATCATCATCTGCGAGAATCGAGAGCCACGTTTTTTAATGTACATCCGGGTACTTTTTCATCATCGTACGTGGTCTCCGAGGAGGAAAGAAACGAACATATGCAGATGAATGAACCGTACTTAATTCAATGAATCAAAGGATCAAAGTTTTACGAACCCGCCGAAAGCCAAAATAAACGGCGGAGCCAGGATTTGAACTCTGGGCCTCCCAATGTCCAGTTGGGTGTGCTGACCACATTGGAAGGCCCAGAGTTCAAATCCTGGCTGCGCCGTTTATTTTGACTTTCGGCGGGTTCGTAAAACTTTGATGCATTATTTCATTGGATTAAGTACGGTTCATTCATCAACATATGTTTGTTTATTTCCTCCTTGGAGACTGCGTACCATGATGAAAAAATGCCCATGATATCTCTCTCTCTCTCTCTCTCTCTATATATATATATATATATATATATATATATATATATATATATATATATATATATATATATATATAACAAACTTGAGAACGGAATATATCATTCTCAAGAGAAAAACAAAAACTACTGTAAATAAGTTTTTTTACAAACCAGCTTTTACCCCAAGCAAGAACAGAATCCAAGAAAAAGACTACCAGCAGTCACCTTTAAACACCCAACTGCAAATATTCATACTGTCGATGGCCTTGAAAGACCCAAAAGTGGTGGATAGGGCAGTTTGGACCAGCTCTATTTACCGGGCTTCCTTAGCTTCTTAGATCAAAAATCGAAAATGCCATCTCAGGAGAAAGCTTCATCTTTGTTTAGTAGAGCCGTGGACTAGTTCTACGCTCTTAGCTTCTCTTAGCTTACCATCCTGAACCAACATCACAACCAATGGAAATTGGAAGACCCACGACAAGATCAGGGCGAGTGAGCCACTTTTCCTCCCTGGGCTTCCTTTAACCACCCACGACAAACAGCCACCAATAAAGAAGACCCCAAACAACAAGATAGGAGGACCTAAGACCTGTTTTTTAAGGTTCTATGCTTCTCACCAAAAATAGTGAGATTATCAATAACGAAACCGGAACGAAAGATCATGCACTCTCAAATCTACACTGTTCAGGAGTAGACAACAAAGACAGACACTGGAAAAAAAAAAAGAGGTTGATCTCTTTTTAGAGGACCTCATAACCAATCGCCAATAACTAACAACGTGCGAAAAGAAAAGCAATGCTGAAGAAAACAACTAATTATTTAGTGTCGGTTCTAAGACACAACCTTATACCTTCCAATCGCCCCCCCCCCCCCCCCCAAAAAAAAAAAAAAAAAGATTTATAGAAACACAAGTTACGAATTCAGGACGAAAACAGGAAGCTTTATAAGTGTGATCCTTCTACTTCGGGGAAAAATGTAAATATGTAAATATGTAAATGCCAGGGTATGTATTGCTCTAAAAGATCTAGTGTGGAAAATAATTATTAAAAAATTAAAAACAACGAAGAAATAAAATGACCTCTGCTAGCCTCACCCCCCCCCCCCCCCAAAAAAAAAAAAAGCAAACATAAAAATAAGGAGAAAGACAAATAAATAAAATGAAAACAAAGATGAGAATACAAAGACGCGCAGATATACATAATTCATTTAAGAACTATTAAAGAGAATAATATTTTAAATTTTTTCCAATTCAGTTTCTTATATGTTCCAGTACGAAAATTCTAAAGAAAAAACAAGACAACTTCCTAGTCGTCAAGAACACCGAAGACAAGAGGCAAGACCAAACGGAAGAAAAATTAATAACTTAATACCAAAGGAAAAACAAAACGAAACACAAATAATCATAAATTCCTGCAAGATTTTTCTAAGTTCGTTCTAATGACAAGATTGAGCTGCGTCCCTGTTTTTCTTTTTAATTGGCTTAAAGACCAAAACAAATCTTTTGGCCAATTACGGCCCTCATTTTTTTATTTGAAATTAGATTAAACCTGTTATACCGTCAGGTGGTGCAGGTCGAGAGAAACAGTTTAGATCCTTTATTTTTAACTCTCCCTTAGAAATTGAGTAATTGAGACTTGCCAGTTATACGGTACGAAGAACGGCGGAAAATATTTTAAAAGGATTCGACGCCTACACCTTGTTTAGGGAAACCAAACGCCCTCGTCTATACCACAAAACGTTGTCTCTAGGACTTCGCGATGTCTACCAGGCGGACCTCGTTTTGTTTGTGATCGATACGTTCTCTGGATTTCTCTCCACCATTCCGATCGCTCGTAAGACGGGGAAAGAGATTGTGAGAGCGCATAAACTCGTCTTTCGTAGGATGAAGAAAAATAGGTTTCTATGCACGTACCACGGCCGTGAATTTTACGGGAAATTAGTCGGGTAATATCTGAATAAGAAGGGAGTTAAATTGTATTCTTTGTTTTCAAAGCAAAATGCTTCCATGGTAAAACGCGAGCAAACAACCATTATGAGTCGGATCTATAAGTACTTTCAGCATGCAAAGAACGAGGCTAATAATAGAGGCCCCTTCCAATATTGTAAAATCCTACAACTCCAGCTACCACAGGACACTGGGTGCTTGACCCATCGACGTCACCGAGGAGAATCGGATCGATTTTTTTCTTCATCTTTTCCGTCGGCCGTCGGGAGCACCCAAGAAACCGGAATTTTGGATCGGGGACCATGTTCGCATATACAAAGGACACATTCTCATAAAAAAGTAGAAACCGTCCTTCACAGATGAGGTATTTACGGTCAACAGAATCCGACTAGGTATTCTCACAACATATTACCTCGTCGAAATAGCAAGAAATGAGCTCGTTCTCGGTTCTTTCTACGAAGCTGAGTTGCAACGTGTTTCTATCCCCCAAAACAAGGTTTGGATCGTCTAGAAGATTTTAGAAAAACGACGTGCGCCTACGTCAGTACCTTGTGAATTCGAGAGGCTACTATTCTTCTCACAACAGTTGGGTTAGGGAAGGTGATTTTGAAAAATAAACAAAAATCGAAAATATATGCTATCATGTTCTTCACAACGCATTGAGTCTTTTCAATAGACTCTGCAGATTTGTATGAGACACACACACAGGCACACACGTAGCGTGTTTTATTACTCGTTATTGAAAAGTTCCAGGAGGCGCAATGTTGCTTCGGGATCTAAATGTATTCCATACATCGAGGGTTTTCTTCCGACAATCGTCTAAATTAATACACATTGAATGGGCACCGACGGTGATACATCGACTCACTTATATTGCGTCTTCGCACTGGAGGTCATGTTTACGCGTGACATCAACTGTCTGCCATTAAGACATTGTTTTACGTCGCGAGTCTGCTTTTTGTCCAAGTACACTCCGATTTTCTCGGGATAGTACACATTCATCCATGCACGTACTGCCAAAACAGAGTCTGAACATTGGTGAACTTTGATGTCTTCCGTCAAGCTTGTCTCGAGTGTGCAGTGGCCGTACGGGTTTGGTTGAAAAACGTCGTAAGTCCGAAGACGATAATGTAAATGATTGGAAGGGAAAACACGATGGCAGCTATTTGGTGCCTGACGATCGGTCGTGTCACTTCCACAACTAATGTGCAGGGTCTTTAAGGAGAAGATATATATACATAGAGAAATGGAATATCACTAATGTGGATATCACCAACTGATCCACACTGGACGTGGCGGCATCCAGCGGCGTGTCCCCACACTTTCCCCGAGTCAACAAGGTAGGGGGGCTTGGAGTACGCTGAATGGTGTGGCGGCGCCCTCAAGCGCCACCATATAGCGTAACAGAGCGGTGAGTCCTCTCACTTCCCATGATTGCACACGACGTCTAAGCACGAAAGAGGCACTTGCATCCGTGGCGGAAAGGTACCGCGTCGGGCTACTGAACAAAAGGTCGCTGTTTCGAAACCGGCCGAGAGACAAGAGTAAAAGTATTTTCGGAGGAATCAAAATTCGCAGAAATATCACGTGACATGACGTCACAGACATTGGCCACTACCAATGGATCTATCCATTGAGCGATGATCGACTATCGTCCTATGATCCATCATTGGATGCGCGCTCCTACGTTAGATCTAGCAGCGCGCGACCAGTTAGCGAATTAGATATCCGAATATAGGATCGATATCAGAAACTAGATACGTGGATATCAGAAACATATGTTCTCATCGAAAACTCATGTTTTACTATTGATTTGCTATTGGGGTGATCGTGTACACGTTTACTACTACAGCTGTGTGTATTTAATCAATTAAAAAATACATTTCCGCACACCCACAGTCTGCGATCCTGCCGGCAGCGGGTAAACCCTCTCGAAGCAGTCGCAGGCCTCGAGAGACTTGTACGCCTGCGCCGCGTACACCGCGAACTGGCTTGGCAAAAAAACTAAATAAACGAAGATGTGAGCCATCGATGTCGGTGGCAGCAACTTTACGTCAGAACAGCAGCAGGCCCTGTTTACGGCGTGCGGATCGTCAAAAGTAACGTCGCTCACGCACAGTTTGTCTCGATACCGCTGCCGTTCAGGCTCGGGTAGCGGGCTCAAATTGTCGGGCATAACATACGACATACGTTGGCAGGGCATATACGACGCACAAATAAATATAGAAGCGTGTCTACAACGTCAACAACGAGCGCACGCCACACAACGTAATTGCGAAAACACTGAGCCGGGAGAGCCTGGTCTTCCGCGCGGTCTTCCGGCCGTTTTGGTAAACAGAGCCGCCCTGCGTGACGGTCTATATGCTGGTGCCCTTGTGTTTAATAAGTCTTCTTTATATCCCGTTGCCTTTCTGATATGTCTTCGGTTCAGATAAGTATTTTTTTCTCTCTTTAGTTTCTTTAAGCATAGAAGCATAATCTAGTGCTATATTTCAATGTGATATGACTGCATTTCCTGAGAATACAAAATATTTTATTTTCTTCTAGCCTTTTGATTCTGCAAGATAGAGAGAAAATCACCGGATATAAACATTGGTTGATAATTCTTATTGTATTCTAGAGACACGAAGATAGTTCTGTGTTTTGCGTCGATCCTCTCAAAAAGACGGTCCGCAAGAATCGATCCCCCAACGTATCGCGCTGCGATTTTGCTGCAGAGGTGGGGCTAGAGTAGTGGAAGCCTAGAGTGAAAAAAATCAACAGATAAACACACCTCGTTTATAAAAAAAAAAAGAAAAAATTCGGAGAATTCGTTGCAGCATTCGCAGGCGATAAAATGACAGTGCCCGCCTAGTTGTATGTGCCGGTACATTTTCGTGAAATTCATACCAAACAGCAATCCAGAACAAATAATTCTCCCTATGGCGGCTAACACGCGTGCCTAAGAGTTAACATTACCACATTCGTACTCCAAATGTTTACATAGCTTGCGCCGACGTCACATCGGCGGCCATTATGCAGAACCTTACTGCTGAACGCGTACCTTCTAAAACAAATATTCCGCACAAAGGATTTTTTGTTTCTTTTGGTAGGAGGGGGGGGGGGGGGGGGGGTTGACCAAACTAAATATAAATCACCATTGATACGGTACGATAACGTCATGCGCAAGCCAATGCACTCTACATAAAAACGCAATTAAGCGCGCAACCTTAGGCAGATATTCGAGAAGCACTAAGCGCATTCGCGACTCTAGTGACATATAGGCGGGTCGCCACTATCGGGACAATATGGCGGTCTAAAAAAAAAGGCCGTACCGTGCAGCGTATCAACTCAACGCACAACGTTCGGGTTTAAAACGCAAGGATTGGACTCGAAATGGTTTACCCCGATTTTTATTCACTACGTTTCAATCCTGCGGCGGTGTGCTGGCGCAAACGAGATTCCAGAGGCTTGACATTCTTCGGGGAAGGGACGGATGGACCGCGGTGCAGGGGAACGTACGTTGATAAACGCACAATGTCCTGTTCACGCGGTGGCGTACGTTGCCTTCAGAGCAACCTGGGTAACACGCTGACACGAGAGTTACGACAGTCTCCGGGACAACTTTTCCATCGCGCCAACCGCTGACAACGTGTAATCACGGAAGCAACAAGCGACGAGCAGAAATTGCGGAATTGAACCTGGCTTTTCCGCTAAGTGCCGTTCGTTTTGTTAGAGTTACAAATACTAGTTGAAAAGAAGGGCCGCGTGCTTTTATAAATATCGATCGAAATTTTTCTTGTCGAGTGACTAATTATAAATAGATCACCGTATACATATTCAATAGCACACCGCGGCACTGCTTATTTTTTTACCATTTAATTTGGTTGTTATGACAACAGTACAGCAGTCGAATCAACAAGGGGTAGTGTTTTTGCACGGCTTATCAGAATCAAGTGTCCTACGCTTGTTTCAAAAGTGCTGAGCGTTCTGTTTTAATAGGAAAGACAACAGCGCCGTTTTGACATCACTGGCTGGCAGCCTGATATGTGCTTACCAGGTTAAGCTTTTACGAAACATGTAGCTTTAATAACGGCTTACTTAAGAGATGTTAAACGCGAGGGGCCAACTCGACTTGAAAAACTCGCAACATAAACATTATACGTAATAGAAGTGCTAACATGATATTTCTGAATTACTGTAAACGACTGAATTTTCGGGAGGACCTAATTTTCGCGAATTTCGCGAATCGCCTACGATTCGCGAAAAATACGTCCCGCGAGCAATTTGGGCAATATGTGAACGCTATGGAAGCTACACTCGATTCGCGAAAATTAGAACTCGCGAATAATTTCAAATTTTCAGCTTTGGCCCGATTCGCGAAAATTTGAGCCCGCGAAAATTAAGTCGTTTACAGTATTTCAGGATTGGAAGTTCACAAGTGTCATTTTGTTTTCGACATTGGTGTTGATGTATTTATTTCTAAAAACACACAGTCATCAAAATCTTAATATATGAATATGTTTCCATGATTAATCCAATAGTGTCCTGTTTGGGCGATCACTGGTACGTCTGTGACATCTTTCTACACTAGGAAGCTAGGAGGCTGTTTCCCAACAAGTGTAAGCAATGTAATGCGGTATTTGTATTTGACATATTTACCCCTTTTATTTATTTATTTATTTACAGTACGCTCAGAGCCCTAAGGCATTCGAGAGGGAGTGAGTGGTATGTACAAAGATGGAAACTGCGTCTCGAAATTTCATGGGGTCCTGGATGGTAACGATATCTTCGGGAAGGTCATTCCAGTCGACAATTGTGTCAGGAAGAGGGGCATGCTGTTAAGCTGTGGAAAAACACTGCGGCCGGGCTATTTGATTATATTGATCGAGTCTGGAAGAACGATAAGCCGAAGGTGAACGAAGGGACTGATTTAGAGATGGCGAATAAAAAAACTTTATGGAGAAGACATAGACGGAACATTTCTTAGGGGCCCGTTTCCGGCTTGAGCGGCGTCACCGTCGGCGTCGGCGTAACCGGGTGGTGCATTATGGGAAATGTCCCATAATGCACCGCGCGAGCCCCTTCTCCCGGGGTCACGTGACCTTAGGGGAGGTCAAGTGACCCCCCCAGCTCATGTGACCCGCCGAGATCACGTGACCCCCCGAGGTCACTTGACCCCTGAGGTCACGTGACCCCCCCGACGTCACGTGACCACCCCGAGGTCGACCACCCCGAGGTCACGTGACCCCCTCCCGATGTCACGTGACCCCTCTCGAGGTCACGTGATACCCCCCCCCCCCCCCCCCCCGAGGTCACGTGACCACCCCCCCCCCCCGGAGGAGATTGAAGAATGAGGGGAGGAGGAGGAAAAGGAGGACGAGGAGGAGGGGTATACCCTCCCTTGAGTACCCTTCCATCCTCCTCCTCAAGAGCTGCGCTCCAATTCGGCGTTACAGTGAGTTGTAACCGGCTTTCACTTTTTTTGACGGGAAGAAAGCGATAGGAGTGAAATATACGATTTTATTTGCGAGATACTAGTAAACCTTCAGTAATCGAGCTTAACAAAACGTGCAGCACGGTTTTGAACATATTCCATGTAGTCTGTTAATGTAGCTTGATGGGAGTGAAAGATGAGGATGCGTATTCTAATTTAGACTGGACCAGGGAAAGATATAGAAGCCGTTTTTGTCGAGGAGGGGCGGATTTGAAATTGAGGCGAAGGAAAGCCAAGCTTTTGTTAGCTGAACTTACAACGGAGTTAATATGATTTTCCCATGAGAGGGTTTGAGTGAGAAGGACACCAATATACTTATATAGATCGGTAGGTTGAAAAGGAATACAAATGCGAGTAAAGCAGGGGATGTTTGTAAAGAGGAACGAGAGAAGCGCATGCATTTAAATTTGCTGACGTTAAGCGTCATCTGCCAGTTAGTACACCAGTTACGAACTAAGTCAAGGTCAACGTTACTAGAACCACTCACTTAGGAAACTGCCATACAGACTGCTCTGAAAAAGTGGCACCGATCCGTACTCGAGAACCAAGCTAATGGAGACCACAACGCCGCCATTTCTCCCGCAGCAGCCACTCGAGGAACTGCACGTGACTTCTACTTTGGCTTTAATCGGCCATTTTGGTGCCGAAACAGATGCGGTGGAAGGGGTTTCAGGGGTGCCACACCCTCTCCCAAGCAGACGCGCCACGGACAACTGTCGAAGTTACGATGCGCCTAGGTCGAGACGCGCTACCTGAAATCACCGCTGAGGCATGGTTGTATAAAAACGATATGAATTGTGCTGCAAAACCTTGCAAACTAAATATTTTAGAAAACGTCACGCGCCCTTCATTTTGAAATAAACTCCAAACGAATTTACTACAAAAAGATTTTTTTCCGTTGGTTTTTAGGCAAAAGCATGCTTTCTAAAAGCTCAAGGTGACCACAGTGAAGACAAATGAAAAAGAGTGGCGCTGTTGTCGTATTTAGCTCGGTCTCGGTGGACGCCAGCGGCCCAGGTTTTAACGGTGTATTTCCCAACTGAGGGTTCTAACTTCTAGTAACGTTGGTCGAGGTCTTTTTGTAGGGTGAAGGAATCATGGCGGGATATTATTTTCCGGTAAAGTACGGAGTCGTCGGCAAATAGGCGCATGGATGAGGATATCTGAAAAGGAAGACCGTTAATGTAGATGAGGAAAATTAATGGACTAATCACCATTCCCCGGGGCGCGCCAGATGTTACGGGTTCCAAAGCAGACGAATGATCATTAACATAGACTAACTAATGACGTTGCGAGAGAAACAAATTCGATTAAGGACAGTATATGGCTATCAAGGTTTAATGACGAGAGTTTTAGGAGCAGCCGGGTATATTGAACATTTTCGAAAGCTTTAGCAAACTCAAGATATAGAGCGTCAATGGCGAAGCCAAAATCAAGGTTAGCGAACAGCTCGTTTATTAGGCAGAGAAGCTCGGTTTCACTGGAGTAGTTTCTACGGACGCCTTGCTGAGCTTTATTAAAAAAAGCAGATAGAATCGAGGGGGATAGATAATTGCTTGAGAATTGCGTGTTACAGAAGCTACAGTAGTTAGCGATATTGGCCTATAGTTTAAGGGAGATGATTTATCACCGCTTTTGTGAACCGGAATGTCCTTGCCGATTTTTTAATCCTCAGGAACTATAGCCGAATTTACTGATTTCATTAAAATTTTCCTTTGAAAGAGGCTTGAGGAATAGTTTGTGCTCTGCAATATTTTGGAGTTGATATTGTCGACACCGCAGGACGACGACAATTTCAGTGACGTAACAATGTTAACAACACCATCAAAGCCAGCACAGGTTGAGTCCATAAGAGGAACGTTGCTATTTAGAGGTAATAACGATGTTAAGGGTGTATGTGCGGCGAATTGAGCAGAAAATATATTATTGAAAATTGTGGCACCCTGATTATTCTCGATGACATTCGCGGAATCATCAGTAAGTGTTGGTGGGAAGTCCGGTACATGATTAACAACATTTAAAAATGGCGCGGGTTCATAAGTAGCATAGGTGGAAGGGTTTGTTGGAAAAAAGTACACTCTAAGAAAAAAAGGAGGAGAAAGGTAGCAAAAGTGACTTTTCCTCCTTGCGTTCGACACGCCCTCCTGAGAAGGGAGGAACGGAAGGTAAGACGAAAGGAAGAGCGCAGGTTCCTCCTTGTACAGTTGGTGCAGGGGTAGAACACCGCGCTATTGATCAAGCGGTCGAGGGTTCGATCCCTGAAAAGGAGGGTAGTTTTTTCTTTTTGTTTTTTTTCCTTGCTTTGTTAGTTTTCTTTTTTTTAATTTATTAAAAAAAAATAAACAAGACCCAGACCGATGGAACGAAAGTTAAAGTCCTTATTATCCACCGACGCCAAGGAAAACTATATAAATATCATTGCTACACGCTTCATCAGCATGCTGTTTGATAAACAGGATTTGGGCACCGAGGTTGGAGCTAAGCCGTTGGCGCAGGGGCCAAGACGACGAGGTCGGTCCTTCAGTCGTTTCTTTTCCCGTAGAGTTTTTGACATTCAAAAAGAAAAAAAGCGCACTCTAAGAAAAAATGGAGGAAAAAGGTAGCAACGGCGCGTCTTCCTCCCTTCTACTGACGCGCCTCCAAGCGGACATGAGAAGAAGGAAGGAACGAGACGTTTTCCTCCTTCTCCAGGCAGACGGGAGAAAGCTTTCGCCCTCCCAACTCATCTTCTTTCGGTTTCGTTTTTCGAGCACGTCGCACACGTTGTTTAATAAATGTTGTTAAGTTGATTGATCTTCTGTGGCAGCGAAGGCCGCCTGTAATTCCGTCTTCTAGTCCAAACGTGCCGAACATTTCAGTTGCATTGACGTTTTTACCACTAATTTTATCAAACGAGCACACGAAGCCGCAAGAAACAGCGATGTTCCGGAGCAGTGCCAGCAGCGCAACGTACACTGGTTAAGATGGCCGTTTCTGGATTGCTACGCGGAACTACAGTACCGGAACCACGCGGAACTGTGTCGACGTTTTCGACGTTATGGAAATCGCAGGAACTTCGTCCAAGGTAGGCAGGTTTTCCTGCGGGCTGCCAGGGTGCCTTCCGTGCTGAATTCGGTTCCGTTTTCCCGTGCCGAGTGCCAACCGGCGTTCAACGTGGTTCTGTATTTCTGCGTGTCAGCAACATAGCAGCAACATCGTGATGGCAGTGTTGTGTGTATAGTAACAGAAGACTGGAATTATCACCGATGTGACCGTGTGTTCGCGTATCAGTGGTGTAACAACAAGATGAGATGACGTAAACTGTCGGGCATTGATGCCGCTGGTCGGGCCTTGATTGGAGGGGGCGGGGTGTCGCAGGTTGACATTCCGCTTTACATTAAAGAGTTTCAGACCACTTGAGGAATTAGGTGCAGTCGATCGACGTGCGGATAGTCATGCTGGAACGCTGGTCTGAACGGTAAACTCCTATCGTACAGTGGCCAATGTGACTGTCGGTCCCCGGGAGAGATTGCGCTCTGGGGAAAAGACTGGACAGTTCGAAATTATGACGGAAAGTACGTATATTTACAATGGAATTTTAGCATTAAAAATAAGAAAAAAACAGGTAAAATCGAAAACAAAAAGCTATCCTTTATTTTGCTGTTTAAATATACTACGGTTCCTGGAGAAACTGCCCTCCAAGTGGCGCGCTGGAATGAGCGCTAGACGTTTTCGAGCTCGCCACGGCGTAGCTGGCGTAGCTCCGTACACTTGCCGCAAGTCGCGGCTTTGACTGCATTCAAGTTGATCGAAATGTGATTTCTCTGCCCATGAAGCATTACTTCCAGCTGGGTGAATATCTGCTCTACAGAGATTAATTCAAAACGGCAATTTCAGCCGTGCGCGAACAGCACGAGTAGAAAAACAAACACTACAATATAAATAGTGGCTACGAAGTGCCGTGCGGGGAAACAAAACTCATGGCTTGGAACCGCATTGGAGCGGCTCGATTTATTGGCTTTCAAATAATTACGGCATGATCGAGCGTTTTCTTTTTAATAAGAGATTCATCCCCTGAGCCATTAAAAATACTCTCAGATGTGCGACATTGCTGGAAAAAAATCAACATGCTGTGAATATATTTTATTACTTAGGGAGTCACCGAAAAATTCCGTACGTTAAAAACGACCAGAATAAAAGACTGAAACGCAGAGCTCGGGAATAGTGATCGCGTTAGTGTCCTGTTGTATTGATGTTTGTATGTGCGATGTATGTGTATGCGCTCAATGTATGAAGAGCTGATGCTTGTAGTGTGCCTAATGTGTCTATATGTGTGTATAATAGGGGCTCCCGAAGATCCCGAAGCGCTATGGTGGCGTGAGAAAATAAAATAACTTTTTGTAGAACATGAATTGGGCGGTACTTAGCCCCCTAGCCTAGCTACTTGCAGTTACTCGCTTGACCCTGCCACCTGGTGGCAAGTGATTCAATCTCCTTTTACGCTACGCGGCTACGCCATAATTTCGTGTTACCGTGCTGATGAGCCAAGAGGCTGCTTCGGATTTGCTTTTTTTTTTAAGAGCGGCGTTTAGTTTCGCGGGCGAATGGTTTATCACTCCTCCGTGATGTGCGGTTGACGCAAAGATTGACGAAGGAATTGTGGCTCGAGGAATAGCAAAGGTAAGACATAAAGTGCGCGAACTGGGTGCCGGTTGTCTCCGTTTAACATCGCAGTGCTGACGATGAGAAGACTGAGTGACTGCATGCTTTCGAAACGTAAGTTTCTTTACCTGCAGGGGGAAGCCGGCTTCGGAAATAAACACAGTTCGCGGAAAGCTCGTGTTACGTTTTTATTTGCTGCTCCTCTCGCTACGTACGATAGACTTAGTGTTCTCGTTAAGCCTTATTGAGCTCGATTTGCTCGATTCGTGGCCGCCCTAATGAGATGCAGGCGACGGAAAAACTTTTGCTCCCCTGCTTTAGGGACGAAAGTTTCTCCCTTTCTGAAGGAACATATGTATCAAGAGCGTTCCTCCCTTTAGGGAGGACTATACTAACCCTTTTTTCTAAGAGTGTATGCTTCTGCTGCTCTAATAAAATGTTATATTCAGTGGCACTGTAATTATACTTAGACAAAGCTATACCTGTGGCTTGTTTTTTGGCTACTCGAAAACGTCGTTTTTCTTCTTGTTAAGAGTTTTAAATGAACCTGAATACAAAGGGTTAGAAGACAGAGAACTGGTGGTAATGATTGGAGCATAAGCCTCAATGACTTTTAATAATTTGTTTTTAAAAAATACATAAATTTGCATTTACATTTCGATGATTAAACCCTCCAGGAAAACTAAAAACAGGTTAGAAAGGTCTCGGTTTAACTATTCATAGTTTCCTTTATTATATAGTCTTATAGCGAGTTCGTTTCACGGCACTCGTGCCCACGCGTGCCCACTCGCAGCGTGGAGCGGGTTCGTTTCAGCCGGCACTCCACGAGTGGATGCACTCCCCGAGTTCGTTTCAGCGCTGGCACCCCACGCGTGCATGCACTTGCTGCACCGAGAAAATCGGGAGTGCGCCAAAATGCAATCCCGTCATGCCTCGCTCCGGCAAGGAGCGGGAGCTGACGACGAGGATTCGTCTGCTACGATGTGTCGCGGAACTGAAAGAAAAAAAAGTAGATTTTCTGACAGAAATCGCCTCCCGCGAGCAACGGAATCAAACGCGAGCTTGAATTGTGAGCGTCTGCTATTTCATGGAAGGTTTTAAGTCGCTCTGTTGCCGTATAGCCGCTGAAATATACCAGTGTGTAAAAAAATGCTGAGAACAAACGCATCAGCGGCCCCCGAGATGTTTATCACCATCCGTGTGCGGGTGAAAAATTGAACATTTGTCGATAAAACTCCCCCAGCAGAAACCTGTGACTGCCCAATAAGCATCAGAGAAAGCTAAACATAGGGACTTTACCCGAGGCTTCGGCAACGTCATCATGTTTAACATTTATCTTCGTCAGCTAACTTGCCCCGTCGTATTTTGTTCGAGGAAGCTCTCGTTCTCGACGCCCTCACCAAGGCTAATATCTGATCCACGTGTAATGACGATCGAAATCGAAAGTCCCACGAAAAGTTTTGCTGGATATTCCAACAGACTAGTTTTAAGCGGTACGCTTTCAGTGGTTTACGCATAATACCATGCTTAGATGGATCAAGCTTCTGCTCGGACAGCATCATCAGTTTTCTTCAGTGCAAGCGATTATAAAGAGATCGCAACCAGCTGCTTTGTAGACCGCTGGTTGCGGAAATTTACGCCGTCTGTAACTATATCTACGACAGCCGAGTTGCTTGAAGTCATCGCAAATATAAACTACAGGTTGCAGCAACCAACGTTTGTAAATAAACATTGGTAGCGACTGCACTCTCGCATTTCCACCCATCACTCAGAACAGAAAGAACAGAAAGGCGCTAGTTTCGCTTTGAGGTTGGTACCTTTTCTACAGCATAGATGGCGGCAGCATCAGTCTTCTGCACTCGGTGCATTGGGCGTGTTCGTTTGAGTCCTGTTCTCCGTGCAACACTCTGCGAGTGCGATGCATTCTGGGAGAGAACTCGAACGGTGCCAGTGCGTGTGAAACGAACTCGCTATTATTTTCTTCGACAGCGAGACGGCTCCTGCTGCTTAAAATCGTAAGTTATAGTGCACCTCTTTGTGGTCATTGACGCCTTCAAAAGCGGAAATGGAGGTAATAGTTTTCGGATGGTTGGTCAAAAGCAGGTCTAATACTTTTGAACACGTGTTGGTTACTCTGGAGGGAAAAGAAATCATCTGCGAAAGGTTGAAATCAAGGCAGAGACTGACAAAATCGCGACACACACCAAAACGTCCACCGCCAGAAAGATCTGATTACTTCCAATTTATATCAGGGAGGTTAAAATCACACACTAAAAAGACAAAAAGACTCAAACGTCGGATGTACAAAATTGACAGCAAATTATGTAAATAAGTTATAAAGCTAGATAATCGATCTGGTGGCCAATAACACAGCTGAACTAGGATCGCTTTAAAACCAGTATTCACCCAGACCCAAATGACCTCAATTGACGTTGAAAGAAACAGAATTGGGCTCCGAATAAGCATATTAAAACGCCGCCACCACGACGATCCTTTCGATCGCGCCGAGAAAACGTGAAGATTGAATGATTTGGCAGTGTTTCCCTTCGTGTATGTCAGGGTGAACGAGGTCTTGGTAATCAGTACTATCTTAGCGTCATAGGTGAAAATAAGGAAACACAATTTGTAACGTTTTGGAATTAAACTCGCGCATTTCAGTATAAAACACTGATAGGAGAGCTAGAGCAAACAACGCGTGTTCCCACCCCTGCGCGAGTCCACCCAGATGCGTGCACCACAGAATTCGAAACCGGGTTGTAAATGAGGAGTTTTAAACCTATACTCTGTTTGTGAAAACGCAACTTATATAGACCACTCTGAGACTTGGCAAATGCAAGAAGCTTCTGAAGGGCGACGTGAACTTTTTTGGAGAAATCTTCGCATATAGAAAAAGAAAGGTCACGCAATTTCGGTCCCTACATGAGCAGCTGAGTTATGGTTTTGTATGAAGAAAAGCTTGTTATAATAGGCCTTTTTTTTGGGAGAACGGATCCCCAATCTTTGTACCGTCTCAATCTGGGATCCGTCAACGTGACACCAAGTGTATCACTCGCAAATTTCAAGACCATTTGTTCGGATAAATCCTAAACCTCGCCGGCAGATTCGGGTATAAAATAGACTCTAAAATTACACCGTCGCGATTGGTTTTCAATTTTCGCGATTGGTTCTAGATCACAAATATCTTCTTTGACCTGCGTGATATACGAAATTTGTTTTCTGAATAAAGCAAGTTTGGCATTTAGATCCGTTTTGGAGCTCTCGAGTTGAGCCTGCTAGATAATTATCTCCTCAACATCGACTTTTAAGGCCTGCCGAAAGGTCAGTTACATTAGTAGTCGATTTTCCGCATTAGCTCGTACAGACTAAGAAGTTGCTGAACGTGTTCTTATAATTCAGCCTTGGTAGGGCCGGGATTCATTTCAATATCACCGGACAATAGTATCAAACTGCTAATAACCTGCTCACAACCCCAAGTGAGACAAAGCAACACTTTGGGGTGCAGGAATAAGAAAGTGTACACGCTCTTTGCACTCTTAGCATGTAATGAAAAACGCTTGTACGAAAGGGAGCATTTCATGCGTAGCCCTCTTTGCTGTTTGAACGTTCCTGTGCCCACTAAAGAAGAAATGGCTACCGGCGTCTTTATGGAGGCTAAGTTCTGGGAACGCTCGAAATGCTGGAAATGATTGCGACCAGGTTGACGGCACAGTGCAGGGGGGCCGGTCCTGCTGGTGCATGAAGGATGATACACCGGAAAAAGATGTAAGACGGGTGGACCCTCCATGATTGCTGACGTCAAAGATGGTTTGAGGGGAGCCTGTTGACAGTCTGAAGCCGAGAAGAACCAGAAGAAACGTGATCTGTACGAAAGGGTGCATTTTATGCGTAAGCGTCCGTGCTGTTTGGACGTTCCCGTACCCACACGACTTTATTGATAGTAAAGGGATTTTCCACATTTTGGCTGGAGAGAAGCAAGTGAACTAGAAATAATATTTTAAATTTTGTTAACAATAAACTTGTTTTAAAAGCAGAAGGAACTTGAAGAATAGATGTTCGGCAGAAAGAAAATTGTTTTCCCTTCTCACAACCACCCCAGAAATTCGCACGGTAATTTAAGCAATGATAGTGTGCTCAGCAGGCATTCTGAAGAGCTACACGAACCAACGTCATAACTATCAGGGTAAATATACGTTTGACTACGATCTTGGGAGACTAAGTTGCAACTAAAAAACCACGAGATTCAGTGTCCTAAAAAAAAAAAAAAATACGGTGGCTTAGCTCGGCTATGCCAGGATATACGTAGCGTGAGCTTATGCGCAAAAAATGAGAGGCGCTATCAAGCGGCTGCGGTGCAGCGTCAGACCTGGCTACTGCGCAACGGAGGCGCACAGCTGGGCACGCGGCGGCGCCAGTGCGTCTGCCGTGGCTATGTCGTCACTCCCCTGGAATGCGCAGACCGGCGAGGCGGGCGCGGCGGCGGCGAAGCGTGCGGCGGTGACGGCTCTGGCGCGCCAGCTGTGTGCCATGTGACGTCACTGCTTCTCGCGCATGCGCAGCACGGAGCACGGCTCATTGTGCGAGCCACGCGAAACTGCTCAACCTCGGCCAGTGTTGCTCACGCTAAAGAAGACAGGTTTTGTTGATATATATGATGAAACTGACAATCTTGAGTGACCACGGGTACAACCCAAACTTGTAAGATACGTCTGAATAATAGTTTTTTTCATTTATTTCTTGTACCAAAGAGGTATCATTGAGTTTTATCACACAGCTCATTACATTCAGTCATCGCAGGTATAACCAATTAATGTTGAATGTGTCTTAAAAGGCGAGTATTAGTAAATTTCACTCTATTCTTGACCGCAACCTGCTCTACTGCAGATATTGTTAGCAGTAACATGCGATGGAGGCTGTTTTAAAAGCCAAGTATAGGTAGAGAGCAATGTCCCATAAATATCAAAGTCTTCACCAGAAACCTCCCCAAAAAATTGAGTAACATTATTAGTTGAGCGCGGTAGAGGGTGGTGTGTCCATGAACAAATCGTCCAGTAAAACGAAAGCCGTGAATGCGCGCCTATCATAATTTTTGATGTCAAAACAAGGTTAGCCCTTTTCGGCCGTTTCATTTTAACGCCTCTCGGGTGAAGGGTGAGATACGCCATAATAGAAAATGCTACACAGATGATATTCTACTGACCGCCTTTTGGCCTCTTCGCAGGATCGATGCAATACGTCTCGTCTTTGTGCGTAGCTTGGTGCACTTATTCTAGAGTGTCGTGTTTCTCGTTGCGAGTTGGAATTCTGAGATGTCTCGTTTATAGATTGCTCCCGCATCGGCAACCGATCGGACAGGCGGCTCTGTTTGCGGCTCTGTAGACCTAGACTAGATTTAGGAAAATGAAGAATTTGCAACCATTCTCTTTGAATTTAGTGGCCGACGTCTCCTGGGCTGATTAGGCGCATGTTCGCATGCGTGGGCTCTAGCGTGGTGAGGGAGATAACGGGCGGAGGAGAGAAGGAGCAAGCGGAGATGTTTGCAAGCGATCGATGCTTTCGCTTCCTCCTTGCACGTTGTATTGCAAAACGCAGCCCATAAGTCACGTGAACGCAATCAAGTAGTTGGAAACACTCTCAAATCCGGGTACACGACAGCTGCCCTGTTGTTCTCGCCTTAGCTATATTTGTTTATCGAAATCTTTATGTATGTCCAGTGGCAGGAATACATAGAGTTAGTGCCATTAAGCAGACGCTTTTGGAAACTTCGCTTGAGTGGCGACATCTATCATCCTAGTCTTGGAAATACTTTTCTGCCAAACAAATCATCAGAGAACAACAGTCTGGCTTCGTGGCGCTGGCACGAGGTCGGGGCCACCGTTCAACTATTAGTGACAACAAAGTTAAATATGCTTCCGTGGCAATATATATAATGCCTCTTTAAAAACGATCGAGAAGCTTCATGAATATTGTTGGGTAAGCCGTCTTGGAAGGTCTCAAACACAAATATGGTGCTCATCTCCCGAAGAAACGTTATAATTATCCAAAAACAGGTTCTCGCAAAAATACATCAAAATCACATCCTGGGGTTTGCTTCCTTGTAGCCGGAAAACAATAAATTCGGAAATTTTATACTACAGGAAATACTTTTGCGAACATATGTCTTGGGAAGGGTGCTTATGTCCAATATCTTGATATTATTTTGCTTTTGACTCTGCGCTTGGATACTTTTAAAACATTAATAGCTGGAACGAATATTAGCATATTATTGACAAAGAATGAAATAAATAATCTGAAAATGTAGTGGATAGTTTGCTTGCTCAGTAGTGAGGGGAAAAACGCAGCACAGTTACACTTCGATTCTGATCGTTGTTCAGAAACATTGGCCCTTGAGATGCCTTTAATGAGATATGAAGTACACACCGCATTTTGGCTTGAGACACCTGCGGAAGGAATATTGTTTTTAGCAGGGATTATTCGAAGTTGAAATAAAGATGATATTTCTCCGCAAACCGCCGTCAATGATAGATGAACGGAGTTGAAAGAAGTCATGCTGTCATAATTTGCTTCACCTATAAATAGTAATATAATCGATTAATATTAATTCATATGTGAAGAAATATTGTGTTGTGAAATATTGTTTAGGTTTATTCAGGACGAAATTTGACGGCCGGTTTCTGTCTTGGAACGTAACGCTAACACCTTTCTCTTGGTTACCTAGATTATATAGCGGGAACTCGCATAAAGATTGAAGAATACACGATAGCGAAGAAAGAAATCCTCTTTCTGAGAAATTTTACAGATCTTTTGTAATGTCTGACGACGGCGTGGGTCAAGTGAATCATTGGTCGTTTGAAGGGACCGTGTAAAGTCGAGTTCCTACTACTGCTAATAATAAACCTTTAATGTTCTCAGGAGAGCCGCGGCGCTTCAGAAAGGAGAGCCGCGGCACGTGCCATCGAGTCCTGCGGTGCCACGTCTAGTGATGGTGCCTGTGTGATGATATATTATTCAAGATGAAGACGACATGTTCTTCTAATTGTCACAAAAACCCCTCTATGACTCTCAAAGGTTCGAATACAGTTCAGACAAGTCACTCATCAAGCCGATGTGAGATTGGGGGCTGTTCGATGTTGGTTGCTCACTTCGTCGAACGTAGTTGGATCTATACTCCGCTTGACCATATGTCCAGACGCAACGGACACTACGAGACACCCTAGTCAATCCCGCTCTGTGATCGTAGCTCGTGGTAATGTCTCCGTGCGTCGCTGCGCCCGCTCTCTGAGGACACGTGATGCTCACGTGGCCTTCGATTGGCTCCGATGACTCGTTGCATCCGCTGCGCTTGGACGTAGGGTGAAACGGACTGTAGGAGGTGGCCCAGTCGAAGCAGACGTCAACAAACCCCAAGGCATTTATGTACAGGTATTGAATCGTAGGGCCCCGGTTGCTCTTGTTGCTGCTGTTTCCAAAGCTCCTCTTGGCACTTTGGAAACAGCATCAACAACGTCGCGGTCTCCGGTATAGCTTTCCGCTGTCGTTCTCATCATTTTTATGTTGTATCGAAATGGAGTCTCGTACAGAATTGGCTGAAGATGGTGCAGTTTCTGTATCTAAACATTAAGAAATATACAAACCAAAGTTACCAGCCAAAAAAAAATGAGTAGTTTAAATTGATTACTTACGGCAGCCGTCTGGAAATGAAAGTCGTCTCGGTGACGCAGAAACTAAGAGTTAGGGGCAGCTGACTTGAAATGTTGGCCGAAATAACCCGACAAAATATTTCTTGTTGGGTTTTCTTAATTCAGTATGTTTGTATTGAATAAAAACAAATCTTGCGCTACATCGAGAACGTCCGTGCCGCATTATATTACAACACATTGTCTTCTATAGTCACATACAATGTGAGAATGGCAGGACGTGTCATTAGAACGCACGGCCCACAGCACGCGCTCTCAGACTTCCGTCACACTTTCGCTGCGCGCACGAGCGCGCTCGAGGTGTAGACGCAGAAGCCTTGTGGAAAGTTGCAAGCTCGCACTAGAGTCTGGACGACCATAGCCTCCTTTATAGTGACAAAGCATGGCAGATCACCACGAGAACCGGCCGTCGAAATGGAAAAGGTGGAGCGGCCGACAACGGATGAATTTGGTGAATTTCTAAGTGAGAGCAAAAATAAACAAAAATAAAATTTGTCTCTCTACCTGCACCACCAAACGGTATAACAGGTTTAAACCAATTAAAAATAAATAAATAAGGTCTGATAAGGGGCCCTCACACGAGGGAGAGACCCCGGGGACACCCCCCCGGCACGCGCACCCCGCGACGAAAACGCCAGGCTCCGCGATGTGCAAAAGCCCCGCGCCCCCACTCCGCGACGCGCGCGCGCCGGAAAGAAATCCCCGGGACCCCCCAGGCGCGAACACCCCTATATGACCAAAAACGAAATTTTTATTAAAAAGCCAATCAGCAAAGAAAAACAGGGAGGCAGCGAAACTACTAGTTCGGGCACGGGCTTATGCTTTGTCAGCAGGCTTTGATCGGGTATAACATTAGGGTAATAATTATGTAGCTTAAAATAATGTCCATTTAGTTTTGTGCCTCTTGATAATGCTTCTTAGTTCAGACGACGACGAGGTTCCTTTACTGGCTTCTTCTGCTTGTTTTTTCTTCTTCTTTTAACTTTAACATATAAGAGAACAAATATATACTGTTGGGTTTCTTATAAAACGAATGTTCCTTTATTTTAGTACTTTAGGCTTAATCAACATTACTGATCCAAAATGTTTTTTTTTTCTTTTGCTCCTAATTTTTTTCCTTTTTTTCCTTTTTTTTTTTCTTAAACAGACGGGCCTAGGAAAGATCATAATTTTAGTGCTATCTATTTTCCGCTATGCACCCAGCACCCCGTGCCACCGACGCCGCCGCCGCGAGTTGCCCAGCATAGCCCCACCCCCCGTTCGCACGCTCTGTTGCGTAAACCAGGAGCGAGGCAAGGCAGCGGGACAGTAGCCCGAACTCCGCGGCTCACCTAAGCGAATGATTTTTTTTTTCCTTTCTATTAATGACTTTTTATATCGTTCTCTTTACGGATATACCGTCTACACATATGGACAAATGAATCTAAGTAAATTGGGTAAGTTACATTTTTTAAGTTTTTTTTTCTTTTGCCTTTTTCTTATTTAATTTTTATGTTTTCGTTCTATTCGGCAAGACATCATTCATTCTTAAAAAGAAAATTGCATGTAATATGCTGTACATTATAAATGAACACATTTATAATTTTAGTGTTGCATATTTAAAGTATTAATTTTAAACTAATACTTTGTGGGCTTGTGACTATCATTAACTAGTTGCCCGTATTATACATAATAATTTTTGATAATCAATGAATCGTTGTAAATGTGTTTTAAAGATGTCTTCGTATATGCTGAAAGTTCTTATGATGTTGTGGTAAGAGATATAATTTTCAATGTGACATTTCCTTTTTTTTTTCCCCTCCGTTTCTTCCTTCTTTTTTCCCCCTTTTCGTTTTGCTTTTTTCCTGCCCTCTTTTAACCCCCCCCCCCCCCCTTCTTTTTTTTTTTTTTCTCTCCTAGCCTTGACGACGGACAGGTCACATCGGTTTCACGTCCTGCAGCCGAGAGGGTCCAGAGAACACGTAAGGCACCCTATCAAAAATAACGAGACGATTTGTCTGACCTAATCCGCTAATAGAGGCCCAGGGCTGTGGAGGTTATCCTTGCCCTCCTAGAGTTGTGTGGGTCCTCCTTTACATGCATTGTATTTTGAAATTGTGGAAACCATGGATGCAGATTTAGTTTGTGATCCATTATAATGTTTGGTCTTCCATTTATGCCAGTGAATTTGTTGGACTGTAGGTGTTAGAATCGGTAGATGGGTTTTGATTGGGTCGTTTGAGCAGAGTTCAACAGACATTAGCATTCATACTGCAATGTAATTTGTCATTTAGAACTCTCGTGTTTGCTATCGACCTTTGTTTTTCATTTGTTTCTACCTTTGGTACACCTTTCTGTTTGTCGTATCTTTGCACTTTATTTTTTATTTATTAAAAATTGAAAAAAAAATAAAAATATATAAAAAATTAAAACTTTTTTTTTTCCTGGTTTTAGCCTTTTGTTCTTCTTCCGTTATCCCTTCCCATATCTGCTGGCGCCTCCACCCTGCGCCCCATCCGCCCGTCAAGGCAGGAGAGCATTGTAGTTTTAAACCCTTAATAGTAGTTATTCTATTAATGAATTCACGTCCTGGATCATTTTAGAAATTATATCTATTTTTTCAATAGATTGAACAAGTTGTTGTCTTGTGTTTGTATCAAAAGTGTTTATGTTTAAAGTTGTAATATATTTGTTTGTGGCAGGACATGATGTAAAGTAATGTTCTATATTTGAGCATTCTGAACCACAGAAACAGTATTTATGATTTTTTATTTTGAAACGAAAAAAATAAAAGGGAAAACGGCCATGACCTGTTAGTATTTGGGTAAGATAATAATTGGATGGAAAATATCTGGGTATTTTGAATACTGATGGTATCCATTTAAACAATTCACTGTTAACTCCCACATCTCTCCATGTATTCTCCCAAACGTTTCTTGCTTTAGACAATAATTCTTTTTTTATATACTTCTTTGACTGTTTAAGTGGTATAAAGATACCATGATGTCTTGCCGAAGATGCAAATTGATCTGCTAATTCATTGCCTAATATTCCTGAATGTCCACGTACAAAATAAAAGGTTATATTACATTTTTGTGCGAGAAGAGCTATCTGAGTTTTTAAAATGGTTATGATATAATCAGTATTAATAGGGTTAGACAGGGCTTGGAGAACTGAAAGGCTATCTGTAAAAATGTCAATGTCTCTTCTTTCTTCTACAGACATTATGTATTCAATACCCTTTAAGATAGCGATTGCCTCCGCATCGAAGATGGTATTATACTTTGGTAGACAATATCTGCCAATTTTAATAATACCCCCATTTGGTTTCAAAATCACAAAGGCCGCTCCAACCTGTTCGAGACATACAGAGCCATCCGAATATAATTGAATGGCATTAAATATGTTTTGGTATTTTTGAGGATCATATCGATTAAATGTAATACTAAATCTGTAGCTAGGATGAACATTCCATAGATTTATAGGGTAATAAATATTATTGGGAGAAATTCGCCATTCATAAAATTGTGCATCGTCTTTAAGCTGGAAAAGTTTAAACATAAAAACTTCTATATTCAGAGTGATGAGAGGAAAGCCACGTGACTGGCGGCAAGAAACGTCGAGACGCCGAAACACACTTCTCCCGAGCGAACAACTGTGTTTCGGGTCCTCGCCGCTGAAAAAGCTGTGAGCTGACATCCAGGTTCCCCGAGAAATGGCTCTGTGCTGGTCTGTGCTACCAGATCCTCGCGCTCCAAATCTGCGACCGGGCACTCTATGGCTGCGTCGTCGGACTGCCAGGCTTTGTGAGTATAGACCTTTGCTAAACGAACTCTCTGGCCGCCGCCATTTTGCGAATCGGGCGACCCCTATCAGCCAGAAATGTCTGCCACCCGCCTGAGCTGTGGAAACCCGTTTAGCGTGACTCCCCACCTTCATTGTGCATTCGGAAAATGTTGGCTTTTCTTGGAAGTTTTTACTCTATTTGTCTGTTTAGGATGCTTATCCTTTATGTGCTATCTTCCACTGTGAGAACCAGGGAATACCAGGGCTCGTATCCTACTCGGCCTTCGCAGGAAACGTACGAAGAGAGCGAACGTCAAGCAGCCCGCGACGCAAACAGTTCGACGTTCTTGGGGGATTATTTCCGTTGAGATAATCTCCAAAAAGTCTTCCCGGCTATGTTCTGGGTCTTCGCAAAAAATAGCTGTCTATAGACCGTTCCATTATGGTCATAGCAGAGAGGGTAAAAGAGAAAAAATTGCACTCCCCCTCTCACCCCGCATGTCGTCTCCTCCGCCGAGTGGGCTGTAGCTAGCGTTCGGCTGGCGTGCAAACTGTGTTTAAAATCCCGTCATTTTGGAACTTTTAAGCGCAGATGCGCAGATTTTGGTATGCCAGTTGTCGTGTAATACTATGCTAGCTAAAAAGACTCACGAGGTCCAAGTACGCTGTTACCTGCGTGCAAATAAAAAAAAAAAATAGGGAAAACTGTGTCAGATTGGCCGGTCGTTCTGGCGAAACGTAAATCCGGTTGCTGTACCTTTTTTACTATACAAAGTTCGTGCTGGTGTAGGCCTTTAGCCACCATGAGTGGAAGTCTGAAATAATAAATAAAAACGTGCTCTCCTGCCGCAATACACGCAGTAGTTGAGGGTAGTACTGCCGGCTGACTCAACTGCTATTTAAGTAACGGAAAAAAGATATGCTAGTTGATCATTTACAGAAATAGAACAACAGAGAGCTACAGGATGATTTTGGAGTAGACATAACTATTCTAAGAACGCGAACCACTTCACAACGGCAGCCACGAGCGAGACTTCGATGTTCCGTACAGTCCGCCGATACAGCTCAAAGATGGAGAACGGCAACCTCCCGGTTTGTCGTCTGCTATAGTAGGTTACAAGTCAAGAAGGTAGTGGCAAATGACCCACAAAGGGAATCATATATCCCTCCGCCACCTCCGCATCCAATAGCGTCTCATCGTTTCCGTGACGTTGCGGCCAAAAAGCGAGGAGGGTCGTGCCTTTCTGTACATATTTGCTTTATCTCTCGACTTTGACTTAGCATTGTGGAAGCCAGGAGAGGGAGATTAAGTCTTCCCCCTTCCGATGGAAACAAAGACGACTTTTGGGGATTAGCTTCCTCCTCCGATTGATACTGTAGTGGCCACAGATGTGGAGCGTGACATGCGCTGAGCACTCAGCATAAAAGAAATAAAAGACGATGTTCTCGGGCGCGGAACACCCGCGCGCCTGGAGACAGATGCACGCCAGTAGAACGCACGAACCAGTCGCTTCTCCTTGTCTCGGCTCATTTCTTCGAAGCACACGCTTATTATTCCTTCCCTACAAGTGGTGACCCGGACGTGATACTTCCGTTCTTGGCTTGTAATGTGCGCCAGATGAAACTGCGACTCCACTTGGAGGAACCATACTCGCGGGTTGCGGTCCCAGTACGGCGGGAGCCGAACCGCAACAGCCGCTACTGGAGCTGGAGTCGAGTCCGTTGGTTCTCCCTGACTCATTCTTGAAGACTTGTCCGGGTCACCACTTGACCCCCCAAAATCCTGCCAGACAACGTGCCTGCTGATGTCCTGAGCCGCATTGACGCGGTGTCATTGCCACCGATTCCAGATCCTGCGGAACTTGCTCGTCTGCAAGTCAATGATGAGGAGCTCAAGGTGCTACGCACGTCTTCCTCTCTGCGGCTGCAGGACGTCACATTTCCAGGAAACATCACCGTCACTCGCGATGTGGCAACTGGAAAACCACGACCGTTCGTGCCCACACCTCTGCGTCGGAAGTTTTTCGACGCCACCCACAGCCTTTCACACCCGGGTGTTCGTGCAACACAAAAACTTATGACGAGTCGATACGTTTGGCCTCGCATCAAGTCAGACATCCGGGCCTGGGCTCGCTCCTGTGTCCCCTGTCAACAGGCGAAAGTGCATCGGTACCCTGTGCCCCCAATCAGGACCTTTCTTCAACCCGATGCAAGGTTCGACAAGGTGCATTTGGATCTGGTCGGACCTCTCCCACCATCCCAGGGACATCGCTACCTTCTTACCTGCATTGACAGGTTCACCAGATGGCCAGAGGCGACGCCATTACCGGACATCACTGCCTCCACTGTTGCTGCCGCCTTCATCTCAACATGGGTGTCCAGATTTGGTTGCCCTTCTGAGATCGTCACGGATCGCGGACGGCAATTCGAGTCGTCGCTCTTCAAAGAGCTGACGAACACCCTCGGCACAACAAGGCTACGTACTACAGCGTACCATCCACAGTCCAATGGCCTCGTGGAACGCTTTCACCGTCATCTAAAATCGGCCTTGATGGCTTACGGAAACCCGAACGAGTGGGTTCTTCAAGTGCCCCTCGTGCTCCTTGGCATTCGCACGGCTCTCAAAGAGGATTTAGGATGCTCCACCGCCGAGCTTGTGTATGGCACTAAACTGAGGTTGCCGTCAGACTTCTTTGAGGCCGACACATCATGCTACCGGTCCGAAGGTTATGCCGAAACTCTCCGAGAACTGTTTGACAATGTTCGACCCATTCCGACTCGAATAGCCAGAAGTAAATCTCCTTACGTCACCGGAGACCTCAAAACCGCCACCCACGTCTTTGTACGCCAAGACCATCAAAGGAATCCATTGCGTCCTCACTACCAAGGACCGTTTCCTGTAATTGAGCGAAGAACCGACACGTTTGTACTTCGCATCAACGGCAAGGACGATACAGTAGCCCTTAACCGCCTCAAGCCGGCACATCTTGAGGAAACCCCTGTCTCCCAAGTCTCCGCAACACAGGCAGTTCACTGGCAGGATTTATCGAATCCGGCGTAAATCCTACAAAGGGGGGGCATATCTGTAGTGGCCACAGATGTGGAGCGTGACATGCGCTGAGCACTCAGCATAAAAGAAATAAAAGACGATGTTCTCGGGCGCGGAACACCCGCGCGCCTGGAGACAGATGCACGCCAGTAGAACGCACGAACCAGTCGCTTCTCCTTGTCTCGGCTCATTTCTTCGAAGCACACGCTTATTATTCCTTCCCTACAATACAAAGGCTGCTTTCAGGGGCTCGGTTCCTTCTCCAATGAATACAAAGGTCGCTTTCTTAAAAAGTGGGGTCGGAGACAAGTTGGCACCACTCTGTGGCCATTATCTATCCACTGAAGCGGAACAAGGAGCGTTTCCAGTGAACTCTTCTTTCGATTGCGGAGGGATTTGAAACCGGCGCACCACGCTTGTGGGAGGAGCTTCTCCTACCTTCTTAACTTGTAACCGACTATAGCGGAGTCGGGCGCGTGCCCTCTCTCTCGTTTTACCTCGCCAAACCCGCTGAATTTCCCGGACGTATAGAGAGGGCGCTGCGGTCGAACAAAATGGTGCCGCCCAGAGAGCGCTAAATGGAATGGTCTATTCCTTCCGGGGTGTGGGGACAAAATAGACACGTTCGTTCATTTGCTTTGAAGTTGTGCAAAAAAGCAGCTCTCTTCTACATGTTCCCCAAAACACGCCGGATTCCGTCCGATTTTCGTGAAGTGACTATCGTTGACACTGTATATTGGATATGCTGTGTTATTTGACAGCTTTCTCAAATCCTGTTTGGATAACGCGGCACCGTAAGGTACGTACAATATATGTTGCTCGATTCATAAGACTCGTTGAATTTCGTGTTGTGGGCGGGAAATATCCATGCAGTTCGGATATCCTGTATGGTCGAATATTTTTGACGGTTAAAACCTTTCTAGATTGACACGGCTGAGTGTATGTTGCCGTAAAAAGATCAACATAATATGAAACAAACATTCCAGTTGCATTTGTTCTGTGGCGCATGGACTCACCAAAACAGCTTTTATTTTATTTTATTGTTCCCAAAAATAGTACAATGCATTCGTCAAAAACCCCGAGAAATTATATTCGCCATAGAACACAAAATAATAAAAAATAAAACGCGGTAATTTAGCCTCTACAAGCGTCCGGGAGTGCGCCCACGCAGACTGCCACGGCCTACTGGCTAGAAAACCGACAGCCCAGCGCAGTCGGGCAACACTGACGTACCTTCTCAAAACCGGGGACGCGCGCTGTGAATCGCTTCGTTCGAGACTGCCGCTGGAAAGGTCTATTAGGAAGCTATGGGACAACTGAGCCTTGTCCCTGCCGTTTTCAGCTTGCCAGTGACTATACCAAACACCAGTGACTGAGCCCTGGCTCTTGCCTGCCTCTATCTATGGACTGTTACGCCAATCCGACGCCTTTTATTAGCAGAACCGATTTGTGAATTCCTTTCAAGGGGCCGATGATCAATTTGACTAGGGATAGATTTTAAAATGTGACTTTTTTTCTCCACATGAAAAGCTTATTTATTTGCGTGTCATTGCTTGTCCTTTGCTGCTTGTTTCTTCCTCTCCGTTCGCATTTTTTTTTGCGCTCTTTAGAGATAGAATGTATAACGAACCCCAAAAAAGTTCAGTTCTCGACCTTGTAACAGCCTATTTAGCATGAGATTCACGGGTGATGCCTATTTTGTTACTGTGTGAACGTCCGGCGCGGTGGCGGCGGCGTTCTTCTCTGAATCTGAAAAAGCTGTGAGTGTGCAGGCGAGCTGGAGACGTTTCCTTCAGTGTCTGTTCCTTCGACTAAATATTTTCCATTTTCTGCACCACAGTGTGAGGTGTTAAACGAACTGAGTTCTCTGGATGTTCCCCAACTTTTTCTGATCGTTATAAATGTGCTTGACTTCGAACGTTTATAAAGTTAGCTTGCTCTCTCAAGGAAGGCGCAGTATCAACTGCGTTTTATTTTTTTAAGAGCAGGGAGTTACTCTAAAAAAAAAAAAACACGGTGGTGATGTATATTTTTATGGCTGAAAAAGCTTTTTTCATTGTTAATGAGAAGTACCTTTCTTACAACCAAAAGACGAACGGCGCTGAAAACGCAGGCAGAAATGTCGAATGCCCACTGCCGATTCGATAGGTTAATCGAACACTTGAAATTGAACTCTACATTTACTGATACCTGCGATATGCATTTCCACCACGGGTTCATTTTCTAACAACCAAAGAGATCTGGTGCGTCTACTTTCCACAAACACTCTGGGGAGAGCCAAGCGCTGCATGCTATGGAGATACTTCGGCGAATGACGGGGCACAAAATATGTTTAGACCTAAAAGAACACATTGCACGCTTACACTGAGCCTGGCTCTTGCCTGCCTTCATTACACGCTCTTAATTCGTGCCCAGTGTAACTGTGCAGACTGTATTTTTAAGGGCCATACATATTGTCATCGTCGTCATCTGCCGAGCTCCCTCCAAAGATGCGGGAAAGTGGACGAACCATATGCCGTCGAGCGTAGAATGAAATGCGAAAAGAAATTGATTTTTTTTAAAGATTTTTTTAATGTTTATGCAAAGCAGCGCAGAAAAATTTAGACTTTGGCACACTTTCTATCTTTTGTTTGCCAAGGTGATAGATGGTTTTAAGAGGACCATTGCATAACCGCTTTCTTCTCCAGTCGGAGCTTCAAGAAAAAACGAATACATCTAAACTTACTCACTTTCCTTTGTGTCCTTTTCCTCCAAAAAGAGCACAAATGTAAATCTTTTTTTTTTGTCATGTTTTTTGCGCGTTTTTTTTTTTTTTAACAGCGAATCAAGGTACATTGTGATTGCGGATTGCATAGAATTCCACACTAGAACGCCTTATTCACGAACACATATATTAGTTGACCTTGGAGAGGGATGGCATTTAAGTAAAAAAAACAACGATTGAAATAAACTGGGACGCACGCCGAGAGTGTTTTATTAGTGTGTGTTCGGGATCAGTTGTTTGCGAGAACGTACAGGTTTTCTGTACCGTTAAAAGATTGCATAGGGGCTGCACGCGGCTCTGAAGCACTGTCACCAATGTTGGCTAATTGCTCGCTGCAAGCAGCAGCAGGGTAGGATTATGCAGAAGCACAATTATTTTTTCATTGCGAAGACGATGGTGCACGCTACCACGCGTCCCAGTTACGAGTATGGCAAAAGAAAATGAAAAACAACCAAAACCTGAGAGTACCGAAGGAAACATGAGACAAAAATGCCCATTGGCACACCGTTGCGGAAACGGTGCGTGTGTGTCTTCCCAGGTGTTTCCTTACTCCTTTCCTCTTCTCAGCTATTAGATATCTATAAAATCCACCAGCTCGCCGGCGCGGTCGCTGTCCTTTCAGCCGAAAGCATTTTTTGCATTTGAGAACGCGGAATGGACGCGCAGAGGCACCTCTTTTTGCGTCGAATATATTTGCTTCCAAAATTCCTTTTGAGCCCTCTTTTTCAAATAGTTGCTCGTGACTCCCCACGTGAAAACGGTTTTGCTCGGCAAGTAGCCTGCAACTCCCGGTTCCGAATTCCTGGTAGTTTTTTTACCAGTCACTATTTTACGTTGGAACATTACCCCCTCTCTACTTTACGCCTATATATGTTTATTTTGTGTCTTTCTATATTGAAGTTCAGTGTGTTCTTCTTGAGGTGTAGCAGGGCGATCGATAGCCTACTGAAAATGTCGCTCTCCCTGTAGTGGACGTAAACAGCTGTTTGATGAAGGTTGCCATGCTAGGGTTTGGCCTCCAACCGTTAGATACGCCAGCATAGGGAGTACGTACTTTTTTCGAGCGCTGCTTTTCGGCGCCCGTTTCCGGCTTGAGCGGCGTCGCCGACGGCGTAACCGCGCGTTGCATTACGGGACGTTTCCCTTAATGACGTCACACGTGCCGTCAAGAGGATCGCGAGTGATGTCACCAGGGTCATGAGTGACGTCACGTGCGACGTCACCCTTGTGACGTCGCACGGCGCCTAAATTTATTTTATAGGAACAATATCCTGCTAAATTTCGGGGAAAAAATTTTCCTCAAAAGTTAGCGGAAAAATTTACCGCTAGATTTAGCGGAAAGATATCCCCGCTAAGTTTAGTGGAAAAATTTCCCCGCTGATTTTACCGGAAAAATTAGTCCGCTTAATTTGGTGAAAATTTCCCACTAAATGAGAGGGGAGCAGGAGAGGAGGAGGGGCATACCCTCCCTCCTCCTCCTCAACAGCTGCGCTGTAATTCGGAATTATAGAGAATTGTAAACGTCCTCTATTTGAACTTCACTCCTCTTTCAGGTGGTACTGCTTCCCTAAAGGAAAATGTCAGTCGCCGATACGTGCGTTAGAAGCTCATGCTCTGAGAGCACAGCCTCTCCTAGAGAGCCTATGTTTAAGACAATGAGCAACTGGAATTATGGAGAGCGTTTGCGATGAAATAACGGACAACTTCTAAGCATGTTTGTTGTTCACGCGCCTGCGTGCGTTGCCGCGTGGTTAGGAAGAGAATGGGCAGATAAAGTGACTGACGCCCTGTAATAAAAACAAGACTTATAAAATATGTCACGTGATCGAGCGTTTATGAACACTTTTAACTATGAGCGCACTACACTCTAAAGAAGGGTGTAGCCATTACACCCCTTATCACGTATAAGACACCCTAAAACTTCAGTTCGATGTACTGCGCACTGACGTCGAACTGATGGCCCAAACTTTAACAAGAGGCTTAATAACGGTGGGTTATAACGTGATAAACAACTAAAGTACCTATCCAAGACTACAGAAAAAAAAACAAAAACACTGAGGCTTTGTAGCAGGGCCGAGAAATCCCCGAGCACTTTCTTGCCTGTCATTCTTTGGTATATTGGCTATATTAATAAGTTGTTAAACTTGGCTATAAGTGGCTCGTGAAATTCGTCACTGTTGATTTAACGTCAGTGCTTTGTACTTCGAACTGGAGTTTTGGGGTGCATTTATATGCGACAAGGGATGTAGGAATATACCCTTTTTTGCGTGTGTAGTACTAATATCCCGATAAGGAAGGAGCGCTGCCGCAAGGCAGCCTTTTCGAAATACTGCGAGGCTGCAGATATTACTTGCAGGAACGAAATCAAATGGCTGACATTTTGCGACGCTGGGAAAGGTGAAGAAAACTAAAATACACGTAGTTGGTGCCACCGTAGGCAATTTTATCAGACTCTCAGTAGATTGTTCGCTAGAGCTTTGCGTTGCTAGTGGGAGCTCGTGCATTTATTTTGAAGCTTATATTCAGCACGCTCCCGCCAGGTCCTCAAACCCGCAGCGCATGTTCTACCAAAATCCTATTGAATTAAGGTCTCTCCTGGGAACTGTAGCAACAAGAGGAAGCCTCGCGCAAAGTAAATTTTGGAGGCCATGCCTGAGTTAGTTTCAATATGAAGCACCGAAGAGTGAAAGTATTCTCGTAACAGGTTAGCTCTGAAAGTGCTCCGTATTTTAATCAACGTTTTTGTTGCATGTGTATACAGTAGGTAGAATCATCGAATATATTTCTGTGCCTCTTTAGTGTGCCACAATGACAAGTACTGACCACCCGCGATGTGCCTTTATAGAAAACAAAAGATAAATGAGAATTCTAAAGGAACGAAGGTTAATTATTGGGATGACTTGCTAAGAGGTTAAGATTACACCAAGCATAAAGGTGAATTGCTCAAAAGAGATTATTTTCATTATCAAGGCAAGAGCCACTGACGGCCATCGGCAGGTCTCCATACAATGGTTATCACCGCTACTCCTGCTGCCAACGTTTGGCTCCTGGGTTAAACCTGCGGGACACCCAGAGCACAAAAAGAAATCTCTCTATGAATTATACAAATACATTCGAGAGGCACACATTTGTCCATCTCTTCTAATTTTTCTCATTGCCCCTAGCCCGTATTCTTCTTTGCAAATCGGACGTATACCCATGTTACACGGGCGGCTTCAACAATATTGAGCCAACGACTATTGACTCAATCGCGATCGAGCGGTGTTACACGGCAGCGGCAACTGCCATCAAGCCACTTACGGTCAATGAGTTCAACCAGCGCCTCATATACAGTTACCCAATGACTGTCGGCTCTGAGCAGTGGCAATTAGAATAGATGGGGCAATCAGTATTCGTTCCTTACGTGTGGTGGAGCGACCTAGCCGTTCCCCACAGACGTGTCGTGCAGTGAAGCCAACCAAATCCTCCGGAGGAGATCCAAGGTTATGCACCGATAGCAAGGTACTTATAAACGTCCTTGACCGACAGTCTAATGCTCGATACCAGCACACGGTTTTCAGAGAAATATTATTTCTTATTCGTTTTTTATCATTCAACCGCGAACGAGTCGGCGAAATCTATTTTCGTGCGAACGATTCACGCTAACCACCAAAGCCCCAAATTGCCTTCGAAGCAGACGACCAAGCACTCACCGCGTTCCGCGTTCGCGCAGCACAAGCGCTGCCTGGCCGTGCTTGCTTTGGTTTCGGCATTTTGTCTCACTTATACTTTTTGAATCAAGATAGTCGCTTCAGAAAAGTGATACGAATTTTGTTAAAAAATAATATATATATATATGCTATATTTTACATAATAATGCAAATGCTGCATTTATAAAAAAAAAAATATGAAGTAAACGTACGCTTGGCGGCGCTATATGAGCGCTCGTGCTAAAACCCCTGTATCTGAGAAAACTGGCTCCTTCTCTTCCATCCTCCTCCAAAAGCTCTTCTTACCCACCTTTAGTAGAATAAACTAGAAAGGATTAATGATGCCACCGGAGTGCTATTTCTGAAGCTCCGCATCTGAAAAAAATAATTAGAGGGCGCAACGAGCGAAGTGACTTGGATTTGCATAAACAAGGAGTAAAGGAGCGCTACAGTATAAGCTCTTGACGAAACGCGCATATACTTTTTAACACTCATTGTAATTTATCAGCCGTTTTTTATAAAAGAAATGTTTTGCGTTCTAAGGCCATTCTTGACCGGCGAACAGGTCAAGGTGATATAGAAACAATAGAGCCCCTAGCTCTATTTTTATACAACCTAGACGTCCAGCGTCACGTCAATACATAACGTCACTACGACCTGACGCCTCGTCCCAACAACATGTGACGTCACGATGACGCCTTGACGTCAACGTCGTCGTCGAAGTTGACAACGCGCCGTACTCGACATTAAGGGACAGCGTTCTGACGTCACATTTTTTGACAACGACGTCGTTGTCAGCGTTGACGTTGACGACGACGACGATGACGTCACGCGACGTCAAGACGGCAACGTCCTTGTCGTCAACTCGACGCCACAAAGATGCTTGGCGTCAGGTCGTCGACGTCGTTGTCGACATGGAGCAACCCTACGTCACGACGCAACCCTACATCCCGAAAACTTCATGACGTCGACGTCATCGTCGACGACGACGACGTTACACGACGCCAAGACATCGTTTTGATGCACGTCGACTTTGATATCGAAGGCGACGACGTTACTTGACGTCAAGGCTTCGTTGCGACGTCGTTGTGACGTCGCGTTGACGTCGACGTTGACGTTGACGACGAAGTTAGGTGACGTCAGGAAGACGTTAACATTACGACAACGTCACGAAACGCCAGGAGGATTTAACATGACGGCATAGTTACGTTAGACGTTGCGTGTAACGTCGACGTCAACTTCGGCGTCGACGACCATGTGGACGTCGTCCTCTAAGCGGGGCGACGCCACGACCGCGTTACAACGGTGACTCTATGCCACGTAACGCGTCTTCTTCACGCGACGTGATGTCACGACCGCGCCGCAACGGCGACATGATCTCGCGTAACGGCGTCATCCTCCACGCGACGCGACGTCACGACGGCGAGCGATGACGACGACGTTACGACGAAAATCCAAGCGAACAAAGCCACTTCGATCGCAGCGTCGCCACGCCAAGCGGAGCCTGTAGCTCGTCTCACTCAATCATTTGTAGTTCACTGTACCTCTAGATTTCTGTTGCGACGGAGGCGCCCTCTGGATGTCCCCAAGCCTTTGGATATCTCGGCTGGCTTGAGCTGCAGGATGCCGGTCGTGTGGACTTGTCCCGTCACATAAGTGTGGCAATGACCCCACTGAGAACCCGCATTCGCATCCGACCGTTCTACAGCCGCTCCAGATCTGTTCGTCCAACCGTGACTCCTAAATGTGCTTTGGATAATCGTCCAAATCGTCCCTACCGAGTTGCATTTTCGGTCTGTGTCTCGTGGGAGTTGTCCACCCTTCGGCTTCACAGGAATCGCAGGTGGTTTTTAATCATCATATCAATCCGCCAAATGGCAATTATATTCTCTATGATTTCAGATGATACACTACTTTTAATATTTGTTGTTGTTGTTGAAAACATCTTTATTGCACAAAGGCAGGAGAGAGGGGAAGGGGTTAGGTGTAAAAAGAGATAGAGAAGAAGTAGGCGTTAGCTGTATGACCCTCTTCCAGGACTCCAGTTGCTTGCGCCGCCTTGGCCCTCCGGATTAGCAGCTGTTGCTTAACCAAGTCCTCGCTGACGAGCGCCGCATACCACTCCTATTCGCTTTCTTCACATTTTGAAGTTTCATCATTCTTCTCGCAGGCTCACACCATTTGGTATGTGTCTGCCTTTTGCCACCCACACCACGAGCACACCACGGGCAGGCTCACCCCAGACAAGCTACACACCAGGTGTGTAGCTTGTCTGGGGTGAGAAATGTATCCATCTTTAGCCGTCGAAGGGTGTGTTCCCCTTCCTTGCTTAGGGACTTATGCGGTGCTGGAAATCTCTTACGTGCAAGTCGGATGTCCAGTAGACATTTGGAGTACGACCACCTGTCCTCCACGCCTGAGGCAAGAACAGAGTCCCGGCTCGGAAGAGAATCCCGGGCTGCGGCGTGAGCCGCCTCATTTCCTGGATGTCCCATATGGCCTGGAGACCAGACGATGTGAACCGCCTGCGGGGGGTGCCTTCTCAGTAGCCCGACCGCCATCTCATCCACGAAACCCGCGGCGAAGTTGCGAACGGCGCCCTGAGAGACTGATATTATAGTTGCTTTTGTGCTGGAAGTGATAGCCAGGGCTTTGGCCACCTCTTCGGCTTCCGTAGCACAAGACACTCTGAACGATGCTTCCGTGACGATCTTGCTCCCGTCCGAGGTAGCCACGGCTGTCGTGGCCACCCCACGAACAGGCCCCTCGGCGTCGACGTGGAGGGTGCCTGGTCGGCTATACCCAGGTCCGAGCGAGGACCACGGACCTTCCCATACGCTTTTCCGCGTCCCCTGACGGGTTTATGTTCCTCGGAATTCTACTTGTCCGAACACCGGCTCGAATATGGTCTTCGAGCTCGATCTGTTGTCGTAAGGACGCGGCGTCCGGGTTCGCCAACCCCATCTAGTCGAGCAGCCAGCGACCGCTGTCCGTTACTCCGAGTCTTCTGATTTGCGCTATACTCTGGGCGCTGGCCAGCTCCTCAAAGGTGTTGTGTACTCCCAACTCAAGCAGCCTTTTAGTGGCTGTATATTCCGGCATTCCTAGGGCATTCTTGTATGCCTTCCGAAGCAGTATATCGAGCTTCTCTACCCAAATCTTGGTGAGGTTTAAATGTGGGGGTCCTTACATCACCCTCGACACCACGAACGCGTGCACCAGCTGCATGACGTACCTTTCTTTAAGTCTGTGTTGCTTGTTTCGAATTCTCCGCAACATGCCGTTGATCTGTACCATCGCCTTTGTGAGCTTGTCAAATGTGCTTTTGAAGCTCCTTCCCTGTGGAATAAGCCGTCCCAGGATTTGCACCTCCCGCGGCTTGGGCACCTCTTGTCCGTCTATTTTAACACTGATGTGAGTTACGAGTCCTTTCCGTGGGTTCCGCATGACCAGCAACTCCGACTTCTCCGGCGAGCGCTGAAGCACTGGGCTCCGCGCGTACTCTGCCGCAAAATCGGCGGCTGCCTGCAACCTCTTCTCCACTTGACCGTCGCTCCCGGACTTGCACCAGATCGTAATACTATCGGCATACATCGCGTGCTCCACCTTTTCGATATTCTTCAGCTTCTGCAGCAGATTTATCATTGCCAAGTTGAAAAGTAGGGACGAGATCACCACCCCTTGCGGCGTGCCTCGTGGCCCGAGTGTTAGGCGGTCCGATCTATAGTCCCCCAGTGAGAAAATCACTTGACCTTTCGAAAGAAAACTGCGTTTGTAGTTATACGTTCTTTCCCCGTAGTTAATTTGACTGAGTCATTCTACTATACTTCCATACGTTACATTATCAAATGCCCCTTTGTGATCAAGCACTAAAATGCACATTGTTTGCGCTCGCACTGGGTTTTCAAGTAGATCCTTATACTGCCACTACAACACATCTTGCGTCGACATGTGGGGGCGGAATCCAAACTGTGTATTAGCCAGTAAAGAATGGTCCTCAATATGCCTGGTTAGTCTCGCATTGATTATCCGTTCAAACGCATTTCCAAGGGAGGTTGTCAAAGAAATTGGTCTGAGGTTCCCCAGACTTAAGTCTTTTCGGGGTTTAGGAATAAGCCGTACCTCACCTTTTTTTCCAGGCCTTTGGGGTGGTACCCGTCCTCCAATATTCCACATTGAAGTGGCGCACAAGCTCCCGCAACGATCCTTCAACCAGACTGGATAACTGCCTCGCTGTGATGATGTCCGGCCCAGGTGGCTAATTTTTCTTCATCGCCGCCAGCGCAGCCTCGAGTTCCCCCAGCGTTATTGGCATATCGAGCACCTTGTTCGGCTGTCCCGTATAGTCTGGTTGATAAACCGGGGGGTCCCGGCACAGATATTTCCCAGCCAGGCGCTCTGTAATTTTGTTGCCTTCAACCCCCTCCTTATGCATGAGAAAAGTGATCTTGTTTTGTGCTACCGTTCTTGTCCCCTCCGGATCCACTAGGGCCCGAAGAAGTTTCCAGGTTTGTGCGAGATCTACGCGGCATTGCATCCCGTCACTCAGAGAGTACCAGTTTTGCCTTGAAAGTCTCAATGCATACTCCTCCGCGTCCTTATTCAGTTCCGCAATCTTCTTTCGCAGCTCTTTGTTGCCTCTCTGCCTTTCCACCTCTTCGTTATAGAACTTCGCGCCTCCCACAGGTGCTGCAGATGTGAGCCCACTTCCGAGTTTTTCTCAGTTGTGTCCACCACCGCTGTATACCGCCCGAGGCTTCGGACTAACTCCCCTGTCCATTTCTCGATATTGTCAATGGTCGCAACACTTCGCCCTCTTCGCTCGCGCCAGTTGACCCACTGTACACTAATTGATTTACCGATCTTCTTTCTGCCAAAGTCCCCGGCCTCCCAGCTCGTACACAAAATGTAATGGTCGCTTCCGAAATTTTCCCCGGTGTTGGGCACCCATCTTGAATTTCGTATGCCTCTCACTATCGTCAGGCCGGGTCACGTGTCCCGACACGTGCTCGTCCCGATCCGTGTTGGCGTCTCCAGGTCCGTAAGCAGGAAGAGTCACTCCTGGTCAAGCACCTCGGCAATTCTTCTGCCTTTGGCGGTAAGGTGGCGGTACCCCCACGCCGGATACGCTGCGTTGAAGTCACCTGTTATGGTAAGCGGCTCCCTTCCTGCTTTGCAAGTGAAACTCGGGAGCTGTTGCTTGAGGTTCGATCGACTGTCTCTAAGGTTACTATAAACACACAGCACATGGAGTCTGTCTTTTATTCTCCCCTATGGGATTAAGGTCACTTTCACATGCGGAATATCCGTCTTCAATGGTTCTTGTATCTCCACCGGATATTTTGTTTTGCACTAACACTGCCACGCCCCGATCTGCGTAGTGAGAATAGTATGCCTTGATTCTGACATTCGTGCACTTTTCAAGTTCGTAAGCGTGATAACCGCAGGGGTACCAGCCGCTTGCTCCGCCAACAGACTGAGAGATCCCTCTTCCGCCGGATCCCCCTGCAGTTCCACAGCCACACACTCAGTTTCGGTTGAATCCGCAAGTTTAGTCCGTGTCCGAGAAGCCCATTTCTGATGGGGTTGGTGTACTCCCTCCTGGCCGTGTTCGCATAAGTTTCTGGCTTTTTCGCATCTTCAGTCTCTCAAGCCTTTTGTTAGACTTGCTCTCCAGGGTATGCATTCCCGTCATGAATATCTGCATCTGCTATTGCATCTGTTGAATTTGCTCCTTCAGCTGCGCGACTTACGTGCGCACCTCCTAGATAAGTTTGGAGTTTACCTCTCCCAGTAGGGTTTGCGGCGGTGGGATCGCCTGCTGTTTAGGAGTATCCGCCTTCCGCGCTTCCTTGTGAAGTCGAGTGTTCCCCTCCATCAGCGCTTGAACTTTTTTTCTAGCTTCTGCTACGCTTGCGACTTCAGTAGGGAGGCCATTTTATTGTGTTGGCCAGATCCCTTCCCCCTGTTGAGGCTTGCGTCCTTCCATCCTTCAAATTTGCCGCGCCTATTTCCTGGCGGTAGTTCCGCAATCTGCTTCTCCTTCTGTTTGAGGTCATTTTTTACGCGCCTGACTACGTGACTTTGATCTACTCTCTGTCGGTACAACTGATAATGTTGAGCTGCACGCCACCGGTCGTTGTCGTCTTCTCCGGCTCCAGCTCCTACTTTCCCTCGTTTTTGCCGCCATCTTGAGCAAATCGGGTCGGTAGAACTTCAGCTTTCATTCTTTGGCGCACGTATACGATGGGGGCCTCCGCATAGTGCGCAGAATGGTACACATTCATATCCTTCTTGTGCTTCTGCCTTCCAGCAAGTCTCGCATGCGTACCCCCGCGGCTTAGGACAGATATCCACCCCGTGCCTGCTTTCCCCGCAGTTATAACAGGCTGCACTCGTCTTCCTGTATATGTAGCACCGCTTTTCTGCCCTATCAAACGCAATCATGAATGGTACTCGGTTCCCCAGGAACGCGACTTGCGCCGATTGCGATTCCCCTAGTCTTCGGTCCTCCAAGACCTCTGTGTAGCCTGCACGTGTAAAGCACTGTATCGTCGAGTTATCCAGTCTTGTCGGACCCCATGGATTATTCCTCTACACGTTTCCGCCGGTCGGGTGAGATATGCCTTGACTTCCAATTCCAAACCGGGTACGTGTAGTGTCCGGATCCTCTGGAGTCGCGCCGCGTCCTCGTCGTCATTAGTGCAGATAATAAAAATATTCTGTGCGGCAAGTAGTCGAATCTTGTAATCCTTCTGTAGCTCCGTTGCTACCGGCCCTAATATCGCTTCGCCAATCCAGCTTTCACTGGTACGGAGCTCAAATATCCGTCTGGTCTTGACTAAAACTTTCGAGCGATAATGAGGCAAGCTTGAGAGCTTAGGGAATTTCGGAATGTCAGCGTTAGCCTCCCTTACTTGTATGGGTGGTGTTGGAGACGTCCGTTCCTGGTGTCGGGACTTCCGATCTCCGAACCATAGTTTCGTTACCCAGCTTGGGTCATCCGGGTCGGCTCTGTCAGCGCATAGGCTTGTTCTCTCCTCGGGGCGGCTCTGCAGCTGAGCAGGGTCTATAAAGCTATACTCCATCGCCGCCAAATCGTAGCCTCGTATCGAATTTTTGCAGCTCCGGTCCTCCTGCCCCGCCGAAAGCTGGTCTTGTGAAGCCACCGGTGCGGCGGGTGGACTCATCATCGTCAGACCGAGCAGGACGGCCGCCACCGGGATGGAACAGGCTCGAGTCGCTCCAGGCTTCTGCTAGGCTTAACGCGGCTGCCACAAAAAAATATTCGTAAGTCCAGCGAACTTACACTCACCAACACGAAACCGGTATTGATGAGCTCTAAATCACTTAAGGGGAGGCCATGCTGTCGGTGACCACCGGCAGTGGAGACCTAGGTCCGCCAGAGCCGGTGGAAAAGACCGTACCGAACGGAGCCGATAGAAATTGCGTCCGCTCGGGCCGGCCTTCTTCCTCACCTTAATATTTGATTTTTCCGAGCTTTGGGAGTGTTTGGCTTACGAGTGCTAAAAACACGAAAATGTATAGAAACAAAAATATTTTTCATCGAGGAAGCGTTCACGCTAAGCTACCATTTTTGAACTAACCGCAGTACAATTAATGATAAAACTCGCTACGTATTTCTGTGCGTGTGTACGGTGTGCATGCTGTAAAACTTTGCGACACCGAAGACCTTCCGGTACTGGCTACTCGGTGCCGCTACTATTCTGAGTGTAATGAACAACATTTTCGTTGTTTTATATGATAAAGCCGTTTTTAGAAATTAAAACTCCTTTTTCGTTTAGGTTTCGTACTCCATAATTTTATCATAGTGCCTATCTCCTTTGTTTTTTTGTTCATACCGAAAAACAAAATTCTAGGTTTGACTACGATTCACGCTGGTTTTAGATTCTTTGGCCAGCATCCTAGGGCTAGAAACCTTTTGCAGACTTGGGAACCAGCACTCGGTTTCAACGTTACAGCCCCTAATCGAGTGCTCACGAATTTTATCATTATACAATTTTAATTTACATTTGAACGTTCTCTATTTATCATTTCAATATTTATACGCATTGTGAAGATGTTAAAAGGATGATTTAATGGGAAACGATTAGAGGTTTTAGACCGACGAGATCGTTGTGTACCAGCTGAAGGCGCGCACAGCTTGGCCTTCATTTTTTCAGCTTCGTTGTCTTCTCCCTAACACTTCCCCCGGGCGGGTAAAGGGCCGGCCCACCGGCCTTGCTGTTTTCAATCGTGGAGTCTGTGGAAAAGTTATATGCGGGAAACATAGATAATGTCACGTGACTGGGAGGGGGGGGGGGGGGGGGCGTTGGCGACTGGTTCCACTTTTTAGCTTATAGAAGAGAGGCGGTGGAGAATGTGAAAAGGGCCAGCGCATTTCTGGTGCAGTTTTTTCACATTTGCCAGGCTCTTACGAAGTAGGGTGGCAAGAAGAACTTTCTCCCCAACGTTGTAGGATGCTTTGCCACGAGTCTGTGCGTAACGGTTCTGCTGTTGCTGCTGGGAATCGTAGAGTATGAAAAAGCGGAAGTTGTCGATCATCCTCCACGCGGCAGAAGACTTCTGAAGGCTACAACGTGTGAGGTTCACGGTAAAATGGTATCGAGTAGTAAGCGTTTCACGGGCGAATAGGAAGAAATACTACGAGAAGCCTGCCATTCACTGACGCACGGTGTTGTAAGCGAAGTTCACGTATGGAACGACAGCCTCCCAGTTTGTATGTTTTTCCGTGACGTACATCGACATCATCACTGATAACGTGCGGTTTAGGCGGTCCGTTAGCCCATTGGTCTGGGGATGCTAATCGCTTTTCAATTTATTAATTGCGTTAGCCAGACGCATAAGTTCATCGAGAAATTTAGCTATAAATGGAATGCCCCGATTTCTTATTCTGACCTGGGGTGCACCGTGTCTCAGAAAAATGTTGAGCAAAAAGAAATTTGTAACGTTTTTGGCTGTGGCGGCTGGAACACAGGTTGTTTCGGCGTATTTGGTGAGATATTCTACGGCGACAATTATCCACCGGTTGTTGTTTGTAGTCAAAGACAATGGGCCTAGAAAATCGACTCCGATTGTCTCGAAGAGTTGATAATGAGGTGTTATGAAATGCAAAGGGCGTGATGACTGGGTCATTCTGATCTTGTGAAGCTGACTTTGCTGACACGTGTGAACGTACTCGTTGGTGGTGCGATACATGCGTGTCCAGTAGTAGCTTGAACTGTGCGCGGAAGTATGACTTTGCGAGATAGAGATGTCCAGCGGTACGGTCATCGTGGTGTGATTTGATGATGTCCTTTCGGAGGGTTCAAATAATAGCGAGCAGACAGGGTGGTCCATGTGGCTCGCAGTTCCGTCTATAAAGGACAGCATTACGAAAAGTAAATGGGCGGGCGCCCTGTTGAGTGTGCCGCGTGAGAGATCCAGGAAGCCCCAACAAGCATTGTATTAGTGGTGATCGGACGCTAGATCCGCTGGGAAGTCAATGGTATCTAACAGAGGGATGGAAGAATTATGGTCACTTAGGGCCTGATGTGAAATGTCATTAGGCAGAGGACAACGGGACAGCGCAACGGCATCGAGAAGAAACTTCCTGATTTGAAAACAACGCTAAAGTCGTAGTCTTGAATATTCAACGACCAACGTCCAAGGAAGCGAGATAGATATTTAAGGCTGGCAAGCCAACATAGGGCGGAGTGGTCTGTGACAATCTTTAGGTGCCATAGAGAGATGGTGTGAATTTCGACGTCGTCCATATTAGTGCTAGTGATTCACAATCTGTAATAGTCTCATTTCTCTCAGACTAGGTAAGAGTTCGACTAGCGTATGCAATGATGCCTTGCCGACTTTTTACATTTTGTGCCAACACAGCCCGATGCTATGTCAACTGCATTCGTTCGAATTTCCGTGTCAGCGCCCGGTACGAAGTGGCCAAATATTGGGACGGAAATGAGTGCACGTATAAGAGATAGGAACGCCTTGGCCTGGGAGGGTCCCCATTGGAATGTCAAAGCATTTCGTATAGCAGTTTGGCGAGATCCGAGAGACGAGGAATGAATTATCGGGAGTATGTGCAGAATCCAATGAAATCCTAAAATATCTCTTGCAGTTCTTGAACTCCGGAACTCAGAGACATACTTGGACTTTGTTGGGGTCTGGGCGGATGTCTTCCGAGCTGACTAGGTGACTCACAGCCCGAATTTCCCAAGCACTGAACGTGCACGTTTTTGAGTTCAGCTGCAAATTAGTGTCGAGAAAGCAGTTCATAACGTGTTCGAGCCGATGTAGATGATCTTGAAAGGTTGAGGAAAAAAACAAAAGCTCTGCCGAGGTAGCAGAGGCAGATGTTTCATGTCAACCCGCCTAGAACACTGTCCATCATTCGCTCGAACGTCGCGGGAGCTTTGTAGAGGCCAAAAGTCATCACATTCAATCCGAAGTTAAAAACGCAGTTTTCGGTTTGTCTCCGTCGGCAACCGGGATTTGCCAGAAGACGCTAGAGAATTCAACAGGTAAAAAAAAAAAAGAATTCTTGAAGTGGGTCGAGCATGTGATCGATGCGACGGAGCGGATATATGGCTGTTTTAATTACCCTGTTTAGGCGCCGGTAATCGACGCAAGATCGCCACGAGCCGTCGTTTTTCTTTATAAAAACCACGGGGGAGGACAAAGGGCTGGATGATGACTGTATAACATTGTTCTTCGGCGTATCAGTCACATGGTCTTGAATTGCTTTACGTTCCGCAGGTGAAATACGATACGGGAGATCTTGAGGTGACTTGCATTTCGGGCGGTTCTTTAGGGGACTTTTACTACAGATGTCTGTGGCAGTACGGACCGGTTGAAGTCAGATAGGTTTCTATAAGCTTCTACAAAACTGGAACGAGTTTGCCGTTGGTTCGTTGTTAAACAGCTGTCGATAATCTGCGTTGTATGTTTGGTGGAGCACTGGGATTGGGAAATTGGCTGTGAGTGCAGATGGCACGTATCTGGAGACAAAATGCCGAGGCTGTCTTGGTCGTACAAACGCTTCTGTGCGGCTGCACAGAAGCGTTTGTTACGTATAAATTAACTTCGCTTGCTATTACGGCGACGGAAGAGTATGGCACAAACAAGCCTTTTTTAAGAACGTGGTAACCAGCGGCTCGACAAGAATGTAAACTCATCGGAAGTTGATGTCAGGCCCCAGTGTTACTGCAACAGTCGTCAATGGATTGATAAATACATATGCAGGTAGTGAGAAGGACAACAAGATCACAATCGGGTGATTCGTCTGTATCAGAAGTGTTCAGATGAGGGTTACGTTCCCTGCAGTCAATGAAGGCATCGGTTGACGACAGCAATTCCCTCACCAGTAGAACGTCAGTCCACACAGTTTGAGAAAGATGTGAAGGCAACAACGTAGCGATTGAAGCCCAGGGTCACCGAGAGTGTTCAACAGCTGAGGAGACGTATCAAATCTTCTTTTCCCGTACGTAAAACTAGTCCAGGTGCTGGCGTCGATCCGTTTCGCAAACGCCGGCGGAAGCTTGTCAGAGATACATGGTTTGGCGCACCGGTGCCTACGACGCCAAAAGGTTTTTGTCCATCGATTTCAATAGCAAGAGTCATTGGACCATCTCTAGGAGGATTTATATAGCAATTAATGCAGATTGACTTTCTGTGGCGACGCAGGCTATGGGTTTCAGTGTAACGTTAGATTTGCGACGGAAGCTAAATTGAGGAGCAACGCCGAGCGTTGGTGTCGAGGGTAACGAGACGGTGACCGGCCACTGCGGTTGTTGCGCTGTCAAAATGAAGCCGGGGTCTGGTGGTCGAAGGGAAGCTGTCGTCATCGGGGAAGTAACGTGGATGAGGTAGAGGGAAACGGCGATACTTATCGGGATTTAGGTGACGGCGACAGTAGCGCACAATGTGGCCGGGTAAATAATTAAAACAGATGGGACTCTGATCTTCCGTTCTCCAAATGTCACTTCTTCGGCGAGGGGCCTGATTGAAATGGGAGCTTGGGTAGGAATGTTGCGCATCATGTGGCATGGTACACAATTGCGGCGGTGCTGGAGGTGGTGAAGCATATGCCGAAGTCGATGGTGTGAGTGATGAAAGGACATCAACAAGTTCGCTCTGCACTCCCAGAAAAAAAAGGTGTATTGTTACACCCTTTGTCCCATAGAAAACACCCCAAAACTTTAGTTCGGCCTTCAGCGCACTGACATCCAACTGTCGGTACGAACTTTCTCGAGAGGTTTGATAGCCGTGTGGTACAACTTATTAAAATATCTAATGTATGTGTTACTGACTACACAAAGGAAATATTCGGGGTTTTCCTTGGTCCTACTGCAAAACTTCAGTGTTTCCTTTCTGTATTCTTCGATACGTACTTTAGCTATTTAATAATTTATTTCGCTCTGCTATCAAGCCCCTCTCAAAAGTTGGGACCGTCTGCTCGACCACTAGAGCGCTGTACGTCGAACTAAAATTTAGGTATGCATTATATGGGACAAAACGGTGTAAAACTACACCCTTTTTTAGAGTGTGGACGATATTCTGGACCCTCTGTGCCTGGGGGTAGGTTTCGGTTGTGTCGGAAGGTGGACGGAAGTGATAAAGATAAGAACGCATCTCTTCGCGAATGATGCTGCGAATCGATGCCGGCAAGTCAACGCTGGCAACGAATGCAACGGATACATCTGAAAGGTGTTAGAGTGGTCCCTTCGAGATTCGAAAACTTTTCGGTTCTTCATGTTGTTTGTACTCACCGATTAGTTGTTGGACTTTCCCGGGTGACTTGGGTGAGACAACAGAGAAAATGTATTGGGACAGCCCCTTGAACAGAAGCCGGATACGATCTTCTTGGGTCATGTCGGCATCCACTCTGGTGGAGAGACGATGAGAGTCCTCAATGTAGCTTGTGGAAGACTCGGTGGTGGCTTGAAATCGGCGAGCCAGCTTGCCTTTCGCTTGCTGTTTGCGTAGTTTTGGTTTTCCGAACGGCTCTGAATATGCGGCAGTTAAGTCATCCCATGAATTGATTTTCTCTTCATGGTTGTCAAACCATTGCGATGTAGTGACTTTTAAAAAGAACACTACATTGGCGAACCTGAAGCTGTAGTTCCATCGGTTGTGGTGACTTCGTGATCATAAATTTTCGTCCTATCGGGAACGTCGGTGTCACGACAGACAGAGAAAACAAGAGGGTCTTGTTGCCGGTCCTAGACCGCCAGTGGCGATGGAGTGGAACCGGAGGTGGAAGGCCGTTGGAAGTGCTCGCTCCTTGGGACATCATATTAGTGGTGCGTCCGCAACGTAACTCCAGAATGGGGGTCAGCCGAGATGTTGGGAAACGTACTGACCTCTACCACATGTAAGGATGTTACAAGGGTTATTTAAATTGAAATGGTTAGAGGTTTTAGAGCAACGATATCGTTGTTCACCAACTGAAGGCGCGCGTAGCTTGACCCCCCCCCCCCCCTTTTTTTTTTCTTCAGCTTCGTCGGCTTCTCTATAACACCCGTGCATGTGCATTCAAACTCTTTTAGATTTATTTAAAGCCTCTAGGGTCTACATCAAATCTAAGAAAAGAGGTAAACAATTGCAGGTTAACTTATTTCAGTAAAAGGGACTAAGAAAAATGCAAAACATACATTAACATCTCATGCAAACAGTAGTGCAAAAGCAGCGATTGCGACATTATATCTCCATGAAAATACACAAGCTCAGATGACGTTAAAGAGAAAAAGATAAAAGTCGCCAGTTTATTTGCTTCAGAAAACTGTGAGCCAAGTACAAGGCCACGCCAAGGTAGTGCACAACAAGTAGAACATATGCTGACTAAATAACAGTGTGAAGCAAAGCACAAGGATGGTGGAAACCCGAAGGTTTTATTCTGGAGGAGTGGCGCTTTTGGATCGCCGACGTCGGTCAGAATCTAGTCACGAGCCCCGGCGCAAGGCATGCGCTTCCGGGCTCGTCAGTCTCACGCGCGGAGCGTGTGGCGGGTGTCCGAGTACACAACATCTCGTTCCCCCTAAAAATGCAAGCGATCCGGCGGCTGTCGCTTGCGCCTTGTCCGTCTGGGCAACACCAGGTCTGCCAGCTCCGTTTCAGACCGCTCAGGGGAATTGCCGGTGCTATCCTCCGCTACAGGCTGCGTAGGTAAGACAGGTTTCGTTGCTGGGTCCGCTTCTGATTGGTCATTGGAGCTGCCGGCACTGTCCTCTGCTGTTGTCTGCCTCGCCAGTTTGTCACCCTCCGTTGGGCCGTCGGTCTGGTGTGCGTGGCTGGCCTCTAGCTGCGTTCGCAGCGTCTCCTTAGCGTCTCGCTGTCGCAGCTGGTCCTACGTGCCGCCGCTGTTGTCCATCTGGCGTGTTCAGCGTGACCATCCGCCTCCCTTGCGTGGATGTTACAGTTCCCGGTAGTCCACCTTGGACCCAGCTGATACTGGCGTGACCAGACGTGCGTTCCCGGAGCAAACTAGCGTTGATTTGGTGATTGAGGACGATGGGAGATCCACGGCGTGCTCTGGCTCTCGATCGCTTGGGAAGAAGCTGGTTAGTCTCGTCCTCGGTTGATAGCCCAGCAACAACTCAGCCGGCGATTTGCCGTCTTTGACAGGAGGGCACCGGAAACGAAATAAAAACTTGGCAATCCGGTTTTGAAGAGTGTCGTCTTTCTTTTACTTTAGGCCTTCTTAAAGAGTGCGAACAGCCCACTGGGCTAACCCATTCGACTGCGGGTGATATGATGCGGTTGTCAAATGACACACGTGGTTTTCTTTCAAGAAGCGTGCCATCGCCGCGCTTGAAAACTGCGGGCCATTGTCCGATACCAGTGTTTTAGGGAGGCCGAAACGAGCGAAGATTCCTTTAAGGACATCAATGGTTGTGTCCGCTGTTGCCGCCTTCATTGGGACAGCGTCAATCCGTTTCGTGTCCGAATCAACCAGGACAAAAACCATGTGACCGTCCACAGGACCGGCAAAATTCATGTGCAGGCTGCACCAGCGTTTGTTAGTTTCTGGCCACTTTGATGGAGCCTTAGCCGCGGGATATAATTTAACACGTGGAAGGCCGTGCAGAAGTGACTCGATGCGGCGTTGAAACAGGGCTGGGCGGACGCGATGGCGAAAGCCAAACGGTTGTAGCGGTACAAGCCTTGGTGCGTGTTTAATAATAATAATTCTTTTATTTTTCCAACAAAAAGTTGAAAGGTGACTAGGGAAAAAAGCTGTAAAAACAGCTTGACTGGCCCCTAGCCACCCCAAACAAGCAGTCGCAAAGCAAGCACCAGAGGAATCATACAATGAAACTTTACAAATTTATAAACAAAAATGAAAAATTATCACACAAAAGAAACAGCGTTTTACAAAGCAATAACACATTGAATCAACAAACACACAGTGCATTCTAACTAAGCGCAACATAATCAGCGCTCATTGTTGATAATGAAGTTTGAAATAAAATATTGCCTTAAAATGCTCACGGATGTACTGTTGATATCTATATCTTGCCTAGTCAGCTGATTAAGGATATTTGGTAAAGTATATGTCATAGTTTGATTGCCGTAATTAGTTCTAGAAAACGGTACTTCCCAGGGTTCCTCAGTCCGTGTTGGATACATATATACTTTTTTGTTTTAGGTTCGCTAGGTTTTCTAGGTGACGCTGGGGTAGATTTATTTTTCCATAATATATTTTGCTCATAAACGATATTTGTATAAATCAAAAACTTTTATTATACCGAGTTGACCAAAAATATCACTAACTGGATATTCAATGTCAACATTACATATACTTCTTATTATCTTTTTTTGCAACGTGTATATTTTCTGGAGGTTGGTATAGGTTGTAGTGCCCCATATGAGATGACCATAATTTAAGTGTGAATAGAATAATGAATTGTATAAAATTAACTTTGTTCTGAGTGGTAAGATGTGTTTATTACGATATGCAATACCAACTATACTAGATAACTTAGATATAATATAATTGATATGGTCATCCCATGATAGGTTGTCTTGAAAAACGACACCTAAGGTTTTAAACTTGGGAACAATTTCAATTTCAGTAGAATTTAAAAAAAATGTTCTTAGTAATATTGACACGCCTATGTTTTGGTCGAAACAAAACAGCCTTCGTTTTATTCGCATTCATTCTTAAAGCTTTATGTTTACTCCAAATATGAAGCGTTTTCAGTGTTTCATTCGCATCATCTATAAGATCCGAGGCGTTATCACCGTTAAAAAATAGGCTTGCGTCATCAGCATAAATAACAAAGTATATGGATGGGCTTATATTTAATATGTCATTTATATTAATGTTGAACAAAAAAGGCCCGAGAATACTTCCCTGAGGAACGCCTGATTCAATCGGCTTGATTTCAGATAAATGACCATTTATATTAACATACTGCCTGCGGGAGGATAGATATGATTGTAAAAGTTGATGCACTTGCCCACGAAATCCATACATGTCTAATTTTTTTAATAATAAATTATGATCCAGATAATCGAATGCCTTGGTAAAGTCAATGAATAAACCAAGCGTGAGTTCTTTGTTCAAATTTTTTAAGAATATGTTCTTTTTGAGCAAGAAGTGCGAGTTCTGTCGATCGTTGTTTGCGAAACCCAAATTGGGATGGACTTAAAATATTATGCTTATCAGCAAAAGCTGTTAGTCGTAGAAGTATAATTTTTTCTAGGCCTTTAGAAAACACAGAGAGTATTGAAATAGGTCGGGAATTACCCAAGTCGTTTTATTACCTTTCTTAAGGCAATAAAAACGACACAGCCTTTTAACACAGCCTTCTCGTCGGGGGACGCTGATAGTACGCATTGCGTAAATCGAGCGTGCTGAATGCCTCTCCTCCGTACAGTGATGCAAAAATGTCGTCAACTTTCGGCAGTGGATACTGCTCCAGGTGTGTAGCAGGGGTTGACCGTTAGCTTGAAATCGCCGCACAGCCCTATATCACCGTTCTTCTTCGCGACCGGCACAACTGGTGTAGCCCACTCCGAAATACGGATCGGGGAGAGCACCCCCTCTGCCATTAGACGACTGATTTCCGCCGTCACTTTTTCACGAAGTGCGTATTGCACCAGACGCGCCTTGCAGAAGCGGAGGAGAGCAACTGCCTTCTTATATAGCTTCACGGGTGGGCCTTCACAGCAGCCCAACTTCTTTTCGAAGACGTCAGCAAATTCCTCCAGCATTCTCTGCACCGGGGCGTCTCCGCGCAGCACGTTCACATGAAAGGGCATTTCCACTTACAGCGACGTACCAACGTCTTGGAACGCTTGAATCGTGTTTCGGCCACACAATAAGGGTCCTTCGCAATCTACAACGACCAGAACGCTCCTCACCAGCGCTTGCCCATACTGGACCCTCATGGAAATTCTATCTAGCACCGGCAGAGGCCCCAGGAAGCACGACAAGCGAAGGGGAGTCTTTTCCAACGCAGGCCACCACTTGCGATGTCCCATAAAAACGCTCTTGGGTATCACGCTCACTGGTGATCACGTCTCCAGATGCATTCGCAGCTTCCGGTCTTCCCACAGTAAGTCTTGTTCGATCGGTCGCACAATGTCTCGGTTAGACGAACTGTGAGCGACCAGGGCGTGAAGTATCTCTTCCTCGCCGTCTTCGTCGTTATCTGAATCTTTCAGCGCGTACGCTCCTTGCCGAGTAGCGCGACCCGACGAACATACCCTGGCCAAGTGTCCCTTCTTGCCACACTTGTGACACAAAGAGTTGCGGTGTCGGCACTCGTCCGCTGCATGATGTGAGTCGCATCTCCAACGCAACGTGCGTGGACTGACTGTGCTGGTGCTGGTACCTTGTCTGCTAGCACGCCGATTGCCCCGTCGGCTTTGAGCGTAATGCACACCGCCAGCCTCCGTCCCCGGAATCAGTCTTCAGCATTGCCCGGGCGTTCTCGGCGGCTGTCTCCGATGTCATTGCAAATTCTTCCGCCTCTTCCAGGTTCAATTTCTTACGTGTGAGTAAGAAACGTCGTGCCTCGTCATCCCGAATGCCACAAACGATTCTGTCCCGCAGCATACGGTCCAGGGTCCCGCCAAAATTGCAATTTTTGGCGAGACGCCGCAGGTCATCTACGAAGTCTTGAACCTTCTCTCCTTCTTCTTGGTTGCGCGAAAAGAACGCGTAGCTGGCAGTAATCTCGTTCGCTTGGGGATCGTAGTGCTCTTCAAGGTAGCTCACGACGCCCTCGTAGGTCAGTCTATTGACGCACGTCGTCTGGCAGCGCCCTTGCAGAATTCGGACGACGTTGTCGCTGAGAGACGATTCCAGAAGGGCTCGACGCTTCGCCCCAGAGCCGTTTATACTGAGAGAGTTTGGCCTTCTTTAATGAGATTTTGACAGCCTGACAACCACAGCAGCGTAGTCTGACAACCGGGGGATGACTACTTCCGTCCGCCATATTGTGGCTCTGACTCATAGGAACTCTACACGATTTCTCAGGAATCAACAAGACAAAGAAGTAACGCCATATTGTGTTACCGCGAAATCCGCTTGTTCTAGCGGCCAACAAGCTCCGCCCATTGGCCAAACTCTCAGTATAAACGGCTCTGCTTCGCCCCATCCGTACCACCACGGCCTTCAAAGGAGGCCTCCAGGCGAATTCGGTACGTGCTCCAGCTGCTCTTCCTTTCGTCGAACTCGGGCGGGCGTGACCCCATTCTTGCTGTCTTCTCACCTTAGCGTGATGTTCCGTCGCAAAAGAAACCCATTCCTCGTCGCCACTGAAGCAAAGCACAAGGATGGTAGAAACCCGAAGGTTTTATTGTGGAAGAGTTGCGCTTTTGGATCGCCGACGTCGGTCAGAATCTAGTCACGAGCCCCGGCGCAAGGCATGCGCTTCCGGGCTCGTTAGTCTCACGCGCGTAGCGCGTGGCGGGTGTCCGAGTACACAACAGAGTGGTTCAATGAATGAAGGAGGGAGATAAATGGCATAAACACGCACCGTACACCTTTAAAATGTTTTCTTAACATTTTATAAATGTACAGGTAGCTTTACTAACAAGTGAAATCACTTTTACATTTCATAAAATACTTATAGAGTCTTTACGCCTTCTAATTCTGTGACTGATAGGGTACACCTAAAAACAGAATAAATTGTACAAAACGCAAGGTATTCAACATCGAGTTTTTTGATGAGACAGGTCCGCAGGGATCTGACTTCAGATGCATGCTCAAGATAAAAATGCACGAGTGTGTTATATGTCGCAAGTTTGGCTCGCCTTGTATGCCAATGAATCCACCAGTTTGTTCAATACGTCTCACACAAAATTGAAGTTCAGAAGGGCTAGGTTGGACATTTACATGTATATTTTAAAACTTCACGAAAGTGACGTATTAGCGTCTGATTTGTGAATGCAATTGTCTCCACCAATCACAGGTCGATACGTCACTTTGGGACCTTTCAAAACGTACATGTAAATGTCCCACCTAGGTGCCCAGGGAACCTAGGTCGGAGAGCACCTAGGTTGCAGAGCACGCAGGTTGGCATCTCCAGAGCAACTGGAGATTCCACTGAAGTGTTCATCCTGCAGGCAGCAGCTGCCCAACTGCTCCACTTGCCCAGTACCACGTTGAAACCTTGGGAGCCACAAGAAACACGAATCATTAACAACTTTCTCAAGGGTACCTTTACTCCATGCAGTCCCCTTCATAGCGGTCTTTTCGAGACACTGAAGTTGATCTGCAGCGAGAATGCGGTCAAGTTCAAATTTTATATTGTTCTCTTCACGATGGCGATTCGGCTGTTCATGCGTCAATATAAGGTTTTCTGCATTCAATTTAGTTGCCCTCGTACCTATTTGTTATTCTTCAGCACACCAGAACGACTGACATCCTAATATATTACCCGATGCTAAGTGTAATGTAGAGTGCATGAAAAACAAATTCTCTCTTTTAAGTGGCTAACAGTGAGACAATAAGCTCGTATGTACGAAACAGTGTGAAAATGTCTGCAGACCTCCGTTAAATAACAGCAGTCGAAAATGAAAACTCATCAGCAGCTGTTCTTGCTGTGGAGATCAGTCCAGCACAAGCTCGGGAAGCAAGGGTTTGTAGGGCGCTGTTCGGAACTTTCTCGGGGAGTAATGGCATAGTACACACTTCTAGAATGTATAAATTAACAGTGACTACATTAGTGGTAGGTGTGCCTGGGTCGAACAGGAAACAGTATCATTGTGCTAAACTCACCAGCAGCTGGGGTTGCCGAAGGCGACTACCCTATGGAAGCTGGGGGAAGTTAGAGTCTTCAGGGCACCGCTTTGAACCCGCTGGAAGGCCTCAGGAGGACACACGCCTAGGATCGACAGAGACAACACTAGTGGTAGGTTAGCCTCAGTCGACCTAAAAAGAGTATCGGACTGCCAAACTCACCAACAGCTGCGGTCGCTGCGGCAGACTGCCCTGGGGAAAAAGCTCAGCTCAGACATTGCTGGGGTGCCTCTGGAGAATACGCACTCCTAGAATAGACCGTGATGGCACTAGTGGTAGATGTGCCTCGTCGACCACGAAGTAGTATCGGACTGCCAAACTAACGAGCAGTGGCGGTGTCTGCAGCAGACTGTCTTGGCAATATTTCAGTACTGTGGCCATTGCCCTGTGATGTAGTGCTCAGGCTCTGCTGGGGGTGCCTTGGGGACTGTATACGGAGCCAACTGAAACTAATAAATGGAACTGAATTTTGTTAAGGGGCAACACATATTCTCAGTTTGTGCATCCAATTTGTATTGTAAAACTGATGTGTCGTGTCTTACAGAAGAGAAAAAATATATATACTTATGTGATATGTGGCACATTCGAAGTACACTTCCAGTTCCCTTGAAGTGGTAGTTTACTAGCTTGGTTGAAGGTAACAAAAAAGAAATGATTGGGAGAGCATCTTTCCTCGGTTTTTTTCTTGCATTTATTTTGCATGATTAGTGCTTCGAAAAGGAAACGAAGTGGTCCTGTAGTATATTGAAAAAGATCGGATATCAGTGGCGAGTATATCATGTAACGCCACCTCAAACGCGCGTTTTTGAAGACCCTCGGTTAGCCTGCCGAAGACCTGGACGTGAAGTCTGCGCTGCCAGAGCTGCTGGCGCGAGCGCTTGGTTGACCTCAAATGTTTTATTTGCTTGTATTTTGGTTTCAATAGGATATCGATTCTATTGAGACCATATTGACGCTACGAAAGGGAACGCACTTTGAGCGGCTAATCACACACGCTCGTGCAGTAAGAGCGTCGTCAGATTGAACACACTCATGCATGTCGCACTGGCTTCACTCGCACTTATGTTGAAACGGGGTATAGATACAATCACGTTCTCGCGTGCGCAGCAGCGACAACGTTGCAAGCTATGAGCTAGGTGGGCAACAAAGTATGGTACGAGACCACGTACGCGACTCTTGACGAGCGAGCGTAGTCTGCACGCACCCGTAAGTGGGAGCGACGACGATGCTATAAGCACGAGACGAGAAGGAGCAGGCCGTTTTAAACGACGCTTACTTCCACGGCACTCGCGTCTATGCATGCCAAGTTGGCAGTGTTGTGCTCGCAATCAAATCGCTCGCACTTACGGTGGAATGAATTTCTTAACTCGCTCGAAACAGCTGTCTCTTTGCATTCTGGTGTGCTTTATACAGAGCACATATTTGGCATAAATTTGCGGCTCCAGTCGGTTTGGAATCTTTTCGATCGATTCGGGGTAGCAAGATCTTCCTCCGAGGTACATTGTTCGTTCCTGAAGGAATAATAAAATGCTTTCCGGCCATCTTTTATAGAAGCGAAGCAGCCCGTCATCTGCGGCGTAGCAACAGCTGGGAAAGTAAAGGCGGCCGCAAGTCCAAAATCAAAAGCCGGATGTCACGTGACTTGACTGGCTTATAGTGTGCGTGGTGGCTTGTTGAAACGATTTAGCCACTTTTTCAAGGTTATAAGGGCTCGTGCATGTTTTAAGGTGGACCATCGGGCCCGGACATCTCGTGGAGAGATGCCGAGAGGCATAGCGTAAATTATATATGAGGCACTGGTGTCATTTACCTTGCCTACCTCAGTTAACTGAGGAGAGTTCGCCCGAATAGAGCTAAAGATGGTGACGTCCGCCGCACTACCACCGATGGCCAGCGCCAGCGAAGCACTTACTATCGAGGAAAAAATCGTAGCAGCAACCATTGTCGGAACAGGTATGATTCGGGACCCGAGCGGCCACTAAAACGATCACGGCACGTCGCGGAAGCACACGCTCGGCGAGCGCGGCCGGTGCCGATAAGACTTTTGTTGTTCCCTCTTGCTTGAATTCGTGTGAAAAACTCTGATCATCGTTTCTTTACAAAAAAGAAAAAACAACAACCCCAACACCAACAATAAAAAACCGTACTTATATTTTGTGTTAAAGGTTGATAATGACTGAAAAGTGTGCATATAGGTCATTTGCATTACGTTTTTGAATGAAAGGTAATGTGACATAAGTTTCGGTTTTGTGCCGGTTTCAACTGGGATGCGCTATATCTGTGTTCAATTCCACCTTAAACCATTGTTTTTATCGTTTTTTTTTCGCACTGGTAAGTATAAACTCAAGAAGTCTAGTATTTATTTTTATATTTTTAGAAATAACAATTATTCTCCAATTATTGTTTCTATCACGTGGGCCACGGAAGCGCTTCTCAACTGGGATTGTGAACCCTAAGTACCGTGTATCACCGGACAACTTGAGCTCAGTGACAGGTGGGAGATGCTAACGATCGTTGGCTTAGTGATCGTTCAAATGCTCCGTTAGTAAAGGTCGAAACTGCATCTCAATTATATATTCAAATCAATCAATCAATCGACCGCTCAAAGAATCAATCAACCACCCGATTTATCTAAGGTCTGCAGTGATTGTATGCCCCGGTATGGTGAAGATGTTTCATCGATCAAATTCGGCTTAGCTGTCTGAGATGGTATATCATTGTCGATGCTGATTTGCTCTACTGTGGGATGGCGAATGTTTTTGTCTGTTCAAAAAGAGTAATCCGGAATAAAATATAAGTCTTCTAGCCGTTTATATTTCGCATTATTAATAGTATAATTTCAGTAACTTGTTTTTCTAGAGAAATGAAATGCCTAATTACTAGGGATTAAAGTGAAATTGATGATACTCATGATTGAATACCATACTACGAAACAATATGCCCCCGTCAGACCCATTTCACCAAATAGCCCACAAAACAACCATTTGACTAAAAGCTGCAAATTAAGAGGTTTTATTCGACAGATTTCTCAAATTTAGGTATAAATACAATCTTCTTTGCTTTATACACATATTATGCGAACAAAACACGGGAAAACTTATTTACGCTGTGGGCCACATTTATTTATTCATTATTACGCATGTTATAAAATTACTATACACTGGTAAAAGTAACGAATGCCATGTATGTTCCACCTGACAGGGAAAGTACGATGGACAACTATAGCCGAACAGCAATTTTACCTGTACGTTCTTAATTGATAAGAATGCACCTAGTATGTCACAGGGTTCTTTGACATAGTAATATGGAATATTGGTCGCATGGATTTTCTGACTTTGCTTTGATAGAGATGTGGAACATAACAGCGCACAAAGGACGAGAACAACAGAAATGAACGCACAAGACACACAAGTGCTGACTCGCAACTGATCTATAATACACAAAGAAAGAAGATGCAGTGTCTACTCTGCCTTTCAGCTGTCTCTCCGACGCGCTCTTGTAGTTCGAGCCTCTCTGATGCTTCCGTCTTCTCTCTTTGTGTATTATATTTCAGTTGCGAGTCAGCGCTTGTGTGTCTTGTGTGTCCATTTCCTTTGTCCTCGTCCTTTGTGCGCTCTTACGTTCCACATGTCTTCATACCAACTAGCGCAACTCACCACCCTTTTAGTAGGGTATAGCGCTATCATAGAGCGCTCCATGCACATCGACAGCTGATACTTCGGCTGTACCGAATTCGACAACACGAATACACCAGAAGAAGTGCGAGTGAAAATACGTAAAACCACGGTAAAGGTAGTCAGCGATTCTTCAGATTACCGAGGCTAAATAGCGAGTTTCACGAAGTCAGATGTTTGCCTAGCGAAGAATAATGTAGAAGTCTTCACTTTGTCAAGAAACTCTACAACATTTGATTCTATGCATAAGAAGGATTTTACAAAAGATAGTTCAGTCGGAGTTCGATTGAAGAAAAATAGGGAATAGCAACGTCTCGATAGCTGCATGCGCCTCGACTACCGATACTTGTGCTGTACCGAATTGGACAACACGAATACACCAGAAGAAGTGCGAGTGGAAATACATTATACTACTGTAAAGGCAGTCGTGATTCCTTGGGTTGGACTTCCTAGATATAGAGTTTCACGAAGTCAGATGTTTGTCTAGTCCTGAATTAAGTAGAAGGCTTCACTTGGTCAGGGAACTCTAGAACATGGTTTTATGTATAAGAAGGATTTTACCAAATATAGTTCAGTCGGAGATCAATTGAAGAAAAGGTGGCGCGTACAAGCAAAAACTAAATATGGAAGACTTGAGCTGACTTCAATAACAACTGCTTTCTTGTTGCAGAAATACTCGCGAGATATACACGTTTGTAAACGTATTCCACTTGCCCGTTCTTGAATGGTCTACATCGGATTGTGGAAGAGGCCGATCTCTTAGAATATAAACTCCCTTGACTTCTCTAGTCAACCAATGCCCCTTGTCAAACGGCCGCTTCATATTAAATTAAGCTAAATGTCATTTGTATGAGCGGCGAAAAATCGGCTTATAATTAGAACTTCGAGCGTTCCGCTCGGCACGCACTGGATGTGCTCTTTGTTAATTGCCTTCTATCGAAATGTCATTTTGATGCCCCCTTCCAGGGATTAATCGTAATGTTACGCTGTTATTCTACGTGAAGTTTACATACATACATACAAGTCATTCAAGACATTGATACATTTAATGTTGTATATGACTCTGTCCAGGCTTTTTTGCGATACCAACCCACTAATAATTATAGATTGGGAAGCGAAGGCACTGGCCATATAAGAAACACTTTCTCTTCATATTCATTTGTTAGTTTGATTTTGTTTTGTCTCCAGAGTTAACTTTTGACTTCACTTCCGCTATGTGAATGAATCACATTATGTCTCCGCCGGAAAGCACAGAAACTCAATAAAGAATGGTAACACACTAGTGGCTCGGTCATTTTTATATCTAGTTACTTGCCGTTATTTGGTTTCTAAGAATAAAACGAGGATTCCTTAGTAAGGTTTAACTCAATTGAAAGAAAATCCCAACTGCTATCTAAAATCTAGAACTCGGGCACTAATAAGAAAAAAATGATCCCGACCTGCGAAGCTGAAAACGAAAAACAAAAAAAACACCAATAATATAAAAATATTAGAAACTTTATTAAAGCGCCTCCGTACCAAAAAAAAAAAACTGGATAGAAAACTTCATTTCCGGGAAAACGCTTTTTGCTATTTAACCCAACGTCGCCGCGTATCACGACGACGTGGAAATAGGACGAGCGAAGAGTAAGGCGTACATCGTCTCAATCGAACCTCTCCCAAATCAACTTTTCATTTTTGGGAGAGTTTTATTCCTCTTTTTTTTTTTATTCAACGTTCTTTTTTTTCATAACCCGGATGTTTTGTTTTTCACCCACTCGGTAGCTCTGCGGTGCCTCGCAAAAGCTTAGCCCTGCCAATGCTTCTCATTTCCCAGAGGGAATCAAAGGTACACAAGTGCCGCGGTTCTCACTAGCGACGTTTGCTGCGGGGGATAAACGGCTGCAGAGCCGGTCCTATCAAGAAAGAGCGGTTCCACAAAATGTCTTTTCCTTTTTCGGCAAGCCGCTTTCCGCCATGTTGACGAACAGCCTTCCCACTTTCGCCGTTTGTGAACACGCAAACGCTTATCATTGGCGTCGTTTTTGGTTTTGATAAAACTCTGAAGCGAGGCGACAGGTTTTGTCGACGACCCAGTAAATAGGACCGTGGGCGAATTTGGGTTTCATGAATGCGCGTGAGTATATTCCAATATGTTTCCTCTAGGAGTCGCCCGGTTGTCATCTACTGAAGCCTTTATGCCACCGACGGCTCGACTTTCGATCGGCTCACAATAATGTGAGCCGTATTGAGTCCGCATGAAAAAAGGTATGTAAACAAAAATGGAGTACTAGATCATGATCATTCGTGTCGTCAACTACTCTCATGGACACAGGCGATCATGATGCAAGAGATCTCGACCGAGCTGCAAAACACTTACCGCCTCGGGGAATAACAAGACACGTGGTGAAAGTTCAACATGGCTTTTCAACAAGGTTTTGTGTCAAATATACATCCACGCGAAACCGCCCTATACTAAAATGGTAGGCTTCTTATCAATCTGCCGTTTCTCAAGTACTGCAGAGTTGTAGCTATTTACATTAACGATAAAATGATGGCGCCCGTTTTGAACTCGGGCCGCGACTCGAGTGTGTGTTTGGGGAATTGGTTTACCAGCAGTTTTAGTGTGTATATCTATATAAGGTTTTCAATAGTGAAGTACAGTGGGAGTGCAGGGTAATTTATTTAGTATGCAGGCATTCTTAGGTCTCTGCACGTGCGCCAAAGAGTTCGTGAAAGACAATGGATTTCAAAGTGTCGGTTTGAATCAGGTATGGAAATAATATTCTAGTTTCGCAAAGGACGGAAAGGGCACATGGATGTTATGGAGAGCTAAGGAAATGCAATCTAGGTCTACAAATGCATTCATAAAAGCTCGGTTTACGAAGGCGCAGCAGGATGCTGATGCCGGTGCATATAGACGACGATATTGAAAGGCGGGCATAAACATGAAATAAAAACAAAATGTGTGATATATATTAGGCCGTATAAGCAGAAACCCAGAGACTAAAAGGGTATGGAAACCAAATTGGTGCACTTAGTTCTTTCTTTAGACGTGGTCTATGGTGTTCCAGCAGCCCGGAAACACTAATTAGACTAGGGTTTTAAGGGTTGTTAAAAAAAAAAAAAGTTGAAAAAGAAAAGAAAACTAAGTTCAAAACGGATCAGATAATCCCAAGACAGCGCATGGGGCGGTCTGTGAAGCTCCGTTGGAATACCGCCACATCATGGCCTCTAGAAAGCAGCACCAGTTCGTGGCGGTATTGCTCGCTCGTGGAATTACATAGTCCTGATTGTGACGGCAGAGAACGTTAACGAGTTTACAACATTGTATATGTTACAGCTTCCACAGTGATTCGCAACGTGCATTCAACACCATCAAGATCGCTGTTCGTTGCACCCGGAAGCTAGGAGCTTGATCAGAGGATGCGGGGACCTCTGTCAGGCCAACCATACACCCCCTTCCCCCTTCCCGGAATGCGCTGTGGATAACATGTTTACAAATGACACCCAATTACCTTGTATACATAGCTTGCAGGAGTCGCCATTGTTGGGTACATAGGGTTATTTCTACTTACTGGTTCCCTCCAACTACTACTTCTGTGGTGTTTACACCCTTAAGGGTGTTTTACAGTGTCTATAAATCACACCCTTTATCCCCTAAGAAAGGATGTTTTTGAGACATTGCAACATAAGTATTGGGTATTCAATTCAGCATTACACTCTACAAAAGCGTGCAAAAGTGTTCGAGCGTACTGGTTCACATATTTACGTTTGACTGTGAACGACTGTGTTATGACCGCTTGCGACTTTTGTCGGGATAAAGGAGGGAGGATTACGCACCTTTACGTCTGAGGACCGGTGCTCAAAGGTGAATCCGATGCCCGTCCCACCGCGCGGCCGACGGCTACCAGCGAGGGCGGTCGCCGCGCCGGGTTCGGCCAACGCCATGCCAAAGACGATGATCCCGGTATCCAACAACGTTTATTGAGTACCAGGGGTCCCCAACAAGACACTGCGGTCAAGCGAGCCGTGGACACAGTGTGCCCGCAGCGCCCGCCGACCTGAGAGCCAAAGGGGTAATTGCGAGCGGAGTCATCGCCGGTCGGACGAGCTCGCGCCGCTACCCGTCGTCGCAGGAGTTCGGGGTCAGGGCTCTCGGCAGACGGACGTCCACAGGTAGTGGGGACGCCGACTGTCAGAGCCAGGGGACCCCTATAAAAATGGTTATCGCCATTTGAAGTATGTATTATTGCCAAACGGCAATTGGTGTTGATCAACTGGCTATCGATGCTAATCGTCGTTTAGACGTGATCCGGTTGACCTTCGTAGCTTTTTCGCCACCGTCAACTTTCCGCCAATTTATAGAACATCGCCACTGTATCGATATCCTGGTGCCTTTATACAATCAGTCGGCTATTGGAGGAGATTAAAGGACTATAAATTTCATAACCTTTTGATTGCTTCCAATTGCCAATCGACGTTAGTATGGCACCAGGATAGAAATTCAGTGGCGATGACCTATAGAATGGCGAAAAGTTGACGGTGGCGAAAAAGCTACGAAGGTCGATCGGGTGACGTCTAAACGACGATTGCCATCCATGGCTGGTGGCCGTCGATGGTAATCGTCGTTTAGACGTCATTTGATCAACCTTCGTAGCCATTTCGCCACAGTCAATGTTTCGTCGAGTTTCAGCTGGCCAGCCGAAAAACTGTGATAAGAATAGCATTCATGACCTTACCATTGGCTTCGGCAGTTCCCTTTACATGCTGGTGGGATTTCAAGGCCTGATACACTTAGTGTTTCCTAGCAATATGGGATGAAAACAAAGATTGAAGAATAATTTAAAGAACCAAAATTTATTTATCACAATGTCATTAAAATTACAAGTGTTTTTTTTTCAAAAGACTAGTTAATCGCCCAAACGTAAACAATGAATGAAAAAATGGTCTTCTCTTGCTTCCTTACATGTCTGTAAGGTGCGAGCTGAAAGAAGAAAAATATTCTAATTTAAATAGGCATATAACCAGCACACATATTCTTGTAGCACATTCAATAACATGCACCGAAGAACCTTGCTCATATGCTTCCTCGGCTGTTATGTTCCCTAACACCGGTCCTGTCAAACGTCCGTAAGTATTTATGTGTTTGAGCTACAGGCTTCCTGCACTGCCTTCCCGGTTCTTATGCCCAAAAACTGCCATTCAAGGTGGCAGGTGACTACTAGGGACACACGGCTACTCTGTTCCTTTTACTTTACTCCCTTTATTTCTCCTCCTTGCCTTTCTGCATTGTGTTTCTTTCTTGGTCCTGTAGACACCGGAAGAGCGTAATGGGGCTCTCATGACACCCCAATTTGTTTTACTCCTCCATGCCTCCATGTTTAAGCAGTGCTGATTGCATCAAGCTCCACTGCTTTGATCTGGCATGCAGGGTGCAGTGATTTGTGTGAGGGAGCTATAGTTTAGCTCAATGGGCTCAGAACTTTTGCATACTTATATTTCAATATTTCCTAACTGCAACTATAGACAAACATGTGGCTCTGACGTCGCACCACTGCGGTGGCGCGGCTGTCGGCACAGCGCATGCACAGACATGTCTGTGCGCACGCAGCGCCCATAGCTGCTGTGGGCAAAGGTAAGCTTGTTTGAAAACAGTTCAGCCACAATTTTAAAAAGTGTTGAGAAAATCGTCAACCTATAAAATAAGGCAATATTTTTACAGCCATGAAAGCTAAGGTGAAATACACAGAGAATATAGCTTCCTGAAACATCTATAGCTATCCCAAGGGCATTTTCAGTTGTTACATTTTCTCTCATGTCATAATTATTTATTGTGACCGCCTAAAAACGCACCAGCAGGGTTCTATTGTATTTCACAAAATGTTTGAATGTGCAATAGCTTTAACTTCCACCAACACATGTTGTGTTGTGGAATTTGACAACCATAGGTTGTCAAAATGTGAACTCCACAATAATGCAATAAGTATGAATACAATAATAATCCCTGGAAAAGGGGTACAAAGGACAAACACAAATCTCCTTTGTCCCCATTGTTCTTCATCTTCAGGGATGATTATTGTCATTCTTGTCTTCAAAAAAAAAAGTGTCTGCTTCTGTTTCTTTAGAGAACGAGCAGCTTACCTGAAGGAGCATAGTGTCCCCGGGACAGAAATCATAAGAGGCTGGCCACATAGCCGTACTCCATGAAGATGCGAGCTGAAAGAGCAAATGAGAATTGCATATTTAAAATAATAATAGCCCCTAGAAAGCTACGCTTAAGTATTGACACTCTTCTCCCCTTTGCCCAGGGCTGCCAAGACGATCATTCATTCATTCAGATGGCGACATTCGTTCACGTGCATGCAGCTTGCGGGCAGAGACATGTTGTCATTATGTCATTACTTGAATTCAATGTAGATGTTGACTTCACATTAGACAAGGATTTATGTATTACTCTTGATAAAATATTTAGAAGCATGGCAATTTTAACAGCAGCTTGGGGGGCACCCCCATAGATGCACCACTCTTCAGTTGGTCTTGGGGAGCGCATCTTTACACGCTCACTCTTTTTATCGCACGGGAGGGAGCATCATCTGTCCCCTAACATCGGAAATATTTTTTTTTAGAGATTAAAGCATTGAGGGCAGTGCAAGAAAAGTTTGGTACCAAAAAATATGTACAAAATGGGGACAAAAAAAGAGTCCCAATATTTTTTGGTTATGGATACCCAGTCAAGGGGTAAAGAAATAAATTGATCTTGTGTGGTAAAATGTTTTTCAAAGCAAGAGCATGCCAGGACTATTTATGGAGTGTATAGCTCTTTTTACTGTGGTCATGCTGAGGTGGTGTAGCATTGTCATTTGCCACATTATGCTCAACAAATACGAAACTAAAAACAAACATTCTTGCAGACCAAGAGCCATGTAGTGCGAGTTTCGAACGTAAACATTTTGGCAGAGGTCTGCCTGGTCGAGGAAAAGCTTAGAAATTTGAAGAAATTTCAGTCCACACACTTGCATCTGTGTTCCCCACATGAAGGGGACTAGCGAAGTGCTGTCACATACGCTGGCAAAAGTATCCAGGTGTCCCACAAACCGGTATGAACAGTTGAACATATGATGCCATGACTGAAAGATTGTCCTTCTAAACAAAGACTGCAGGACGGTGTATATTCAATTCTATGCACAGAGTGCCCTGCCACCTACATTGGCGAAACCAAAAACTCCCCAGAAAGAATTCGATAACACAAAAACAATGTCTGCAAATTCGACCACAAGCGCAGCGCTGTTGCAGAGGACTGAGAGAAAAAGGACCATCGAATAGACTTCGCAAACACCCACATCATAAATGTTGAGACAAACTTCTGCCAGCGGCTTTTTATAGTTATGGTGTATCCAAACAACACTAGGAAACATCATAGGTCCACTGGCCATCATCCTACATGAACGGACTAAGCCACCTAACAAGGTGAAAAAAAGAGCATCATTGTAGAAGAAAACTAAGCTGCTGTCGCATATATAGACACAGTCGCCCCTGAAGAAAAATTCAAGCTGTTCTTGAAGCGTCAGGACCTTGTTGTAGGATTTGGTTGGTGAATTTTTCAAATTCATAAGTAAGTTTTGCATTTGTTTGAGTCATCATTCACTTTTTTTACCTTATTTACTTGCATAATGAACACGCTTTTTTATTCCGAAATCAATACATATTTGGGGGGGGGGGGGGGGTTCATTATGTGGGGTAAATTTATGAATTTACACACTTTGCAAAAATGTCTCTTTAGGTGCCAATATGACACGGCAGGGTACTGTGGCATGTCTCCAATGGAGGCGCACCCACGGCTGGTTGTGGGCACGCAACAACAACCATGTTCTATAAATTGAAAACCTCTTTAGGGTGCTGTTGGTGTGCCTTTTGCCAAAGAAAAAGCACCCGCCTAGTAAAAAAAAATCTGATATGTATTAGAAATTTATTTGTCTAATAAATGCATATGATCAAATAAGATCATATAAGAACACACAAAAAGCTTGAAAGAACAATATAAGAAATATATAAGATTATATAAGTTATAAAAAAAACTGAAGTGTTTTAAAACTTCTTATATAATTTTACATTGTTCTTACACATTCTTATAAGGTTCTTATATGATCTTATTGGATCATATGCAGTTATTGGACATAGAAATTTCTTATACATGTAAGATTTTTTAATAGGGAAACTCACTCAGCATGAAGTGCACTGCGACCAATTTTAGGCCTAACCACTTTCACGATTTCACTGCCCAAAAGCGGACCACAGACGACCACGTTTGTTGACATCAATGCATCCGGTGGGCGAAACATGTCGAAGCCTGGGCTTGGACATGTTTTGTCTACCGCGAAGCAGACCCTAGCTTTGTTAGGTGTGTCCACCGCTCGGTTTTACTATTGATCACTTTTGCAACTACAAACTCGCAGCCATGAGAGCGTGTACTGCTATGCTTGGCTTGGCTTGACGTGGCCTGGCCGCTTGGCGGCAATAAAAAATTGGCTTGGTAGCTAGCTGAGTTGGACGCAGTTCGAGATTCACAGAGTCGAACATCGGAGGTGCGTTTATTATGCGAGGGGGGAAAAAGAAGTCTGACTATTGATGCTCGTTGTGGGGGTATGTTCCTTTTGCAAGTGTGTTCATTATGCGAGTAAATACGGTAAATAAAAACATTCTAAAAGCTTCTCAGGAGTTCCTCAAGCTTCGAGTAATGTGACCTATTTAAACTTTGAGTAATTGATATACACTTCTAAGCTGACTGCATCTACCGGACCAATCAACCACCTCCATTTCATTGCCTGACCCCGCCTTCTGCACATGGTTATGTGCGGGAGCGTGAACATAAGGCGAAAGATAAACTTATGACTGTTCCAATGAGGATGTACCTTGTACCACGTTATCAGCTAGTCATTAAACAGAGTATAGTGATGCAGCACAAAAAAAATTGGTGCCATTTCAGAATGTTCGAAGGAGAACACACCCTTAAATATTCTGATACTGCAGAGAGTTTTCTGCCAAGTTACCCGATTTGATTGGCCAGGCAGTAAATAAAAGATAAACTCACCAAAA